>CM020812.1:7124269-7763232 GCA_009859135.1 Formica selysi
AATATACAAGTAATTTAAAACTTTTGCGATGCATCAGGGTTGAGATGACATCACCACCAGGTGTGAGATTTAGCCAAATGCACAAAAAAATGCAATGTAATATAAAATTTTCAAGCGCTGATGTGCGGCTGCTTCGCGATGACATCACCCCAGATATCAGAATCCAAACGCGCGTGTCAAAACATGACAAAAACATCATCTCTAGACGACAAAAATGCAATAATCGACAATAGTCAAAATGTACGTGGCAAACCGTGAAATAAAGATTTAGTTGAAATATGATACACATGATGGAAAGAGACATCAAGATAGAATATAAAATCATGGTAAAGAGGCACACCCTGTCAGTATTTTCGCCAGAGGTTCCGAGACAAGAGTTATTAATAAGCGCATCTTATTAGCAAAAAGTTTTGGCATAAATTTGGAAATATGGCGGAAAACAGTGCCGAACGAAATCTGCATGAGCAATCTGCAAGGGTGAATTCGATAGAAGAGTACGTTGCGTGGGAACAACGATGCGACGAATATATCGAATCATTGGAAGAACAAAGTCGAATCAAACGTCCACGATTATCGATCGGGATTCGACAATCGCTGATTGCACGAATCGCACGACTCGAGGGATTGAAGAACTCGTTACGCAGGCGTTTTGTACATGCGGGTGCAGGATGCAGCACGCAGCAACATGGATTGATTTAGCGGGAGATCGATACGGCGTTCGAGAGTCGCATATTGACTGGTGCGGTTATAAATCATAGTCATATCGAGCCTCGTCAATTTCTCGAGGATGCCAAAGACATTGTGCTCGAACACGTGCAAAACGTAATGAAAAAGCACTTTATTGTAAAAGTGAATACAGTGTTCAATGGTGAATTTGTGACGGGTGATAAACGCGCAAATAAAAGTATCAATACAAGAAACTATGAACTCTTTCGCACGTCCGATTTACGCGAATGGTACGAGCGGCGCCTTGTCGAGCCCACTCTAGCATCGCTCGAAAAATTTCAGGAACGCGACAGCGGGTGGGCGAATACTCGATTTAATTGTGAATATAAATAAATATAATTCTATGCGCGTGGGATGTCACATAAAATTACCGCGGGCGATAATAATGAAAAGAGCGGTGATTAACGTGCAATCTAAAGACAATGCGTGTTTTGCATAGTCTGTGATCGCTGTTCTATATCCAGCTGAAAGTTATGTTTATCGAGTATCTTCGTATCCACATTATACGACAGTACTGAATCTCCAAGACATTGAGTTTCCAGTGTCTGTGAATCAAATCAAAAAATTCGAACTTGCCAACGATATCTCCATAAATGTATATAGTATCGAGAAAGAGATCATTGTCCCGATACGTCTGAGCGAGCTAAAGAGAGATAAACATGCCAACTTGCTGTACCTGGAAGACAACAACGTTGGACATTTCGCGCGGATCAAGAATCTATCCCGGCTCGTGAGCTCGCAATTGAGCAAAAAATATCACAAAAAATATATCTGCAATCGGTACGTATATATTTAATAAAATATTGTAAAAATAATTAAACAAAAATTTAAAAAATTATTTCTATTATAGATGTTTGCACTTTGGATCAGACGACAAGTTGCAATCACATACGATGGATTGTCGAGAAATGAACGAGTGCGCTATTCGATTACCAAGCGATAAGGACAAGTGGCTCACGTTCAACAACTATAATCGGAAAAAGCGGCTTCCATTCGTTGTATACGCCGACTTGGAGTGCGTTTTGGAAAAGACGGAGGAAGAAAGAAACTACCAACATCATAAAGTATTTAGTATTGCTTATTATGTACATTGTTCGTACGACGATTCGTTATCCACGTATCATTCTCGTCGCAGTACCGATTGCATGTCATGGTTCGTCGAAGAACTAAAAAATTTAGCGCAACGTGTAAAAACAATTTTATCAGCTAATGTCCCCATGGTAAATTTAACACCTGATGAATGTGAAAAATTTCATAGCGCGACGCATTGTTATATATGCGAAAAACCATTCGTCCAAGATGATACACGCGTACGCGATTATTGCCATCTGACCGGGCGGTACAGAGATCCCGCGCATTCAAATTCCAATTTAAATTATAAAGATTCTTTTTGCATTCCAATAGTTTTTCATAATTTATCCGGTTACGACGCGCATTTCATTATCAAGGAAATATCTACAGCATTCGAAGGAGGAATCGAGTTACTTCCGATAACAAAGGAAAAAAAATATCATTTACAAAAAATGTTAAACTTGCCGAAGAGAAATCGAAAAATCATATTAAATTGCGTTTTATAGATTCGTATAAATTTCTTACAGCCAGTCTCGATAAATTAGCATCATTCTTGAATAAAGATAAACTCAAAATTTTAAAATCTGAACTTCAAAACTTACCGAATGACAATTTCAATTTATTAACACGGAAGGGCGTCTTTCCGTACGAATATGTTGACTGCGTCGACAGGTTGCAAGATACGTGTTTACCACCGCGCGAATCATTTTACAGTTCCTTGACCGGTGACACAATATCCGCTAGCGATTACGCGCACGCCGAGAACGTCTGGAAGCGGTTCTCCCTTCGAACGCTAGACGAATATAGCGACTTGTATCTCAAAATTGATGTCTTGTTATTAGCAGATATTTTTGAAAATTTCCGCGAAAGTTATATTAAAAATTATGGGTTCGACTCCGCGTATTACTATATTCTTCCCGGATACACGTGGGACGCCATGTTGAAGCATACGAATATTACATTCGAATTGCTTACAGATATCGACATGGTTATGTTTATCGAACGTGGAATACGTGGTGGTTTGAGTCAATGTTCCAACAGGTACGCACATGCTAATAACAAGTACATGCAGTCGTACGATCCATCGAAACCTTCATCGTATCTAATGTACTTTGATGTAAATAATTTGTACGGATGGGCAATGTGTCAACCTTTGCCCTATGCAGATTTTCGATGGGTCAACGATGTATCCGATTTTGATACATCATCAATCGCGCTCAATTCGCCTACAGGCTACATCCTCGAAGTCGATCTCGAATATCCGCAACATGTTCACGATGCACATACTGACTTACCGTTTTGTCCGACACGCGACAAACCACCTGGTAAGCGGCAGGATAAGCTGCTCGCAACCTTATATGATAAGAAGCGTTACGTAATACATTACCGCAATCTGCAACAATGCACGCGACACGGACTTCGCGTTAGAAAAATACATCGAATATTACAGTTTTCACGATCTCCATGGCTTCGCAGTTATATCGAACTTAATACACAATTCGGAACACTCGCGAAAAGTGATTTTGAGAAAAATTTATATAAATTAATGAATAATGCGGTATTTGGCAAAACGATGGAAAATGTGCGCAATCACGTTAATATTAAGCTTGTGACACATTGGGATGGAATATATGGCGCAGAGGCGATAATCGCAAAACCAAATTTTCACAGTAAAAGCGTGTTTTCGGAGAAACTGATCGCTGTTGAATTGCGCAATCTCGAAGTTAAATTTAATAAACCAATCTACTGTTACGTCCAGACTCGAGGAAGGATGAATCAGTGGAAGGGCGCAACCACTATCTTTATGATCCCGAAGTTAAACGTCTCGAAGCGTTAGAATCGGGTCGAACAAACTTGACGGTCCGAAAATCAGGTAAACGACTGTTAGGGTCGCTATTACTCTGTTTTTTAGAAGTTCACTCGGCGGTCCCTTTTTGGTAAAAGAATTTAATCTCTATTACGCGGGATGGGACCAGGTGCAATCTTTTGACTGGAGAATGAGAGGGGTTAATAAAGATTGGATTTAAATTAGAATATAAATTTATTCATAATAAATTAAACTACTTTGGTATACATTATATCAAAATGATGAGAACAATAGTTATTTTAATATGCGTATGGGTGTGTGTGTGTGTGTGTGTGTGTGTGTGTGTGTGTGTGTGTGTGTGTGTGTGTGTGTGTGTGTGTGTGTGTGTGTGTTTGGTTGTTCGCGGTTCTTACAATCGTACGGAGGACATCAGTCAGAATAATGAGGCAAGATTCTATTATTAATATTGAATTTCTGACTGGTTATTACAAAATATCTCTTAGAAAAAGAAA
Source organism: Formica selysi (assembly GCA_009859135.1). Lineage (NCBI taxonomy): Eukaryota > Metazoa > Arthropoda > Insecta > Hymenoptera > Formicidae > Formica > Formica selysi. Next base: position 7,128,386 of record CM020812.1, read on the forward strand.
ATGAAACAATTTGTGTGAGTGAGAGTGTGTAGGAATATTAGGAGGTTGCTTTCATAATTCTAGGATTGGTATGAGGATTCGTCATCGAGATCTGGGAGTTCATTGCAGAACTCTTCCAATGCTCTTTCGAATTCGTTGGATTCAAAAGGGAAAAAAGGAGGGAGTGGAGATTGATAGCAGGATTCGTCCTCCAAATCAGGGAGTTCGTTGCAGAAATCCTGCACTGCCTTCTCGAACCCGTCTAATTCTGAAGGAGGAGAAGGAGGGGGTGAATCATCAAGGATGATCGTTGACAACGAGGAGAACGATCGGGGGGAAAGCGGCAGTTCGGGAGAAGGTGGTTCCGAAGGATATATTGGGGAGTAACTAGGGGGGAAGTCAATGATTGTTTCTGTGTATGTGGTGATTGAGTAATTACTACTACTACTACTGGCTATGGTTGATTTAAAGTCTACAGAAGTTCGCGTCTTCTGACTCGCGGAACGGACCTTTGCGGTAGCGGGTTGGAATTCGTAATCTTTTCCCGACCTGGTTCTCACTATGGAACCGGTAACAACGTTATTTATTGCGGGAATAAAAATATAATTAAACTGAATTATTAGAGACTTACTTTCGTTGCTGACTTTTAATTGGTAGGTTGAGTAGGTTGACAAAACTTGTCGTCCTTCGCTAAGATGTAACGCTGCGCGGGTGCCGGATTGCGCTGAAGACGACGCCAAGACTAGGACACTGATATTGAACTGGTCACTCTTTTTTCTAATTATGAATTTTTGCTCTTAATGCGCGCACGCGAGACTAATTGTCCGGCACCGATTGAAGTTGACAGAAAGGACTGAATGAATCAATTGAATTTTTTAGTCTTACGAGTCCTTTCTTTTATAAAACCTTTTTGAGGGCGTCTTCTAATTTTAAGAGTGGGATCTTTCAAAAACTTTAACGAATTGAAATTATGCAAAAGTAGGGATTCTTCAAGATTTTAACGAATTAGAATCGTGCCAGTGTCCTCATTCGGCAGGGGTGTCTCCTATTTTCGTATTTTTACCCGTGCTGATCGTCGGTTGGTGAGTTCGATATTATTTTAAAAGTTCCTTAAACATTAGCCTTTCCGGGGGACCCTCGCGCACATGATGTGATTAGAAAAGGGTCTTACTTCCTTATAATTATTTTTGTCAACGTTGATGCAGCTGTGTTTATTACTTGTCCGTTAGAAAATTATTATCAGTATTAATGCAGCTGAGTTTATTAAACATTTCGTTAAAAGTTCTGGTTATCTCGTTGTTCTTCCGCCGGAAATTCTACTGCAAGGGGTAGATATTATTTTTTATTTATCTCGAGACCGGCATGGTTTCCATCACCGATTTCCTTGCGTCTTTCCCACGGATACTCGTGGATGTAGTTACTGACAAATGACAGTGTTTAAAAGAAACGTATGGCACAAGATGCTTTGTTTATTGAACGGTTCGTTCTTATCACCAACTGACGATCGTTACCGCAACGTCGCGGAAGAAAGGAATCGTGGAGTCGCCAGGACGTAACACTACGTATACTTGACATATCCAAGACATGCTTGTACGAGTTTCATCACGATTATATGGTACATATGTATTGAGAGAAATGTAACGTCATGTACACCGACACCGACAGTCTCATATATCACATCGAGTGTGAAGATGTGTATGAGAATATAAAACGCAACGTCGACAGATTCGATACCAGCGATTATGCAGTTGACAATGTGTACGGTATACCGCTTGCGAATAAAAAGATACCGGGTTTAATGAAGGACGAAAATAATGGCGCGATCATGACCGAATTCGTCGAGCTTAGGGCAAAAATGCGTTGCGAATAGATGGTAAGAAGGATACGAAAAAAGTAAAAGGCGTCAAGAGTAACGTCGTCGCGAGAACGATAACGTTTGACGATTACACGCAGTGTTTGAACGAAGAGATTGAAATGACGCGTCCGCAATCTTGTATAAGATCTAAATTACACGAAGTATACACTATTCGCGAGACAAAAATTGCTCTAAGTCCGTACGATGACAAGCAGTATATCATACCTGAAACCACCGACATGCTACCGTGGGGACATTACAAAATACCGTGGTAAATAAAAATTATATATATTTATCGTAAATAAAAATTACGTATATTTATTGCAATTAAAAATTATATGTATATTTTATAAAATGTACAATTTTGTTTATATTTGTAAAATATCTTTAATATTATGTATTATTGTTAACATATTTATAATATATTATTTTTATCTATCCAAGAGTTGTGTGTAGCATCAAATCCCAGCCATTTCACATAAGCCATTCTCGTCACCCTTTTTGCGTATCACCTTTTCCACAAGATGTACGTCGGGATTAACAACGCGATATAACTCGTATTCGTAAAATCCGCCGGCGACGAGATTTCCGCGCGAATCTTCGTGTACATAGGTCACGGGATTAGTTTTCTGTACTTCAACGATCTTAAACACTTCGGTTGTCCAATTTGGCGTGTAACCTTTATCAAAGAAAGTCTTGAATTTACTCACGCGTACCGGATCGCGTACTTTGAATCTTGCCGATGCCGCAATCTTTACGTTGCTGTATATCGTATTTAAAAGTTTATCGGCGATCGCGGAGGTAACATCGATAGGTCTCATACCGATAGTGCGATGTTTTCGCGCATTGTACTCTCCAACGAGCCGGGACAACGCGTTGAGCCACTTGTAATTTCCATTAAGCGTAAACATTTCCCACATATTGTTCTTTAATGTTCGGTTGAATCGTTCGACGACCGAGACTTTCATGACAGACTACGTCGAATAATGATTAATGCTGTGTTTTTTCACGAGTTTCTGTACATTTGCGTTGTAAAATTCTTTTCCTCTGTCAGTTTGAAAATTTTTCGGGCATCTTCCATTGTCTCGAATTATCTTTGCGATCGTTTCCGACATCTCATTTCCATTCTTACTCTTGAGCGGTACGGCCCACGCATACTTGCTCAACACATCGATAACTGTGAGTATATAGTTGTAGCCTTTGTTGAATCGTGCATATGGACGCATCTCAACCACGTCCGCCTGCCACAGATCGTATCCGCGTACTATGACATGTCTACGTGGAAAATTTTTTCTCGCTGGAGCATGCAATTCTTCCACGAGCAGCTGTTTTTCAGAGATCTTCCGTAGCATATTTGATCGAGGCATAATTCGTAATAATGAGATAATTCCTCCACGTATATTCTTTATGTATCTTTCTTCTCCTGCGCTGAATCAGATGTAATCTGCGCGTGAGTTGCATACCGAAGCATTTTCTGCATCTCATCCATCATTATTTGTAGCGTCTGCATATTCGTCTCGAGCGTGTTCAAAGTTCCTCGATGCTAATGCCGGCGATATTGTAACTTTCAAGTCTTATAACTTGAAAAATACTTATTAAAAAAATACTTTATTGTTGTATTTTGAAAAGCTCTCGAGATAAGTTATAAAAATATGTAATAAAAAATAGGGGGTTTCATTTAAGAAATTTATGATGACCTTCACGTGGCCTTGACAACGCTATTCAAGGTCGTATTAATATTACTATGTAATGCGTTACTTGAGACCCTACAACTTTTGTCTGAAATATTTTTGTCTGCCATTCTCGGTTTTCGAGATATTCGGCTGGCACGGGTGGTCTGATACACCCTGTATATAAATACAGTAATTATTTCAAATTTTTTAATCAATAAGAAGTCAATTGTTTACACTTCCCAATATATGAATATACATACATGCATGTATAAACATTATATATATATATTATATATATTGTTGCGTCCGCGCGTCGACTTCGATAATACTCGAACACGCGCGACACAACCGGCACCCGCGTATCGCGAGTAAATGATTGACACTCTTTAGAAAGAATAAAAGGAACTTTAATATAGCAACACAGAACACACAATTGAACAAGGAACACAGAACGGGTAATAACAGTAATCGTATATCAAATATGTCCGCCCGGAATGACATCCGTCGCGAGACTCAAGATGGCCGATCTCTCCCAAGATGTCCGCCGTTGTTTAACAACAACGCTTAGCAACGTTCTCCCGGAGACGAATATAGCAGATTCATGAATAACCGCCTTAGACGACCCGCAGGGACGCAACACTACTCCCCCTCTTCAAAATTGTCGTCCCGACAATCAATGAGGGCTCTTCCAAATTAAATGGGTTGATCGTTGTCCTCTTCTTCCAAGGCGTTGACTCCAGGGTGCCTTAATGACTTCCTGCTCTACCCTGAGCTGCTGCTGCAGGTTACCGAGCGCCATTATTTATCGGCCCCAATCACACACCCTCCAGGAATATACAGGATACTGTCATCGAACCCGTTTGACAAGAACATCCAACGTCAACTCCAGGGCACAGAAACGATTTCCTGCTCTACCCTGAGCTGCTGCTGTAGGTTACCGAGCACCGTTAAAATCCAGAACCCAATCGACTTTGATACATCTTGAAACTACAGTAGCCGTCCCCCGTAGTTCGCCTTATTCTCGGAAATACTCAAAGCTGCTGCATCTCCGCATCTCAAAAGGGAGCGAATCTTCGGACAAGAGGGGGGTAACATCCGTGGACCCACCGTCCTTCTAAGAGGACACCTCAAGTCCCTGTCTCGGCATTCGCCCTTCGTCCCACGGGAAAACCACGGTCAAAAACCGGGGAGAGACAGAGTCTTCAACGATGGTCTTTGAAGAACAAAATTTTGAAAGAAGATTCCATAAACCATCTTCTTCAATCCCTTAAAAAAGAAACAGAAAGAAAATTAACCAATAACAAGTAACATAAATCATAAATCAGGTTTCAGATGTGACTTAAATCCGCCTTTCATGATACGAAGCCAATCGATCTAAATGAACTATTTTATTTCTATGCCTACTAGACTTCCGGATACAATAAACAACATCATTAAGCTTCTTAACTATCTTATAAGGACCCTCCCAATTGCTCTGTAACTTGGGAGACCTACCAACAATCCTACGAGGATTGAACAACCAGACTTTCTGCCCACACTCAAAATGAATTTGACGAGCCTTACAATCATAGTAAGCTTTTGCTCTCGAAGACTTCAAACTTAAGCGTTGCCTAACCCTATCATGAATTTCATTCAATTTTTCTTTTAATTCTGACACATAACTTTCCTCCGAAACATCCACTCCAACTACTGGAGGGCTATCACGAAGAAGATCTAAAGGTAGTTTCAAATCTCGACCAAAACATGATTCGGCTGGAGAAATCCCTGTAGTCTCGTGTCTAGCTGACCTATAAGCTAATAAACACATTCCTATCCAACGATCCCAATCTCGTTGATTTTCCGAAACAAACTTAGCCAAATAATTTATAATTGTTTGATGTTGACGTTCGACCAAACCATTGGACTGAGGATGAAATGGGGTTGTTCTGGTCTTTTTAATTCCCAACAAACTTGACAATTCATAGAAAACACGAGAATCAAAATTCCTTCCTTGATCGGTGTGTAATTCTGAAGGTACACCATATCTTGAAATTACTTGATTTACGAAGACTTCCGCAATAGTATTTGCCCTAAAATTCTTCAATGGAAAAGCTTCGACCCATTTGGTGAAACAATCAGAGACAACCAATAAGTATTTATTTCCTGTAGAAGATGTCGGAAATGGACCCAAAATATCCATCTGCACCCTCTCAAATGGAACTCCAGCGTTATAAATTCGTAGTTCAGATCTTCCTTTATCAAAAGGTCCCTTTTTAGCAACACAAACGTGACAAGACCTGCACCAATTTTCAACATCCTGCTTACAGGTGCCCCAATAAAATCGTTTCCGAATCCTTCCTAAGGTCTTGTTCACTCCAAAATGTCCACCGGAAGAAGAATCATGAGCTTCTTCCAAAATCTGTCGAATTCTCTTTCGAGGAACTACAATTTGAAGAACAGAAGTCTGCAAATTAGGTGATTTCCACTTCCTAAATAAAACACCATTTTTAAAAATGAGAGAATCCCACTGCGACCAATAAATTTTGGAAACCGAACCTTCAGAAACAACTTCCTGCCAAGAAGGACGCTGATCCTTTTCTTTACCAAGTAAGATCTTCGCTATCGTCGGATCTTCTAACTGATCCTTTCTCCAATTTTCTAAATTATCCGACTCAAAGACAATTCTTCCAACAAATTCTTCCTTCTTCATATCAATTCTGTTGCAATAGCTGCAATTGATTTCTGCACAAGGGCGTCTTGATAATCCATCAGCGTTCCCATGAAGTTTCCCTTTCCGATGAAAAATCTCAAAATCATATTGCTGGATTCGCTCCAACCATCGTGCCATTTGACCTTCAAGATTCTTAAATGACATCAACCATCGTAAAGAAATGTGATCAGTTCTAATCACAAATTTACGTCCGTACAAATAGTGATGAAATGACTTTAACGAATCTATAATAGCAAGTAATTCCCGCCGAGTTACACAATAATTCCTTTCCGATTTACTTAAGACACGACTATAATAAGCAATAACTTTTTCTGAGCCGTCCTGAATTTGAGATAACACTGCACCAATACCATGGTTTGAGGCGTCAGTATCCAGAAGAAATTGACCTTCATTCCTGGGAAAAGATAGAATAGGAGAAGACATTAAACATTTCTTTAACCTCTGGAAAGCTGATTCGCATTGTTTCGTCCACACAAACTTTGCTAAATTCTCGGTCAAAGAAAATAATGGCTTAGCTATTAAAGAAAATCCTTTCACAAATTTTCTATAATAAGAACAAAAACCCAAGAAACTACGCACCTGCTTCTTGGTCTGAGGCACCGGCCAATTCCTAACAGCAGAAATTTTCTCAGGATCCGTTGTAACTCCTCCCTCAGAAACAACATGACCGAGATATTTAATTTCCCTTTTGAAAAAAGAACACTTCCTCGGATTCAACTTCAAATTGGCAGAGCGTAATCGCAAGAAGACTTGCTTCAAATGATCCAACATCTCCTCGAAACTTTTACCGAAGATAATTACATCATCTAAATACACTAGACAAATCTTGGATAATTTTTTCAAAACCTTTTCCATCAATCGCTCGAAAGTGGCAGGAGCATTGCAGAGTCCAAATGGCATACATGTAAACTGCCACAAGCCATTTCCAATTGAAAATGCCGTCTTTTCCTTATCTTCTGAACGAATCTTCACTTGCCAATATCCGCTCTTCAAATCTAACGAAGAAAACCAAGAGTTTCCGAATAACTGGTCAAGTATATCATCAATCCGAGGCATTGGATAGGAATCTTTTTTCGTCACGGCGTTTAATTTTCTGTAATCAACACAGAATCTAATCGTCCCATCCTTTTTTTTTACCAAAACCGCAGGAGACGCCCATGGACTTTGCGATTCCTCAATTACACCTTGACGCCTCATATCCTCAATAATTGTATCGACCTCTTCCCGCATTTGCAACGGAATTCGTCGGGGAGCCTGCTTAATTGGATTAGAATTATTCACATTAATTTCATGCGCCACCCCATCACAATTTCCAGCTACTATTTCCTCCGAAAATATATCCTGAAATTCTACCAAAAATCGAACAAAAATATCCTTCTGTTTACTTGAAAAATCTTGAGATTCCTTCTGAAAGAGTTCTTTCAAAAATGGAGGAACCTCATCTACACAATTTTCAATGCGTGAGCAAAAAAACTTTTCCTTTTTCCCCCCATTAGAATCGCCAAAGATTGGCTCAAAAATATTTTCCAAATTAACAATGGACAGAAAATCATTCCCCAATAAACAATCCTCAGCTATATCAGCAACAAAAACCGGAAATTCTACAGAACATCTTCCCAAGCTAATTATCACGATTACCTTAAATTTTACGGGAACTTCTTCCCCTGTGGGATATTTCAAATGAAAAGAACTATCAAGAGGAATCCGCCGCTTAGGCATTCTAACAAAATTACTCCTGATAAGAGACACATCCGAACCCGTATCAATTTTAAAATTACATAACTGTTCATCGATAAATCCTTTAAAATTAAATAATTTCTTATTATTAGTGCCAGTATTATTATTAACATTTTTACAATTACAACAATAACTCTGTAATTCTATTGGGGCTTCACGTTTTCGCGTCGAACCTGCCCCAAACAGCTCGACAAAATTCAGTTTTCCCCTTTCTTTAAAAACGGACACTCCGCTCGAAAATGACCTGAGCCTCCACATTGCCAACATTCTTTTACAAACATTTTATTATTACTAGAGTTAGAACTCTTGTAAAAATTTTTATTTTGTTCCTGTTTTCTCTCTTTTGCTTTATCGCCAGAATTTCCAAAATTCCTTTTTCCGTCAAATTTGTTAAAGTTGTTCCTATCCCCGAAATCAAAATTGTTGAACCTCCTTCCTTTAGCAAAATTATTTTTGTTGTTATTGTTACTGCCAAAGTTGAAATTATTATTCCGTCTTTCAAAATTACTTTCCTGCATAACTTTCACCGCCATGGCTCTTTGTATGGCCATTTTCAAGGAAGTGATTCCTTCCAACTGCAGAGTCCTTCTCACAAATCCATTAGACAAAGCGGTAACAAATTGCGCGCAAGCAATTTTATCACGAACTTCGTGCGTACATTCGGGATACGCTAACTGTGAAAGGCGTTCAATATCAGAGCCCAAGGTGGCCTCATCTTCCCCCAACTTTTGTTTTCTGTTCGTAAATTGGGAATAATAAGACTGAGATAACAATCCTTCCCCAAAGCGCAACTCTAATTTAGACTTTAATTCTGCGTAATCGAGATTTTCAATATTAACGACACACTCCAATACCGCACGCGCCTTTCCTCTAAGACATGAAATGAGAGCGACGCTTTTCGCAGCGTCACTCCACCTATTTGCTCGCGCAATTAACTCAAACTGTGAGAAGAACTCTCTTAGCGGAACAGTCCCGTCAAAAATGTCCGGCTTCAATTTAAAGCCTAATTCTGTGTTAATATTAACACGCGCGTCTCTTTCGAAATTAGGCGCAATATTAGGCAAAAAATTTCTGTTAATGGGGCGACTTAGCTGGTTGTTGTTATCCAGCAGACGAATCCTCTGTTCCATCCCCCGTAACGCCTCGTCGCGTTCGCGCAGTTGTGCTTCAAATACAGCTCGCTGCTCATCGTGTTGGCGCAATTGCGTCTCAAAATCGGCTCGCTGCTGCAGCCGCTCCTCGCGTAGCTCACGAATCTCTCGCATCGCTGACTGAAGTGTAATCGCTTCCAATGATGGTCCCGATGTCGTAGCCGCCGTTGAAGTCAATCGACTCCTCTTTCTCGTCGAAACTCCTGCCGTCGGCGAATTTTACTGTTCCATTTTTTTATAGACGAAAAGAAACACACAATTTTCCAGAAAATCGTCTCCAGAAAATCGTCCACTCCGTCGTATCGTATCCCGGACGAGCCCCCAAAATGTTGCGTCCGCGCGTCGACTTCGATAATACTCGAACACGCGCGACACAACCGGCACCCGCGTATCGCGAGTAAATGATTGACACTCTTTAGAAAGAATAAAAGGAACTTTAATATAGCAACACAGAACACACAATTGAACAAGGAACACAGAACGGGTAATAACAGTAATCGTATATCAAGTATGTCCGCCCGGAATGACATCCGTCGCGAGACTCAAGATGGCCGATCTCTCCCAAGATGTCCGCCGTTGTTTAACAACAACGCTTAGCAACGTTCTCCCGGAGACGAATACAGCAGATTCATGAATAACCGCCTTAGACGACCCGCAGGGACGCAACAATATATATATATATATATATATATATATATATATATATATATATATATACAGGGTGTCCTAGACCACCAGTACACCTCTTTTCTTTCAAAAACTAAGCATTTTAGAGAAAAACGTTTTGAACAAAAATTGTATGGTTTTGAGAGGAACATAAGATGGTGTCATTGATTTGACCTTGGATGGCATTGTTAAGGTCAAATCAAGGACATCTTTAATTTATTAAATGGAATTCCCCATTTTTTATTACATATTCTTATAGCTTATGTCGAGAGCTTTCCAAAACACTATAATAAAGTATTTTTTCATTAAGTACTTTTTGAGTTATTTTATATTTTAATCTGACATATTTTGATAGAAAAAATAAAATATCTCGTAAAATATTTAGTTCTCGATAATCTTACTGTAATACTTTTATGTACAGAATAATGAGACAAATCAATTAGTAAAAAAAATAATTGTTTTTAAGAAAAAGTATGTAATTATTTATAATGTATTTATAACGTATTTTTTAAAATAATTATTTGTTTTTTTCTTTACACTAATTGATTTGTCTCATTATTCTGTACATAAAAGTATTACGGTAAGATTGTCAAAAACTAAATATTTGACGAGATATTTTAATTTTTATATCAAAATATGTCAAATTAAAATATAAAATAACTCAAAAAGTACTTAATGAAAAAATACTTTATTATAGTGTTTTGGAAAGCTCTCGAGATAAGCTACAATAATATGCAATAAAAAAGGGGGGTTCCATTTAAGAAATTGAAAGTGACCTTCATGTGACCTTCAAATGACTATCCAAGGTCACATCAATGGCACCATCTTATGTCCCCCCTCGAACCAAATAACGTTTGTCTGAAACGTTTATCCGTATCTTCCATATTTTTCGAGATATTTGACTGGCTCTTTTAAAATGGACCACCCTGTATATATATACAGGGTGTTCCGGAACAACCTTCCGTCCGTGAAATGACGTATTCCTAATACAATTCTAAGACGATTTTTCCTTTACCAAAATTTGAATTGAAGCGTAATATCGGGCCGTACCGACCCATCCAGCGTCCGGGAAAATGCTCGTTTAAATAATTCGAAACGATCCTGGCGTTATGCGGCCCAGCACCGTCTTGTTGAAAGATAATTTCGTTTCTTTCAAATAATGGCACATCTTCTAGAAAATCTGGTAGATTTTCTGTTAAAAAATCGACGTAACTTCTTCCAGTTAAAACATCTGGAAGAATAGCGCAATTCGAGTAATGACACGCGACACATGACACCCGCTATTCGTCGCGGGAGGCGCGGAGGGGGTATTGACCCCCCGTGAGGATCGTATAAATAAGATGAAGCGATCGATATTAGAATCAATAATCTCTCGATCATTAGCGATTATGAATAAGATATGGCAGCGTACACAAGTCACGAATATTACGACATGCTAATGACACTTGGCGAGTGTCACGGGCAGCAGAATCATGCTGCAAGAAGATACGCCGAATTGTATCCAAACCGAAGACATCCATCGGGTCATGTCATACTTGCAGCAGCTCAAAGACTGTACAATACTGGCAGTGTCCTGCCGAACAAACAGGACACTGGGAGAGATCGTTACATTAGAAATGTACGGAACACGGAGAGAATCGTACGTGCTTTCGAGGATAATCCCGAAACGAGCATTCGGGTAGTTGCTCGAGAAAATGACTTATCTTGTACAACCGTACAAAGAATATTAAAAGAAGAAAAGTTGCACGCGTTTCATTATACACGCGTGCAACATTTACGACCAGCAGATTACGCAAGACGAACGTTTTGCGAAAATTTTCTGCGAAATATCGATCGAGATATTCCTCTCGTGTGATATTCAGCGATGAATCGCTATTCACACAGGAAGGAATTTTTAATGTGCATAATATGCACTTTTGGAGCGAGGAAAATCCCCATGTCACACGACTTCGAAATTTTCAAACCCGTTGGAAGATTAATGTGTGGGCTGGAATAATGGGCACTGAAATACTTGGTCCAGTTATTCTTCCAGATGTTTTAACTGGAAGAAGTTACGTCGATTTTTTAACAGAAAATCTACCAGATTTTCTAGAAGATGTGCCATTATTTGAAAGAAACGAAATTATCTTTCAACAAGACGGTGCTGGGCCGCACAACGCCAGGATCGTTTCGAATTATTTAAACGAGCATTTTCCCGGACGCTGGATGGGTCGGTACGGCCCGATACGTTGGCCCGCAAGATCTCCGGATCTCAACCCCCTTGATTTTTTCCTATGGGGATATTGTAAGGAAGTAATTTATAAAACGCTTCCTGAAAATATCGAAGAGCTAGAGACAAGATTACGACATTCTATTTGGGATATCGACGAAGAAATAATGCAGAACGTCGAAAGAAATTTATTAAAACGCATGAGAGCTTGCGTTAGAATGGACGGCGGGCATTTCGAGCATTTGCTCTAAAATTTTTTTTTAAGCAATCCGCTCTTTTCAGAGCGACCAATATATTTTAACGTTGGAACATCTGATTTGAGCAGAATAAAAATAACTTTTCCCAAATGTAATTTATTAATTACATTATTCTTGCGATTTTGTGATTGACTGAAACCTTCGCATCGTAAATGCAATAATTTCGAAAACGTAATAATGTATAATACATGCTTTTTAAAATAATAATTATTTATTATAATTAGAAATAGTTATTAATTATGATAAATAATTAATTTTTTTAAATACGTCATTATACGTATCATGTTTTCTACCGCATTCGCAATGCGAAGGTTTTAGAAGATCGTTCGTCTTATCTCGCATCGATTACGCGCCACGCGCACGTCGTAACTTGCATGTCGCTACATGTCGGGTACATGTCGCGTTTCTCGGCGGCGCTAGGCAACGTAACAATATGGTCGCGCAGTCTCCGCGGTCTGTCGCTAAATAATAATAACCGTGCAGCTGTTAACAATACGTAGCATGAAGATTCGCTGTGAGTGAGCAGGTGAGTGAACAGGTGAGTGAGTAAGTGAGTGAATGAGTGACTGAATGAGAGAGTGTATGAGTGTTGTGTAAAAGAGAGAAAGAGAGCGAGAAAAAAGTGTATGCGTATGTGCGTGCGTGTGTATAAACGTCTCTCCCTGCTTCCCTTCCTCACTCTCTCTCTCTCTCTCTCTCTCTCTCTTTCTTTTACGCACATACACTCCGCCATACACACATCGCGTTAGCAATCAGCTGATTGCAGTGTCCGACGGCCGGCGATCCGCAACAACTTTTGTTAAAGTGACGTTATTTTAAGAAACACGCATTCTTGACATAATTCTGAGATATTTTCTTCTTTACCAAAATTTTATTTAAAGCATAATTTTATGTTGTAAGATAAAATAGTTAGCGACTCATGCGGTGGTAATCAGACGGTCAGCTGTGCCGGGCGCTCGCGGCGCGCCGCGCCGCGTCGCGCCGTGCCGCTCCTGCCTGCCTTCTGTACTCGACGCGTGATTTGCTAACTATTTTTGCTTAATACTCAAAAATTACGCTTCAATTCAAATTTTGGTAAAGGAAAAATCGTCTTAGAATTGTATCAGGAATACGTCATTTCACGGACGGAAGGTTGTTCCGGAACACCCTGTATATATATACAGGGTTTGTCAAAAGTGTGGAAACCTCTAAATAATTTTTGTAAAAATGAAAATATCAAAAAACGGTAAAACACGTATTTTGATTTATCAAAAAAGCTACCCTATGACATGGATAACGATCATCCCCCACCCCCTGGTACGCGGGGGTAAGAGGGGGGTTGAAAATTTTAAATTGGATTAAGGGTCGAGTAGGGGCTCGTTTGAAAGGTCTTTTCATAATAAACACACCCTTAAAATTTTAAGTCGCTACGACCCCCTCATTCAAAATGGCGGCCGTTCAAATTTCGAAATTTCATGCACTTAGTGTTATCCAGGATCAACTGCGTGGAAGTGGCATGAATTTGATCCCTTGTGTGTGTGTGTGTGTGTGTGTGTGTGTGCGTGTGTGGGTGCGTGTGGCTAAACAAGTGTGAATGTGTACATAGTGGTGATAGGTTGCAGAACAGACGATTGAAAACTGTTACCTCTCTTTAATGATTCAAAACCTTTTACTCCGTGTTTTAAAATAAATTTTACTCAGTGTGTTAAAGTAAATGCTGAAAGTGGCTGCCATTTACTTCCTGACAATATGCCAATCTTTGATAGAATGCAGAAATGGCTCTATGATTCGTCTCAAAAGGTATCAAATCTATTTCATCCCTTATTCGCTGTATCAATTCTTGGATGCTTTCAGGTTTTGTTTTGTAAACCTTACTCTTCAGGTATCCCCATAGATAATAATCAAGAGAAGTTAGATCTGGTGACCGAGGTGGCCAATCCTCTCCTCCCTCATTTCTGTTCCTTCTTCCTATCCATCGTAATGGAAAAGTCTCATTTAAAATTTGATGTGGCCGTAAACCAAAATGAGTAGAAGCTCCATCATGTTGAAACTATATTTCTTCGAAATTATTTGGAAAAATATTTCGTATGGCTGGAATTATTTGATCTACAAGTAATCTCTCATATCTTTGAGCGTTCAGATTTTCTTAAAAAAAAACGGCCCTATTAAGTAGCCGTCTATTATTCCACACCATACATTAATTTTTTGTGGATATTGTGTGTGAGTTTCCCGCACCCAATTCGGATTTTCATCTGACCAGAAACGAAAATTTTGATTATTAACTTCTCCCGTTAACGTGAAAGTTGCCTCGTCTGTAAAAACAATTTGATAAAGGAAGATGGGCCGGACATCTATTAGTGCCATCATTCTTTCACAAAAACCTATACGACGCTCCAGATCTCCGTCTTGCAATTTTTGAACATATTGTAATTTGTATGGATAGAACTTGTTTTTCTTTAAAATTCTCCAAACGGGCTTGGGAGCAATATCGTGAATTTGAGCGGCTCTGTTAATAGTAGAATTGGGATCTTCAATAAATGTCTGCATAATATCAAGTTGTTTTTCTTCGTTAGTGGCAGACGATGATCTCCCTGATTTAGGGCGATTTTTTACACTACCAGTTTCTCTAAAACGTTCTATTGTTTTTAAGACAGTGGACTTATTAATTCGACGATTCGGATACGTCTCATTAAATAATCGAGCGACAGCAGCGTACGATCGCTCGTTGTCACCCCATCCACGCATCATGAGGATAGTGATTCTTTCACGTTCCGACAATTCGCCAGCCATTTTTAAAACGTTTAATTTTTAATCTGCCTAAAATCTGTGAAAACAATTGATTTTGAGTAGCCGCGAGAACAACTGATTTTGAGTAGCCGTGAGAACAACTGATTTTGAGTAGCCGCTGTATATATATATACCCAATATATATATATATATATATATATATATATACCAATATATATATATATATATATACATGTATATATATATATATATATATATATATATATATATATATATATATATATTGTTACGCCCGGTGGACTCCACGATCCTTTTCTTTCATAAAAACTCTTCCACTGATATAAAAAATTGCGCTCTGGAACCTTTCTGCACACGACGTAAACAATAAACCAAGAAATATCTAGCAGGCGAGACTAATCTTTCAGAACGATAAAATTTTTTAACCATGAGACGGATCAATAAATATTCCGGGACTAAGACCCACGTCAAAGATTTGAAAATTTAAGACGGATCAATAAATATTCCGAGACTAAGACCCACGTCAAAGATTTGAAAATTTTAAACAAAGATAAAAGACCCTCGAACGCTAGAAATCTAGACCATGTGCGTACGGAAAACAAACAGATGGATGAAATATTCAACTCTAAGATCCGCGCAACGGGCTTAAGGGTTTAAAACAAAGAATAAGGAGAGGGACACGGACGATAGTTTACAGATGAAACCAAGATCCATAACCAGAACTCGCGATACTTGACACCGCGTGCTCGCCTGCCAGACCACTCTCTTGTGTTATCTGTTTGAGATAAATTTCAATAATAAATATGTCAACTTAGCCGATCATAACGGACTCTCCAATAGGCTGGACTTAACTTCTAAAAACAAAAGCCTAGACCAATAGGTGCAATTTCTGGACCTTCTTCTGGAAGGGTAGCACCTCCTACTCATGAGAGGGGTAAATAGTAAAGATTTAATTTGTTAAAAAAGAATTCTGATTGCCTAATGGAGAGGGTACGTGGGAAGACGCTAAGATTCGAGGATACGCGAAAACTTCGCTCAAAAATTCATTCCGTTTTCGTTCTTCAACCGACTCACTACTTAGCTAGTAGTCAGCTCTGAGATCAAGTATTCGTTTTCCCGCGACTCTAAATTGTGTAGAGAGCGAGTTTAAATAAAAGTGAAAGACTTAGTGATACGTAAGTGTTAAGTGCCAACAAGCCGTGCTTAAACCAGCAACACAATAAGCCGGGTTCCCGAGCCATCACTGCCGAGCCCATTCCGATCAGCCACGACAGCTGGAGCCGAATCACACTTAGCCACTACAAGTTTCAACGCATTCTCAAGTAGTAAGTGGGTTGAACAATTTTAATTCTTATCCTTCCTTTTATTATTATTATTTTACGTCTTGTATTCTGAAATAATTCTTGGATCAATCAGTATCTCATTTCGATACTTCGTACTTAGATCTTGATTGTTTCTTTGTGTAACTTTCCCTTTCTTAATCCTCATTCTTCCTCCCTTGAAATATTACCTCGAATCTCCTTTTTCTACTTCATGTCAGTGATGCGCTGTCGTGGGATTAAAGTCGCGCATGCGCACTAAGCAAGCGCTACGTATCCTCACTAACGTATATAGTTCAATGAAATATGAGGTATCGTTAGGTACCCCCGAGCGAGAAAAAAAATATTAAGGAATTTGCAAGGAATGTTTCTATCAAAGAATGTTGCAAAGAATGTTTCTATTAAAGAAATAAAATACATTAAATATATATGATAATAGAAAATTTATTTTTTATTTTTTACGTCTGCAGCCGATTTATTTATACATGAATACCAACATTTGTTGCGAGGGTAAGGGAAACTGCAGAAAACCTCACCAGTATTCCAATAAAAACATTGTACAATACATAAGAAATAATATATATGAATATATAAAACATATGAATGCTTAAACATATGACAACTTAAATATTAATACATTTATCATAATATTATAGTTATTAACACAATATACTTTATATTTATACATTACACATTATATACCTATATTTAAATATGAACATATTTACTTAAATTTTAATCATATAAATATAATACTTTTCTTAATATTACGTACAATAAAAAAAAGTTAAAATATTTCTTAACATTAAGTATAATAAAAAAATGACAATAAATATATATTAATACATTTAAATATATATATTAATATAAAATTTGCGGAAAATTATATTAAAATAAAAATAAAAATTATACTAATAATAATCGTGTAGTCCACCTTAATGGAGATGTTCCCAGAAGGTTACTACAACAGAATAAATTATTTGATTGAGAACAGATACATATAAGACAAGATTGCCTTCACAAAAAAATAAAAAAATAAAAGTACAATTATAATTAGCAAAAATAATTAAACAAAAATAAATATATAAATATTTATATAAATATTTTATATTGCACTAAAAAACATGCACCTGTGCATGTTGCATCACAGACCAAAAAAAATAAACCTTTACATGCAAACATAAAAAAATATATATAAATGTATAAATAAACAGAACAGAAAGGAAATAAGTAAAAAACCTAAAATAAATATAAATAAATAAGAAAACGTATGAAAAAAAAATTGTTTAAGAAACAAAAGTATTGCACGGTATTATTGCACTGTCGTATTGCACAAATATATTATCACAAAATAAAACTAAAAAATTGCAATAAACAATATATAAAAAAATAATTACATACAAAATAAAAAAAATAATTAAAAATGATAAATAATAAAAATAATTAGAATAGAAATTATATTATTAGTTAACACTTGAATAAAAAGAGAATTGAATGTTTAAAAATATTAAAAGCGATAACGAAACAAATACGAATATGAATATATTTACGGAAGCAAACAAAAGAAATTATTAAATTTGTACTTGTTGAAATGTTACTTAAATATAAAAAATGAGATTAAATGGTTAAAATCACAAAGAAGAGTTATAAGAAGAAGCAAAAATATATAGTTCCTCTATTTATCTTTATCTTTACTATTGTTATTATTAAAAGAATATAAATTCTTATAATTGTGTAATTCTAAGTGTGCCGAATCAACTTTAAAAGTGCAACAATTAATATTATTAGCTTGGAAACTTGATCGTACTTTACAAATCGCGTCTAAACTGGTGACATCAATCCGATTCCTCTTTTTATTCTTCACATCTGTAACAATAGAAAATATTCTCTCTGCTTCGGCATTAGAATGTGGAAGTGTCAAAACTGTATATACTAAATTTTCTAAATTTGGAAAATACGGTTCATCGTCGAATTTCTTTTTTTCAAAAATATTCTTCCACATGTCATCAATTTCTAAATTAATCAAAATAGTTTTATCCGCGTCATTAAAAACAATAGGCAACATTCTCCATTCATAAGCTAAGGCCGTAATATCGGAAATTTGAAAATGTCTTGCTACATTTCTTAAATCTGGAAAGATAAGTCTACTTTCTTCGCGCAAAGCTACATTTGGATCTAAAAATTTAAGTTCGCGAAAAATTTCATCATTATAAGGCAATCGTTGTATCATTTCTTGTAACGCGGTTGTGTAAAAAGATAAACATTTCGATTTTATTTCTGTTACAAATTCCGAAGATTCTAATTGTAAAAGCGATTCGCATTCTGGACCAACATATATCGAAGTTATAGGTAAAAAATTTTGAGGATTAATAACATCTATAGAAATATTTTTTAACGCGTTAGGTAGCAAGAAATTGTATCCCATCTGCTTTATTAAATGCTCACTACTCTCTGCTAATTTATGAATTAAAATTTTTCTACCTTGGAATAAGGCATTAAAATCATTAAAAGAATTCAATGAATATTTAAGAAATAACATATATGCTTTAATTTTATTATCATTTAAAGTATTAAAAATTGTTATTGCCGAGTTATTTTTACTTTTTATAGTTTCTAAGTGAAAGTAATGTTTCAAGACTTCCCAATTATCGAGAAGTCTAGTAACACACTTCTGCAAAACAAGTCATCTTGTTCCTGATAATTTTAAGATTTTACGTGATTCTACTCCAAAAAAATTTTGAAATTCGCACAGTATAGCCGATCTTTTTGCACTGCCAGAGAAGTATGTTGCAACTGCATGTAAAATATTTTCGCAAAAATCCGGCAACTTTGTACAAGCTTTACTCGCAATAAGAGCTGAGGAATGGCATATACATTTTAATACAACAAGGGCCGGTACCTCTTTTTTCAATCTAGTTACAAAAGAATCTCTAATACCTATCATTACAGAAGCGTTATCACAAGCCATTCCTACAATATTTGTTAATGGTATATTTTTACTTTTGAAACATTCTTCAAATGCAGAATATAATTTATCTGCGGAACAATCTGTGGCATTTAATGGTACTAATTCTAATAATTGTGTAATACATTTTCTATTTTCTAATGATACATATTTTACTAAAATACAAAGCAACTTATCATTGGTGATACTTGTGCTTTCATCTATTAAAATTGAAAATTTTTGATTTTTTAAATGGTTAACAAGTTTATCAGTTTCGCGTTTTCCTAAAACATTTTTTACTATTTGTCTACATTTTTTCCTTGACAGTTTCAGATCGTTAACTACATGTGCATCAGAGCAAGTTTCTTTCAATAAAGGGACCATGTGATCTACAATTTGAAAAGCTATGTTATGTTCCGCGTAAAAAGCAGCTAATTTTATCTCGGCTGTTTTAACTTTCTTAACATGGTCCTCATTTTGTAAATTACAGTTAAGCTTAGATAATGAAGCAGATGGTGTAATATTACGGCTATTATTAATATTTGTAACATGCGATTTCCTTTTAGAATGTCTTATTAAATCGGATTTGCCACATAAAAGAACTTTATTACAAGCCGTGCAGAGAGCTTTTTCATTATTTTCGTGTGGCGTTAACCAATCTTTAAAAATATCCATACTCAACCAAGAATGCTGGAATACTTTCATTTTTGATTTCCTCTTCGTTTCCTCAACTCCTTTCGATGTAGATGGTTGTGGATGATCCATCTCCTTCGTTATGCACTACGTTTTTAATAATATTATCACAAACTTTTTAATACTATACACTATAATACGACACACTACTCATTACTAGAAAGACGCGGGAAAACTACGCGGGAACCCTTATACGCACCTAACGTTACAGCTAGATACATCTGTGGTAACGCGTGACGTATAGCTGTGACGTCAGCTTACGCATGCGCACGGAGATTCCCACATGGGAAAAAAACCCACGGCAGCGCATCACTGCTTCATGTTAGTCACCACGTGTTACCTGTATTTTACAGTGTGACTCCCGACTTACCACCAATCGTCACGAGTTACCTGTATTTTACAGCGTGACTCCCGACTTGCTACCAGTCGTCAAGAGTTATTTGTATTTTACAAAGCGACTCCCGACTTCTTGCCTGTCATCGAGAGTTACCTGTAATTCACAGAGTGATTCCCGATTACATTTGTCACCCTTTCTACTCCCAGGTCGTCCAAATTTTCATATAGAAATATAAAATATACACTTTCTTTATTATCCGGACCTGAAATCTAGAGTTATTCAATTAATTAAAGAAAAACTTCCAAGAATTGTTTCGTGAATTAAGAATCTTTTCACTATCGATTTCATTATTATCATTACTCATCACGGACCCTTTTTCTTAGTGGAAAGATTAAATCAACCTACGCGCGCGACCATCAAAGGGTCGCGAAACCGTTGGAATAGACAACTGAGAAAAGAATTGGCTCGGGCGGCTGCGGACCCTAATTACACTACAGATTATAAGAAATTTAACCTAGATAAGCATTCCTTCGATCTAAGAACTCATCGTTTAATTAAAATATATAATAAGCAAAAACGAACACACAAAATACACAACCTACTACCTTGTCCTCCAACTTCCTCTCCTCATTATTCTCTCCCCTCTTATTCACCCGTCTCTTCCCCCGAACATCCACCTACCTTCCCTGAATCCTCTCAACAGTCGGGAAATCTTACTCCTCCTTCTCCCCCTGAACATCCACCTACCTTCCCTGAATCTCCTCAACATCTGGAAAATCCTGGTCCCCCTTCTTCCTTCGGATATTCGCCTGCTTTCGCTGATTTCCAGCAACCGCCGAGAAATCCTATTCCCCCTTCCCCTTCTGACTGTCCACCTATCTTTTCCGAACAACCTCAACCCTCGCGAATTCCCACTCCTCCCTCCTCCTCACGCCTTGCATCGTCCGATCTCTCAGGATCTTTAATCTATCTCGGGCTATTAATTGTCACATTCCAGTGTCTGTTTGTAACTCATTTTTTAATAGGCAGAGTGGTCCTTTGTATACTTATTTTACTAAGGAAAGAAACAGATCGAATAAGAAATTCAATTACTTATTGATGAAACCTAATAATACCCGAAGTAATATGGAACCTATACATTATGTTTATAACGGGCTTTCTCACAGGTTTAAAAATTTTACAGACTCGAGCTCTACATATTATCCGTTGACCGGTGGACAGAATGTCCAAAACAATAACATTGAAATCAAAATAGACCCGGACTCTTTCGATAATAATAAACAATCCTTATTACACATAAAAGACAAATGGTTCATAAATCTCTCATCGATCAACATCCCGACAGATATTCAATATTTATTACAGCTTGGAGAGAATTTCAGCTTACCGATATTTAATACAGATAAATTATCATTGGAATTTATTAAGAGTTTTGAATACAATTTAAAAAAACTATCTTCCAAATCACAATTTAACATCAGAAATCGTGTTACAAGCATTATTAACAATTTACCATCCTATTCATTTCCTGATGGTGAACTAAAAAATAACATTAAATACCTAGTTACTGTCACCAATAAATTTCTTAACCAACACCCGAATCTAATTCTTACACGCGCAGATAAAGGTAATATCACAGTCGCTCTGGATAGAGATAAGTATATAGACAAAGTGGAAGGTATGCTTAAGGATAGAGAGACATATCTGATTTTGAAAAAAGACCCTACTAATAAACTGATCAATAGCCTTCGTGATCTATTGACCAGATGGAAAAGGGCTGACTTTATTTCCGCGACTACCTATAGGTCATTATTTTGTGGGGATGGGATCTTACCGAGAGCTTATGGGCTACCAAAAATACACAAACCCAATTGCCCATTTAGATTAATCGTCTCTGCTCAAAACAGCCCCTTATATTATTTAGCTTCTTTTTTACATAAGATCATGTACAAAAGTTTTCCACTCACACAAAGTCATATTAATAATAGCTTCCAATTAGTAAAAAAACTTTCAAATATACAGATAACTGATAAATTTAGTCTGATTTCACTAGATGTCATCTCGTTGTTTACGAACATTCCAATAGAGGCAGCAATGGATAGTGTATCAAAAAGATGGGATTTTATATGTGCGAATTGTGACATCAAAGCGGCATTTTTACTAGCAATCGAATTTGTCTTGAATTCCACTTTTTTCACCTTTAATAAGGTTTTTTACCAACAAACATTTGGCACACCTATGGGCTCACCGTTGTCGCCTATTATTACAGACATAGTGTTGCAAGATTTAGAAAACAGAGTTCTTTCAACTCTGAAATTCACACCATCTTTTTATTTTAGATATGTCGACGATGTGGCTCTCGCAGTTCCTTCTGATTTAATAGACTACACACTAAACATTTTCAATTCTTTCCACACAAGATTACAATTTACAGTCGAAACCGGTTTAAATAACAGCTTAAATTTTTTAGACATAACAATGTTTTTAGGCAACAACCGCATTATTTATGATTGGTACCATAAGGAGACGTTTTCTGGCAGATATTTGAATTTTCTTTCTCAACATCCACTTTGTCAGAAAAGAGGCACGGTTATCGGTCTCTTAGATAGAGCATTTTTACTGTCTCATCCCAGGTTTCACTCAAAAAACATCAACCTTATTATACAGATTCTGCTTAATAATTCCTATCCTTTGCGTTTCATTTTCCAAACTATCCATCACCGGCTCAAATTGTTAATCAACAATTTAAAATATGAAAAAATGAATACTAATACAGAGGTCCAACCTAGGACTGTTTACTTTACAATTCCTTCCATACCTGAACGGTTTATTGATATCATAAAAGACTTCGATGTTAAATTATCTTATTTTAGTCTCAATAAACTGCATAAATATATAAAAACACACAAAGACATCACCCCAAAATCTCTTTGCAAGAATGTTGTATATAGGATTAATTGTTTGGATTGCGATGCTTCCTACGTAGGACAGACACGTAGACAATTGACAAAAAGAATTTCTGAACACCGGAATCATATAAATCGCAACACCACGGTTCATTCAGTTGTTACCGATCATAGGATAAATTTTAACCATAACTTTAATTGGGAGGAGGTGGAAATATTAGATAGCGAACCGTTTCTCCAAAAACGGTTGTTGTCAAAGATGATTTTCATAAAAAGACAAGTAAATAGCCTTAATTTACAAACAGACACAGAATGCTTACCAGATATGTACATGACCGTCATCGATAAAATATCAAAACTATAATAATCAAACTATTGTTTGTCACTCCGAACATTGTCGTCTCACCGCGTAATGTTTGTCAGTCTATTGTGAGATCTCGCAAAGGATGATCCATTTAGTCTGACTACGTGTATACCAAGATATTTTAAGGTACTGACACCACACTTTAATTATTTCTTGTCATTTTTTAGAGGTCTTTTTTCCTCTTTTTTAATCTATGACATAATTTGTTTTTTAACTTTTTTAACTTATTTATTTATTTATGGTTTTATAAATTTGACCCACTCACCATTATTTATTGTTTTTGTTTTTTGGATAAGGGACTTACATGAGTTTTAAGTTTTATATCTTCTTTACGCAACCTATATTAAGCTCTCTCCACCTTGGTGATTCCAGGATGCGTACTAATAAATGTTCTGTGAACTTATCGATTCGGTTGCTTCCTGGTTTGCCAGCCGGAGAGATGCGAACCGTAAAAAATTGAGACTCTCATGACATCCGTGAGGAAGACGTACTTACGATATCTTGGTGATGTCTAAACAACGATTATTATTGCGATACAATTGGTTATAGATGAGTTCATTGATCCGCCGATTTAACTATCTTTTTTGTTTGCGATTTTTTCACGCTGAAGAAGGTCCCAAAAAAGGACCGAAACGTTCGTTAATTATAAATTTGTAATGTTGTAAATCGACACTCGGCTAATCTAATTTAAATAAAGTATGCCCACCAACTCCAACGCTGGCTCTTACTTGCCATTTATTTATGTTTGAGTTTGTATTTAATAGAGCCTGTACTTTTGAGTTTATTGTGTTACTAATTTAACTTATGGCGCGTGATATAATGAACTGTTTGAAGGCCAATCACAGTGCCCTATGCGCGTAATAAGCATAATATACAGGGTGTTAGAAAAGTCTAGAAACGGTCAAATATCTCGTAAACAATGCATTTTAGAAAAAAATGTTTCAGACAAAAGTTGTATGGTTTCGAGGGGGACATAAGGTGGTGTCATTAATTTGACCTTGAATAGTTGCTTGAAGATCACGTGAAGGTCACCTTCAATTTTTTAAATGGAACTGCCTACTTTTTATTGCATATTCTTGTAGCTTATCTCGAGAGCTTTTCAAAGCACTATAATAAAGTATTTTTTCATTAAGTACTTTTTGAGTTATTTTATACTTTAATCTGACATATTTTGATATAAAAAATAAAATATCTCGTAAAATATTTAGTTTTCGATAATCTTACCGTAATACTTTTATCTATAGATTAATGAGACAAATCAATTAGTAAAAAAAAATAATTGTTTTTAAGAAAAAGTATGTAATTATTTACAATGTATTTTTTTAAACAATTATTTGTTTTTTTCTTTACACTAATTGATTTGTCTCATTATTCTGTACATAAAAGTATTACGGTAAGATTATCGAAAACTAAATATTTTACGAGATGTTTTATTTTTTATATCAAAATATGTCAGATTAAGATATAAAATAACTCAAAAAGTACTTAATGAAAAATACTTTATTATAGTGTTTTGAAAAGCTCTCGAGATAAGCTATAAGAATATGCAATAAAAAATACGGGTTCCCATTTAAAAAACGGAAGTTGACCTTCAAATGACCTTGAAAATGACCTTTAATGTCAAATCCAAGGTCACTATTAGATAGCCCCCTTTGTTCCCTACAACTTTTATCCGAGTCGTTTTCCTTCAAACGTTGATCCTGAAAAGTTATGAGGGTGGAACTTTTAAAATGGGACACCCTGTATATATGTATGTCAATTGGCTATTTTGACGACAGTAAAAAATAAAACATTTTATTGTATACATAAGAGTACATTGACTCTCTGACATATACATTACTTGCGATTTTGTGATAAAATGCACTGCTACGTATATATAGGGAATTAAGTATAGATCGATTAATACAGCGACAGTACAAATTATGTACAGTACATTATACTATTTGGCTATTATGACGACACCGCTATTTTCTATGAAACGATTTTTGTAACGACACTACAAAAATAAATTAAAAAATCCTTCTTTTGAAGGATTGATGATAGCGATCATTCATCGAATAAGCAGGTAATTAAGAAATATTTGAATTTTTGTAAATCCGAAAGGTTTATCCAAGAAAATTATTTATTTATTTACAGCAATAAAATTGATTAAGAAACGAATAACAATAAATAAAAACAAACAACAAAAAACGAATAACGCTCCTTCTTCTTCATCCCGTTTCGATTGCTCTAGAAACTTACCAAAGACTTGAGACTGATGAGATTTAAGGCTGGTATTCATAGTCCGTTCTTATATTTAAGATCATCTCAAGTATGATCTTAAGATGCTATGCGGCCACTTCATTATTTGAATAAGAACTTAAGACGACCCAAGACCACACTTAAGACGATTTTAAATATAAGAACGAACTATGAATACCGGCCTAAGACGCATAATTTTTTTGTAATTCAGAAAATATACATTATGCTGCATTTAGATACGACATGCTAAAACACTATGTTCACTGATGTATTCACTAACTGAAAAGCAACACACTCAATCTTCTAACACGTTAGCAGTATGAAATCATTACTGCTTCAACAGATACGGCAAGTTAGTAAATGAGCATTGACCATTCCATTACAGATCACAAGATTCTATTAGCGGAGACCATAATATTGAACTCTCGCTTAAAAGATTCTCATGCTTTGTAATAGATTCCTTTTTAACATTCGGTGGATCTGTGTGTGGTTTCCAAATTAATATCCATTATTGTTACCTGCTAAAATAAAAATAAATAAGATATGATATTAATACATACGAATTTAAAACATTTTCCTTTGTATAATAATCTTACCTGTATAATTGTTATTACCACAATTCAATCCTTTTTCAATTTAATAGAAAACACACAATATTTATATTATTATTTCATAATGTAGTTGCACAATCCCAGTATCGCTGATGTACTTCATTATTGCTTCAACAGATATTGCAAGTTGATGAATAAGCGTTGATCATTCCATTACAGATCACAAGATTCCATTAGCGGAGACTATAATATTGAACTCTCGCTTAAAAGATTCTCGAGCTTTGTAATAGATTCCTTTTTAACATTCGGTACACGCTGGATCTGTGTGTGGTTTCCAAATTAATATCCGTTATTGTTACCTGTTAAAATAAAAATAAATGATAAGATATGATATTAATACATACGAATTTAGAACATTTTCCTTTGTATAATAATCTTACCTGTATAATTGTTATTACCACAATTCAATCCTTTTTTTCAATTTAATAGAAAACACACAATATTTATATTATTATTTCATAATGTAGTTGCACAATCCCAGTATCGCTGATGTACTTCATTATTGCTTCAGCAGATATTGCAAGTTGATGAATAAGCGTTGATCATTCCATTACAGATCACAAGATTCTATTAGCGGAGACTATAATATTGAACTCTCGCTTAAAAGATTCTCGTGCTTTGTAATAGATTGCTTCTTGATATTCAATGCAAGCTGGATCTATGTGTGATTTGCAAATTATTTTATACATTATTGTCGTCTGCTAAAATCAAAATAAACATGATGTAATATTAATAGATATGACTTTAAATCATTTTCCTTTGTACAACAATCTTACTCATATAACTGTCATCATCACAATTCAGTCTTTTTTTCAATTTAATAGAAAACACAATACTTAAAAATATTATGTGAATTATGAAAATATAGTAAAATTACTCACTGTTAATTATAATGTGCCTTGTTGCAAAATTTTTAGAATTTGTTGTACATTCTATAATACCCAAACACTTTCACGAACAAAACGTATATTCAATGATATTTCAGTAAGATTAGAAAATCTAAAAAGCTTACAGATATATATTTTGAAAAACTATCAAATGATAACTAGATATAAATATAATAATAGAAAGAAACACGCGAGGTTAAGATAATTGTCATGTACCTTGTTGCAACATTTAAGAATTTGTTGTACATTCTTATGGTATCCAAACACTTTCACGCAAAAAATGCTTATTCAATGACACTTCAGTAAGATCAGAAAATCTAAAAAACTTACAAATATCGTCTTCTTCTCTGTTTGGCTGTCAGACTTCCAAAGGGAATCGTCCATATACCATCTGCTAGATATACTGAAAGTATCGATAGTTAGATGTGCAACTTGTTCCTTATAGCGAAGTTGTATAAGATGCGGAATATCCTAGTGTTGTTTGTGAAAGCCAGTGTTGGTATGTCCAGAACTATGTCGGGAGTAATCCCATGCAACTGCGTAATGAGCAGATTCGAGTCGTCTTGCGAATTTGGGCAATGAAAGAAGATGTGGTTCATGTCCTGGGAAGGATGACCACACGAGCACTCCGAGGAGTTGGTAATGTTTTTATTGAAGAGATGGTCTTTTGTTGACGTGTGATGGGATCTCAGTCTTGAGATAAAGGTAATAATTGGTCTCTGAGGATCCTCCTTAATATATTTTTTATTGGAGTACCACGGGGGTGCGAGAACGTCACGCACGTGGTTGAAATATCTTGCCCCTTTGTAATGACTCTCAGAAAGGATGGTTTGCGAAGCTCTACTTTTTGACAAAGCTTTGAACTTGGAATAGAGGTTGGTATAGTGACATTTACTAAGGAGGAAGGTGTCGGAAAGACGTAAAGATTCCTTGGCAAGGGCGTCCGCCCTCTCATTACCGGGGATGCCCCTGTGACTGGGTATCCAGAAGATATGGACTTCAAACGCTTGCTTGAAGCATTCAAACAAAGATCTCTTGATTTTTAGAATTCCACAGTGCAATATGCCCGTCGACACCGGATTCTCGAGATTAGACAATACACTCAAGGAATCGGAAAAGATTACCGCTTTCCTTATTTTCTTGTTCAGAACAGTATCAACCGCATATTGTATGGCCAATGCTTCGGCCTCAAAAATGGTACAGTTATTGTTAATTCTATCCTTATACTCCAAGTCGAGCTCCGGAGAGAACGCAGCGTAGCCATCTCCGGAGAGAACTCTACCATCCGACTCGGTACGAGATCCGTCAGTATAAAATGAGGCATCAAACTCAAAGGAGGATGTGAGGCGTTCAAAGGAGGAAACGGGATCAGGATCTGCCGCGACTTGGCGACCCAAATCCGTATTGATTGAAGGATCGTAATGTCTGCACTCGTACGGGAAGTCGAGGTAACCAGGCAAGTGAAAAGAGTCGATCTGCTCAAAGAGATCCTCGTGCGGGAAGTAAACGTCTAACAAGTAACAGATGTTATAATACTTTTCTCGAT
This sequence comes from Formica selysi, assembly GCA_009859135.1. Taxonomy (NCBI): domain Eukaryota; kingdom Metazoa; phylum Arthropoda; class Insecta; order Hymenoptera; family Formicidae; genus Formica; species Formica selysi. The sequence goes on from CM020812.1 coordinate 7,157,216, forward strand.
GTCCTGTTGGTCACGGAGATCAATTATTAGTTGTCTTAGCGGATGCGAGTACCGCGCCATAGTCTTGGCCAAAAATCTGGAGGTGAGGCAAAACCACCGCGAGTCCAGCGGAAACTCGCCGTTGATATCCAACAGAACGTTGGTAGGAGTGGTAATCATCATACCCGACACAATTCTTAGGGACGCGTATTGTAGGCGACTAACTCTCAAATAGAGTTGTTCATTTAGTGGATTGAAGGATTGACATCTCCAGTCCAAAAGCGGTCTAATGAAGCCCTTATAAACATTGAGAAGATTCGAGGGGTGGGCACCCCATCTAATGCCCGCCATAGCCTTGAGAATATTCACTCTGGGCATTATGCGATTCCTCAGATGATTGACATATGCTTTCCAATTGAGCTCGGAGTCCAAGACGACACCCAAGAAACGTGACGTCGAGGAGAACCGAATATTCCCATTGCCTACCCTTAAAAAGAAATTATGTTCATTCATGAGTATGCGGAGATTTCGTGGTTTGAGCGTTGAGAAAATCATAAAGCTAGATTTAGAAGGAGAGATGCCGAAACCCAGACAGGTAAAAAACCGAAACAAGCCATCCAAAGCATTGTTCATCTGATCTTTGATAAACTCTAGTTGACCGTCAGTGCAGTAAATTGCGATGTCGTCTGCGTAATACAATATCTTTACGGAGTCAGGTAAAACAGAATGCGAGAAGGCGATATACAAGTTGAATAATATGGGGCTGAGAATGGAGTCCTGAGGAAGACCAATAGTGGTATCACGATTCTGCAGGTTGATACCCGCGGCGAAACCTATGAGGTGCCTACGGGAAGTCAAGGCCTTGATAAATTTCAGAATCTTAGGAGGGAGACCGAATTTAGCGAGCAGGGTTAATAGGATCTCCGTGCGAACCCTGTCAAAAGCTCCCTCGATATCTAGAAATGCTACACCAGTAAACTTACGGGATTTGTTAGACATTTGGATGCTCGTAGTCAGAGTGGAAATGCTATCAGTACAGGAAAGTCCCTTCCTAAAGCCGAACTAGGATTTGCAGAAGAGGGAGCCCCTCTCTGCCCACCATTAGATTCTCCTATGTATTAGCTTCTCGAATATCTTTATCAAGTTATTGGCCAATGATATAGGTCTTAACGAGTCCCTGCGACCAGGCTTGGGTATGAAGACGACAAAGTACTCCCTCCATTGATGAGGGTATTCGCCCTTATTGAAAATCAAGTTGAAAATCTTCAATATTAGAAAATCAAATACGTCTGGAAATTTTTTAATTATTTTATTGCATATAAGATCAGGACCAGATGAGGTTTTAATTTTTAACGAGGAGATAGCTTCATAATATTCCTGTTTCGAGAACGGCATGAGGAGGAACTCCCCACCGCCATTCGTATCAAAGGCCGGCAGATCAGATATTAGGCTCTGCATATCAGGTGTGGGGCTAAGGACAGGAGGGGCCAGCTTATTAAAAGCTTCAAGAAATACGTTCTCAGATATGAGAGAGTGAGGAGAATTATTGGAGTTTCTATTTGAGAAGGCTTTGACATACTTGCATACGGCAGAGATTGGCGTATTCATATTCAAAGAAGAGCAGAACTCACGAAAGGCGAGTTTCCTCTTCTTCCTGAAAAATCCTGATGAGTATCTTCTAAATTCAAGAAGTTCCGTTAAATTGTCTAATGAGGGGGATTGTTTAAATCTTCTAAAGATTAGATTCTTTTTAGAAATCGTTTCCTTGCACTCATCATCCCACCATACAGTAGGAGGTTTTTTCCTGATGTTATTGGACGGAAACTTCCTTGCACCAGATATCAAGAGTGTCTGGTGGATAAAATTTATTAGGTTATTATAAACCGCATCCAAATTGATGCCAAAGTTGTGTGTTTGGTTTGCGTATTTAGAGCATTCAAGTTGAAACCTGGACCAATCGACCTTAGACGTGGCGAAGGAGGGGCGGCCAAATGAAGGAATAGTATTATCATTGGTGAATGAAACAATGATGGGGAAATGGTCGCTGCCGTAATTGTTTTCGAGGACGCTCCAGGAGCATCTTGGTGCGATAGATGGAGAGACCAACGTTATATCAAGCGCCGAGGTGGATGAGAGATCCGCGGAGGCCCATGTATAGTTCCCATCGTTGAGACATGAGAAATCAAGTGATAAAACAGCATTTTCGAGTTTGCGACCCTCCGTGTCTGGGCCTAGCAGACCCGAAGACCACAGGACACTCTTCCCGTTCACGTCACCACATACCATGGTAGGATTAAAGCCGGAGAGATACTGAAATACAGAATGCCAGGCACAAGGCTCAGTGTATGAATAGTTGCCACCACGCGGGGGCTGTAGAGTGAGCAGACGTATATAAATTTTTCCATGCCCAGCCATACTTTACCAAAGATAAACTCGATGTTATTGCGACCACAGATGAGGTTTATGTTATCGTCTGTAATTTGAGTGAATCTAAGTCTCTTATCGATGAGTATGGCAATTCCCCCACCGTAACGATTTCGATCATGAGAGTAAATATCAAAGTTATTAACAATAGGACGAAAGTGTTCCTCTAATCTAGTCTCGCAAAGAGTGGCGATATTGATGTTATATTTATCTAATAGAAAAGAAAGTTCAGGATTTCTCCTATGCATGGAGCGACAGTTCCACTGGAGAAGGTTAATGCTCATCATATGCATTGAGCGTTAGAGAAGGAGATGTTATAACAGTGTATCAAGAGAAAAGGGAGTTGTTCAGAAGAAGAACTCCCATCTGTGTTAAAATGTCTGTTTGTATAGTCTTGACCGCAGAAAACTTGTTTTGGCAGTCGAGAACGCAGTTTTTCAAAATATCTGGGTTAGAGTTAGGACCAGGAATAGGCGTGTTGTGATCGCTGGCCGAGGGGATATGTGTTGAATTGAAGGGACGATTGTTGATAGTTGTATTATTGCTAGAGCAAATATTAATGTCTGTGTCCTGAGTAGAGGTGAAAGTGAAGGGTGATGGAAAAGTGATAGGTTTAGTTAACGAGGAATTAGGCGCTTTACGTTGCGGTCCAACATCATGCTCTTTATGTTCTTTGTGATTAGCAGATGTTATAGCGGAGAAGTTATTTGTCGTGTACGGGGGCTTGGCGTTAATAGGCAAGCGTTTCTTATTAACCTCCGATAAAGAAGGAGAAAAATTCAAGCGTTAGAGCGGTAATCTCTAGAGACCGCTTCGGCATAGGATTTGTGTAGGGCGTAGGGAAGGAATTCCCCAAGAGTAGGAAGAGAATGCGAGAACGGATGGTTCTCATCCACCGAATGTGATCGGGGGTCAGAGCCCTCGAGCCATGTGATTGCTTCGGACTGAGATATGTTATAATATGCCATAAGCTTCTTGATTTTCCTTTGTTTTTGGAAGACAGGACAGGAGTTGGAGGATGCCTCGTGATCAGCAATGCTATCAGGCAGCTTATATCTTTTACAGTTAACGCATGACAGTTTTTCAGCCGTACATGTCTCGTTAACATTACTATTACAATCGTGAGATGATGCGAGCTTACCACAGCGCCTGCAAACTGCGTTCTTGTCCGGAGTTCGACAAATCCTTGCGACATGCCCAAATCGCTGACACTTTTGGCACCTTCTGACTTTCTCAATAAACGGTGTCAAATACAACCTCTTTCCCATATATATGAGACTAGATGGGACTGATAATGTTCTGAAACGTATAATATATGAATCAGATTCGATATATTTAGTAGTGAAAGTTTTATCTGTGTTTTGTGAACGGATAGATTTTTTTAATCTAGCAGCCTCAAATGGAGGCTGCCATAAGGCATTCCATTCCGGTGGTGGATGGACATTTTTAATTAATTCGCCAGGAGAGTCGTCATCATCGACGCCCCTGACTATAAATTGTCTAATAATTTTATAATTAGGCACATATGCTATCCATGTTCCTCTAGGAAAGATGGAAATAGATTTTTCATTGAAAATGTCACAGAATTTATTAGCCGTATTACCATCGGTGAAAGTTACCGAGAATTTATTTTTGCCTATTGTTTTTAAATCGAATGCCGATAAGAAATTGTCAATATGTTTAGTAATACGTTTACCGAAAGCGATTATACCGTATGAGCCAGAGTTGGAACGCTGGCTATTGTTTGATGAGACGTTATCAAGGTTATCTATACCTGTTTTTATGTTGTTATTTATTTCTATAGCTTCGGAATCCAGCGTCTGTGAGGAGGGAGGAGGTTTGAGGCTCGTTTTTTCGATATGAATAATGAACAGAGGTTTGACATTGATACTGTACTTATTTTGTAAACGAGGATCGCGAACATTAAAAGAATCTAAGAAGGATCTTTTTGGAGGAAGAGGGCTTCTCAATGTGGAAGACTGGCTCCTTTTGCGATTGCGATGATATATGATGTCACGAACTTTTTCAGCAACATCCTTTTCGTTGCTCGTCCCAGTGGACTGAGAAGATTTTTGAGTAGAGCTTTCAAGATTATCCTCGTTATCTACTTCCATTATTATACACGTTGCACATTAGCTCTTGTGTGTGTTATGCGTATGAGCGTGGGTTTAATACGCAGTATTCGTCCAACGGACAATATGGCCGTGGCCACAATTACGTGGCGACTCGAGATATTTCAGGACCAAGGAGGTTCAATGCGCGATGCTATGCCAGTGATGCCAGAATGGCCACGCTAGCAACACGCAACCGTAGTGGAGGGGATGACGCACACAAGCGCAAACCGCGTACGTGTGAGCTCGGCGCTTCGGCTGGCTTCGGATAGCAGAAGAGGACAGATATACTGTTTTCTGTCTCTCTTCTTCTTATCGAGCCGGCACGAAGACCGGGCGGTACACGTCACACGTCGCTTGGTCGCTTCTCGATTGTCGCTTCTTGCGATTCTATGCCTTAAATATTTTTTTCAGCCTTTTTGTATGAGATATATTATCTATTATATATCTATTATATAATATATTTATGATTAAGATACGTATATAAATTACTTAAAGTTTTTAATCCACGTAAAAATGCATTTTAAATCGATGATTTGAAAGAAGGAATATCCGTGTGGAGACAACAAAAGGAAAAATCATACATTTTATTGTACGAGAAATGTATCGATTTTCCGACAAATGATTAAAAATAATGAAAAGTACTATAAGAAATTTTAAATATTTAAAAAATATGTCATATAATAATATTTAACTTTAGTTTCTATACATACATATTTACAATATCATTACAATACACAAACGTATATACGGACAACATTTATACGTTTGTGTCGTTGTCAAACGATACTGAATGATGATTTTCCACACCACCTATATGAGGTACCACCAATGGCGCGTAAGATTTTTTTAACGTGGATCTTCGCCTGTAGCCATATCATACCACATTATAATATATAATATGCTCTATTGTATCTGTCATTTATAGAATATTTTTTGCACACTTGCTTTTGCAAATGTGATGTCAATTAGTGACAATAATTTTTTTACACACTTATTTTTGCAAGTGTGATGTCAATTAGTGACAATAATTTTTTTACACACTTCTTTTTGCAAGTGTGATGTCAATTAGTGACAATAATTTTTTTACACACTTGTTTTTGCAAGTGTGATGTCAATTAATGATAATAATTTTTTTACATACTTGTTTTTACAAGTGTGATATCAATTAGTGACAACAATTTTTTGGAACATTTGCTTTTACAAGTATGATGTCTATTACAGACAAAATTTGTTTTACAAACATATCATAACGCGAGGAAAGCTCTTCATTGTATTATATAAATAATAATACCCAATTATATTATTTATTTTATTTGCATATAAATAATAATGCCCAATTAAATAATATTATTTATTTTATTTTGAACGTTATTATTGCATATTAATAACCGAAGTATTAGCAATATCATTATCAGCAGCATATAGTGTTAAACTGCTCTTTTTCTTAGGACAAATAGAATATAATTTGTCTGACGACGTGAGAGACAAATGGTTTTCATTTATCACCATATCTAAAACTGTTTCTTTTCTTGCTTTTAATGTTGATTTTAACACACAACTAGCGTTTATACATGCAGATGAAAGCTTATTCCTTTTTTTCGTTTTTAAATCTGATAGCAAAGAAAACATTCTTTTTTTCCATCACAGATAATAAATTGTCTCCTGATTTAGATTTTTCACTTATAACCATTTCAGTCAAAAAAAGCTTCGTAGTATCCCAAAAATCAAGAAGTCTCACAACACATGAATGGTGAGATAGCCATCGTGTAGTGGATAATCTTAAAATTTTACGGTTTGTTTCCTGAAAACATTCGGTAAATTCTTCATAAATAGCAGCACGTTTAGGACTACTATTAATATAATTTGCTATTTTTTTTGAAAACTCCTCGCAATCTAAATCAGGAGACAATTTATTATCTGTGATGGAAAATCCGGATGTAAAAGCATATTTGTTATTTTTAAAGCATATTTTAAATTTTTTAAATTCTTTTAATGCATTTTTTCAAGCTGTGGAAACAAGAATTCACTTGTTGCAACCAAAGTCATTGGAACTTTTAATAAGAATTTCCAAACATTTTTTGAAACCAGAGCTTGTAAAAAATGTATGTAATGATTTTAAATTTTCTGAAAAAGAAAACCAAACATCTTTAAATGATATAAATTTAGGATCTGAATGTGAAGAATATCTCGAAAGTTTAATGAAAAAGGGACGCGCAGACATAATTGGAAATGTTCGAGATAATTGTCTACAATTTTACGTGACTGCTGCCGAGGAAATTAGTAAAAGATTGCCCATTAAAGATAAATTTTTATGTAAATTAACAGTTTTCCAATTCAACACAGCACTATGTAGTATTGACAGAGATACATCATTTAATGATGTTTCTTTTATTGCTCAAACCCTCGGTGGCTTTGACGAAAATGCTTTAAAAAAAGAGTGGCATACTTTACATCTAGATTTTACAACAGCAGAAAAAGAACATCTTTCAAACTTAAACTTTGATGAAATGTGGAAAAAAATTTTTAAACGTACATATCCCAATATGAAGTCTCTTTTAAATGCTGTTAGATCACTTCCAAATTCAAATGCCGATCCAGAAAGAATGTTTTCTTTGCTATCAGATTTAAAAACGAAAAAAAAAATAAGCTTTCATCTGCATGTATAAACGCTAGTTGTGTGTTAAAATCAGCATTAAAAACAAGAAAAGAAACAGTTTTAGATATGGTGATAAATGAAAACCATTTGTCTCTCATGTCGTCAGACAAATTATATTCTATTTGTCCTAAGAAAAAGAGCAGTTTAACACTATATGCTGCTGATAATGATATTGCTAATACTTCGGTTATTAATATGCAATACTAACGTTCAAAATAAAATAAATAATATTATTTAATTGGGCATTATTATTTATATACAAATAAAATAAATAATATAATTGGGTATTATTATTTATATAATACAATGAAGAGCTTTCCTCGCGTTATGATATGTTTGTAAAACAAATTTTGTCTGTAATAGATATCATACTTGTAAAAACAAATGTTCCAAAAAATTGTTGTCACTAATTGATATCATACTTGTAAAAACAAGTGTGTAAAAAAATTATTGTCATTAATTGACATCACACTTGCAAAAACAAGTGTGTAAAAAAATTATTGTCACTAATTGACATCACACTTGCAAAAACAAGTGTGTAAAAAGATTATTGTCACTAATTGACATCACATTTGCAAAAATAAGTGTGTAAAAAAATTATTGTCACTAATTGACATCACATTTGCAAAAGCAAGTGTGCAAAAAATATTCTATAAATGACAGATACAATAGAGCATATTATATATTATAATTTGGTATGATATGGCTACAGGCGAAGATCCACGTTAAAAAAATCTTACGCGCCTTTGGTGGTACCTCATATAGGTGGTGTGGAAAATCATCATTCAGTATCGTTTGACAACGACACAAACGTATAAATGTTGTCCGTATATACGTTTGTGTATTGTAATGATATTTTAAATATGTATGTATAGAAACTAAAGTTAAATATTATTATATGACATATTTTTTAAATATTTAAAATTTCTTATAGTACTTCTCATTATTTTTAATCATTTGTCGGAAAATCGATACATTTCTCGTACAATAAAATGTATGATTTTTCCTTTTGTTGTCTCCACACGGATATTCCTTCTTTCAAATCATCGATTTAAAATGCATTTTTACGTGGATTAAAAACTTTAAGTAATTTATATACGTATCTTAATCATAAATATATTATATAATAGATATATAATAGATAATATATCTCATACAAAAAGGCTGAAAAAAATATTTAAGGCATAGCAAGAAGCGACAATCGAGAAGCGACCAAGCGACGTGTGACGTGTACCGCCCGGTCTTCGTGCCGGCTCGATAAGAAGAAGAGAGACAGAAAACAGTATATCTGTCCTCTTCTGCTATCCGAAGCCAGCCGAAGCGCCGAGCACGTACGCGGTTTGCGCTTGTGTGCGTCATCCCCTCCACTATGGTTGCGTGTTGCTAGCGTGGCCATTCTGGCATCACTGTGCTATGCGCGTCCCGCATGCAGCGGATCGCGATCAACGAAATGTCTCACACTAAGCCAGTATATGGCCCGCGGGTCACTTAATTGGCGAAATTGGCAAAATAACAATTACCACTAAGCCACGATGTTCACTCGCCGAGAGAACAAACGGAAGTCAACTTACAAATATATATTTTGAAACTATAAATGCGATCACACAAAATATAAATATAGAGAGAAACACGCGAGGTTAAGATAACTGTCATGTATGCAGTAGGTAATATAGAGCGCGTTCCGTTTCACGCATTGAGCGCATAGATCGCCTGGAAATCTATAATATATGTTACGTGAACTATAGATTTCCAGGCGATCTATGCGCTCAATGCGTGAAATGGAACGCACTCATAGGCTACGCTACGGTTGGAAAAAAACTACAGATGTTCCGAAACACAGCATTAACCAATTATGACAAGGAAATTTTATAATTTTTTAATCTCATTGACTAACCACCAAAATATTATTCAGCATCTATATCGACTAATCTCTTATCGACCGCAGTCACAGAAAAAAGCATTGTTAGAATATTTTTATTATTTATATATAGATTTATTTTTTGCATAAATTAAAATATGTTATTCAGAAAGAGCACCGGCGATAATAGATAACTTCGGTTTAAAACACGGCAATCGCTAAAGAAACCGATGTCGTTCAATGACTGCATTTTTTCCGTGCTTTGTATTGTTAAAATTATGGCATTAAAGTGTTAAAAGTTGTATATTTATGATTCTTAAAACATGATAGCGCGACGAAATTTTTTACATTATCGCCAATATCTCTCGTGCAATATAAATTTTTCTCGTTGATTTCGATTACCGCTAAAGATATCGGTGTTAATAGAGAAAGACATTATTCTACATGATCTCCGCTAAAAGGATTGACGCATTAAATTTTAAAATTAATAAAGCTGCTACGATTATTAAAGCGATACAACGGGCCAAAATCGCGTTGCCTTTGCCTGGGTCCTTCGCGTCTAATGAATCTATCTCTTAAATCACAGCAATTTTTAAAGAAATTGACGCGTTGTTCAAGAACTACATTATTTTACTGTATGCTATTGAAATTACGCCATTAATATTTTACGAATTGTGTCTTTTTCTAAGATGTGTTCATTATAAAGGCGGAACAGCCTTGTATAACATCGAGATTTCGGCCCGCTATATCGCTTTAATAATCGTCAGCTTATTAATTTTAAAAATCTAATGCGTCAATCCTTGTAGCGGAGATCATATAGGATAATGTCTTTCTCCAATAGTATCGATATCTTTAACAGTAGACGAGATCTAAGCGAAGAATGTATCTGACGCGAACGATTTCGGCAAAGACGTCGCGATTTCGGCCCGCTTTATCGCTTGAATAATCATAAGCTTATTAATTTTAAAATTTTAATGCATCAATCCTTGTAGCGGAGATCATGTAGAATAATGTCTTTCTCCAATAACATCGATATTTTTAATGGTAGTTGAGATTAAACCGAATAATGTATCTGACGCGGACGATCTCGGCAAAGGCGTCACGATTTCGGCCCGTTGTATCGCTTTAATAATCGTAGGTTTATTAATTTTAAGATCTTAATGCGTCAATCCTTGTAATGGAAATCATAGAATAGTGTCCTTGAATATTATCGATATCTTTAATGGTTAACAAGATGTAAGCAAAGAATGTATCTGACGCGGAAAATTCCGGCAAAAACCTCGCGATTTCGATCCGTTTTAGCGCTTTAATAATCGTAAGTTTATTAATTTTAAAATTTTAATGCGTCAATCCTTGTAACGGAGATCATGTAGAATAGTGTCTTTCTTGAATAATATCGATATCTTTAACGGTAGACGAGATGTAAGTAAAGAATGTGTTAGACGTGAAGAACCCAGGCAAAAGCGTCACGATTTCGGCCCGAAATTTACACCGAAATCGTTATTTACACACACAATCGCTTCTTCGGAAAAACTTACTTTTCGCTTTGATCTCGCCTATCACCAAATATAGATGTTATTCGAGAAGGACATTATTGTTCTTGCTCTTCGCTATAAAGATTAACGCGTTAGCATTTTGAAATTAATATAACTTCGATTATATTAAAGCGATACAACGGGCCGAAATCGTGACGCTTTTGCCTGGATTCTTCACGTCTAACACATTCTTTGCTTACATCTCGTCCATCGTTAAAGAAATCGATGTTATTGGAGAAAGACATTATTCTACATGATCTTCGCTACAAGGATTGATGCATTAAAATTTTAAAATTAATAAGCTTACGATTATTAAAGCGATAAAGCGGGCCGAAATCGCGACGCTTTTGCCGAAATCATTTGCGTCAGATACATTCTTCGCTTACATCTCGTCTACCGTTGAAGATATCAATACTATTCGAGAAAGACATTATTCTATATGATCTCCGCTACAAAGATTGACGCATTAGATTTTTAAAATTAATAAGCTGACGATTATTAAAGCGATATAGCGGGCCGAAATCTCGATGTTATATAAGGCTGTTCCGCCTTTATAATGAACACAACTTAGAAAAAGATACAATTCGTAAAATATTAATGGCGTAATTTCAATAGCACACAGTAAAATAATGTAGTTCTTGAACAACGCGTCAATTTCTTTAAAAATTGCTGTGATTTAAGAGGTAGATTCATTAGACGCGAAGGACCCAGACAAAGGCAACGCGATTTTGGCCGTTGTATCGCTTTAATAATCGTAGCAGCTTTATTAATTTTAAAATTTAATGCGTCAATCCTTTTAGCGGAAATCATGTAGAATAATGTCTTTCTCTATTAACACCGATATCTTTGGCGGTAGTCGAAATCAAGTAGAAAAATTTATATTGCACGAGAGATATTGGCGATAATGTAAAAAATTTCGTCGCGCTATCATGTTTTAAGAATCATAAATATACAACTTTTAACACTTTAATGCCATAATTTCAACAATAAAAAGCATGGAAAAAATGCAGTCATTGAACGACATTGGTTTCTTTAGCGATTGCCGTGTTTTGAACCGAAGTTATCTATTATCGCCGGTGCTCTTTCTGAATAACGTATTTTAATTTATGCAAAAAATAAATCTATATATAAATAATAAAAATATTCTAACAATCCTTTTTTCTATGACTGCGGTCGATAAGAGATTAGTCGATATAGATGCTGAATAATATTTTGGTAGTTGGTCAATGAGATTAAAAAATTATAAAATTTCCTTGTCATAATTGGTTAATGCAATGTTTCGGAACATCTGTAGTTTCTTTTCAACCGTAGCGTAGCCTATATTACCTACTGCATACATGACAGTTATCTTAATCTCGCGTGTTTCTCTCTATATTTATATTTTGTGTGATCGCATTTATAGTTTCAAAATATTTGTAAGTTTTTTAGATTTTCTGATCTTGCTGAAGTGTCATTGAATAAGCATTTTTTGCGTGAAAGTGTTTGGGTACCATAAGAATGTACAACAAATTCTTAAATGTTGCAACAAGGTACATGACAGTTATCTTAACCTCGTGTGTTTCTTTCTATTATTATATTTATATCTAGTTATCATTTTGATAGTTTTTCAAAATATATATCTGCAAGCTTTTTAGATTTTCTAATCTTACTGAAGTGTCATTGGAGAAACATTTTGTTCGTGAAAGCGTTTGGGTATTATAGGAATGTACAACAAACTCTAAAAATTTTGCAACAAGGCACATTATAATTAAAAGTGAGTAATTTTATTATATTTTCATAATCCACATAATATTTTTAAGTATTCTGTTTTCTATTAAATTGAAAAAAAGACTGAATTGTGATGATGACAGTTATATGAGTAAGATTGTTGTACAAAGGAAAATGATTTAAAGTCATATCTATTAATATTACATCATGTTTATTTTGATTTTAGCAGACGACAATAATGTATAAAATAATTTGCAAACCACACATAGATCCAGCTTGCATTGAATATCAAGAAGCAATCTATTACAAAGCACGAGAATCTTTTAAGCGATAGTTCAATATTATAGTCTCCGCTAATAGAATCTTGTGATCTATAATGGACTGATCAACGCTTATTCATCAACTTGCAATATCTGTTGAAGCAATAATGAAGTACATCAGCGATACTGGGATTGTGCAACTCCATTATGAAATAATAATATAAATATTGTGTGTTTTCTATTAAATTGACAAATGGATTGAATTGTGGTAATAACAATTATACAGGTAAGATTATTATACAAAAGAAAATGTTTTAAATTCGTATGTATTAATATCATATGTGGGTAGGTACGGGATAGCAGATCTATCGCTTTAGGATACTACCCAACTTATCTTACTTGTAGGTAGATAAATGAATGAGTCGGCTTTTTAAACATAAAGTATATTTATTCCTACTCCTACATCAATAGCGCAAATTGCGATTGCACGCATAATTGTCATTGTTATTAATTCTGTACATGGGCTTGTATTTGCCCCCGCGTCTCTTCGTCTGGGTGGAGGCGTCGGCCGTTCTCTTCAGACCAGGAAACATGGACGGGACTGGTCTGAGTTCCACAATGTCTCCTCCTAAGGGGTTCCCTTATCGGCGAGATTTTGATGGGCGAAATAAGCGGTGGTAGTTTCCACGTCTTCGCTGGGGACGCCAAGATTCGCTCTAGTTGTGGCAAGGAGATAGGCTGGTCCTTCCTTCGCTGGTTTCTCTCCGCGTGGGAGTTGCTGGGTGACTGGGCGCCGGAGCATGCGTTCTCCTTGGAATGGCCACTGAATGGTGGCCAGAGGCCGGAGACCACCGGCGAATCAGCACCAATGGGCGACAGTGACCCGTCACTGACCGTGATCGGGGAGCAGGTACCGGCAATCGTCGGGGAGCAGGTCCCAGTGGAAGACGGCGACCGGGCGCCTGATGATGGCGGACGAGCGCCGGAGGCTGTTGGTGATCGGGCGTCTAAAGCCCGAATCACACTAGCGGCTTGCGGCTGCGATTGCGATTGCGTTAGTGATTTGCTACGCTCCAATCATACTTGCAATTGGTGCTTTCTGATTGGCTGAGGCAATCGCAATCGCAGCCGCGAGCCGCTAGTGTGATTCGGGCTTAACGCCGATGGCGGCCGGGCGCCGGATGACGCTGGCGACTTGGCGCTGGATGATGGCGGACGAGCGCCGGAGGCGGATGACGATCGGGCGCTTAACGCCGATGACGGCCGGGCGCCGGATGACGCTGGCGACTTGGCGCCGGATGATGGTGGCCGGGCGCCGGAGGCGGTTGGCGATCTGGCGCCTAATGGTCGGGAGCTGCTTGTCCTTAGCGTGCTCTCCTCCATCTTCCTTCTCTTGATCACCGGTGGAGTGGCGTCAGGCGAGTCCTTCCCTCCTTCGGAGGGCGATTTCTGCTACCGTGGGTAGCGTGACGGTATCTTTTATCCGTGGCGTCTTGAATGGTGGTGCGGCGACTGGCGCCGTATTGTTGACCAACGTTTTTGAAGCGACTTGCGCTAGAAAGTAGGCGACTGGCGCCAAGAACTTTCTTCGTGCTTTCTCCGCAGGGGGTCTGACCTATATTCCGGCCGGACGGCTTTCCACTTGCAGGTTGGCCCGGGCGCCTTGCGCCGCCTAGCGGTGTTGCCCGCAACTACGCGCGGACGCGCTATATGCCCGCCGAACTGCTTTCCACTTCCATGTTGGCCCGAGCGACTAGCGGCATCTCCCGCACTACGCGCGGACGGGCGAGCGCTTGCGAGAAACAATAATATTTCGCGAATATCGCGCTGCCGTAATTTTGTGGTTGCTGTAGGCCGCCACATCATATATCATCATTTATTTTTATTTTAGCAGGTAACAATAATGGATATTAATTTGCAAACCACACACAGATCCAGCTTGCATCGAATATCAAAGCAATCTATTATGAAGCACGAGAATCTTTTAAGCGAGAGTTCAATATTATAGTCTCCGCTATAATAGAATCTTGTGATCTGTAATGGAATAATCAACGCTCATTCATTAACTTGCAGTGTCTTGTGAAATAATAATGATTTCGTCTGGTTGTGTTAGAAGATGGAGTAGCATTTGTATTGCTATTCAGTTAGTGAATAGATCATTGAAGACAGTGCTTTAGCATGCCATATCCAAATGCAGCATATTGTCTATTATCTATATCACAAAATAAAAATCTTACAATATTTTGCTCCTAACCGACTTCTCAATTTTACAATTACATTGGAGGGTATATATGAATATACTATTTTTCAGAGAGATAATCCCATATCAATGTGATAATTATATTTGTAATAATTATACATGAAAATCTACATTTATATACTGTCTCACATAATGCATATACATATATTCAAATATAATATTAGAATAGATATATTTATATATTTGTATATCGGTGTCTTTCGTATGGTATGCTGCTGTAAACAATTAAGAACTATACTGTACTCTTTCGCACTTAAAATCTCACGATGCCCTGACATATGTGTGCATAATGTAGAAAAACGCCCTGTTAGAACTGAAAATATTTATTACTTATATATAGTTTTTTTGTTGTATACCTCTGTGTTTTACATATGATATACTGTCCGTAAACAATTAATAATTGTACAGTTGTTTTTTATACGTAAAATCTCACGATGCCGTGACATACGTAAAATTTTAAGTGTGAAAGAGTACAATTATTAATTATTTATAGATAGTATATCAAACGTAAAATACAGATATATAAAAAAAATTTATATATGATTAATAAAAATATTCTAAGGCCCTGCGCACAATAGAGAAAATATTAGGAATAGGAATAAAATATTAAATATAAGGAGGATAATAATATATCTTCTCAAAAGCACAAATCTTACTACAAGCAAATCTTTGTTTAAAAAAGAATGTAATGCAATGCATTCAACTACTTTATATTTAGAGCTTAAAGTCATTAATTTGGAGCAATGATCAAGCGTCGCGACGCCAAGTATATATAAAAATTCGTTCCAGCTTGTCAAAGGTTTGCCTATGTACAGGGACCGCGACGCTACCAAGTAGCTTATCCGGAGTTTTACGTCTAATAAACTTTCGATTAAAATTCCTCAGGAACCAAGCCGTTAATCAAAAATCTAACGGCACTTTTCTTATACAATGTGGATGCAAGCTTTCGATTGCGACCAGTTTGAATAAGATTGGTGCAGTCAATCCTGAAGTATGATAATCGTATACCAGAATGTGACACTTTTAGTTTTCATAAGATTCAGACTCTCACGTACGTACGTATGCACGCATACACGCAAAGCGATTTTGTCCCTCAAGGCGCGTTTGCAGCGCTCATGTATGATTATTCGCTTGAGTGTGCAAATACGCCTTGAGAGACAATGTGTATGTGCGTGCATACATATATGATACGTATCAAGCGGTACACGGTAGCATCGCGACGTCGAGATATAATAACGTTATAAGGTTAATGTTCGCGACGTCAAGATATAATAACATTATAAGGTTAATGTTATATTTGAATCTGCTGCAGAAAATATATTTGGTCCTATCGAGTAAGTAGATTGAAATTTTGTATATATATCTGCTTATATATGTTTGCTTATATATGTTTATTTAATGTTTTATAAGTATATTATTTCTTGATTATATCTGAATATTGTCTAAATTATAGCGCTTATTTGCAGGATAAAGCAAAATCAATCAATCCTTTCAAGAAGGCTGGTATACTTTTAGCTGGGATTTCTTCAGCTGGGATTGCATACGGATTGCATACGGGATTATATTCATTATATATGTCTCAAATCTTTTCCAAAATTTATTTTTAATTTTTTTAAATTATAACTCTTGTGGAGTTTTATATATCACTTTTTGACATTTCTTTTATTATTATTTTTAAAAATAATAAATTCTTTTTATATTTAATGCTGTGGGTTGTTTATGAGGCGTATTCGTTTTTGGAAGATAGCACAGGGAAGAGGTAGAGCATAGATGGGTGAAGTCAATCAAGAGACTTCTTTTTATATGATACACGAAAAAATATTTACAGTATATACAAGTCTCTTAGTTTATAATTTTTGGTGGCCCTGAAAAGGGCCGATTTGAAGCTAACGCTGAGGGCGTTCCCTCCAAGTGATACAGGGCTTGGTGTTCGGGACTCTGAGTGACCCTATGTTCGGTGGTGAAATCGGCCGGGCCGTCAGTGGAGGCGCGTGTCTGAGCGCCGGTGGAGTCCCTGGCAGAGTGTAGCTGCGCTCGTCGTTCTGCGGAGGCGTGTGGCTGCGCTCGTCGGTCTGCGTGACCATGTCGTGCGTGCTGACCTCCCAATCGCTGTCGGATTGTGTAACGTGGTCGATTAGCAACGTCGTATTGCGTCCCTCTGTGTACTCGTACGAGTGGAGACACTGTTGTAACGATCCGTTACCAGCCTCGCGGGCCGACCAGCCGCCCGCAATATTGAGGCTCGGCGCCTATGGCGCCCCTAAACTTCCACACCCGTGTCGCGGCCCCACCGTGGGGCCGACCCCACCACGCGCTCCCACCAGGCGCCCCCACCACGCGCCGACTCGCGTGAGTGGGAGGCCGGCCGCCGGTATATAAGGCGCTCCGGCGAGCGTAGCGTTACCAGTTCCCGATCCCGATTCCTGTCACATACAACTCTCCGGATCCTGAACCGACTCTCGCGTTATACCAGGCTACGGGCTTCCCGTAGTTAGGCCGGGCTTCCCGGTTGCTGGGACGGCGCACCCTGATACCTCGCGTTACACCGGGCTACGGGCTTCCCGTAGTTAGGCCGGGCTTCCCGGTTGCCGCGACGGCGGATCCTGATACCCCGCGTTACACCAGGCTACGGGCTTCCCGTAGTTAGGCCGGGCTTCCCGGTTGCTGGGACAGCGCATCCTGATACCTCGCGTTATACCAGGCTACGGGCTTCCCGTAGTTAGGCCGGGCTTCCCGGTTGCTGGGACGGCGCATCCTGATACCTCGCGTTACACCAGGCTACGGGCTTCCCGTAGTTAGGCCGGGCTTCCCGGTTGCTGGGACGGCGCATCCTACTAGTTGATAAGTTCGCACCGCGTTATACCGTAAGACCGTTTTGTATATATACCGCGACCTGTTTGTATCATAAGACCGCTTTGGTCTCCGCGCTCTAATAGCTTCTAGTACCGCTTTGTACATATACCGCGACCTGATACATTGTAATACCGTTGTACATATACCGTAACCAGTAAGACCGCTCCGGCCTCCGCGTCCTGATAGACTCTAGCACCGTTGTATATATACCGCGATCTGTTCGTATTATAAGACCGCATTGTATATACCGCGACTTCTAACTGAAGAGTTAATTAGACATTAGTATTCCCGCCAGTGTCGCGCCGTTTCTATCTTCACACACGGCCTTCAAACTACTACGGAGCGTCAGTCCTCTTAAGGATAGAACGCCGAGAACGCCGACGCCCCGTCCTTTTAAGGATAAGGCAGTCAGGCAGTTGGAATTACATTGAAGGCCCCGCGACACCCCGTAGTGTTTAAGATCTGTCTGTTTCGCTTAGAATAACCCCAGTTGCTTGCATGCGAACCTCGCGATTGCCGAACACGGCCGTTTGGGCCACGCTCGCTTCCCGAGCTCCACGCGCACCAACCACGCGCGAAACTCTGTACGCATCGCGCTTGCATGTCGCCTTATGAATAACAACCGCTCACGCGCGAAACTTCTGTATGCATCACTCCCGCCTGCCGCATTGTACCTAGCTTTCAGTGTGAAAGATCTTTTATATTAACCGCTTGAATAAACGGACTTGTTTAAACCGATTATACCAAGGGAAAGTAAGTTGGAGTTTCCCCCTTCTCCCGAATCCGGCACCGGCGAGCCTTGATCCGCGGCGTACGGGAAAGGTGAACCGTTACACTGTGTATCACAGTCCCGTCGTGTAAGTGGCAAGGCTGGTAATGGTGACAACATAGACATAGTATATCTAAACCGAGCGTTTGCCTTTATTTAAGGAGTGGGGGTAAAGATACACGTAGAAAAGGACATACTCTGTTTCGTGCCCCTTGCGTTCTTTCTCGCTCGCACAGAGCATAGCGCTCTCCTTCGTCATGCTACGTGCGAGCGAGAGAGAACGCAAGGGGCACGAAACAGAGTATGCCCTTTTCTACGTGCACCTCGGCTCCCACTCCTCAACACTCGGTCTAGATATACTGTGTCTATGGGTGACAGTAACGGCGGTAGGTTCCACTGCGCCGAAGGAGAAGTATAGCGGCGTATCCTGATGTCCCAGGGGTCCAGGAAGAAACGTGGAGGCCGTGTATACGAGAAGCCTTCACTTGCGCACAGTACAATTGGACACGTTGCAATTGCACAATGTGTTATTAGACACATAAAGTTGCGCACCGTTCGATTGGACACATTTCAATTGCGCACAGTTCGTTTGGACACATTTCATTTGCGCACCGTTCAATTGGATATCGTTGCTTTTGGACACAACACATATTTTTGTATAATTTGGAATACATACATACACATGTATGCATGTATAATTTTGAAATTTTTTGACATTTATTATTAAATATATAATATAATATAATTGAATGTACGGCTCGTATGACTAAAATCAAAACGTCGGTTTAAACTGGCAGTACCGAGCCAAGCGCGGTATAAAGAGCGCAAACACTGTTTTATTAATTACTAAATATACATTAATAATATACACTAAAAATATACATTATTCGCGGACGTTTCTACGTAGGACAGACAAAGAGGCAATTACACACGAGAATAGCTGAATATAAAAACCATATTCGTAGAAGCACGACCAGTCACTCTGTCATTACCGATCACAGGATGTCTTTTGATCATGATTTTGGATGGGATAGTGTGGAGGTATTGGACAATGAACCACATTTATATAAGCGACTGATTTCTGAGATAATACATATAAAGAGACAGAAAGAGAGTTTAAATCTGCAGACTGATACGGAATGTCTTCCGGAAACATATATGATTGCGCTCAACAAGCTTCCAAAAATCTGATGCATTACGCGTTATTCTATTGCGCATGTTTATAACATGATTTACCTTTCTTTTTTATATTTTTCTATTTTATACTTAAGACGATCAGTAAGATGATCTTATTACACATATTTTATTTTCTTTACACATATATTTCTTTTTTAAATTTTTTTTTTTTTACATTTTATTATTTTTTTTCTATTTATATTTTTATAATTAAGATGATCATTTTACTGTTTTGACACCTTTTGAAGTAGCTTATCATCCGAGATGTTTACTTTATTTTGCGATTTTTAGTTTTTTTGACAACCTTTTTATCAACAATAGGTTTTTGACCTAGTATTCTGCGATTTTTATTTTATTTGACAACCTTTTACCAACAATAGCTTTTTTCGACTTGTATATCAGATCTGTTTTATTTATTATATTGACACAAACAAGATTATTTATTTAATTTATTTTCGTAATGTTATTGTTACCGTTGCTAAGCTGCACGACTTGTCAACAATTTAATTGTATTTTTCTCGACTTTATTATTATTTTTGTTACTTTTTACCGTTTGCGTCAATCTTTCCACTTTGTCACGGGATCATGTTATTTATTGGCATGTTTGCGATTTTGTGTATTGTTTATTATCTTGTTGAAAACCTAGCTAAACCAGTTATGTCATATTTACCGCGTGTCATTGTTCCTCCGAGAGTTGGAGAGTGTAGTTCTCCGATTACGTCTGCGATTTGTCGGTTGTCAGCCTGTGCATTTGTAAGCATCACAACTACTTTAAATACTTCGTTCGGTCATCCGCCATATACCGACCAACTTACTTATAGATCAAATAAAATAAGTACTGCCATGGCTACCTATCACCCAAGAAATTTGAGGTATTATCTTTGGAAGGACATGGATTCTCTTAATGATGGGATGGCGCCGGTCGCTTAAGAGATCCACTGGATGCATTACCGAATGTAGTAGTCGCGTTTAGTTATGTAAGACCGTTTCAATTTTGTTTCCGCGCTGAGGATGGCCCCAAAAAAGGGCCGAAACGTCCGCGAATAATGTATATTTTTAGTGTATATTATTAATGTATATTTAGTAATTAATAAAACAGTGTTTGCGCTCTTTATATCGCGCTTGGCTCGGTACTGCCAGTTTAAACCGACGTTTTGATTTATTATTAACTTCATTTTGTAAATAAACGTCTGTTACAGTTCGTTTACACACAGTTCGTTCGCACACAGTTCATTCACGCACAGTTCTTTTGCGCACAGTTCTTTTTTGCACAGTTCTTTTGCGCACAGTTTATTTGCACACAGTTCGTTTACGCACAGTTCATTTGCGCACAGTTCGTTTACGCACAGTTCGTTTGCACACATAGGCGTCTTATGAACTAGTGTCAGGCTGGGTGGCTAGGCATTGCGGGCAGGACCGAGTGTCACGTCGGACCCTGCCTTGGCAACGGAAACTGACGAAACCCGGCGGAGCTGAGCGAAACCTTAGACCGGACTGGTGCGAGAAGCCGGCGAAACCCGGCAGAGCTAAGCGAAACCTTAGCCCCAGGAGTCACTGATGCCAGTTTTGAGACGCTGCCCGCTGCCGTAGCGTGGGAAGGGATAGCGCACACAAGGAAAGAGCCGTGTACGTGTAATGCGTAGAACGCTCTGCGCATTACATATACACGGTTCACGCTTGTGTTAGTTATCCCCTCCATATGCTGTGGCTGTGGCAGCGTCTCGAAACTGGCATCACTGCCAGGAGTGGTGACAGGAGCCGGCGAAACCTGAGCCCCGAAGGTAGAGAGAGCCGGCGAAACCTGGCAGAGCTAAGCGAGACCTTAGCCCTAAGAGGTAGTAGGTACTGGTTAGGTCGGTGTCAGGAGTCGGATCGCAGGATGGAATCTGTTCTCGATGCCTCGGCCGGGCGGCCTTATATACCCGGCTGCAGTGATGCCAGAAACGGGTTCTGCGGCTCACGGCTCAGCAATGGAAGGGGTAACGCACACAAGGGCGAGCCGCGTACATGTGGCACATGTACCCGGTTCGCGCTTGTGTGCGTTACCCCTTCCATTGCTGAGCCGTGAGCCGCGGGACCCGTTTCTGGCATCACTGGGTGGGAGTCTGTTCCGCGTGGGGGCACCGCGAGATAGATAGCGCTTGCGTAGAATGAGAAAGCGGGATGGGTAGAGCAGGGTGAAGTAAACGACCAGGCGTGTGATGTATACACATATATATTTACATATTTACACGTAGTACTGCTTTACTAGTAGATCCTACCGTCACAATAATAACACTGATTTTTCAACTTATCGTAATAACACGATGTGATAGGAAAGAGTAAAATTTATTTATTTATATCATTATTTTGTTTATTGTTCCTTAATTATATTTTTTTTAATATTTAATTATTTCCTTACTTTTACATCACAACTACAGAATTATTTATTTGTTTTCAGTGATAATTTATGAAACTAGAGCAAAATTATTTGAACGTATATTGTGTTTATTTTCTAAAAATACATTTATTTATTATAACAGATATAAATATTATATTTATATAATCTTGGGTGGGTCAGATTATGTTGGGTTGAAGTGTGTATTAATCTGTTATTTAATTTTTTTCAGAAACTTAGATACTATGCCATATATAAACATGAATTTTAATATATAAATTATTTTTATATATCATGTTAAACAATTAAAAAATGATTTTCCTCTAAAAAATAAAAACCTTTAAAAAATCAAAAATCAAAACTAAATATGAAATCAAGTTAACTAGCCAAGTACATAGAAGCAGTTCAGTTTGTAACAGTTTGTAATTTAAAATAGTATTTGTTTGATAAAATCAGTCTTGCATTTATAGAAATATTATAGATTCTCTCGAGAAAATTAAAATGCATCTTATTTTTATAAAATTACGCTATTATGCCCCCCCCCCACCCCCACCCAAATAAATATTATATATAATATATAAAATAGCACAATTATATTGCGGATTTTATTACAAATAGTACATCATAGAACTACTTAACCCTTACTTTTGAAATTAATCATAAGGTTTTCCAGATAGGCCTGAAACGAAAAGGATTAAAATTAAGGTGGCATACAAATACTTGGCGTGCCCGATCTGAAATAAAAATTTCCAAAAGATTATCAGAAATCATTATCAATATATTAATAAAAATATATGACTTATAATGCGACACGGGCACGCCAAGTATTTGTATGTCACTTTAATTTTAATCCTTTTCGTTTCAGGCCTATCTGGAAAACCTTATGATTAATTTCAAAACAAGTCGATCAGTTTGGCACGGGGCACTTTTAAACTCGAAATTGGTGATCGATGTGATCGACGTTATTGCAGTAAGGGTTAAGTAGTTCTATGATGTACTATTTGTAATAAAATCCGCAATATAATTGTGCTATTTTATATATTATATATAATATTTATTTGGGTGGGAGTGGGAGGGGGGGACATAATAGCGTAATTTTATAAAAATAAGATGCATTTTAATTTTCTCGAGAGAATCTATAATATTTCTATAAATGCAAGACTGATTTTATCAAACAAATACTATTTTAAATTACAAACTCTTACAAACTGAACTGCTTCTATGTACTTGGCTAGTTAACTTGATTTCATATTTAGTTTTGATTTTTGATTTTTTAAAGGTTTTTATTTTTTAGAAGAAAATCATTTTTTAGTTTTTTATTTTGTATGAAAATTATTTTTCAAGGAAAAATTTTTTTAAAAGTTATTTTTTAGGGATAAATAATAAACTTTTTCTGCGTACAAGTTGGGATTTTTTTATATACTTGGCGTATTTTTTTTTACCTTTGTGAGGTTTTTTTAGGTGATCTCATTGCTTTTTTTAAAAATCTATATTTTTTCTGCAAAAAATATATATGCGTTTTTAGCATATAATATTTAATAATATAATATAATTTTTTATTCATGTAGAATATCTAATAATAATAAATTTCTTAATAATAATAAGTAAATCACAATAATACAGTTTTATTGTAGAATTGACATTCGTTAATTTTATTTTTAGTGTATAATGTTCAACAATAATATATATGTGCTTACATTATATTATCTTACAATAATACAGTAGTTTTATTTATGTAGAATTAGCATTCGTTAATTTTATTGAATCCTATATAGGCAATAAAATCTTGTATAACGTAACTCAATTTAACTATACCTATAAATTCATTCACTTTTGTATTACTGTAACATCATACTTCAATGTAGACCATTCTTCAACTGTATGATGTTACAGCAATACAAAAGTGAATGAATTTGTAAATATAGTTAAATTGAGCTACTTTACGCAATATTTTATTGCCTATATAAGATTCAATAAAATTAACAAATGCTAATTCTACATAAATAAAACTGTACTGTATTATTGTAAGATAATATAATATAAGCACATATATATTATTGTTGAACATTATATACTATTTTTGATTATATAGTTGTGAAGTAAAACTTGTAAATTCCTACGATTTTATCAAGAATGTAATATTGTCAGTGATTTCTCTCTGATAATGTTCATAAAACTTATGAATATATATCTCGCATTACAACATGCTATTATAATATTACACGTGATTCAATGTGTTGAATAGCTTGTTTGTGAAACACGAATACCGAAAATAAATTTAAGCTATAATTATAACTATATAATTATAGCTTAAATTTATTTTCGGTATTCGTGTTTCACAAATTTCAAGCTATTCAACACATTGAATTCAACTTCAGTTCAATCACTTAACATAAGAGCAAGGATTCCCCTTACCCCATTATAAATAGTAAATATTTCTTTTACTTCGACAGTTATTAATCGTTTTTATGTCCATCCGAAGTTAAGTGCTTTATGGTCACTTCCCTCTATCTGTGTGCAATGAAAAGAACAGAATTTTAATATTTAATTTAATTTACATATCTGGTTTTATATGTGCTACTGAATGTTTTATATGTGCTACTATATTGTACTTACTGTCTGTTACTGCCAAATCTCTATATCCCAATATGTTACGCTGTTTAGCAAAGTTCTTCAGCTTGCATACGGTCTTATATCGTATGCAATCCCAGCTGAAGAAATCCCAGCTAAAAGTATACTGGCCTTCTTGAAAGGATTGATTGATTTTGCTTTATCCTGCAAATAAGCGCTATAATTTAGACAATATTCAGATATAATCAAGAAATAATATACTTATAAAACAATAAATAAACATATATAAGCAGATATATATATAAGCAGATATATATACAAAATTTCAATCTACTTACTCGATAGTACTAAATATATTTTCTACAACAGATTCACATATAACATTAACCTTATAATGTTATTATATCTTGACGTCGCGAATATTAACCTTATAACGTTATTATATCTTGACGTCGCGATGCTACCGCGTACCGCTTGATACGTATCATATGTGTATGCACGCACATACACATTGTCTCTCAAGGCGTATTTGCACACTCAAGCGAATAATCGTACATGAGCGCTGCAAACGCGCCTTGAGGGACAAAATCACTTTGCGTGTGTGCGTGCGAGCATACGTACGTGAGAGTCTGAAACTTATCTTCTTAAAATGAAGAACGAAAAATGTCACATTTCTGGTATACGATTATCATTCCTCAGGATTGACTGCATCAATCTTATTCAAACTGGTCGCAATCGAAAGCTTGCATCCACATTGTATAAGAAAAGTGCCGTTAGATTTTTGATTAACGGCTTGGTTCCTGAGGAATTTTAATCGAAAGTTTATTAGGCATAAAACTCCGGATAAGCTACTTGGTAGCATCGCGGCCCCTGTACATAGGCAACATAGGCAAACCGTTGACAAGCCGAAACGTTTTTTTTATATACTTGGCGTCGCGACGCTACCGCGTCGCTTGATATATATGATTACAAACAATTTAATTTTCTTATTAGTAATTTTTTATATTAGTAATGTTATAATTTGTAATTGCAATTAATATAATTTATAATGGGATTCGGGCAAAGGACGGAAAAT
Organism: Formica selysi; assembly: GCA_009859135.1. Taxonomy (NCBI): domain Eukaryota; kingdom Metazoa; phylum Arthropoda; class Insecta; order Hymenoptera; family Formicidae; genus Formica; species Formica selysi. The sequence goes on from CM020812.1 coordinate 7,182,830, forward strand.
CGAAATTCGTTCTTTTAATGAGCTAAACTTTATTTGAACTCAACAGATGTAGGTATACATATACATTTAGATACAAGCTACACAGTAAAATACCATGATGAATATATACAAGGTGCAATAATATCTACATGCTGCGGAGAGCCAGTGATGATGATGAGATATGCGATTACGGCAGCCAGGGGCGGATGGTGACTTTTTGGGGCCTGATGCTAATATTATTTCAGAGGCCCTTTTTCCGGGCAGAATAGAAAATTACAATGACGTCAAAAAACGACGAAAAAATTACTATAAAAACTAACTTTTCTATCATAAGTTATCGTTTTCTCGTTATTTTGACATCATTATAATTTTTTGTCCCATCTAGATAACAGTTTATGATAATATTTAAACATTAATAAATATACAATTCGAATAAAATATATTCATAATAAATGATATTCATGAAAACTATAAACGGTTTATAGAAACATTAACGTTTTACAGAAACAAATTAAATTAATAAAAATAACTGACATAGATATAAAACAAAACACAAATGTAAAAAACAAAAACATTTGAGAACAAAAGTTTTTAAAATTTTATTTTTTTATTTTTTTTTACATTTCACGTTTATATATTCTTTTATGGCTTCGTCATAAGAAACAGATCTTGTGATGTCACTTTCTATTGAAAGAATTAATAAATAATTTTATCTCTCATTTTAGATCTGTACTTATTTTTTATAAAAGATAATTTAGAGAAACCTCTTTCTGCTTTATAACTTGTTATTGGGAGTATTAAATAAATGTTCAAAATTGTATTCAGAGAATTCTTACCAAAGAAGACGCGGATAACCCATCTGACTATACAGAATAATACGTATCTCTAGTCTGATACTATATGGTTCTCGTAAGTGTCGATTCGGTAGTTGTTTGGGGGCCTCCTTCTCGTTGGGGGCCTGATGCTTAAGCATCGTAAGCTTCTATATAAATCCGCCCCTGACGGCAGCATAATCCTAATATGTACAGGTAAGAGGGAGTTGATCCTTTATCCGCGGACACATACAAAAAGACTTATCATATATGCTAGGTGTGGCTATGTAGCGCGGTTCTTACAGCCTAACGGTAGGACAAGCAGGGTAGCAACGGTAGACTTTAATGATATAGTGCTGGAGGGAGCAAAGCCTTTAAGTGGTAGTGCTTTTTGAATGTTAAGGTGTGACGCCAGATTTCGCACTCGTGCGACAGTGCTAGGTACGCGGACGTGATATTGTCGCGTAACGGAGACAGGCTACCGAACACCGAGAACGCTCGGCCGTGCAGTGAGAACGCTCGCCACTTGGTACTAGTAGAGACAGGACATCGGACACCGAGAACACTCGGCCGTGCAGTGAGAACGCTCGCCACCCCATGCAAGATCAGGAAGTCTTGGATTTGCTAAGAGCAGGATCAGAAGTAATGCCAAAGTGTCGACCGGGCCGGCTTTTATAACCCGGTCGGCGCAACTCGGCTGGTTCTTCACTCGCGCTGTAGCGCGTGATGGGATGGTACCCATGATGGGATTGCCAAAGAATTAATAACAATGCATTAGGTGCATCGTTACAAATTATCAATTGATAATAAGTATTTAATTTTTATATTAGCAATTTTGCTATATTATTATTGTTATATATTTTAATTTTATTTAAACCATGTTTTGAGACTGAAATATAAAAAATAAAATAACAGCTGCTGTGACAAATAATGCTGTGAATATGCAAACAACATTAAATACACATATAAATGGCAACAGTAATATTATAAAAGTGGACATATAATGTATACATATGTATAAGTTTAATATATATTTATTGATACTACAGTTTATACAGGGTGTCCTAGACCACCCATACACCCCTTTTCTTTCAAAAACTAAGCATTGTAGAGAAGAACGTTTTGAACAAAAATTGTATGGTTTTGAGGGGAACCCCCCCTCATTATTCTGTACATAAAAGTATTACGGTAAGATTATCGAAAACTAAATATTTTACGAGATATTTTATTTTTTATATCAAAATATGTCAGATTAAAATATAAAATAACTCAAAAAGTAGTTAATGAAAAAATACTTTATTATAGTGTTTTGGAAAGCTCTCGACATAAGCTATAAGAATATGCAATAAAAAATAGGGAATTCCATTTAAGAAATTAAAGGTGTCATTGACTTGACCTTAACGATGCCATCCAAGGTCAAACCAATGACACCATCTTATGTTCCCGTCAAAACCATACAACTTTTGTTCAATACGTTTTTCTCTAAAATGCTTAGTTTTTGAAAGAAAAGAGGTGTACGGGTGGTTTAGGACACCCGAGGCCTTCGGCCCCCCCTCCCGCACCCCCTCCGCCAGTCAGGCACAATGGACCTCGCTTTACAACTTGCAAAGTACATGCTCTAGTAACGACATGTATTGATCCGTGGTCAATTGGGACCGTGGTCAATATTAACGTGGTCAATATCAACGTGCACAAAGTGTGCAAAGGTCCATCGGAAAATGTTCAGCTTCGACCAATCGACGAACTATAAAAAGGGAGCCCGCGAAACTCCATCATCTCAGTTTTCATCAGAGTCACCCGGTTAACGAGTCAGTCCGTCAGTAAGTCACTCAACAAGTCAATCTATAAGTCGATTAGTTAGTCAGTTTTCAGTGCAGTTATTAAAAATCGTTTACATCGCGAACTGTGACCAGTGTCCTGTTCAACGGCATCTCTCTCAACCACGAACGACAATCTCCGAGTTAAGCTGCCCGTCTTCCATCACTACTTAAAAAAGAGTACGTCGCTACCAACCAATTTTCCTTTACGCGAATTCCAACTAGGAATTATTACTTATAATTTTCTGTAGTGAAAAACATCATTTTGCGCATTTCGATCAAGCGACTTCACTCGCGAACCAAGTACATGCATCGAGTTTATCGCAGGACTCGGAGGGCGTTGACGCGAGCTGATTCACAAACGATTAGGATAGTTAACCAACATATCGCTAAAATCAACCACAATTTAATCAAAGCGAATAGAATTGTTAGAATGATTAATAGAATTAACAATCACGATTACGATTTTACACACACTTACAGACATTCTAGTGACCTCATTACTCCAAGTTCTCCTCCCTGTTATTCCCCCTCCTACTCCCCTAAATATTCTTTCTTACCTTCTCCAAACCTACCCCCTTCACCGCGATCATTCTCTTCAATTTCAACAGTGATTCTTGACAATTCTCTCCCTCCCTCTCCTCAGTCTCCCGAATTGGATGACATAGACAATCCAAGAATTTATGGATGAGCTTCCTGACTTGGAAGCGGCATCGTCCTACCAAGATTAACACAATTTAAAGATCTCCATATCTCCTTCGTTCAATAACCCATTTTCTCACTCACCTACTTTTACACTTTGTTTTTATTTTGGAAGATAATAGAAGATATTGTATTTACCAGCCAGAATTCTAATCTTAACGATAGAGCCTTTCCCAACTCAGTCTGGCTAATGTCCCCCGAACCATTGTAACACGCGGAGCGATAAGCTCAACCACACACAAACACTCACACTCACACTATAACTGTTATCACTTTCTACAAATATATATATCATGTATTCAAACTTTTTATTTTTCTAATGAATAAAATTATATTTTATTTAACTAGTTAAACAATTCTTAACCCCTCTTTCGTTCCCAGTACGAAGATCGCACTAGATCCCATCCCGCGTAAAAGGGATTAAATTCCCTGACCGAAAAGGGATCACCAAGCGAACGTCTGAATAAACAGCGTAATAGCGACCCGAACAGTCGTTTATCTGGCTTTCAGACCTAAGAGTTCGTTCGACCCGATTCTTACGCCGCAAGGCGTCTGATTTCGGGATAATTAGTTTAGGTAGATAGATAGTTGTTGCGCCCTTCCATCGACTCATCCTTCTTCGAGTCTGGACGTAACAGTTGCAATATGCAATTAAGACATTGCGACCAAAAAATCACCTACTTTCGGACAATAAATGGAGAGATAACGAGTACCTCGGGGCCATATTCCGAAACTAAGTGCTGACGCGTATACTTGAAGAAACTGTGAGATTCTGCAAGCGCCGATATTGTTACATCGCCGAAACATCACCAAATCGAACTCTACGATACGTAAGCTGTACAAATAAATCTTTTTGCACGGAATCTTTGTCTCGTGTTTCTCGACACTCGGAGTCCCAACTCCTAAGACAAGCCCAACCCTTGGATCATCCCCAAATTCCCGTTGTACCCGGAGAGGCACAACAAAATTGGTGGCAGCGGTGGGATTGGTCCAGCTAAAGGAATAAATAAGAATATAGTGGGATACGCCCAACTATTTCGAGACACAATCGGTAATAAAAATCGATTGATTAATTGAGCAAATCAGCACCAAGTGCGAGCAAAAGAAAAAATTGTCAGTTCCTGAGAGACCCGGAAGAAGAACCGTGACAAGAAGCTGAAGCGCAAAGGAAGGAGCAATCCAACGCAACGCCCAGCAACTAGCCGATCGTAGTAAACCGAGGACGCCGCCTGTGCAACGGAAAACTTACCGACGCTGACCTACAGCAACGTGCACCGCCGAACGATCCAACCACAACAGCTGACCGTGCAGAAGCAACGAGTAAGCGAAAAAAGAATGCGTATTATCGTTATACTGTAAGTCAAAAACATTGTACAATAAAATAGGGTGAATGTCGGCACAACCGAAAAGAGTTACGTTCCACCGACCGCGATTTTTAAGCGTACCAGCGCGACTAGCAAATATATTCGGTTTTGTAACCCCCGTACAAGTAATCGAAGGAGCGGCCCGCGACATTCGCGATAACGTACGGAGAAATTTAGATAACCATTTTTCAGGCGAGAATTCACCCGAATTAGGATCTCGCGAACTAGAAATAAATCAAATAGCGGAAAATACACTCCCGCCTAACAATAATAATAACATAATAGAAGTAGACGGACCTGAGCGATGTAACCGACCTGATATAAATCGTACATCCGTCGAACGCGTTTCCGTTAGGTGAAATTACTCTCCCGTATCATACGACAGTAGCATCTTCGAAGCAAATAACGAAGAAAATATGCAACGTAATCCATTACTGTCAACTGTCCCCCCCGAAGACGTTGATAGTGTTGCGTCCGCGCGTCGACTTCGATAATACTCAAACACGCGCGACATAAACGGCACTCGCGTACCGCGACGTAAATGATTAACACTCTTTTAAAAGAACAAAAGGAACTTTAATAATAACACAGAACACACAATTAAACAAGGAACACAGAACGGGTAATAACGGTAATCGTAATCTCAAATATGTCCGCCCGGAATGACATCTGTCGCGAGACTCAAGATGGCCGATCTCTCTCTCAAGATGTCCGCTGTTGTTTTACAACAACCCTTAGCGACGTGTTTGGAGATGATCTCTTAGAGACGGGAGCAACTTCAGGATTAACCACCACAGACGACTCGCAGGGACGCAACAATAGGGAAATAGAACGCTTGCGAGCACAGGCTAGAAATAATGCCGCCGCGAATGCCACTATGAAGACGCCGGACGTCCACTCGAAGATCCAAGCAATGCACTGATAATCGAAATCGTGCAAACCGTTCGAGAAATGCGAGAAGAAATAAGAGAATTACACGAGCAAACACACGATCTACGCGCAAATCGGGAAGATTTAAATAGAACGCGAACAATACCGAATGACACTAATCTTGATGTCACATACGGACGAACACTTAACAATGTTCGAAATCAATCGGCACCTTTAAATGGTCATTTACGATTAAAAGAAGCAAGAGATATGATCCCGGAATTCGACGGAAATTCACAAGCTAAACTTAAAGAATTTTTAAGCGCATGTTCATAAGCGAAAAAAAATATTAATCCCGCAGATGAAAAAACATAATTAGAAGCAATACTTTGCACAAAGCTAAAGGGAAAAGCTATGGTAGACTTTGAAACGCGAAATATAAACAGTTTCGGACAGTTTAAAAGAGAACTCGAAATCTGCTATTTAAGCAAGAAGAGCATTACTCACTTGCAAATCGAGTTTAACTCCTTAAAACAAAAAGCCGGCGAGAGCGCCAGAGCATACGGGCTTCGCGCCGACAATTTGGCCATGGAATTATATGAATCCATGATCGAAGGCCAAGATTACGGCAGCGAACGAAACCGCATTATACTTGAAACTATACAACAGCAAGCTCTGCAAAATTTTCAAATAGGTCTCCACAATGACCCCTCCGATGGTGCACCACCTTGTCGTGGTGGAGGGGCTCCCCTTCCGGTTTTGGAAGGGGTCTAAGAGTGCACCAAGTAATTCGATCGTCGGATGTATGGTTTTATTTTTGTTTATTTTTGAGTATGTGTGGCGGGGTGTATTGGGGTATTGTGGGGGGTTATTGGGGGGTTTTCGGGGTTTTTATGGGGGTTGTGTGGGTTTGTGGGGGGTGTGTGGGTTATGGGTGTGGGTGTTGGGATGGGTGGGATGGGTATTGGGGTTTCGTGGGTAGGGGGGGGGTGGGGTGTATGCCTGTAAGGGAACGGGTGATCGAGTGAGGTGGCGAGGTAGGTAACCTCAGGAAAAAATCCCGGGCAGGCCGAGCTCGTCAGGCGTGGTGAAGCCAATCGGCCTAGGTGAAGGAAAACACCGAAATCAAACCATCCTTTCTTGATACAACATGAGTAGTACAACCAAGGATCAAACGTTTACTGCCGCAGCGACCGGCGTGGGGGGGATACAGTCCCGGTTCCCCCCTCGTCGTTATCTAGCGACGGGCACCAGGGGTGTTGCCGACGAGCACCCCTGGCGAGCGGACTATCACCGGCGATAGGGAGCCGAGGGTGGTGGTGCGGCGGGTCGACCGACCGGGTCCGGCCTCGAGTAAGTCGAGGTCCCGGGCGCGCTCGGTCTCGGCCGCACGCACGCACCCGTATAATCGGGACGAGGCGGGTCGGGGCCAGAGCCTCACCCGCCAAGAAGACGGGAAGGTGGAAGGTGCGTCGCGGAGTAGTAGCAACAACACCACTCCTGCCTCCTCCTCCAAGACCTCGCTAGTAAGCGAGGGTACGGAGATTTACGCGTCTCCCGATGGGGACGACGTGATGGAGGTTGACGACCTACCACAGAAGAGAGGGAGAGGGCGGCCGCCCAGTACCGGTGAGTACATCGGTATACGCGAGAGGCGTGAGGAGCAGGCCGCCCTCAAGAAGGAGAGGGAGAGGGAGCGTAGGGACCGGAAGGCCCTATCGGAGGATGCTCCCCTCCCTCCGCCGAACGGGGACCTTCGGGCCTTTGAGGCGGAGTGCGCCAATGAGGTTGGGCTGGCCCCAACCCCAGATGTTGCGACACGGAGTCTGGAGCAGGCGGCGGCCATAGACCGGATCGCCGTCTGCTCCGGAGACCTGAGGGGCTCTCCAGAAGAGGCTGAGAGAGGCCGCCGCCCTGGTCAGGGTGACGGCTAGCGCCTTGGCGGAGAGAGCCCAACAGAGCGAGGAGAAGGGCGAGCTCGCGGCTCTCCATAGGGACTTAAAGTCCCTCGGAGACCGCAACGCGGACCTCCAGCGGGAGGTCCGTGTGCTCAAGGGTGAGCTGGAGGCGGTTCGCCGAGCCAAGCCCTCCCTCCAGTTGGAGCTTCCCGATTCACCCGAGAAGTCCCCCCGCAAACGGCGGGGAGTACCTCGGGTGAAATCGGTGGAGGCGCTGGACGTCCCAATCAGATTGGAACGCCCAGCCGAGATGAGGGGGCAGAAGTCCCCAACAAAAACGGGGAGGGGGGGGGGCAAGGGACCCGGGTCCCCAACATATTTTGGGGGGGATATTGGGCATAGGTCCCCAACGTCATCGGGGGGGGTTCAGGGAGTTGTGTCCCCAACGTTGACGGGTGGCCGGGGAGGCGCGGCAATGAGGCCCCCTGTGGGGGGTTCCTCAAAACCGCTCCCCGAGAGCTACCCGCCGGGAGTGGTCGGCGAGGGCGAACGCGCGTGGTATCGGTGGTACACCGACCAGATCGCCGCCCTCGTCGACCTCCGGGCGGCAATAGGCCGGGGTGGGCCCCATGGACCCACCGTAGCGGCCGGCCGCCCACTTGGAGGGGCCTTCCCACCTCTCCCCCCTGCCGGTGCTACTGCACCGGGTCAAAGGGGGAAGAGGAGAAAGAGGAAAGGAGGGTCTGGTGCCGGAGGGGATAGGGGCACAATGCCCCTTCCTCCCCAACCCTCTGCTCCGCGAGGGCTGCCGGCGAGAGCGGGAGAACGGGGAGGGAAGCCCCCCCCCCCCGGCGACTCCCGGCCGGCGAGACCATCGCAGGAGATCCCCCCTCCCCTCCCACACGTACCCGGCCAGGGTGAACCCTGGTCTAAGGTGGTGGGGCGGAGGGAGAGGACGGCTAGGGCGAGGGCCGCACAATTGGCCCAACCCCTAACCAAGAAAGGTGCTGCCAAGCAGGCGCCTCCTCCTCGGCGATCCGAGGGGACGCGCCAAAGGCAGCAGCCTGGAAGGCGTCAGGGAGGAGACGCCCCCAGGCGTAGGGTGCCCCGTTCGGCGGCGGTGACGATAACCTGCACCGACGGGGCATACCAGCAGACCATGGTCCGGGCCCGGAGGGAGATCGACCTCCGAAAGTTAGGAATCGACTCCCTCCGGGTCCGCGAGGCCGCAACAGGGGCCATGGTGATTGAGCTCACCGGGTCGGGTGAGAAGGATGGACCGACGGCGGCACAGAGGGCTGATGCCCTCTACGCTGACCTCCACCGGGTATTTGCCGGAGAGGAGGCGGTCCGTCTCGCCCGGCCCGTGAGGAAAGCGGAGCTGCGGCTCCGTGGCCTCGATCGGTCCCTGGAGGCCGCCGACATAGCGGCGGCCATGGCCAGGGACGGAGGCTGTGCGGCGGAGGACCTACGGGTGGGGGACATCAAGTTCCCCACCCGTGGCCTGGGCACTGCGTGGGTGCAGTGCCCATTAAAGGCCGCCAACAGAGTGGCGGCGGCACGGGCCATCCAGGTAGGATGGTCCCGTGCCCAGGTCGAGCTGCTGGACAAGCGCCCCCTCCAATGTTTCCGTTGTTTGGAAAAGGGGCATGTCCAGCAGCATTGCAGCATTAGGTCGTCCGGCCGACCACAGGGTGGGAAGTGCAAGATGCACCCCACCCAAAAGGCGGCCGGACAGACGACGGGAGATACTCCCGGCGGCAGGTGCCGAGAAAGTATCTCGGCCGGTTAAACTGGCCGAGATCACGGCGGCACCCTCCGACACCCGCAAGCGCGGGGCGGAGGATGATGGGGCCTCGAAGGAGGCCCCTAAGGAAAAAAGGCCCCCAAGGGCCCGGCCTGCAGCCGCCACACTCCCCGTCTCTTTGACGGAGGTGACGATGGCGGAGCCTGGGGGCAATAAATAATGCCCCTAGGCATACTGCAGGCCAACCTAAACCACGCTCGCCGGGCGCAGGACTTATTCCTGCATAGCCTGGCTGAGCGTGGTTTTGGGTTGGGGATCGCGGCGGAGCCATACTACGTTCCGGAAGCCAGTCCATGTTGGATTGGCGACCGGACAGGCTCCGTCGCGATCACGTGGCGGAATGACCCCACGCTCCCGCCTTGCACACCGGTCGAGGCCGGGGCGGGAGTGGTGGTGGTCAAGTGGAGGCCCATCTCGGTGCTGGGGGTATACATCTCCCCGAGTGTGGGCCTCGCCCAGTTTGAGGCGTTCCTGGACGGGGTGTCGGCATGTTTTCGCCGACAGATGCCCCGTCCAACCATCGTGGCCGGGGACTTCAACGCGAAATCAACGCGTTGGGGTTCTCGGTTCACGAACGCCAGGGGCGAGGCCCTGCAGGATTGGGCGGCGGCACTCGGCCTGTGTCTCATAAACACGGGGTCGAGGAGCACCCTAGTGCGATGGGAGTCGGTCCTGGACCTGACATGGGCCACCCCCTCCGCCGCACGTATGATTGTAAGTTGGCGGGTGGCGGAGTGCGAGACGCTCTCGGACCACCTCTATATAGAGGTGGTCCTCAACACCACCCGCCACGGGGTGCTCGGCCGCTCCCAAGACCGGGGAGATGCCCGGTCAAGGAGATGGGCCCTCAAAAAGTTGAGCCCGGACAGGCTGATCGCAGCCGTCCTCGCGGCGGACTGACCGTGTCCCGGGGGGGAAGGGCGGGGGATCACCGAAGAGGTGAACTGGTTTCGGGGCGCGTTGCGCGATGCGTGCGACTTCGCAATGCCCCGAGCCAGCCCCCGCCCGCGAAGCGCGGCGTACTGGTGGTGCGAGGAGATCGCCGAACTCAGGCGTCTCCGTCGCAGCCAGGCGCCGCTTCACCCGGGCTCGGCGTCGCTCTGGCGCCGAGAGGACGGCGGAGGCGTATGAGGGGTTCCGTACCGCTAGGAATGCCCTCAGCGCCGCGATCAGGCGGGCCAAGACCAGAGCGTGGGATGAACTCCTGCGCTCCTTGGACGCAGACCCATGGGGGCGCCCATACAGGCTTGTCATGAACAAGCTTAGATCTTGGGCGCCCCCCGTGACGGAGTCCCTGGAACCCCAGGTCCTCGAAGGTGTGTTGGAGGCCCTCTTTCCATCAGAGGGCCCCCCCTTCGACGCGGGTGGCTGCCAAGAGGCGGCCATCCCGTGGTCTGAGGGCCTGGAGGTTTCAGAGGACGAGATGGCCGGTGTGATCCGTCGATTGAGACTCCGGGGCAATAAGGCCCCGGGCCCCGATGGGATCCCCGGCCGGGTCTGGGTCCTGGCTTTGGCCCAACTGTCCGGGCGCCTGAGGCGGCTGTTTAACAGCTGCCTCAGAAAAGGCGTGTTCCCCCCGGCATGGGTGGAGGCCAGACTGGTCCTCATCCCGAAGGGGAGCAAACCCGGCAGCGTCCCTTCTGCCTACAGGCCAATATGCCTGTTGGACGAGGCGGGAAAGCTCTTGGAGAGAGTGTTGGCGAACCGCCTCGTCCAACACCTGTCCCGAGGAGGGATGGCCCTCCACCGAGACCAGTATGGATTCCGCGGGGGGCGATCGACCGTGGACGCAATCTTGCGCGTGCGGTCTCTCGCGGAGTCCATCATGAAGGAGGGCAGGGTGGTGCTTGCGGTGTCCTTGGACATCCGCAACGCCTTCAACACTCTGCCCTGGAGTATGGTGGGGGAGGCCGCTAACACCTTTGGCCTCCCCCCCTACATGGTGGAGGTCCTGAGGAGTTACTTCCGGGACAGGTGGCTGGAGTACCCTGACAACAGGGTACTCCTGCGCAGAAGGGACGTGTACTGCGGGGTTCCACAGGGGTCCGTGCTGGGCCCCACTCTGTGGAACCTCGCGTACAACAGGGTGCTGGGTATTGCTCTCTCCCCCGGCTGCAGCGTCGTCTGCTATGCGGACGACACTTTGCTGTTAGCTGGGGGAAAGAGCTGGGGGGACGCGGTTTCTGCCGCCAACGACGGGGTAGCGTGTGTTGTCCGCGCAATCCGTGGCATGGGCCTGCAGGTAGCGCCTCAAAAGACCGAGGCGCTATTTATGCATAAAAAAAGAAGGGGGAAGCATGGGGCTCCCCCCGCCGAGGCCTATGTCACGGTGGGTGACATCTCCGTCCGGGTGGGGAACCGATTAAAATACCTCGGTCTCTACCTGGACGCGGTTTGGAGTTTTGGCGGGCACTTTGAGCACCTGGCCCCCAGGGCGGAGTCGGTGGCCATTAGCCTGAGCCGACTCTTGCCCAATCTTGGGGGCCCGGACGGCCGAGTGCGCCGCCTATATGCGAACACCGTCCGGGCGGTGGCCCTTTACGGGTCACCGGTATGGGCGGGCGCCCTGATGACCAAAAGGCGCAGCAAGATGTTGATGCAATGCTTCAAGAAGCAATCGCAGGAGCCAATGCGGAAGAGAAAGTCAAGGGTCCATTAGAACATGCATCGCGACATAAGCCCGATCATACAATTTCGCAAGCAGCGCGAAATAAAGTATTACATGCAATAAATGCGGAAAACTAGGGCATCACGGACGAGAATGCTGAACAAGCAGATATTCAAACCGATTCTCCTTGCCGAAGCCACAGGGACAATCAAGAATAAATACACTCAAAAAACATTGCACCTACTGCAAAAAATCAGGTCAAGGTCGAGATGAATGCTGGAGTCTACACGGACGTCCTGGGATAGTACAATCTAATCGGACGAAATCAAACGAAGATAAAAAGCCATAAAATCGTAATAAAACGAATGGGCAAAGAAGAAAAAATACAACACAAGACGAGGATGAAGAAGAAGACGAAGAGAATACAAGATAGCCGAGACCAGCCTTCGAAGAGTGGCACCCATTTGACCACGTTAATATTGACCACGGTCCCAATTGATCACATTGGTATTGACCACGGTCCCGATTGACCACAGTCCCGATTGACCACGTTGATATTGACCACGGTCTCGATTGACCACTGTCCTGATTGACCACAGTCCCGATTGACCACGTTGATATTGACCACGGTCCCGATTGACCACGTTCAGATTGACCACGGTCCCGATTGACCACATTGAGATTGACCACGTTGATATTGACCACGGTCCCGATTGACCACGTTGATATTGACCACTTAATATTGACCACGGTCCCGATTAATCACGTTTATATTGACAACGGTCCCGATTGAAAAACCATGTAACACACACACACACACATGCGGGGGGGGGTGCAAGGGGGGCCTTCGGCCCCCCTCCCGCACCCCCTCCGCCAGTCAGGCTCAATGGACCTCGCTTTACAACTTGCAAAGTACATGCCCTAGTAACGACATGTATTGATCCGTGGTCAATCGGGACCGTGGTCAATATTAACGTGGTCAATATTAACATGGTCAATCTGGACCGTGGTCAATATTAACGTGGTCAATATTAAAGTGGTCAATATCAACGTGGTCAATCGGGACCGTGGTCAATATCAACGTGGTCAATCGGGTCCGTAGTCAATTTGAACCGTGGTCAATCGGGACCGTGGTCAATCGGAACCGTGGTAAATATCAACGTGGTCAATCGGGACTGTGGTCAATCGGGACCGTGTTTAATATCAACGTGGTCAATCGCAACGTGGTCAATTGCAACGTGGTCAATCTCAACGTGGTCAATCAGGACCGTGGTCAATATTAACGTGGTCAAACGCTCCCGCCCTCGAGTATCAAATATCGCTTACCAGAAAAACATAAACAAGAAGTAAATCAGCAAGTAAAAGCCATGTTGAGAGACAAAATTATTAGACCAAGTACCAGCCAATGGAACGCTCCATTCCTAGTGGTCCCTAAGAAGACCGATGCGTCAGGAAAACAAAAATTACGAATAGTCGTAGATTTTCGAAAGTTAAACGATTTAACAATAGGCGATTCCTTCCCATTACCTAATATAACGGACATACTAGATCAACTGGGAAACGCAAAATACTTTACCACCTTGGATCTAGCGTCAGGTTACCACCAGATACCTGTGGCCGAAAACGATAAATGCAAGACAGCGTTTTCTACATCGTACGGACATTACGAATTTAATAGAATACCGTTCGGATTAAAGAACGCGCCAGCCACATTCCAGCGGTTAATGAACTCTGTGCTGACTGGACTACAAGGAATCAAATGTCTAGTATATTTGGACGACATAGTCATATACGGAACAAGTTTAAAGGAACATAATACACGGCTTATCGAAGTATTAAACAAATTACGAAAACATAATTTAAAGCTTCAACCTGATAAGTGCGAGTTCCTCAGGAAGGAAGTAATATATTTAGGGCACATAGTAACCGAAAATGGAATCATGCCTGATCCTTCTAAACTAAAAACAGTACGAGAATTCCCAACACCGACCAAGATAAAAGAAATACAATCTTTTATAGGTTTAGCGGGATATTATCGAAGATTTACAGAAAATTTCTCTAAAATTGCCAAACCTCTTACGAAATTAACGAAAAAAAGGAGAAAAATTCGAATGGGTCGGAGAACAACAAAATGCATTTGAAACTTAAAAAAATTAATTAATTACCGCCCCGGTGTTAAAATATCCTGATTTTAGCCGAGAATTTCTTTTAACGACGGACGCATCAGATTACGCCATCGGAGCTATATTGTCTCAAGGAGAAGTAGGCCAAGACCGGCCGATTGCTTACGCCAGCAGAATATTATCGCAAGCAGAACATAATTATACTACCGAAATGGAGTTATTAGCCATAGTATGGGCAGTAAAATATTATAAACCTTATTTATACGGTACTAAATTTAAAATAAGGTAATTATTCAGAATCACGGCTCCACCTGCAAATGGGCTGCAAATTTTTTTACGAACTTTTTATGTTTAGAAAGAAATATAAATAACCATTTTTAATTGGGGGAGGCCCAAAAAAAAGTTATAGACCAAAAAAGGGTAATTATGGTAATTATTTCGAATAAGGCCTTTTCAGAATTTTGACAAATATGATCGGATCTCTCGGTAAAACTCTTTGTTATGACTTCAACAGTGATAATCAGTTGGGGGAGCACGTCCCCCATCACCCCCACCCCCCCCCCCAAAAAAACCGAAAAACCCCAAAAATTACCAAAGCAAAGCGAGGTCCACCCCACAACCTAAACCAAATTTTAGTTTTAAATCAGAAATAGGTTTGGGTTAGGTTATATCTTCCGGAAGTGGAGCCTCCCTGTAGGGGGGGCGGAACCCACTGTGTCCTCGCATATAGTTTACAAAGCAAAGCGAGGTCCACCCCGCAATTGTTGTGTGGATGGGAAAGTGTATGCGTGGACGGAGTGGGTTCCGCCCCCTACGGGGGAGCTCCACTTCTGGAAGATATAACCTAACCCAAACCTATTTCTGATTTAAAACTAAAATTTGGTTTGGGTTGTGGGGTGAACTTTATAGTACATAATTACCTAATTTTCGGTAATTTTTGGGGTTTTTCATTCTTTGGGGGTTGGGAGTGATGGGGGACGGGTTCCCCAGACTGATTATCACTGTTGGAGTTACAACAAAAAGTTTTACCGAGAGATCCGATCATATTTGTCAAAATTCAGAAAAGACCTTATTCAAAATAATTACCCTTTTTGGTCTATAACTTTTTTTTGGTCCTCCCCCAACTAAAAATGGTTATTTATATTTCTTTCTAAACATAAAAAGTCCGTAAAAAAATTTGCAGCCCATTTGCAGGTGGAGCCGCGATTCTGAATAATTACCTAAAATAATAACGGATCATAAGCCATTGGTATGGTTATTCAATGTAGCCGATCCAGGATCACATCTAATAAAATGGAGATTAAAACCGGAAGAATATGATTACGAAATCGTACACCAATCCGGAAAAACAAATACCAATGCCGACGCGTTAAGCCGCAACGTAGTTCTCAACTTAAAGGAACAAAAGGAAGAAAATCATAACGAAAGGAGAGACTATAGCGAAGAAGATAAAGCGCGCATATTGTACGAATATCACGACGCATCCTTAGGCGGACACCAAGGAATTAAACGAACAATTAATAGAATTAGAATGAAACATAACTGGTCCGGAGTAACTAAATACGTTGAAAATTATATCGCTAAATGCGAATTTTGTCAAAAAAATTAATTAAAGCGAAAATCTAAAGCACCTTTAGTAATAACTGACACAGCTAGACGACCTTTCAAAAAATGTGCGCTAGATATTGTAGGACCATTAACCGTAACAAACAACGGAAATAAATATGTTCTAACCTTCCAAGATAATCTTACGAAATTTAGTAAGGCAGTTCCTTTACCTAATCAAGAAGCCGCCACCGTAGTAAAAGAATTCGTAGTTTAAATAATATTTGAACACGGAATCCCTGACAAAGTGCTAACGGATCAAGGCACGAACTTTTTAAGCGATATGTTCAAAAACATATGCAAACTATTAAAAATAGTTTCATTTCTACACATCAACGCGACACGCAAACTATTAAAAATAGAAAAAATACAGACAATCGCATATCATCCAGAAAGTAATGGTGCGCTAAAACGCTCACATCGTACACTAGCTGAGTACTTACGACATTATATAAATGCCGACCAGACAGACTGGGACGAGTGGATACCTTATGCTATGTTCACATACAACACTGCCCCTCATACGGCAACAGGATTTACTCCTTTCGAACTAGTATACGGACATCAAGCAATCTTACCAACAGCGCTAACAACGCCGCCGAAACCTACGTATACTTACGATAACTACGCCCAGGAATTAAAGGAAAGAATACAAGCGACAAATCAAATCGTTAAAGAGCACATAAAAGAGGAAAAAATTAAAATAAAAGAGCAATACGACAAAAAGGCAAAACAAACCATCTTCAAGGTAGGAGACAAAGTATTGCTACATGATGAAACAGGAGAGGACGTTCAAAGAAACTCGACTCTCTATAGACTGGACCATACATAATTACTGATAAAATTTCCGATATTAATTGTAAAATCAAAGTAGGGAAAAAAATAATATGCACACATGTAAATCGCTTAAAAGCTTTCATAGAACATTAAAAGAAGAAAAGGCGTAACAAACAAGCATCTATTTTTCCAGAGCGCTAATGACATGGAAGGCCCAAGATATAGCAGCAAAATCAAGCCTAGAAGCCGAAAATAAAATAGAACAATTTAAGCAAAAGCCAGGAATATATTTTGAAAAAATCGGTTATCTACATCAAGTAGAATCTAGCTGGAAGTTAGTAATAAACATTGATATGGAAGCCTTAAATAAAACATTCCATGATTTACAAAATTACATCGATCATGCACTCTTTCTAGGCAACTTACAAAATAAAGCGCAAGGAAACTGCCAAACCTTAAAAGGAATAATCGAAGCAGATAATGAAAAATTGGCGCAACTCTTGAGACGCGTAAACATTATATATCAGTGCTCGGAGATACTTGCCCTTTTCGGGCCGATATGTGAAGCGACGCCTACGGTCCCCCCACTACCGCTCGAGGCTCGACGGCCGAGCCGCCGATCGCGCGCGTAACGCTATGCCTCAGGAGCGTCCCGAAAAAATATGCTGAGATTGTACCTGCCGTCAAATCGTTGTTTAAATTTGCTTTGCCAGATAATTTGTCTATTAGTAATATATTATATATGTTATAGTAATATATATATTATATAATATATTAATTTGTCTATTAGTAATATATTATATACGTTATAGTAATATATTACTAATAGACAACGTTATAGTAATATATTATATACGTTATAGTAATATATTACTATAACATATATAATATATTACTAATAGACAAATTAATATATTATATAATATATATATTACTATAATATATATAATATATTACTAATAGACAAATTATCTGGCAAAGCAAATTTAAACAACGATTTGACGGCAGGTACAATCTCAGCATATTTTTTCGGGACGCTCCTGAGACATTGCGTTATGCGCGCGATCGGCGGCTCGGCCGTCGAGCCTCGAGCGGTAGTGGGGGGACCGTAGGCGTCGCTTCACATATCGGCCCGAAAAGGGCAACTATCTCCGAGCACTGCTATATATAGAACGCCAACAGATAAGCGCAGAGGCCTCATCAATGGAATTGGATCCTTAGCGAAAACTCTCTTTGAAACAATGGATGCCAACGACGAAAAAATCATCAAAGAACAACTAACTCTCTTAGAAAACCAAGAGCAAACGCTATATCATACAATGAAGAATCAAGTTAAAATATTAAACGCCACAATTGCTCACATTGATAATTTAGAAAAAGTAACACAATATAATGAACAATTACTACTCAATTTCACTTCCAAAATACAAAAACAATTGACAAGTCAGATTCAATGTGAAGAAATACATGAACACTTTTACGTAATTAACACGGTCATAATGGATTTAATGAGAGACACTGAGGATATAATACAACATCTAATGGCAATAAAAGACGGAAAAGTACATCCTAGATTAATTCCATTAGAACAAGTTATAGATAGCCTCAAGGAAGCTACCTCACAAGTACCACAAGGACTACATTTTCCCTTTGGTATCTTCGAAAACAATTGGCTAACGATTGAAAAATTCATAACGAGTAGCGCTTATTATGACACACCCTATATACATACTATCTTACGCTTTCCACTAATCTCTCATCCTAAATACAATATAATAAAGGCAATACCTCTACCTATATACAGTCAAGGAAATTTATTCAATTTCGTAGAAATAAATCAACCCATAATAGCTATCGATAGCGAAAATCAAAATTATTTAACAACAACACAGAATAATTTAGATAAATGTATCGAAATAAGTAATCATTATATATACGAACAGAATAAACCCATATATCATATTAACGATGATTCACTATGCGAAATCCAAGCGTATTTACAAGTCACAGCGGACAAAAGATTTTGTAACACGAGATACATTCATTCTAACCATACTATATGGATTGCGCTAACTAACCAGCACTCGTGGTTGTACTCTACGCTCACCGAACAATCTATAACTATAAGCTGCGAAAATCAAGAAGAAAATAGAATAAAAATTTCTAGAACAGGACGAATTACATTAATGAATAACTGCAAATTAGTAACGGCCGATATGATAATAAAAACTTCGGGAGTAATAGATACTACCTATCTCTCAACATATTTGCCGGAATATAATATATCAAACTTAAAATTCGACCTAAGTAACACGTCAATAAAACCTGATGTAGTAAAATTAAAAAAATAATACAAAATCCAAACGAATTAATGGATTTAAGCACTAGACTGCAGGAGATAACAAAAGAATTAGATAAAACTAACAATTATCCATTCTTACAAAAGCAAGTTATATACCCAATATCAGGCAGCTTTGCAATACTTATAATAAGTATCATAGTAATAATATTATGGCGAGCCCACAAAAATTGTAAACGTACACCACGCGTAGAATAAGAAAGAATTGTAAACAGAATCTCACATACAGTCTCAACTAGAAAATGTCACTAACCTTCTGTTTTCTCCTCCAAAGGGGGAGGGATGTCGTAACTCGAAATCGAATAACGTAATTACGATCTACAAAAGTAAAAAGGAGCATAGCGCAAATTCAGCACTTCGTAAGCTGTTGGGGGCGCTCCCAAAACCGCGATTAAATGCAATGTATGCAATTCGTTGCAATATGCAATTAAGACATCGCGACCTAGTACCAAAAAATCACCTATTTTCGGACAATAAAAGGAGATACAACGAGTACCTCGGAGCCGTATTCCGAAACTAAGTGGTGACGCGTATACTTGAAGAAACTGTGAGATTCTTCAAGCGCCGATATTGTTACATTGCCGAAACATCACCAAACCGAACTCTACGATACGTAAGCTGTACAAATAAATCTTTTTGGACGGAATCTTCGTCTCGTGTTTTTCGACACTCGGAGTCCCAACTCCTAAGACGAGCCGAACCCTTGGATCATCCCCAAATTTCCGTTGTACCCGGAGAGGCACAACAATAAGCTCCTAATACATGGAGAAGCGATCATAGCAAATTTTTCAATTCCTATAGGTCAGCTATCGCAAGTGAAGCTCGTAATAAAGAGTTCAGAAAATATAGAGAAATGCACTCATGTAAAATCAATAGAATAGCTACAAATGAAGATGTTTTACATCATCTTTTAGTCACTTCTGATCCTTTTATTTCGAGCCTACGGCCTAATCTAAGTAAAAAGAAAGAACATGACCTATTTCCAGAAACGCTACAAGTTTTAATGTGATTCTTTTGCATTGCATGCACATGCACACGTCCATACATACACGTATAGACGCGCACACACACGCGCGCGCGCATGCAACCACGTACATACAAGAGATGCAAATCCTACTTTATAAGCTCCACTGATGCATCTTGGGTAGGTAAGAAGTACCTAGCAAATGCCAGCAGTGAAATCTCACAACCATTGTGTAAAAGTTTTCTAGAACTATACAATAATTTCTTTAATTAAAAAACATGCGCAGATTCATCATGTAAAATTAATGTTTTCATTAAAGAAATTATAGAATTATTGTATTTTCATTACATGAAACTAATATCTGCTATGTCCGCAATCTGCTACGTTTCGATCCACTGTACGACGTGCGTTCGGCTAAAACTCGGCGCTGATTGGCTAGACTTTACTCAATAATAACTCCTTTATTAAGCGTTATAGAAAAAAATGGTACAGGACTTTTCTATTCAGTTTACTGTGCTTTACCTGCTTACGAGCGTTGTCAAGGGTGCTTTGGGACACCCTGTATATACATATTTGTTAGAGCCAGAGGCCATCTAATTTGTGTGCTGGTTATTTTTTAAAGTATTTTAGTCCAGAAGCGGTTTGCATGTGCGCTTTGGTTATTATAAAAAAATATTTTATTCTAGAGACGATTTTTATTCGTGTGCTAGTTGTTTTGTTAAATATTTTATTCCAGAAGCTGTTTGCGTGTGCGCTTTGGTTATTAGGAAAAATATTTTATCCCAGAAGCGATCTCCAATCGTATATTGCCCACACGGAACATGACATCCATTGTACGTCCATATAACCTCCATAACTCCATGCGACATCTATCTCCACAGTGGATATTGTATATACTCTATCCAAAAAGAGAATGATCTCGGTTCGCGCATAAGCGGGCAAAGTGGGGAGAACATGGCGAGATACTCAATACCGTATACGTAGATACGGCTCCTTCGGGCCCGGGACTATTATCTCATGTCAGTTTAAAAAATTAAACGGATGAAATAATCTCGATTAATTTCAATATGATATAAAATAGAAATCTGATTCTTACACGCGATACGAAATTAAAATAAAAAATAATATGACAGGCAATTATAAGAGCAAGAGTTGTAATATATTTGAATTACACAAAACCAAGTAGTTCTGTCAATTGAGTAACAGCATCTTTATTTGAAATTTTTTGATTGTCTTTTTTCAATTTTTTATGCGAATTAATAATAATATGCTTCTGATTGCTGTGGATCAACTGAAAATATAAATGAAAAATTAACCTTATAAACCTTATAACCAATATAGCCTTATTCAAACAATTTATTAAATTTCAACATATTTTTCTCGTAGTGAACTCATAAAAGGACACTTTAAACTTTAAAACTACAATCTCCGATATACTATATATAATAGATTAATAATAATAATAATAATATTATTATTATTATTATCATTAATTATTAATAATAATAATTATTAATAATTATTAATAATTATTATTATTAATAATTATTAATAATTATTATTGTTAAGAATTATTAATAATAATAATTAATTTATAATTTTTTCATCATTGTTTACCTGGCCTCGTTTATTTTTCTTCACAGGAGATTACATTAGTGGCACTTCAATATTCAATTCTTCCATCGCACTTTGTAAATACTTTTGTGGAAGAAAAATACTAGAAATTAACTCATAGGGTTATATTGAGATTAAATAATTACAACTGTCAAATGATCGAGGGGACCTATCACTCGTTGCTAGCACTGACAAGCTGCATGAGTGATACGGCGATGTGGTGGGGGCTTTCTAAGATGGAGACTTGCGCGAAACGGACGAATTTTCGTCCGGACCGAAGTCATTCTCTTTTTGGATAGAGTATAGATTTCTAATAGAAATCCATATTATCTCCATGGTAGATGTCGTATATAAATCCATCATGGATGTCCATTAGACATCTGTTATGGATGTATAATAGATTTATACAAATATATTTCTAATAAAACAAAATTCAATTTTTATTTAAGTATTATTTAAAATTCTCAGCTAATGTTTTGAGAGTATACTTAAAAATGTGTAATATTATATATTCTATTTTTAATTTATATACAATTCAAATTTTTATTAAAATTTTTTACTGAACTCTAAAATATAATTAACAAAATTTTAATGCAAAATAAAGAATTTTTTTTCATACCAAATTTTTTAAACAGTCCATAATATATAATGTCATCAATTTATTATTAAACAAAGAAAATTCTTAATTTATAGATTAAAATTAGAGATAACTGTAATTATTTATATTATATTCCTCACAGCACATCAACATCCCAATGAAATTACACCTTAAATTGTAAGATGGTAACATTCTACGGAAATTAATAAACCTGCCATTAACTTTTAGTAACTTGAAAATTTGTCTAAATTTATTCCATTAACATCCCAGGGACCTTGCGCGTAACGTTTTATTAATATTCATACAACATGCCAGAAAAAAAAACTTAATCTCCTAATATTATTTTTAATAAGGAATCTTTGCAAAAAAATATTATATTGCCAAAAATCGATTAAACACTATCGGTTTTCAACAGCTTTCAATCGTTTTTTCACCAATTATTGAATAGTTCAAACTCTCTTTTTTTCTTTAATATGGAATTCCGCTGTTGTGCCTCTAGCCGCTAAGGAAGAGGTCTTTAGGGATTTATACGCCCAAAGGATTAGGATCCACGCTCGAAATAAGACACTCCCGAACGTTAGGTATAAATTGATATATTTCACAGATTCTTTTGTACACTTTCACTTAATCGCGATTATAATAGTCGCGCGCGATACGTACGGTACTTCGATACTATCGATATATGCGAGCGAGTAGCGAGCGATGTTAATGAGCTATATTACTGAGCTAGCGTCGGTGCATCTCGCGCTTATTATATATCTTAATTAATTAGGTCGTTGATTAGGGAGGAGTGTGGTGTCCCTGACCGGAGTATGTCTCGTGCTCCGCTCGTCAACTGCTTACTCAGCTTCCGAGAACTTGACCGTGACTTCCTCCTCTTTAGTCACGTATCTTTACTTTATTTTATTAATAATCTTTTATTACTTTTATTCTTTCTTAATTATCTTTCCTTGATCTCTTTTCTACTATTTTAATGCTTTGTTTTAATCAGCTCTTTCTTAATCTTTTCTGTTCTACTTTATTTTACTTGTTTTATCTTTAAATATATTGAGAAATTGGTCGGGTTACGACACCGCAAAAAATCCATAAAATTAAAACAAAACGAGCTCCTTACTATTATTTCGGAAAATATAAGATATGTATATATATATATACAGGGTGGTCCTCGTAACGGTCGCCACGATTTTTAAGGCACTTACAATAATCTGACATAAAAAAGTCATAAACAGAAATTTATCAGTTTCTAACCGGCAACAAATTGCAATAATAAAAATTGACCAAACATTTTTTTTCCATAAAAAAGCAAGGTCACCTTCAATTTTTTAAATGGAACTGCCTACTTTTTATTGCATATTCTTGTAGCTTATCTCGAGAGCTTTTCAAAACACTATAATAAAGTATTTTTTCATTAAGTACTTTTTGAGTTATTTTATATTTTAATCTGACATATTTTGATATAAAAATTAAAATATCTCGTAAAATATTTAGTTTTCGATAATTTTACCGTAACACTTTGTTCGAGATCGCGTAATCGGTCCGTCAAATCAAGCAAAGTTGCGCATCAAAAACTAGAAAATTGCAAATAAAATGCATTTCAAAAAAGCGGGAAATCAAACCACATGCAAGGTTTCAGTTGTCACACGGGCTTTTTCAGTACATCATTGGCAAGTTCTAGAAAAATCTATTAACAAGAAAAAACCTCCCGATAAGCCAAACAACTCGCACAAACATTCGTTTTCCCATTCGGAAAAAACCCGCGTGACAAACAAACACGTAGAATAACAACCTCCGCCGTTCAACGAACTTTGCTTGTACCATTACACGCGATGCACTGACGTATACCGCTGAACACCAATTGCGCGCGCGTATTCGAATTTCACGCACAGCCAAATGGTCGGCACTGCGCGCTTTTTTTCGGCCGCCAATGGAGCACTGCGCCTCGAGACCGTCTCAAAACACTCGCTCTCTTTAAACTCATTGGCCCTCAGCGGAGAAACGCCGCTTCAAAAAACTGATAAAAGGTCGTGCTCAGGCCTGGCGCGACACTGTTCGCTATTCGCACTTAATAGTATCGGAGATTACCGCTTAGTCAAACCGCTGTGAAAACCGCTTAAATAGATAAACGCTCGCTAAAACTCTGTCGCTCACGCAATTCGCGAAACGCAATCCATTTGTGCAAAGGGATCTGCAATTAAACATTTGTGTAATTAATTGTTTGTATTTGTGAAGCTTTATTAAAGACAAAACCAAAAAAAAGGGTGAATACGTGTGTATAAATTCTTTGTGCTAAGTGTTAATTGTCGTGTCTGTTCTCCCATCGATTCGTGGTCTTCGCCCGTTCGCGATACTCTCGAACACACTTTTATGTACAGAATAATGAGATAAATCAATTAGTTTAAAAAACGAATAATTGTTTAAAAAAATACATTATAAATAATTACATACTTTTTCTTAAAAACAATTATTTTTTTTTACTAATTGATTTGTATCATTATTCTGTACATAAAAGTATTACGGTAAGATTATCGAAAACTAAATATTTTAGGAGATATTTTAATTTTTATATCAAAATATGTCAGATTAAAATATAAAATAACTCAAAAAGTACTTAATGAAAACATACTTTATTATAGTGTTTTGAAAAGCTCTCAAGATAAGCTACAAGAATATGCAATAAAAAGTAGACAGTTCCATTTAAAAAATTGAAGGTGACCTTGCTTTTTTATGGAAAAAAAATGTTTGGTCAATTTTTATTATTGCGATTTGTTGCCGGTTAGAAACTGATAAATTTCTGTTTATGACTTTTTTATGTCAGATTATTGTAAGTGCCTTAAAAATCGTGGCGACCGTTACGAGGACCACCCTGTATATATATATATATATATATATATATATATATATATATATATATATATACATATTTTCTTTTTATTTTATTTTACATCTTAAATAGATAATAAATGGATAATTGTATTACTGGTATATATCACTAACCTACAATAAAATCTTACTTTATAATATTATATGTATGAAGATTAATAGAATCTTATTTCAATATTTCAACAATCTTACGCGCAATCATTTCACTTTTCGCGTATGCTGAAAATATTACAAAATTATAAGATATCGTTTAATATTAATAATTGAATTTGATGTGCATGTTTATCTATATCCCAAATTATTATTTATTTAATATTTCATGAAAAATGTTACTGCGTGCAACATTTCAAAACTTTACAAAAAGATAGTTCATACTTCAGCCGCTAGGTCGTTTATTTACCGCTATGCGACGCGCGATGCGCCCCATCTCGTATTTGAATTTCAGTCATGAGAAGTATATAAAGCTTGCAAAGAGCAACTGGCAGAAGATTAAAAATGTATTTACTTTTATCAGTTTAATTTCTGATACAATCCCAACATAGGGAATTCAGATATTGGACTGATTTTTTCTTAAAAATCGGGCGGATAAATGTCCGCAAAAGTTAAAATTATCCATGTACTGTCTACTTAAGATGTAAAATAATATATTGCGACGACTTTTCCTTCCGTCTCGCGGCTGAACGATAAACATGGTCGCCGACTCGTTCTCTCCGTCGTGCGGGTGTAAATTGCGCCGACGAACAGGAGCTAATTCGCCGAACGGGAGATGCGAAATAGTCGTTGACAAAAACGGGAAAACGGAGAAAGAGATCCACGCGCCAGGTGGGAATGGGATGTTAGGAGTTCCGCGCGTACCGTGACGAGATCCGTGAGATAATCGCGAGAATTGAACTTGGGCGCCAGATGCGATCTTTCACGTATCAATTCGCGAAACACACGAAATAAGCGCGAAATAGACGCGAAAGAAATTGTCGGAATTTGCCACGGGCTGACTAGCTCGCCTAACTAGAGGGGCAGAGCGAGTGTTGTTCCAACGCGATAAGTTATGCAAGAGGCGACAATTACGAAAACGACAAACACAACTGAAAAGAAACTCGTAAATTAACCAGAGAAATTAACAGATTTATTATAATAGCGGAAGCCGCAGCTCCTCGAGAATAGTAATGATAAACCGCGCGGATATACGGCTGCGGTAAAAGAAACGCGGCTGCAAGGCTGAGTGTTAGACACGGGGCGCAAAACCCCGGAATGTACGCCGAAGTCAGCCCGATAAATCGGCCGGAATGTTCGTTCGGCTTGAATTACGCCTCGCACGGCGAAGAGGTCGATTATTGCGTTCTTCTTTAATTCGGGCGCGAACCCGCCCCAATTTTCGATATCACCCCGTCAACGGCGGCCTTATCACCCGCTACTATCGCTAAACTATTACTACGCAACTTAAGACTAACAGGCAATTAACGCAACGCGGACATGCTTGGAATCCGAACAACGTAACACACAGTACCGAACGCTTCGCACACACACACACACACACTCTCTCTCTCGCTATTCCGGCGAGAATCGCGAGAAAACGTTCACAAAATGCGCTCTCAATATCGAAACGCGAATCTGTACAACAAACTTCACACTTCGAATTTACGCGATTCACACTTCTTCAATTCGCGACGTAATCGCGAAAGAAAGTCGCACCGAACGTGCACACAAATTCTAAACACGGAGATTCGCAAACGAAATACAAAAGGAATATAATGAATTAACGCGATTCACACTCACACTTAAACGACCAACACACGACACGATCGAGATTTAAAGGCTAAACGTGCGAGAACCAACGCAATTACAATATGCGGAATCCGAATCTCCAGGAGCGCTATTCTGTACATGGCTACCGATAGCTGTCGGATCGGTAAAGTAACGACAATTGTCGATTGCATGACCGACAACTATTGATATAGCTAAAGCAAAATTATTCTGTATGTTATTTATAGCGACAATTATCGTTGCAATCGATGGTCATCGGCACAATTTTATCGATATTGTACAACCATAATAAAAAGTTAAAAGGAATATTTTTCAGCCAATAGCTTTAAAAGTATATAAGAAAGTGCATATACGTGAAACAATAAAATGTGTGAAATTTGTCAGTGACAGTGACAGATGTCAATGTTTATATAACCAAATTACATATATTAATTATAAATTATATATATTAATTTTATTAATATATTAATTATATTAAATATTGTAAAATAGTGTTAAGTATATATTATTTAAAAATGGATTCGCAAAAAAGGTATGTATTATAAAAAGATATTAAAGGCATTATAAAATTTATTATTAGTTTTAGATAATTACTGTTAAGAAATTATTATTGTAAAAACGGATATATTATAAATCATATTCCAATTTAAATATAAAAGATAGATATATACGAGGACTGACAATTAAGTTCGTAGAAAATATTTATTACAATTACAGAACACATTTATTCGTTATCTAATACACGGTCCCTTTTAAAATAGTCCCTTTTTAAAGCAATGCACTTGGTCCAATGTTTTTTCTATTGCAGGAAGCAATCTTCAAAATCATTCTCCGTGAGGCTGTTTAAAACACGCATCAACTATTCTACCTCCGCTCATGACCCCCAATGACGATCCTTCATATCTTTCTTAATCTTGGGGAATATAAAAAAATCGGAGGAGGTCAGATCGGGTCCCCCTGACTTTTTTCTATTTCTCAAAATCAAGAAAGGCATGAAAGATCGTCATTGGGGGTCACGAGCGGAGGTGGAATGGATGACGCGTGCACTAAACAGCCTCACGGAGAATGATTTTGAAGACTGCTTTCTGCAATGGAAAAAACATTGCACTGATTCGTTATCTGATACACAGTCCTTTTCAAAATAGTCCCCTCCTAAAGCAATGCACTTGGTCCAACGTTTTTTCCATTGCAGGAAGCAGTCTTCAAAATCATTCTCCATGAGACTGTTTAGAGCACGCGTCATCCATTCCACCTCCGCTCGTGACCCCCAATGACGATTCTTCATGTCTTTCTTGATTTTGGGGAATAGAAAAAAGTCAGAGGGAGCCCGATCTGACCTCCTCTGTTTTTTTTCTATTGTCCAAGATCAAGAAAGACATGAAGGATCGTCATTGGGGGTCACGAGCGGAGGTGGAATAATTGACGCGTGTTTTAAACAGCCTCACGGAGAATAATTTTGAAGATTGCTTCCTGCAATAGAAGAAACATTGGACCAAGTGCATTGCTTTAAGAAGGGACTATTTTAAAAGGGACCGTGTATTAGATAACGAATAAATGTGTTCTGTAATTGTAATAAATATTTTCTACGAACTTAATTGTCTGTCCTCGTATATATATAAAGATAGAACATGTAATAATAGAAAATAAAAACGTTTAAAAATTTCTTTATTACTAAAACATAAATAAATAAATAAGTAAATAAATAAATAACTTAATAACTAAATAAATAATAAAATAAATAAAAAATAAATAATTAAATAAAAATAAATAATTAAATAAAAAATAAATTATTAAATAAATAAATATATATATATATATATATATATATATATGTATATATATATATAATTTAAAAAATTAGATAAATAAACAAATTTTTGTCAATTTATTTTCTAATTAATTTTATGCATGAAATTAAATTTAATATATAGTACATATTTTATTTAGTACAAAAAAGAGTCGTTCTAATAAAACAATAACGGTACGAAGAATTAATTAAATACATGGAATCACACTCCGAATTCGCAGCGAATAAATATTTAACTAAAGAAGGAAAAATTCATCATGCTCAGCAATGGGATGAATTGCATAAAATGCTTAATGTTTTGTCTAATGGCCCTGGAAAGACAATAAAACAATGGCAAATTGTATTTTAATTAAATATTATACATACATATGATATATTACTATAAAAATTCTATTAATTATAATAAATAAATTTTACAATTATTTGTAAAGGTTTGGCGTGACTTGAAAAGTAATGCATCAAAAAAAGCATCTAAAATAAGAAATGAAAAAAATCGTACAGGTAATTTTCCCGTTCAAGCAGAACCTTTGGATAATTTAGAAAAGCGTATTATTGCTTGTATGGGTTTGGAATATGTGCAAGGTGCTTCTGATTGTCCAGATAGTATGCCAGAAGAAGAAGTACGTTCCAAATCATTAAAATATTTCTAAATATATATATGTATATATTTTCTTTTAAAACATTAACTACTTTATACTATTATATTTTATATATTTTCTTATCTACCTTTTGTAGGAACATCAAATACAATTAGAACATGGAAATGAAATTATTCTTGAATATCCACCTACAACAACTTCCATAGCAGAAATTTTAAACACAGAGAATCTCCATATAACTGTGAATGGTGAGAAATAATGTTATCT
This sequence comes from Formica selysi, assembly GCA_009859135.1. NCBI lineage: Eukaryota > Metazoa > Arthropoda > Insecta > Hymenoptera > Formicidae > Formica > Formica selysi. The sequence goes on from CM020812.1 coordinate 7,212,041, forward strand.
ATCAAATATATTACTATGATTTTACTAATGATTTAAATTTTTACTATTTCTATTACATGTTTAGACAATCATGCCGAAGCATTGCAGATAAATGAAGAAGATAATCAAGATCCTGATCAAATTTTTTGCAATAATATCTCGCCAAACCAGGAAGAAGTACAACATAATATAATTGTTTCAAATAATCAAGAAATACCAAATAAGACTCAGCAAAGAATAAAAGAAATTTCGCGCAACCGTAAATATCGCGTGATACCATGAAAAATATCAAACCAAATAATTTTGTATACATATATTTTGTTTTTTATTTTACAGGAAAAAGCAGACAACGTATTGCGGTGCAATTACAAGAAGCACGCGACAAATTTTCTGATGTTGCTGAAAGTCATGCCAGAGCTTTACAGGTAAAAATTAAGAATTAACAATTAATCTATTAACAAATAACCTATTTAATATTTTATATAATAAATAATATAATAATAATATGTTATTTTTTATCACAGCTCTTTGCAGAGGCCTCCATGAAAATGGCTGAAGCTGCACAGTTAACAGCTGAAAATGAAAAAAGAAGAATAGAATTAGAAGAACGGCGACTTTTAATAGAAGAAAGAAGAATTTCAATAGACACAGAACAGATTAAAATTCTAAGTAATTTGCAAAAAATAACAGATATGTTAGTACAAAAAAATTTATAATTTATATATATTGTTTGTAAAATAGGATACATTGTATTATGTTGTATTATTATAATATGTTAAATTATGTATTATGTATTATGTATTATGTATTATGTATTATATATTATGTATTATGTATTATTATTGTATTATTATTATATGTTATTATATGTTATTGAAGTCTGCCATATTGGCGAGCAATAAAGCTATTTTGTATGCGAACTGCAAGCGCTCGTCCTTGAAAAGCTAATCCTCGGTCATTTTCTTCAATAACTATATTAGGTCTGTTTCTTTGATAAAAATTCTGAATCTCGACGTTATCAATGTGTACATCTTCTAAGTGATGTGCAATTCTCATATTATGTAACACAGCACATGCATTCACTATTTTACCAGCCATGCCTGGTTCATAAATTAATCGTCTTTGTGCCGACAAACATCTAAACACGGCTTTCCATACGCCAAACAAACGTTCCACACATGACCTTGCACTGCATAAGTCCTCGTTATATTGAAATCTGGGTGTACCTGGTACTTCATGTTTTAGAGGAGTCATCAGCCATGGTTCTAAACTATAGCCATCATCACCTATAGCAAATAATTATCAAATATATGCGAAGCAAGAAAGGTAAATAAATGCCAAGATATAATGACATACAATAACTTACCAATCAACCAAGTATTGCGTTCTCCATTATTATATCGTCGTTCCATAATTCGACGTATAGGTGAATTAGACCATATGTATGCATCATGTCTTGCGCCAGGATATCGTGCATTAACATTTAATATTTTTAATTCAGGATCGCAAATCTTATATAATATCACGAAAAAGAAATTTTAAAAGATTATATATAGTTAGCAGAACATATATATATATATATATATATATATATATATATATATATATATATATATATATATATGTGTATGTATGTATGTATTTATGTAAACATATAATACGTACTACTTGCACATTAAGTGTATGATCACCCCAATGATTTACATAGGCTTCTTCGTGTTCTTTTGGTGCTTTTATATTTATATAAGTGCAGTCGATTGCTCCAATAGCACCTACGAATGGTTGCGGTGCATTTCTGAATTTATCTCGAGCAATATAACGTTCAGCGTCTGTCATGGGAAATCTTACCCACTGTCGAAATAAGAGATCATTAATTGCATTTGTCACTCTTCGTATACAACGACTGACAGATGGCTGATTTATTGCAATATCCCATTGCTCTCCAACTGCACTTTGATAACACCCAACAACATAAAAGCGGAGGGCAGTCAATACCTGTAAAATGTATTTATATTTCATTAAACTGTAATGTAAAAAAGTATTTAAATTTTACAATAAATTAAAAATTATACAATCATGCATTTGTTATAATTGTATTGAATAATCAAATAATATTTAATTTATTACAATATAATTTGTACCTGACGTTCTGGTTCAAGACCATATGGACGTCCACGTTGTAATCTTGGCTCCAGAACATTAATTAATTCAGTAACAATTTCTGGCTTACTCTGTATAATTTTATAAATTCATCATCATGTAAATCAAATGGATCATGATTATCTCGCCATTCTTTTCTTTCTACACGCCGTTCTAAGCGCTGTACACGTTGTTCTAAATTTAATAAATCCCATGCCAGATATTCTTGTGCCATTTTTGCGTTCCAGAGAAACTAATTTCAAAATTTTATTACGAAGTATCCAATTTAATCTCGGGACTATACTGTTTTAGGAATTGAAAATTGCATTATGTTACATATTACTACAATTTATATTCTTAAATTTATTAAATATACAGTTCCATTTAGCGCTAAATTTGTTTTTATTATTATTTATTATTATTATTTATTAGTGTTATTTATTATTATTATTTATTATTAATATTATAAATTATAATTTTAAATATTATGATATATTATATTATCATTATTATATTATAAATATAATTATTATATATCATAAATTATTTATTATTATTATAAATTCCTCATAAAAATTAGAGGAACATTTAATTTTAAGAAAAATTAAGTCTTCCTCTAATTTTTGTGAGGAGTTTATAATTATTATTTATTACTAATTTTATTATTATTATATACATATTGTTATTTATTTTTTATTTAATATTCAATAATCTATATACAGGGTGGTCCTCGTAACGGTCGCCACGATTTTTAAGGCACTTACAATAATCTGACATAAAAAAGTCATAAACAGAACTTTATCAGTTTCTAACCGGCAACAAATTGCAATAATAAAAATTGACCAAACATTTTTTTTTCCATAAAAAAGCAAGGTCACCTTCAATTTTTTAAATGGAACTGCCTACTTTTTATTGCATATTCTTGTAGCTTATCTCGAGAGCTTTTCAAAACACTATAATAAAGTATTTTTTCATTAAGTACTTTTTGAGTTATTTTATATTTTAATCTGACATATTTTGATATAAAAATTAAAATATCTCGTAAAATATTTAATTTTCGATAATCTTACCGTAACACTTTTATGTACAGAATAATGAGACAAATCAATTAGTTAAAAAAAAACGAATAATTGTTTAAAAAAATACATTATAAATAATTACATACTTTTTCTTAAAAACAATTATTTTTTTTACTAATTGATTTGTCTCATTATTCTGTACATAAAAGTATTACGGTAAGATTATCGAAAACTAAATATTTTACGAGATATTTTATTTTTTATATCAAAATATGTCAGAATAAAATATAAAATAACTCAAAAAGTACTTAATGAAAAAATACTTTATTATAGTGTTTTGAAAAGCTCTCGAGATAAGCTACAAGAATATGCAATAAAAAGTAGGCAATTCCATTTAAAAAATTGAAGGTGACCTTGCTTTTTTATGGAAAAAAAATGTTTGGTCAATTTTTATTATTGCAATTTGTTGCCGGTTAGAAACTGATAAATTTCTGTTTATGACTTTTTTATGTCAGGTTATTGTAAGTGCCTTAAAAATCGTGGCGACCGTTACGAGGACCACCCTGTATATAGATAATATACAGGGTGATTCAAAACAACCTTCTGTCCTTACAATGTCATATACTTGACTCAATTTTAAGACGATTTTTCCTTTGCCAAAATTTTTTCCGAGGCTTAGTTTTCAAATTATAAGCCAAAATAGTTAACGAATTACGGGCCGCGTACGCGAGGCAGGCAGGGGCGGCGCAACTCACCGTCCGATGCTGGTGATTACGTGAAGCGCTCGCTGTGATCAACTGTTTGCTACATGCGATGGGTATAACAGAGAAAGACAGAGAGAGAGAGAGAGAACGTGTGTACGATCAGCTGTTTGCTACACGCGATGGGTGTAAAAGAGAGAGGGAGAGAGAGAGAGAAAGGGAGAGAGAGAGAGAGAGAGAATGTGTATGTGTGTGTATACGCGTATACGTTCTCTCTCACACATACACCCCATCGCATGTAGCAAACAGTTGATCGCAGCGAGCACTTCACGTAATCACCAGCATCGGACGGTGAGTTGCGCCGCCCCTGCCTGCCTCGCGTACGCGGCCCGTAATTCGTTAACTATTTTGGCTTATAATTTGAAAACTAAGCCTCGGAAAAAATTTTGGCAAAGGAAAAATCGTCTTAGAATTGAGTCAAGTATCAAGAGACGCGGTAGCGTCTCGCTAAGTATATCTTTCGTCGTTTTTTTGTTTACTGTAAACAGACGCTACCGTGTATCATTTACCGGAGTGAGGACGTTTTTTGAAAATTTTAGAAAATGAATTCGAAATATCTCGTACGTCGGACCATCCTTTCGAGAGATGAACATATCAATCGAGAACATGGATTTTTCCGAATATAATAATATCAAAATGACACTGGTACTTGCACTTGATGTACAGATCTCGATATTTCATATGAATTTTTCGGCCAAAAAGGTGTCACTTTTCGAGACGCCATGTTTGTCCATGTTCACTGATACGCCGCTAGGCTATGCTGCTAGTCCGTTTTCCAGGTTCACTGATACGCCGCTAGGCTATGCTGCTAGTCCGTTTTCCAGGTTCACTGATACGCCGCTAGGCTATGCTGCTAGTCCGTTTTCCAGGTTCACTGATACGCCGCTAGACGTATGTCGCTTTGTTCGCAAGACGCCATATTGTACCAGATTCATTGATATGTATACGCACGCACACATACATACATACGCGCGCCACACAATTCGCGCATACACGTAACGCATATACGCATATACGCACACATACGTACGCGCGCACACATGCACGCATAAATATTCACGCACGCATATATCTCATAAATATAAATATTAAAATAAAATTAATAATATATTAAATAATAATTTTTCATAATTTATGTAATGTACCGCATTCTTTCTATGGAGTATGGGATAATTTGTGAAGGTGAATTATGAAACATCCTGTATAGCAAAATCAAGAAACGCGATAGCGTCTCTCGTTAATATATAATAATTATATATAATAAATATAATATAAGTATATCTTTCGTCTTTCTCGTTATATATAAAAATATATATAATAAATATAATATAAGTATATCTTTCGTCTTGTTACAATAGATACATAATTTGTTGACATATTCTATGGTTTCGTCTTTTTTGTTATTAAATACATGATATGTTAACATATCTTACGGAAAAATCGTTTGGACATACTTTCACAAAATAAACATTACAAATACAAAGCCACTGATGAGGAGCGAATGAAGGAAAAACATTGAATATTTAAGAAGAAAAGAAATAGTTTTATTACATATATACATTTATATATATACACTTCTATGCAGACTGTAGCGCAGAGTGATTCTCGATTTCGTTGTTTCAACGCGATTTACTGTGTTATAGTTTGTGCAGTGTAATAGTTTTAAATATTGGTGATTGGCGTGAGGAGATTAAGGTAATTTGTATTTCTAATTTATTCTACAATTCTATATTTATTTATTACAGAAAATATCTAAGGTTAACGTAATATTTCGCATTAAATTTAGTTACATTACTCAATTTTATCGAATTCTATTAAATGTCTTAATATTTATTATATTTACAATAACCTTTAATATATTTATAATAACCTTTAAAGTTTTAGTAATTGTTATACGATCGAGAATAGAGGAATGCCTTGACACATAAATATATCGGGGTATATTTGAGACGCATGCTTTATCTCTGAATAATTACGTATCATGATTGTTGATTAATTAAAATATTATTTTATTCATCTTGATAATGAAACGTTATTGATAAAATTATTATTATTAATAATAATAGTTAAATATAAAGATAAATATTAAAGCACATTTCTCTTGTTATTTTATATATAAAAATAAATATTGAAGTACAGTGTTGAGTCAGAAACTCATATAAAAAATTTTACATTTTACAAAATATGTATATACAGGGTGTCCTAAAACTACGTATTTCCTCTTAATGGCAGATACCTTAGAACATTTCAAGACAAAATTCCAAATACAAAAATGCCGAGACTATAATAGTTTTCAAACGGGAAGCGATTAAATTTTACGATTGACAGGGCTGAAATTTCGTGCGCTCAGGCATGGCGAAATAACAAGTGAAAATAGTGCTCTATGAATGGGGCGCCCTTTTTATGATATTATGATTATCGTATAAATTTACAATAGCATTGTCATTATGTTTTCCCGCTTTTCTGTTTTCACGCATTGCATTAGTATATTCTTTTTACGAATAATGGATGCAAGAACTAAAGGCATCTCAAAAATGATTCAAGTAAAAATTTGTGACATATTTCAACTTCAGCTGTCAAAGTGGTCGATCAATGTTACCATAAAGGTGTGTACTATTTCGCCGTACCTGAGCGCGCAAAATCTCAGCCCTGTCATTCGTAAAATATAATCGCTTCCCATTTAAAAACTATTATAGTCTCGACATTTTTGTATTAGGATTTTCGTCTTGAAATTTTCTAAAGAATCTGTTATTAAGAGGAAATACGGTAGTTTTAGGACATCCAGAATATATATATATATATATATATATATATATATATATATATATATATAAAATGCGAAATGTTTCGTAAAATATATTGAAAATTGTAAAATGGTTACTTAATATCTTTTATTTTTTCTTTAGAAAGAAGTTAGGTTGGCAGCAGACAATTCATACTGCAAAGATAAAATCATGTAAGTGTTATATTTACATATTATCATTACTTAGTTGAAAAAATTAATAATATAAATAATCAAATAAATCAAATTGAATTGAATAAGGACAAGAGATAACAAAAACAAAAATGGCAATAAAAAATATAATAAAATTATCAAATTATGACATAAATATTATAAAGCAAAATGCATGGTTGGAAGATACCCATATGGACGCATTTCAAACGTTACTAAAAAATTGCTCTTTTTTCTGTCCTCGTGATACATGGAGAATTCAATATCCCGAAACAATAGAGCCTATTTCAGCTATGCAAGATCATATACAAATTTTGCATAGCAGTATGTCGAAATATGATGGTCACTGGGTATGTGCTATTACGATATTGTGCGAGAGAAAAGTGGACGTGGGCGAGCGAAGCCCTGCGAGAATTTGAACACCGCAAGCGACGGTGTAAACGGCGCGATTCCGCGAGCGACGGAATAAACGGCGCGTTTTAATTGCGAGAGATCAATCTCGAGCGACGAGAAATCTCTTTTATCACTATCGAAAACTTCGCGTTTCGTATGCGAGAGTACGAATTGGAAAAGCGAGCGACTTTTCTATCACGAGAGTTTAGACGATATAATAACACACTGTCACGGATGTAATTCACGATCGAGTGCGCCCGGCGGTTCCCCGAGAGAGCTTATATACAACCGTTCTTTTGCTGCTTCCAGAATGTTCGATGTGTTTGTCTCTAACGATCGCGCCGGTTGTTGTTTGCGATGATTCGGAAAATTAGAACTTGTTATTCGCATTTGTTATTAATTTCGGCTCTCTCGGGTGACCGCTGCGTGGCCCGCTTTGAACGGCACGAGCAATGCCACGGGACTGACGCGATTTGCTGAGCGCCGCCGTTTGCGCGTGATTTGATTCGCGGCGGGCCGTGCGCCGCGCGAAATGGCCGCTAACGCGCCAATTTTCGAGCGCTCCAGTTGGAGACGCTTAATCTCAAACATCCCGCCCGCCTCGCCGAAACTCCGGCGACATAGCACGCCGCTGGTTAGCGCCCCGTGGGCTCCCGCATGGCGCGGCCCTGCGACTAGCCGTGAATGACCGGCGCCGCGAGTTACGCACGATGCTCGCGTATGATCCACGGCACGTGGTCGATCGATGACACGTGTGGTCGATACGCGAGAACTGTGCGGTGCGTGTCGGAGTGCTACGGTGCATCGGAGTGTCCGCCGAGACGAGACGGGAGCGAGGCGGAGATGTCGTGGCGTGAGACCGTGATCGGTGAGTATATGGTGATTGTTCGCATAGGTAGCGTTAATTACATGTGATTAGATACGGCGCGAGGCTCACCTAGCCTCACCTGCGCTGCGTGACGCCGAATTCCACGCATGGCTTGTGGATGCGGGAAGCGAGACGCGGGAGCGCGAGCTGGAATTTCACAGCTGATCGACGCTGCGAGAGGCTCCAACGAATGCCAGGTAAATTTTAGATCATAGCACAAATAGTTTTTGGATTAAAATTAATCGCAAACGTAATGAGTTTTTTTTTTTTGAAAGTGCAATTATTAAGTTACAAATTCTTAATATTGAACGTTTAGACTCAAGCGACAAGTAATATTGCATCAGTTGTTTTACAAGGAGATTTGACAGAAAATCGTATGAAAGTTAATTTATATATAATTTTGTCGCATCTTTGTACGCAGTGCTATAGTTCCTATAAATGGCCTAAATTGTAAATAACAACGCATCTTGAAAAAAAACACATCTCGGTGGTAATAAATTCTCCGCCAACGCCAGGAGAACATAATAATATCTCAGAATTCGCGTGGATTCGTACTTTGATCTGAATGCTTGACAATTTTTTACAAGACGCAATGTGTTTTTTTTTTCAGCCCGGCGGAGGACCCACTATGCGCGGTGCGCGGGCTCGTTCTCCTGCTCGTCGGAACGGCTCTCCGGCAGGAGGACGATCTTCGCGATCGGGCGCGTCAATTCGGATGACGCGGTACGGAGGGTGACCACACGGATCCGCCCGTCGGCTCCCGGGTGTACGCTCGCGATCCGGGCGAATGGCCATCGTGTCGGCGGCGTGTTGTCGCTCCGAATGAGGCAGAGTCGCCCGACGCGCACTTCCTCGTTGGTGGCCCACCATTTCGGCCGTTGGATCAGCGTGTGGAGGTATTCCTGCGACCACCTGTCCCAAAAGTGGTCGCGCATCCTCTGCAGCAGGTGCCATCGGGAGAGGCGGCCGATCGGCACGTCCAGGGAGCTGGCCTCTGGGATTGCGTTCAGTGCTGTTCCCACGAGGAAGTGCCCCGGAGTCAGTGCCGCCAAGTCGTCCGGATCGTCTGACATCGCCTGCAGCGGCCTGGAGTTAAGACAGGCCTCGATTTGCGCGAGGAGAGTGCTCATCTCCTCATAGGTGAGGGTCGATTCTCCAAGCACTCTCCTGAGGTGATGTTTGAAGGACTTCACCGCCGCCTCCCAAAGTCCGCCGAAGTGGGGCGCTGCCGGTGGATTGAAGCACCACCTGATCCCCTCGTTGGCCATCTGGTCGGCGATCTTCCGCTGCTCCGGGCTGCTGGCGGTGAAGAACGCTCGAAGCTGTGCGTCGGCCCCGACGAAGTTCGTGCCGCAGTCACTGTGCAGACTGCGACAGAGCCCGCGCCTAGCTGTAAATCGCCGCAGGGCGGCCAAGAATGCGTCCGCCGAGTAGTCGGACACGACCTCCAAATGCACGGCCTTCGTGCTGAGACACACGAAGACCGCGATGAAGGCCTTGTATGCGCGATGTCCGCGCCCCTTCGTTGTGCGCAGCTGAATGGGACCGGCGTAGTCGACGCCGGTGCTCAGGAACGGCCTCGCCGGCGTGACTCGGAGGCGCGGTAGATCTCCCATGATCTGCTGCTGCGAGGCCGCCCGCCATCGGACACAGGTGACGCACCGTCGAATCACCTCTTTGACGAGCTGTCGTCCTCGGGGTATCCAATACTGCTGTCGGATGGACCCGAGGGTAACCTGCACGCCGCCGTGCAGTGTTCGCCGGTGGCAGGCCTCGATGATGAGCCGTGTGAGGTGCGACGAGCTTGGCAGGATCACCGGATGTCGCTCGTTGTAGGCCAAGAGGGCGTGCTTGATGCGCCCGCCCACCCTGAGGATGCCTTGCGAATCTACAAACGGGGTAAGTTTTGTGAGTTGTATGTTCTTCGATGGCGGGGCTCCCCGCGCGAGAGCTGCTAACTCCGCGCTATATTTTTCAGCCTGCACTGCCCGGATCCATGTCAGGCGAGCGTCGTCCCACTCTGCTGCTGTGAGGGTGCCCGTGGTTAGGGGCGGCTTCGTGGCGGGGGGCGCCCGCAAAGCCGATGCTCGGCGCCTCCATCGCATGCACCAGGCGGTCACCCGCAGCAGCCGGTTCAGCGAGGAGAAGCGAGTCAGCTCCTCTGGCTCGGTCGCCTCCGCCGCTGGCGCGGTGGCAGCGAGCGCTTGCACGCGCTCCTCCGGCAGCTACCTGCGTGAAGTTAGCACCCCATTTTTGAAATTTTAAAATTCTAAAGGTTGTTCCAGGTTGTTCTAGACTTGTTCTAAATTGTTCCAAAACATCAAATTTATATTATAAAAATTTTCGCGGAAAATTAAAAAATACAATTTTTTGACCTGGCACCCCATTTTTCAAAAATCGAACTTTTCAAGGTTGTTCCATGTTATTCTAGTTGTTCTAAACATTGTTCCAAAGTATTAGTTTGATTGGTTAAAAACTTTAAGAGATATTGAAAAAAACAAAAATTTAAGAAAAAAACATTTTTGACCATTTTTCATAAACAAAACAACTTACATAATCGTCGGTTTAGAACATATTTATAACCGCGTAGAACAACTCAGAACAAAATTTTCAAGACCAGAACAACAATATAAAGCCTACTTTACTCTTCATCGAAAAATTTTATTTTCCGATTTTCTTGGGTAAAAACCTTGTTCCAGATTTCCTGCTTTAAAACTATCGTATTCTCGACTAGAACAACCGGGAACAAAATTTTTAAAACCAGAACAACAATATAAGGCCCACTTTACTCTTCATCGAAAAATTTTATTTTTCGGTTTTCTTGGGTAAAAACTTTGTTCCAGGTTTCCCGCTTTAAAACTATCGTATTCTCGACTAGAACAACTCAGAACAAAATTTTCAAGACCAGAACAACAATATAAAACCTACTTTACTCTTCATCGAAAAATTTTATTTTCCGATTTTCTTGGGTAAAAACTTTGTTCCAGGTTTCCCGCTTTAAAACTATCGTATTCTCGACTAGAACAACCGGGAACAAAATTTTTAAAACCAGAACAACAATATAAGGCCCACTTTACTCTTCATCGGAAAATTTTATTTTTCGATTTTCTTGGGTAAAAACCTTGTTCCAGGTTTCCCGCTTTAAAACTATCGTATTCTCGATTAGAATAATGAAATAGTCGATAGCGGCTTATGTGAAAATATCAACAAGTTAATCAAGAGCAAAAAGCCGTATGTTCGTGCTATAAAATATTATAGCACGTGAAATGTCACTTTTGTGCCTCCTTCAAAATTAATTACTCTCGCGAGCTAATATCATGCTCTATTTAGTATTAAATTATTTTTAAAGACGCGTAATTTAATTTTATGATTTGTACCATCCGTGGTTTCGACAAATATTATATTTCCATATTCTATGAAGAGTAAAGTGAGCCTTATATTATTGTCCTGGTCTTAAAAATTTTGTTCCCGGTTGTTCCAGTCGAGAATACGATAGTTTTAAAGCGGGAAACCTGGAACAAAGTTTTTACCCAAGAAAAGCGGAAAATAAAATTTTTCGATGAAGAGTAAAGTAGGCTTTATATTGTTGTTCTGGTCTTAAAAATTTTGTTCCCGGTTGTTCTAGTCGAGAATACGATAGTTTTAAAGCGGGAAACCTGGAACAAAGTTTTTACCCAAGAAAACCGAAAAATAAAATTTTTCGATGAAGAGTAAAGTGGGCCTTATATTGTTGTTCTGGTTTTAAAAATTTTGTTCCCGGTTGTTCTAGTCGAGAATACGATAGTTTTAAAGCGGGAAATCTGGAACAAGGTTTTTACCCAAGAAAATCGGAAAATAAAATTTTTCGATGAAGAGTAAAGTAGGCTTTATATTGTTGTTCTGGTCTTAAAAATTTTGTTCCCGGTTGTTCTAGTCGAGAATACGATAGTTTTAAAGCGGGAAATCTGGAACAAGGTTTTTACCCAAGAAAATCGGAAAATAAAATTTTTCGATGAAGAGTAAAGTAGGCTTTATATTGTTGTTCTGGTCTTGAAAATTTTGTTCTGAGTTGTTCTACGCGGTTATAAATATGTTCTAAACCGACAATTATGTAAGTTGTTTTGTTTATGAAAAAATGGCCAAAATTGTTTTTTTCTTAAATTTTTGTTTTTTTCAGTATCTCTTAAAGTTTTTAACCAATCAAACTAATACTTTGGAACAATGTTTAGAACAACTAGAACAACATGGAACAACTTTGAAAAGTTCGATTTTTGAAAAATGGGGTGCCAGGTCAAAAAATTGTATTTTTTAATTTTCCGCGAAAATTTTTATAATATAAATTTGATGTTTTGGAACAATTTAGAACAAGTCTAGAACAACCTGGAACAACCTTTAGAATTTTAAAATTTCAAAAATGGGGTGCTAACTTCACGCAGGTCCGGCAGCTGCTCAGTGAGCTCCTCGTCGCGGGGGTCTGGCCACGATGTCTGGTCCTCCTTCAGCCAGGGTGGTCCCTTCCACCAAAGCGGGTGGGTGACCAGCTCAGTCGGGGAGATGCCTCGCGATGCGCAGTCGGCGGGGTTCTTCGTCCCCGGGAGGTGGTGCCATTGGGCCCCAGGCAGTGCCGTCTGGATATCGGCGACCCGGTTGGCGACGTACGTCTTCCAGCGAGAAGGGTGGCCGCGGATCCAGCCCAGAGCGACGGTTGAGTCGGACCACAGGTGGATGTGCGCGTCCTCGGCTTCGAGAACCCGCCGCACGCGCGCCATCAGCCGCGTGAGCAGAGCGGCTGCGCAGAGCTCCAGGCGAGGTAGAGTCACGGTCTTCAGCGGCGCCACCTTGGTTTTTGCTGAAACTAGTAATGTGAATGTCTTTGTTGCAGGTCTCTGGTGCGTGCGTAAGACGACGGCAGCGTAGGCCCGCTCTGACGCGTCGGCGAAGCCGTGTAGCTCCACTCGCGCGCCAGCTGCGCTGAGACGGATGAGCCGCGGGACGCGGATCTTCTCCAGACTTGGTCGTCGGTGTATCTTCTCCACAGCAGTGCGTCGGCGTCGCCAGCGGTGCATCCCAAGCCAGGCCTCTGGTTGGCTTCGATGTGCTTTCTTCTCTCTGACGCCGTCTTTGCTCTGAACGCGTCACAGAACATGATATAGTGCTCTTCGTGGCACATGGTACACCGCCCGCGCTTGCTCTCCGGCTTCCGGCGTGAAGAACGCGCGGCGGACGCCCGGAGCTCACGACCGGCTTTGCGGGACTCGACTCCGTTTTACTCGGCGGCAACGACTCGAGCGTGTGCAGCCGTCGGTCTAAGAACTGGATCAGCTCCGCGTACGACGGCGGTTCCGTCGTGTCGCTGTTCGTGGTCTCCCATTCGCGGCGCGACCGGGAGTCTAGGAGATCTACGACGAGGTGCACGAACAAATCTTCCCCGCGCGCGATCGATCGTCCGATGCTCTCGAGTGAGCCGACGGTACAGAGCACTCCGTGGTAAAGCTTTCGTAGGTCCGCACTTGACTCACCCCTCAGCCGCTGGATTGCCGTGAATCTCGCCAAGTATGACCGCACGAGCAGGCGCTTGTTCTTGTAATAGTCCGTTAACGATTTCCATGCGCGCTCAAAGTTCTCGTCAGTCGTCGGAAGGCTGCGGATTAACAGCTCTGCCTCTCCTTTCAGGCACGCCTTGAGGTAGTGCAGCTTCTCTACCGGGGCAGCGGAGGTGTCCTTCCCGATGAGCGAGTGGAAGAGGTCGCGGAATGACGGCCAGTCCTCGTAGAGCCCCGAAAACGGCGGGAGTTGGATCCTCGGCAGCGTGGTTCGCGCCGGATGCGACGGCGCCGATTGGAAGGCTGTGGTCTCGGTCATCTCCGCGGCTCTGAGGCGTCGAAGCGTGTCCAGGAACATGCCCTTCTGCGTCAGGTACGCCTCCTCAGCTAGCGTTGGCATGTCCGTTTTCACGTATGTGCTTTCCGACAGGGCTTCCCAGTGTTCGAGCAGCTTGTCGTGCTGGAACTCGAACTTCGCCCAATTGGCCTCGAGGGCTTGGAGTCGCGCTTCCGCCAGCCCGATCGTTATGTTGGCGGTTCCCGACTTCCGCAAGTTCTCATATGCGCGGGAAATGCGCCCGTATAAGTCCGACTGCGAACGGACCGTTGGTTCCTTGTCCTTATTCATCTTTGTCTTTTCAGATGAGTGACGTCCGGAAGAGCACAGACGGATTCACTGCAGTCGCTGCACTCACTCCACGCACAGGCACCGGATAGCAAGATCCGGCTCGAAGGACCAGCAAATGTGCGAGAGAAAAGTGGACGTGGGCGAGCGAAGCCCTGCGAGAATTTGAACACCGCAAGCGACGGTGTAAACGGCGCGATTCCGCGAGCGACGGAATAAACGGCGCGTTTTAATTGCGAGAGATCAATCTCGAGTGACGAGAAATCTCTTTTATCACTATCGAAAACTTCGCGTTTCGTATGCGAGAGTACGAATTGGAAAAGCGAGCGACTTTTCTATCACGAGAGTTTAGACGATATAATAACACACTGTCACGGATGTAATTCACGATCGAGTGCGCCCGGCGGTTCCCCGAGAGAGCTTATATACAACCGTTCTTTTGCTGCTTCCAGAATGTTCGATGTGTTTGTCTCTAACGATCGCGCCGGTTGTTGTTTGCGATGATTCGGAAAATTAGAACTTGTTATTCGCATTTGTTATTAATTTCGGCTCTCTCGGGTGACCGCTGCGTGGCCCGCTTTGAACGGCATGAGCAATGCCACGGGCCTGACGCGATTTGCTGAGCGCCGCCGTTTGCGCGTGATTTGATTCGCGGCGGGCCGTGCGCCGCGCGAAATGGCCGCTAACGCGCCAATTTTCGAGCGCTCCAGTTGGAGACGCTTAATCTCAAACAGATATCAAAGTAATATATATTATTTAAATGTGTTATTATTAATATTAAATTAAAATAAATGTATTTTATTATTACTATTATTACTATTATTATTATTACTATTAAAAAATTTAAAAAAGAACGATAATGTGGGATTGAGAGATGTGAATTTAATAAATCTTAGTTTTGCTCATGAAATTTCAAAGTTAATAAATATTACTATCGTTAGATTTAAAATTTGACTTTCTTTAAAATAAATTTTTTGAGCTCATCAATTTTGTATCATTTTATAAATTCATCGCGTAGTACAAGAATATTTTAATTTAGCATTTATTAATACAACACAGTAGCATTTATTTATTATTACAATAAAATATAAATATTAACAAATATGCAAAACATTTGAAAAAACAATGAGAAATAGTGAGAACAAAAGTATTATTGCAATTATTAGAAGACATGATGATAGTTGCACGTACGCACGCACACACGTATATATTTTTTAATATATTGATATGATTAATATTTTAAAATAAACTTTGCAAAAATATGTGAAATCCGTCTAAAAAAGACATCACAGATTTAAAAAAAAAGCGCTAAGTATATCTTTCTCCAGCCAAAATAGTCCTTTACAAAAATTAATTGCCATAAAAAATATCTTCTCAAAAATTATATTTATTTTACAAAAATTTATCGCCACCAAAAATATCTTCTTAATAATTATATAATATTTATAAATTACATTTTATCTATATTAATAACACGGGAAAACAACTTAAAATATTAGCATCAAAAAGAAGTGAAATCAAAAAATCACGCTAAGTAAATTTAGGAAAATATAATGCATAATATTTAGTTGAATTGCTTTCTATAATTAGAATAGATCTATTCAATGTAAGATGCAAAAAATATAAAAATTGTGAAATTTTGCATTCTTTTATCTATTTAACATTTCATTCTATTCTATTTGCAGAAGCAAATAAAATGCAATAAAATATACATATATATATATATATGGCATAAGAGAGGGTGTAAAACTTAAAATTGATCGTACAAATGTATAATTATTATATATTTTTAAAATATTTATATACATATATACAAATAATAAATTATTTATATCTAAATAATTATTCATATTTATTTAATTCAAATATACTTAAACGTATATTCAAGAAAAGAAAACATAAGACAAAAAATTAAATTCCGAAAATTAAAAAATTTTAAGTTAAAAAATAAAAATTCAAAAATTAAGGTTAAATATATAAATACAAAAAAATTTAATGCAAAAAAATTTAAAGCTAAAAATAATTAAATTCACAAAATTTTAAGCGCAAAAAAATTGACGTTAAAAAAATGAAAGTAAAAAAATTTCATGTGCAAAAAAAATTTAGCGCTGTTATGTAAAGTTATTTTAGTTTGTATTATATTTTATTCATAATGTTAATTTTAATTGGAATAACAGCGCTGTTTTTTTTGCACATGAAATTTTTTTACTTTCATTTTTTTAACGATAATCTTTTGCGCTTAAAATTTTTTGAATTTAATTATTTTTAGCTTTAAATTTTTTTGCATTAAATTTTTTTGTATTTATATATTTAACCTTAATTTTTGAATTTTTATTTTTTAACTTAAAATTTTTTAATTTTCGAGATTTAATTTTTTGTCTTATATTTTCTTTTCTTGAATATACGTTTAAGTATATTTGAATTAAATAAATATGAATAATTATTTAGATATAAGTAATTTATTATTTGTATATATGTATATAAATATTTTAAAAATATATAATAATTATACATTTGTACGATCAATTTTAAGTTTTACACCCTCTCTTATGCCATATATATATATATATATATATGTATATTTTATTGCATTTTATTTGCTTCTGCAAATAGAATAGAATGAAATGTTAAATAGATAAAAGAATGCAAAATTTCACAATTTTTATATTTTTTGCATCTTACATTGAATAGATCTATTCTAATTATAGAAAGCAATTCAACTAAATATTATGCATTATATTTTCCTAAATTTACTTAGCGTGATTTTTTGATTTCACTTCTTTTTGATGCTAATATTTTAAGTTGTTTTCCCGTGTTATTAATATAGATAAAATGTAATTTATAAATATTATATAATTATTCAGAAGATATTTTTGGTGGCGATAAATTTTTGTAAAATAAATATAATTTTTGAGAAGATATTTTTGATGGCAATTAATTTTTGTAAAGGACTATTTTGGCTGGAGAAAGATATACTTAGCGCTTTTTTTTACATCTGTGATGTCTTTTTTAGACGGATATGACATTGTAAGGACAGAAGGTTGTTTTGAATCACCCTGTATATAATAAAAAATATATCACAAATTACAATTTGCATATAAACACAGATCTATATCTCTATGGCTTTATTTTTAAATACAGTCTTTAAATTGTTAAAATAAATACAATTGTTAAAATAAATTGTTAAAATAAATAGAGGTATAGAAATATTTTGTTTAAATAATCTAACCTACCTTTAATTTTTACTTTTCTGTCAAGCACTTCACATGAATATCAAATATATTATATATACATATACATATATATATATATATATATATATATATATATTTGGTAAATAATATATTATATTTACAAATAATATAATGTGTGCGAACGCTTAAACAAACTTACCTCTTATAATCTTCCCACTTTTTGTCGTTTAAAATGTTTCGCTACGATGTTAACGTCGCACCCAGGAGATCACGTTAAAATTTATCGCTGTGAACGATGAATTTCGTTCATAAACAACAAGCATCGTTATATATTTATCGTTAACGATGATACAGAATAGTTTTTGGATTGTTTCTATCGATACTTATCGACCGACGCTGCTAACAATACCGATAGTTATCGATAGCCATGTACAGAATAGCGCTCCAGGGAGACGACACACGCTTATGAAAACGCGAGGTAATGTCTCGATCCGCGGAAACCGATACTCTCGAGGCTGCGGGGCTCAGATCGCTTGACGACGTGGTCGTGACGCGAAAATCTACACTAAATAATCGGGCTTAGCCCGTACCAATGCACGAATTCACGGCGACGACGACAGAACGGAATAATCCCGGGCGCGATGGCGCGTGTCTATTTCGCGGAGGATAATCTCACCGGATTCTCGGCCGTTCTCCCAGGGCTGCCACGGGGTGGATCGTCGGCATCCTCTCGTCCGGACCTTTCCGTTGATAGCCAGAATCCCTTCCGCTCGCTCACGCTCTCGATTTGCTCTCGCCAAAACAGTCCACTCGCTTACGTTTCTACTTCGCATTCAAGCTCGCGCCAGTCTGATCCCGGATCGTCGCGATCCAGAATCGATACCCGTGGGCCAGCCGGGGCTGGGCACACAGAATGCGTATTATCGCGACCAATCACGCGTTATCACGCGCGGTGTCCGGCGGGCGGCGCGCTCACGGTCGTATCGGGGGAGCGCGCGCCCCCGGTATTTCAAGCGATAATTTGCTGGGGCCCTTTCCGCGGGGCCGTCGCAGGGTCTCGGGTGAACGGCTTGGCCAGAAGTATCTCTGCTATCCTCGTGGCGGTCTTTTCACGGGGCCGTGCCAAGCCATCGGGAGCGTTATTGCAGTCCCTCCACTGGGACCGAATCCACACGGGCCTGAGTCCTTGCGCGAGGATCCTCTCGTTCTCCCGTGCGTCGCGCATCACGTGTGCGGGTCCTGATCCCGTCGTGACATAGCTAGACGTTAGATGCTTTTTGAATTCCCGGATCGCTGACTCCTTGCCCCTCGGATGTCGTCCTGGATCGACGATGGTATTTTCCGTGACGCTTTAACGACTTCCCGCTCTTTCTTCCGATGAGGCTCCCAACTCAAATAATCATACAACAAAAGAAATAACAAACGGAATTAATATGAAGCACGAAATCTCGATTAATAACACCTCTCTGGAGACAACGGTACGGTTCTCGCAATTATTCGACTTGCGCGGCCCTTTAGCCCGCGCTTCGCGATCGGGGAGGGATTCGGCGGACGCGCGCGAGACGGCAACGTCACACCCCCCACTCCCAGGAGAAACCGTACCGGCGTCGATCACCCTCCGCAGCCACTATTCCGATTTTCTGAATCTCGAGTCGGGCGTCGGAGAGCGACCGGAGCCTCCAGAGTAAAGGCCAAAACACAAAACGGACAATTCACAACACACTCGAGACAACAAGACTAACGCGACAATTTCAGGACTCAATCGGACGCAGATCTTCGTCTCCCTGTAGCCGGGTCACCAAGTACAATCGCCGGTTCTTCGGTGGAGAGCGTTCGCAGGCGCCTCGCAGGGAAAAACGGGACGCACAGTAAATTTGTCGCCAAGATTACCGCCATACAACTTTTATTGTCCCCTTCACTGAGTTACATTGGATAGAACAGGGAGGCAAAAAGAGGAGAAACAAACGAAAAAAAAGAAAGGAAAGGGCCGTGGTGGGCTCTTTCGGCCGTGGATCGCCTAGTTGTAGGCTCGGGCGCGTCCGCGCGCGGTCAGCGATCGCGAGTCGCGCGGCGCGGTGGGGCTTGGTGTTCTGCGTCCCGGTCCGCGAGGATTCTCCGCTCTCCACGCCTCTCAGCATTCCGGGCAGTCCTTGATCGTGGTCCCGGCGGCACCGCACCGAAAGCAAAAACGTCCCAGTGGCCGGGAGCACTCATTGTAGCGGTGGCCCGTCTCCCCGCAGTTCCAACAACCCAGCGGGGAAAGGAGCCCTCGCCGTTGGCTCCACTCACGATCCCGGATCGCCCTCCTCCTCCAGCCTGAACGGGCGCGGAATTGTGGATGTCCAGTAGATGTCTATAGGAGATTACATGGACATCTAATAGAGGTTTCGAATCTCCATGATGGACGTCTACTGAACATCCATTAGAGGTTTTTGTTCCGTGTGGGAAGACTGCACTTATTTTTCAGAAATTAACTTTTTTAAAATAACTTTTTTGAAGATTATATAAAGTGATAAAATAAATGACTGAAATGACAATAAATTATTTTTGTACCAATTTTTTATAAAATTCTAATGAATTAATTTTTCTTTGCAGGCGACAGTTATCGAAGATAAAGACTTAAGAGGTAAATGATTCCAGGAGCACTAAGGTTAGTAAGGGTACTAGCAACGAATCCATCGATTTTCAGAAGTCGGTGGAATCACTTCCCGATACGATGGATTCGAAAGTTAGTACCCAAACAATGCAGTGCTGGAGTCAGATGCAAATACAGGTATGAGTTATAAAAATGTAGAACTTTGCGAAGATAACAATTTTGTTATCGATAATGGCCCTCTGGATACAAATCGTATCCAGGAAAGCATGCCTGAAGGCCGTCGCATTGTCGACATTTGAGTTCTGTGGAATGAAATCGACAGAACATTTGATAACCATGCGCGAGGAATAGAGTGCCAATTTAAAGATTGGAAACTCGTTAATTCTCGTCGCCGTGGGTTAAAGACGCAGTTGTTCTTCAAGTGCCAAATGTGCAATTATGAAACCAACATCTGGTCAGAACCCACAGAGCCGGAAACATTAGACATAAATACGGCCGCTGTAGCAGGAACTGTTACAGTGGAAATTGAATATATCCAGCTGGAAGAGCTGTGTGCATCCATGAATGTTCCTTGTATGTCCGAGCCAACTTACATAAAATATAGAGAAATATTAGTCAATAATTTTCAAAAAACAGCCATGGAAAATATGAAAATGGCTGGCAAAGTTGAAAGGCAACTCGCTCTTGAAAAAAACGAAGTTATAAACGGCATTCCGTATATAACAGTTGTAGCGGATAGTAGTTGGATGAAGAGATCGTACGGCAACGCCTACGACTCTCTTTCCGGTATTGGAGCCATAATTGGTTACCGCACGGGAAAATTCTCTCGTCGGTGTCCGCAATAAATTTTGTACGCTATGTAATGTGGCAGAGCGGAAGTATGGAACCAAGAGCTCACAAATGCTACAAAAATTTCGATCGCAATGCCAGCTCTACAAGCATGGAGAGCGATGCCATCGCGAAAGGTTTAAATGTAGCCTAAAATACATGGACTGATTACAAAACAGTTGTTGCGATGGTGACAGTAGCGTATATCAGGCCATTGTTTGATAAGAGGGTGGTGTTCAGTGCGAGGAGCCACGGGTTCCGCTGACGAGGATCCATAGCTCGCAGTTTGCTCTCCGAACACGCCTCTCAGCATTCCGGCAGTCCTTGATCGTGGTCCCGGCGGCACCGCACCGAAAGCAAAAACGTCCCAGTGGCCGGAGCACTCATTGTAGCGGTGGCCCGTCTCCCGCAGTTCCAACAACCCAGCGGGGAAAGGAGCCCTCGCCGTTGGCTCCACTCACGATCCCGGATCGCCCTCCTCCTCCAGCCTGAACGGGCGCGGAATTGTGGATGTCCAGTAGATGTCTATAGGAGATTACATGGACATCTAATAGAGGTTTCGAATCTCCATGATGGACGTCTACTGAACATCCATTAGAGGTTTTTGTTCCGTGTGGGAAGACTGCACTTATTTTTCAGAAATTAACTTTTTTAAAATAACTTTTTTGAAGATTATATAAAGTGATAAAATAAATGACTGAAATGACAATAAATTATTTTTGTACCAATTTTTTATAAAATTCTAATGAATTAATTTTTCTTTGCAGGCGACAGTTATCGAAGATAAAGACTTAAGAGGTAAATGATTCCAGGAGCACTAAGGTTAGTAAGGGTACTAGCAACGAATCCATCGATTTTCAGAAGTCGGTGGAATCACTTCCCGATACGATGGATTCGAAAGTTAGTACCCAAACAATGCAGTGCCTGGAGTCAGATGCAAATACAGGTATGAGTTATAAAAATGTAGAACTTTGCGAAGATAACAATTTTGTTATCGATAATGGCCCTCTGGATACAAATCGTATCCAGGAAAGCATGCCTGAAGGCCGTCGCATTGTCGACATTTGAGTTCTGTGGAATGAAATCGACAGAACATTTGATAACCATGCGCGAGGAATAGAGTGCCAATTTAAAGATTGGAAACTCGTTAATTCTCGTCGCCGTGGGTTAAAGACGCAGTTGTTCTTCAAGTGCCAAATGTGCAATTATGAAACCAACATCTGGTCAGAACCCACAGAGCCGGAAACATTAGACATAAATACGGCCGCTGTAGCAGGAACTGTTACAGTGGAAATTGAATATATCCAGCTGGAAGAGCTGTGTGCATCCATGAATGTTCCTTGTATGTCCGAGCCAACTTACATAAAATATAGAGAAATATTAGTCAATAATTTTCAAAAAACAGCCATGGAAAATATGAAAATGGCTGGCAAAGTTGAAAGGCAACTCGCTCTTGAAA
This sequence comes from Formica selysi, assembly GCA_009859135.1. NCBI lineage: Eukaryota > Metazoa > Arthropoda > Insecta > Hymenoptera > Formicidae > Formica > Formica selysi. The sequence continues at coordinate 7,234,377 of CM020812.1, forward strand.
AAAACGAAGTTATAAACGGCATTCCGTATATAACAGTTGTAGCGGATAGTAGTTGGATGAAGAGATCGTACGGCAACGCCTACGACTCTCTTTCCGGTATTGGAGCCATAATTGGTTACCGCACGGGAAAAATTCTCTTCGTCGGTGTCCGCAATAAATTTTGTACGCTATGTAATGTGGCAGAGCGGAAAGGTATGGAACCAAGAGCTCACAAATGCTACAAAAATTTCGATCGCAATGCCAGCTCTACAAGCATGGAGAGCGATGCCATCGCGAAAGGTTTTAAATGTAGCCTTAAAATACATGGACTGATTTACAAAACAGTTGTTGCCGATGGTGACAGTAGCGTATATCAGGCCATTGTTGATAACAGACCATACCGTGAACATATAGTGACAGTCAAAAAAATTGAATGCACCAATCATTTGCTTCGCAACTTATACAAAAAGCTTAAAGCTGTGGCAGAGATAACTCAGCCAAAAATGCATAGACAGCGTGGCTTTGTACAGGTACGAAATGTTGTAAAAAGCAACATTTTAAAAATACGAAAGGAGGTAATAGAGGTAGCCGCTCGACGAAGAAATAAAAAGCAACCTCAACATTATTAGGCTACGGAATTGCAAAAAGATATATTGAACATTCTATAATCTGCAAACAAATTGGCGGAAAGCGTATTAATTTTGGAAAAAGTCTCTTACAATGCTAGAATTGCAGGAGCAGTTGTGCAATACAATTCGCAACAAGTACTTACACAATTACATCAAAGCATGTGTAAGACTGTTCCGCCTATTGTCGAGAATCTGGAAAAGCGACGCTAAATAAAAGTTGCAAAAACCAGAGAATCTCCAGAAGCGCAGGGAAGGCAAAAAAAAATTCAAACGGGAATCAGGAACAGATCGTTATTACGGTCCGCAATCGCAAGACCCGGATCTTCCATCCGATATATTCGAGCAACTGCGACAAAATCATTTAGAAAAGTTGTTCGAAAATGGGGTAAATTGGCAAGAAATAGAACTTGAGACTAGAAACCAAAATGAGTCCGAATTATGATTATTATTGAAATGTGAAATGTTGACGGCATCCAATTTTGGAACCGTATGTCGCATGAGACCGACAACGTCTTGCGCATTGACTGTAAAAAACATTTTATATCCTCCGTCTATTGATACCGCAGCCATGAAATATGGTCACGATAATGAAGATGTAGCGAGGAAAGAATTGGCCATGAAATTAAATAAAGCAATAAAACTTTGTGGATTGTTCATTGATAATGAAAATCCATTCTTGGGTGCTTCTCCTGACGGACTTATTGAGGAAAATGGTCTTGTGGAAATCAAATGTCCTCTGTCGGCTGAACATTTGACAGCAGAAGAAGCCATAGAGACATTGCTTTCTTTGAAAGGCATCTTTGATAAAAAAAATCCACATAAAATGAATCGGAATCACCGATATTTTTACCAAGTTCAAGGTCAATTGAACATAACAAAGCGAGAATATTGCATTTTTGCTATTTGGACGCCAAAAAGCATAAAAATATTGCACATTAGTGCAGACAATGAATTCTGGAAAAATCAAATGCTGCCTTTTCTAACACGCTTCTACTACGAATGCATGCTTCCAGAAATATTGGATAGTCGCCATAATAGACATATGCCAATCAGAGATCCGAAATATACAGGGTGAGGCATCTAAGACAGGCCACCCGAATAACTCCCACAGTTTTGGAAATAGGAGAAAATGTTTGAAATAAAAGTTGTATGGTATCGAGGGGGAAATCTTGTGGAAGTGAACATTTTTTTTAGGTGGAGGCGCTTAGGAGATTTGAAGGTCATCTTCATTTTTTTAAATGGAACCCCCCTTTTTTTATTGCATATTCTTGTAGCTTATTTCGAGAGCTTTCCAAAACACTATAATAAAGTATTTTTTCATTAAGTACTTTTTGAATTATTTTATATTTTAATCTGACATATTTTGATATAAAAAATAAAATATCTCGTAAAATATTCAGTTTTCGATAATCTTACCGTAATACTTTTATGTACAGAATAATGAGACAAATCAATTAGTGTAAAGAAAAAAACAAATAATTGTTTAAAAGAATACATTGTAAATAATTACATACTTTTTCTTAAAAACAATTATTTTTTTTTTACTAATTGATTTGTCTCATTATTCTGTACATAAAAGTATTACGGTAAGATTATCGAAAACTAAATATTTTACGAGATATTTTATTTTTTATATCAAAATATGTCAGATTAAAATATAAAATAACTCAAAAAGTACTTAATGAAAAATTCGCTTTGTTTTGGTAATTTCTGGGGTTTTTCGGTTTTTTGGGGGCGTGGGGGTGATGGGGACGTGCTCCCCTAACTGATTATCACTGTTGAAGTCACAACAAAGAGTTTTACCGAGAGATCCAATCATATTTGTCAAAATTCAGAAATAGCCTTATTCGAAATAATTACCATAATTACTCTTTTAAGGTCTATAACTTTTTTTTGGGCCTCCCCCAACTAAAAATATTTATTATATTTCTTTCTAAACATAAAAAGTCCGTAAAAAAATTTGCAGCCCAGTTGCAGGTGGAGCCGTGATTCTGAATAATTACCAAAAAAAAGATGCCTCAGTCTCGATTGCAAATTATAATCGGAGAGACGAAAAACATATATTGGTTGCGTTCTCACGAAAATGGGCGATGGAGGGGCCCATTTTATATTTTCAATATTCAAAATATTGTAAAAATATATTATTCTGTTGCAATCGAGACAAACAATGTATTGTAAATCTTTATTACAAATATATAAACATTTATGTATACGAACAAAAAAAAAAGACATAATATAATATATATTTATATAAATAATACATTGTTGTTATATATCCATTGATTATATCGATTGAAAAAAAATTAGCTACGTTGCGTAGATTGCAATTTATAGAAAGTTACATGATAATATCCAGAATATATGTATATGTATCATACACATACATCTGTATACGTCTATGTACATATTATACTTATACATATACATATATACAGACTGTCTCACAACCTCCGTACAATATTTTAATAGCGTATTCTAGAGGCAAAATGGAATAAAAAATCTTAATACAAAACTATCAAGGCTACAATAGTTTTTGAGTTATAAGTGATCAAAGTTTGCCAATAATATTGCGTAGAATTCGCACCCTCAGGCTCGTAACTACATTTATATACGTACTGATCTATCATCTGTTATTGCTGACAGATAAAATAAGTAAATTTATTTCCACAAAACTTCTTCGCGCGATCAAAACAAAAATAAACTTCGTTTCTTAAATGTATGAAAATATTAGGTTTATATTTCTATTTAAATATAATAATTAATCAACCATTTAAATTATTATTTAAGAAAAAATTAAATATTTTACGTACAACATTTATAGTTCATTGATATTAGCTGACCGTCGTACATTCTGACCACGTTTACACCCAGCATTTAGTCCGCAGCCTATACCTCAAATTCGACCTAAATTATTTAGGCCGCCTGCTGTAAACATTTAGTAAACGAACCGATCTGGCTTCAAGTCAGGCTTCGTATTTTAGTGACCTGACTTGAAATAGGACGCCTGCTTTTTCGGTATAAACGCGCGATCAATCGCAATGCGACCTAAAAGCTTATTTGCTCGCTTGTTTTGTTGAGCTGTCAAATCAAATGATAGCTGTCAAGGTTAAACCGGCGAATTGGACTAGATGCGATCCTGTCAATTCTTAGGTCTCTTTCGGTGTAAACGGTTAATGACTAGACTTACTTTGGGTCACGGTATAGGTCAGGCCGCGATCAGGTCGCTGCGTGTAAACGTGGTCAATATTCATATACGTAGGAAACAATAAAATCAGCTGTACAGTAAAAATCAATATTACATGATTCGTAAAATCAATAACAGATGACAGAGATTGGTACGCGGGTATGTGTAGTTACGGATCTGATCACGCGATATCATTGACAAACTTTGATCGCTTATAACTCAAAAACTATTGCAGTCTCAAAATTTTTGTATTAGAATTTTTGACTTTATTTTATCTCTAGAATACACTATTAAAGTATTGTACGGAGGTTGTGACACACCCTGTATATATATATATATATATATATATATATATTTTTACAATATATATATATATATATATATATATATATATATATATATTGTAAAAATATATATATACAGGGTGAGGCATTTATAGTGACGCGGGCGTATTTCTCGGAAACGAAGCGAGATATTAAAAAATGTTTCAGACAAAAGTTGTTTGGTTCGAAGGGGGACATAAGATGGTGCCATTGATGTGACCTGGGATAGTCATTTGAAGGTCACATGAAGGTCACTTTCAATTTCTTAAATGGAACTGCTTACTTTTTATTGCATATTCTTGTAGCTTATCTCGAGAGCTTTTCAAAACACTATAATAAAGTATTTTTTCATTAAGTACTTTTTGAGTTATTTTATATTTTAATCTGACATATTTTGATATAAAAATTAAAATATCTCGTAAAATATTTAGTTTTCGATAATCTTACCGTAATACTTTTATGTTCAGAATAATGGGACAAATCAATTAAAAAAAAATAATTGTTTTTAAGAAAAAGTATGTAATTATTTACAATGTATTTTTTAAAACAATTATTTGTTTTTTTCTTTACACTAATTGATTTGTCTCATTATTCTGTACATAAAAGTATTACGGTAAGATTATCGAAAACTAAATATTTTACGAGATATTTTAATTTTTATATCAAAATATGTCAGATTAAAATATAAAATAACTCAAAAAGTACTTAATGAAAAAATACTTTATTATAGTGTTTTGAAAAGCTCTCGAGATAAGCTACAAGAATGTGCAATAAAAAGTAGGCAGTTCCATTTAAGAAATTGAAAGTGACCTTCATGTGACCTTCAAATGACTATCCAAGGTCACATCAATGGCACCATCTTATGTCCCCCTTCGAACCAAACAACTTTTGTCTGAAACATTTTTTAATATCTCGCTTCGTTTCCGAGAAATACGCCCGCGTCACTATAAATGCCTCACCCTGTATATATATATATATATATATATATATATATATATATATATATATATATATACGCAATTCGGGTAATGACACGCGACACGCGACACCCGCTATTCGTTGCGGGAGGCGCGGAGGGGGTATCGACCCCCGCGAGGATCGTATAAATAGAATAAAGCGATCGATAATAAGATCAATAATCCTTCGATTATTAGAAGCGTTAAGAGGACGAAATGGCAGCATACACAAACAAAGAATATTACGATATGCTGATGGCACTTGGCGAATGTCAAGGACAGCATTACTTAGCTGCAAGACGATATGCCGAATTATACCCAAATCGAGAAAGACATCCATCGGCTCACGTCATACTTGCAGCAGCTCAGAGGCTACACGAGACTGGCAGTGTCCTTTTAAATAAACACGACACTGGGAGAAATCGCGATGCAAGAAATTTGCAGAACACGGAGCAAATTATACGTGCTTTCGAGCATAAACCCGAAACGAGTATTCGGGTGGTTGCTCGAGAACACGATTTATCTTATGCAACTGTGCAAAGAATATTGAAAGAAGAAAAGTTGCACGCATATCACTACACACGCGTGCAAGATTTGCGACCAGAAGATTTTCAAGCGAGACGTACGTTTTGCGAAAATTTTCTGAGAAAAGTAAATCGAAATCCCAGATACTCTTCTCGTGTGATATTTAGCGATGAATCGTTATTCACACGAGAGGGAATTTTCAATTCGCATAACATGCATTTTTGGAGCGAAGAAAATCCCAGAGTCACGCGATTAAGAAACTTCCAAACTCGTTGGAAAATAAATGTGTGGGCTGGAATAATGGGGACCGAAATACTTGGTCCAGTTATTCTTCCAGATATTTTAACTGGCCAAACATATCTGGAATTTTTGGAAGAAAATCTGCCAGATTTTTTAGAAGAAGTATCATTACTAGAGAGAAACAAGATCGTGTTTCAACAAGATGGTGCTGGGCCACACAACGCCAGGATCGTTACAAATTATTTAAACGAGCAGTTTCCTGGACGTTGGATGGGTCGGTATGGCCCAATACGTTGGCCTGCAAGATCACCGGATCTCAACCCATTAGATTTTTTTTTATGGGGATATTGTAAGGAAGTCATTTACAAAACGCTTCCCGAGGATGTCGATGATCTACATACAAGATTGCGACATGCAATTTGGAATATCGACGAAGAAATAATGGAGAACGTCGAAAAAAATTTATTAAAACGCATGAGAGCTTGCATTAGGATGGATGGTGGTCATTTTGAGCACCTATTATAAAATTTTTTCGCTTTTAAACTAATCCGCTCTTTTCAGAGCGACCAACACATTTCTAAGTGGAACATCTTGTATTCGCAGAGACATAAAAATAATTTTTCTCATGTCTCGCTTGCGAAAAAAGGCAAAACGAGTAATAAGTTAAATTATTTAAAAAAAAACGATGTTATTATACGTCATTATATTTTCATATTTTATAGTTTCATATTTTCGAAACTATCGAATTTACAATGTCGAAGCTTTAGCCGATCACAGGACGCATGATAGCGTCCGCGTCGATCACGCGTAATGTGATACATTCAGTCGTTCGGCAGCCGGCAGCCGACAACGCTAGTACCGACTTAACCTGCTTGTTGTCGTCGCGCAGTCTCCGCATCGAATAACGCGTTTCTTTTTTTGAGTTATTTTAATAATTAATCGGTAGTAATCGGTAGATTGTGATTAACCGTTATAATCGTTAATAAATTCAGTTTATCGATAAAGTGCGTGGATTAATTCGTAAAAGCTCGGTAAGTGCTACAATTTGCGAGTAAAAAAAAGTTTGCTAGTTACTCGTTGTGTCACATGGAAATATTATTTATCGAGTCGTATGAGGGCAACGAATCTCTACATACAAGGTAAGAGTCAGTGAGTGAGAGAAAGAGAGAGAGAGAGAGAGAGAGAGAGAGAGAAAGTGCGCGTGTGCGATCAGTTGTTTGCTACACGCGATGGATGTAAAAGAGAAAGACAGAGAGAGAGAGAGAGAGAGAGAGAGAGAAAGAGAGTGCGTGTGTGCGATCAGCTGTTTGCTACACGCGATGGATGTAAAAGAGAAAGACAGAGAGAGAGAGAGAGAGAGAGAGAGAGAGAGAAAGAGAGTGCGTGTGTGCGATCAGCTGTTTGCTACATGCGATGGGTATAAAAGAGAAAGACAGAGAGAGAGAGAGAGAGAGAGAGAGAGACAGAGAATGTGTGTATACGCGTATACATTCTCTCTCACACATACACCCCATCGCATGTAGCAAACAGTTGATCGCAGCGAGCGCTCACGTAATCACCAGCATCGGACGGTGAGTTGCGCCGTCCCTGCCTGCCTCGCGTACGAGGCCCGTAATTCGTTAACTATTTTGGCTTATAATTTGAAAACTAAGCCTCGGAAAAAATTTTGGCAAAGGAAAAATCGTCTTAGAATTGAGTCAGGTATATGACATTGTAAGGACAGAAGGTTGTTTTGAATCACCCTGTATATATACACACACAGCCAAATGTTATTCCTCTTGGAAGATATATGGGAAGACACATAGCCCTTATAAATAATGTGAAATTGTGTTCAAATTTGTGATAAAGGCAGACACGTCTATATTATACTGTTATCTATACGCTTAGATACGCTTAGATACGCGTGCGAGGCGATAGAGCAGTAGAAATACACGATGTTGTCTAACTTCAACATATTGAACACAATGCGAAGTTGCTTTTTATAACACGCATAAATCATGCATAAATATTAGTATCGGTAACGGCAGAACCAAAATTGTCGGTATTATTGATAATTGTATCGATAATACCGACAATTTTAGTTATGTTTAGATGAGGGCGCTAACCCGTCGGAGTTCGCTCCTCGCTTTTGGATCCCCTTAAATTTGATGTAAAAGACGCACAGAACGAGTGGGAGTGTAGCGTATTGTGCTACTCGAAGGATTATTACTTGGTGGGAATATTTAACCCGATACAGGAAGTTCTTTATTTTTTAATAAAATATGTATAAAAAGATATAAAAGTAAGGCTCTTAAACGATTAAAATCAAGTAAAATCAGAGTAAAATGGCAAAAGAGCCACGCGCAGTTTTTAGGGCGCAAAGATATATAATTTAAACCAAAAATAAATTAAAAAATTAGAGAATTTCTTTAATTACATGATTCGCGAAAGGCGGACGTTTCGGCCCTTTTTAATTTTCTGTCGTTCTCCTTTTCACACTCTACATTTTATTTTCATTTATCGTGTTTTACCATACTCGACAGCGGTTATAGTCATTGTTTTTAATTATCTTATATCTCATTATAATTTTTATGTTTAATTTATAATTATTTTACTGTACTTGACAACCTTTTAAATGTTATTTATTTATTTATCTATTTAATTTGACAAACATCTTTTTTACAACGACAAAAAGTTTGTTTTTATTTTATTTTTTGGATGGTTTGTCTGGACTGTTTCATATATATTTATTTATTTATTAATTTGATTTTATACTACAGACAATGCTGATATTGTTTTTCATTTCACTGTTTTGACAATCTTTAATTTTTTTGTATCGTTGTTTACCGCTATTGGTAACATTTGTTTTTAACATCTCACCTTTTTCGCCGAACAATACTTCTCATTACTCTGTGGTTAGTTAGTGAGTTTAGTTAAGATTTTGCGTTTCTGAAAAATTTGTACTGTCGACTTGTGCGTTGCGTCCCTTTTATGTAAGTCTTACTACTGTAATTTCCGACACGGACCCTCTCTCTCTTTTCGTTTTTTGACACAAACCATTCCGCTCAAATTACAGACACAATTATTAGCGTATCACCATGTTCGTGGATTCATGCTTAAAGAATCGAGGTTTCTGCCCCGAAATACCATGGACTACATGGAGAATGGTTTTTGCCTTTTGGAGCGACATGAGGGATTACGCCTTCTACCGTTGGTTACCATGTATTAGGTGTACAACTTTGCTCCCGCCGTTTTTTTTCCGAAATTCGAGGCTTTATTGTAAAAAACTGGTTATACATTTATGATTCAAAGTATTGTCCATCGCTGGCCACTACTTTCTCCCATCTTTCGGGCAGCGTACGAATCCCGCGTTGAAAGAACTGGTCATCTTTTGAAGCGATCCAAGAATCGATCCAATTTCTTACTTCTTCATAAGACCGGAAGTGTTGGTCAACCAGGCCGTGTGCCATTGATCGAAACAAGTGATAGTCAGAGGGAGCAATGTCTGGAGAATACGGCGGGTGGGGTAGGACTTCCCATTTCAACGTTTCCAAGTATGTCTTGACCACTTTCGCAACATGGGGTCGAGCATTGTCATGCTGCAAAATCACTTTATCATGTCTCTCGTTGTATTGCGGCCGTTTGTCTTTTAATGCTCGGCTCAAACGCATTAATTGCGTTCGATAACGATCGCCTGTGATTGTTTCAGTCGGTTTTAATAGCTCATAATACACTACGCCGAGCTGGTCCAACCAAATACAGAGCATGACCTTGGAGCCGTGAATATTCGGTTTGGCCGTCGACGTGGAAGCATGGCCGGGATGTCCCCATGATTTTCTGCACTTGGGGTTATCGTAATGAACCCATTTTTCGTCCCCAGTCACAATGCGATGCAGAAATCTTTTCCGTCTTTGCCTTTCAAGCAACTGTTCACAAGCAAACAAACGCCGTTCAACATCTCTCGGTTTCAACTCGTACGGCACCCAATTTCCTCGCTTCTGAATCATTCCCATGTTTTTGAGGCGTTTTGAAATTGCTTGTTGAGTCACTCCCAATGATCGTGCCAATTTTTCTTGACTTTGACTCGAGTCTTCATTAAGTAATGCCTCCAATTCTGCATCTTCGAAAACCTCTCTTCCACCGTTATGCCGGTCTTCGACGTGAAAATCACCGTTCTTGAAGCGTTGAAACCACTCACGACACGTTCTTTCACTAATAGCGGCCTCACCATAAGTATTTGAGAGCATTCGATGAGCCTCAGCCGCAGATTTCTTCATATTGAAGCAGAAAATAACAACCTCCCGCAAATGACGAGAATTTGGCTCGTAAACTGACATTTTCAATCGAGAATAACTTTATAATGCAGACACAAATCGACTAATGTTTCTATGGGATTATGTTGACAGATGCCCAAGTTTATTGCATGACGTCTATGATCTATTTATTTCGACCACTACTTACCGCTAAAGCCATCTATAGGAAAACGGCGGCAGCAAAGTTGTACACCTAATAACTCTGCGCTCTAATTGTTTAAGACTCTTTTTGTATACCGTTTATATTGTTGAATTTAGTATTATTTGCGCTGATGATGGCCAAAAAAAGGGCCGAAACGTCCGCCTTTCGCGAATCATGTAATTAAAGAAATTCTCTAATTTTTTAATTTATTTTTGGTTTAAATTATATATCTTTGCGCCCTAAAAACTGCGCGTGGCTCTTTTGCCATTTTACTCTGATTTTACTTGATTTTAATCGTTTAAGAGCCTTACTTTTATATCTTTTTAATATACGCAGGCTGAAAAATGCGTTTTTATTCGTTCTTTCAATACATTAGATTCACTTATGGACATAATTCTGTACTATTGTTTAAATCCTAGATCAAATACAGGAAGATCATTATTAAGAGTAGATTAAAAACTGAGTTTTTGCGGAAGTGTATTAGGCTTGATATTGTTCCCTCACACTTGTCGACTTTTTCGTTTAATTTCGAGACTAACCTTTTTAACCAGAGATCTGTTAATTACTTTAAGCGCTGTAGACGCGGTTTTGTCAAGAGATTGCTACAGATTGAACTCTCTGACACTTATTCATGTATTAGATCGGCACACATGCATATTTACAAACTGTCACAGTCTTTATACCGTAACATCCCGATGTCTGTTTGTAACTCTTTTTTCACAAGACAACAAGGACCTTTGTACTCCTTTTTTACTAATCTACATGATAAATTCCATAAGAAATTCAATCGCTTATCTATCGAACAGAAAAAAGAGCACATAGATTTTAAACCGATTCGCTATTTTTATCGCTCTCCTACTCATACAAAAGGTACAAATGAGAAATCTCAGGGGTTCTCATTTAAACCGAGAAGCAATACCGCTCATGACTTGGAGATCCAAATTGACCCACACACTTTTAACGATACAGCACTACATCCTCTACACATTAATGAGAAGTGGTTTATTAATTTGTCGTCCACAGCTATCCCCAATGATGTTCAAAGCATATTACAGTTAGGGGATAACTTCAGCCTTCCCATTTCTAACAGGGAAAAACTAACTATTGAATTTATCAAAAATATTGAAAGCAATCTTGTGAAACTTCCTTCAGCCACTCAAGTGGCTATCAGAAACCGTTCGGTAAACATTATCAATAATCTCCCGAGTTACTCCATCCCGAAAAATGATTTTGACACACGCATTAAACAATTAATTGTTACTACCAAAAAATTTTTTAAACACAATGACAATGTGATTGTCACTCGCGCCGACAAAGGGAACATCACAGTTGCCCTTGATAAAGATGTATACTTCAATAAGGTCGAAGAATTACTAAAAGACAATAATACTTATAATATTGTTAAAAAAGATCCTACTAATAGGCTTTCTTCACATCTACGGGATTTGCTCAAGAGATGGAAAGATGCAGATTTCATATCGCCCTCAACTTATAGATTTCTCAACTTTAGTGACGGGATCTTACCGAGAGCATACGGACTCCCTAAGATTCACAAACCTAACTGTCCTTTCCGCTTAATTGTCTCCTCACTTAATAGTCCCTTATACAATTTGGCCTCCTTTATTCATCGCATATTACTTAAAAGCTTTCCCATTGCACATAGTCACATCAACAATAGTCTTGAACTCGTGAAGAAACTTTCTGACATAAGTATCAACAATGATTTTCTTCTCATTTCTTTAGACGCCGTTTCCTTATTCACAAACATTCCTACTGATATAGCGATTGATAGCATCTCTTCTCGATGGAATTACATCTCTAATAATTGCAACCTATCACATTATGAATTCATTACTGCGGTTAGACTGATATTAGTTAGATTCTACTTTTTTTACTTTCAATGGAGTAATTTACAAACAAACTTTCGGTACTCCTATGGGTTCTCCATTGTCCCCCATTATCGCGGACATAGTCCTTCAGGATCTGGAATCTAAAGCTCTTGGGTCTCTGAATTATACCCCCCCATTTTTTGTCAGATATGTTGATGACATTGCAATGGCGGCTCCCTCTTCCCTCCTCAACCACACTCTAGACACTTTCAATACATTCCACCCACGTCTACAATTCACAATTGAGATTGGAGAAGAAAACCGACTTAATTTCTTGGATATTACCATGAGCCTGAATGATAACCACCTGACATTTGACTGGTACCACAAGCCTATCTTTTCAGGGAGATATTTACATTTCCTGTCGAATCACCCTTTTTGTCAGAAGAGGGGTACTGTGATCGGTTTAACCGACAGAGTGTTCCGGTTGTCTCACCCGTTGTTTCATCGGAAAAATTTTGAATTAATCATTAGAATTTTGATAGATAATGGTTATCCTCTAAGGTTCATTTTCGATGTCGTTCGTGAACGCCTGAAAACTCTTGTTCATAACAATTCTAATTTTGACTGCGATAAACATACTGAAGATTCTGAGAGAGTTTCTTACTTTACTATACCTTACGTTCCTTCAATATCCGAACAATTTAAAAACATAACTAAAGACCTAAATGTGAAACTCTCATATCGTAGTCTTAACAAAATGAACAAGTTTATTAAGATGCACAAAGACTCCTGCCCACAATCGGCCCGCAGCAATGTTGTTTACAAAATTAATTGTGATAATTGCGATGCGTCATATGTGGGACAGACTAAGAGACAATTACACACGAGGATAGCGGAACACAGAAATCATATTCGTAGAAATACGACAAATCACTCTGTTATAACCGATCACAGAATTGCTCTTAATCATGACTTTAAGTGGGACAAAATAGAAATACTTGATAACGAACCACATCTACATAAGCGATTGATTTCCGAAGTATTACACATTAAGCGACAAAGGGATAGATTAAATCTACAAACAGACACCGAATGTCTCCCAGAGGCATATTTAACAGTTTTAGACAGGCTCTCAAAAATTTAATTTTCTGTCGTTCTCCTTTTCACACTCTACATTTTATTTTCATTTATCGTGTTTTACCATACTCGACAGCGGTTATAGTCATTGTTTTTAATTATCTTATATCTCATTATAATTTTTATGTTTAATTTATAATTATTTTACTGTACTTGACAACCTTTTAAATGTTATTTATTTATTTATCTATTTAATTTGACAAACATCTTTTTTACAACGACAAAAAGTTTGTTTTTATTTTATTTTTTGGATAGTTTGTCTGGACTATTTCATATATATTTATTTATTTATTAATTTGATTTTATACTACAGACAATGCTGATATTGTTTTTCATTTCACTGTTTTGACAATCTTTAATTTTTTTGTATCGTTGTTTACCGCTATTGGTAACATTTGTTTTTAACATCTCACCTTTTTCGCCGAACAATACTTCTCATTACTCTGTGGTTAGTTAGTGAGTTTAGTTAAGATTTTGCGTTGCTGAAAAATTTGTACTGTCGACTTGTGCGTTGCGTCTCTTTTATGTAAGTCTTACTACTGTAATTTCCGACACGGACACTCTCTCTCTTTTCGTTTTTTGACACAAACCATTCCGCTCAAATTACAGACACAATTATTAGCGTATCACCATGTTCGTGGATTCATGCTTAAAGAATCGAGGTTTCTGCCCCGAAATACCATGGACTACATGGAGAATGGTTTTTGCCTTTTGGAGCGACATGAGGGATTACGCCTTCTACCGTTGGTTACCATGTAACTCTGCGCTCTAATTGTTTAAGACTCTTTTTGTATACCGTTTATATTGTTGAATTTAGTATTATTTGCGCTGATGAAGGCCAAAAAAGGGCCGAAACGTCCGCCTTTCGCGAATCATGTAATTAAAGAAATTCTCTAATTTTTTAATTTATTTTTGGTTTAAATTATATATCTTTGCGCCCTAAAAACTGCGCGTGGCTCTTTTGCCATTTTACTCTGATTTTACTTGATTAAAATATGTATATTTTCAATATATTGTTGCGTCCGCGGATCGGAATCAATATATATCTCGAACGCGCGTGACACAACCGGCACTCGCGTACCGCGACGTAAATGATTAACACTCTTTTAAAAGAACAAAAGGAACTTTAATAATAACACAGAACACACAATTGAACAAGGAACACAGAACGGGAAATAACGGTAATCGTATCTCAAATATGTCCGCCCGGAATGACATCCGTCGCGAGACTCCAGATGGCCGATCTCTCTCTCAAGATGTCCGCCGTTGTTTAACAACAACGCTTAGCAACGTTCTCTCGGAGACGAATACAGCAGATTCATGAATAACCGCCTTAGACGACCCGCAGGGACGCAACACTACTCCCCCTCTTCAAAATTGTCGTCCCGACAATCAATGAGGGCTCTTCCAAATTAAATGGGTTGATCGTTGTCCTCTTCTTCCAAGGCGTTGACTCCAGGGTGCCTTAATGACTTCCTGCTCTACCCTGAGCTGCTGAGCTGCTGCTACAGGTTACCGAGCGCCATTATTTATCGGCCCCAATCACACACCCTCCAGGAATATACAGGATACTGTCATCGAACCCGTTTGACAAGAACATCCAACGTCGACTCCAGGGCACAAAAACGGTTTCCTGCTCTACCCTGAGCTGCTGCTGCAGGTTACCGAGCACCGTTAAAATCCAGAACCCAATCGACTTTGATACATCTTGAAACTACAGTAGCCGTCCCCCGTAGTTCGCCTTATTCTCGGAAATACTCAAAGCTGCTGCATCTCCGCATCTCAAAAGGGAGCGAATCTAACGCTAACGCTTTAGGTAAACGAATCGATGCCTTAGATAAACGAATTAATAGTTTAAGCGATCGAATCGATGCCGCAAAAAATACAATATCGCTCAACGCTGTGGAGTCTTCGACGAAAAGCGCGAGCGATCGTAAAATACTGTTCAATCAGGGGAAAATAATACAGGAACTAACCCAAAAATCGCGCGTCGCCGCGAATTCCGCGGCTAATTCTGCGGCGAAAATACGAGAATTGGAAAATTCAACATCGCGATTGAAGAGAGACGCGGTCGAGCTATCGGGGAGAGTGACGGAACTAGCGAAGATTCGCGAGACCAGCGGCGACCCGCTCGAGAGAGAGATCCCGCTCAACGTCATCCTTGAGAGAAAGAGAAGAGAATTATGAGCGCCGAAAAACGAATACTAGTCGAGGAATTGCACGCGCCCGCGAGAAGAAACTTTCCGCGTCGTCGCGTCGCGATACGCAGGTACGACGACCTATGGCAGGCGGATGTGGTCGAGATGCGTCCTTACGCGAGACTCAACAAAGGCCACAACTACATACTCACCGTTATCGACGCATTAAGCAAATACGCTTGGGCCGTACCGCTTAAAAGCAAGAGCGCGAACGAGGTTACACGAGCGTTATCTAAGATAGTGCGAGACTCTAAGCGGTGTCCGAAAAATCTGCAGACCGACAACGGAAAAGAATTCTATAACGCTGAAGTGAGAAAATTCGTGGAAAAGCGCGAAGTGAATCATTACTCGACGTACTCGGTGATGAAAGCGTCGATCGTCGAACGATTTAATCGCACACTCAAAAATCCTATGTGGAAATATTTCACACTAAGCGGAACGTATAAATGGATAGACGAATTACCTCGACTCGTCGAGGAATATAACGCGCGAAAACATCGCACTATAGGTATGAGACCCGTCGACGTAACTCCAGCGATCGCCGATAAACTTTTAAATACGGTATATAGCAATATAAAAATCGCGACTCCGGCTAAATTCAAAATAGCTGATCCAGTACGCGTCAGCAAGTTTAAGACGATCTTCGAGAAAGGCTTCACACCTAACTGGACCACCGAGATTTTTCGAATAGCCAAGATACAACGAACTAATCCCGTAACGTATCTGCTGAAAGATCCGCGCGGCGAATCGATCGCCGGAGGATTTTACGAGCACGAGTTGCTGCGCGTCAACGATCCCAACGTGTATCTCGTGGAAAAGGTGCTGCGCCGAAGAGGCAACGAAGTTTACGTAAAATGGTTGGGAATGGACGAGTCGCACAATTCTTGGATAAATAAAACGGCTGTATTATGATAAAAATGTATTTTTATTAAATAAAACTACATATATTAAATACAACTACATATATTAAATAAAATTATTCGTTAGAAAAATAAAAATTATCACGAAATTATCGCGTTCCATATAGGTTCTCTCTTGCGCTCCATACGAGTTCTCTCTCGCGCTCCATACAGATTCTTTCTCGCGCCGCTACGCGGCCGCCGCGTCCTGCGTTTTCTCTTTCGCGCTTTATACGGACTCTTTCTCCCGCTCTATATGAATTCTTCATCGCGTCGTTAAGCGAACGTCGTATCTCGCGGTAACCTTTTTTTCGCGTTGCTCGATATATAATGCTTCCGAGAACATAATAAAGAGATGATGGAAATTTTCTCTCTGTCTAACTTGCCACAAATCCTGCCTTAGATTTGGTAAGTTATTCCAGTCAAGATTTGGAATAGCTCGCATAATCTGAGTCAAGATTCGTGACAAATTGGACAGAGCGATGATTTCCATGATTTTTTATATTGTGAAAATACTCGAAAAAACACGCGCGAGTCCGTCTTTCTCGCGTTCCATACGGGTTCTTTCTCGCGCTCCATACAGATTCTTTCTCGCGCCGCTACGCGGCCGCCGCGTCCTGCGTTTTCTCTTTCGCGCTTTATACGGACTCTTTCTCACGCTTTATATGAATTCTTCATCGCGTCGTTAAGCAAACGTCGTATCTCGCGGTAACCTTTTTTCCGCGTTGTTCGATATATAATGCTTCCGAGAACATAATAAAGAGATCATGGAATTTGCCGCTCTGTCCTACTTGCGACAAATCCTGACTTAAGTTAGGCAAACTACTCCAGTCAGATTTGGAGTAGCTTGCATAATCTGCGTCAAGATTCGCCGCGAATTGGACAGAGCGGCAATTTCCACGATTTTTTATAATGCGAAAATACTCGGAGTCCGTCCTTCTCGCGTTCCATACGGGTTCTCTCTCGCGCTCCATACAGATTCTTTCTCGCGCCGCTACGCGGCCGCCGCGTCCTGCGTTTTCTCTTTCGCGCTTTATACGGACTCCTTCTCACGCTCTATATAAATTCTTTTATCACACCATTACGCAAACGTCGTATCTCGCATTAACCTTTTTTCACGTTGTTCGATATATATAATGTTTCCGAGAACATAATAAATAGATTGTGGAAGTTTCCAACCTGTTCTATTTTTAATAAGTCTCGATGCAGATTTGGCAAGTTGCTCTCACCAAGATTTATTTGCTATTCTATAAATCTTTGGCTAGAACAACTTGTCAAAACTAGCTCGAGACTTATTAAAAATAGAACAGATAGGAAACTACCACAATTATTTACGATGTAAAAATACTTGAAAAAATTCGCGCGTCTCTTCGCGAATATTTCGTACCTTCGCGTATCCCATCTTTACTATTTTTTCTTTCGGAATATTTTATTAATTATATATTATTTATAAAATAATATTTATTATTTATAAAATAGTCTTTATTATTTATAAAATAAACTGTATTTATACTAACACTAAACTTTGTTACATTTATACTAACAATAAGTTGAAAGTTTGAACATTTTAAGAAGCATCTCTGGGAGTGTCGTAAATAGAATGGCGAACGCGCGTCTCGCGAAATTACAAAGCACTCGCGAAAAAACGCGATCTCGCGAGTTCGATCCTCGCGTTCGTTTATAAATATTCTCACGATTTTCGCGAGACATGCGCTCGTTATTCTCTTATATCGCGCTATCGGAGTATTTTATTAAAATAAACTATATTAAAATAAACTATATTAAAATAAACTATATTAAAATAAACTATATTAAAATAAACTATATTAAAATAAACTATATTAAACGCAAATATTATTTATTACATTCTCGATATATGACGTTTTCCTCGCTCCTTACCGCGGTATTTTATAATGCCCCCATGGTAAAGTAGTTCCTGATATCACATATCGTTTATCGTCATATGGGCTAAGCTCAACTTTCAATTCCGACACCGTATACACCTCGTGTAACTTAGATCTTATGCAAGATTGTTCGCGCCTCATCTCGATTCTTCGTCGAAGACAGCGCGCGTAATCTTCGAACGTTATCGTTCTCGCGACGACGCCGCTTAACATCCTTAATTCTTTTCGTATCGTCTCTACCTTCGACTCGTAGCGCGTACATCTTCGCTCTAAGCCCAACGAATTCCGTCATAATCGCGCCGGCATTCTCATCCTTCATAACACCACGTATTTTCTTATTAGCTAGAGGCATACCGTACGCGTTGTCCACCGCGTAATCGCTCGTATCAAATCTGTCAATGTCGTGCTTCATATCTTCATACACATCCTCGCACTCGATGCGATAAATGAGGCTATCCGTATCGGTATACATTATTTTACATTTATCTCGATATAACGGTAGCATATACTCATAGTGAAATTCGTATAAACGAATCTTAGACACATCGAGAATACACATACCCACGTAAACCGGTTTGTTAAACTTAATCTCGAGTTTGCGCAATTCCACGGCTACGAGATTCTCCGCGAAGACGCTTCTGCTATGAAAGTTCGGCTTCGCGATCATCGCCTCTGCGCCGTATCGCCCGCCCCATCGAGTCACGAGCCGGACATCCGAATGATTGCGCACATTCTCCATAGTCTTACCGAACACGGCATTATTCATCAATTTGTAAAGATTTTTCTCAAACTCGTTTTTCGCGTTAATTCGTAGTCGCGTGTGTAATTCGATATATCCGCGCAACCATGGAGATTGCGCGAATTGTAATATTCTGTGTATCCTCGTAACGCGTAATCCGTGCCGAATGCATTGCTGCAAATTGCGATAATATATTACGTAACGACTCTTATCGCACAGTGTGGCGAGAAGTTTCTCGTCACGCTTTCCGGGCGGCTTATCGCGCGTCGGGCAGAATGGCAAGTCCGCGTGAGAATCGTGAAGGTTGGGCGGATACGCAAGGTCGACCTCTAGAATGTAACCGATAGGCGAGTTCGGTGTCACAGACATTAAGTTTATACTCGTGACATCGTCGACCCATCGAAAATCTTCGTAAGGTAAAGATTGACACATCGCCCATCCGTATAAATTATTTATATCGAAATACATGAGATAAGAAGACGGTTCCGAAGGATCGTAAGTCTGCAAATACTTGTTATTAGCGCGCGCATATCTATTGGAGCATTGACTTAGCCCGCCGCGTATTCCGCGTTCCACGAACATCACCATATCGATATCGGTTAATAACTCGAATCGAATACCCGTGTGCTTTAACATAGCGTCCCACGTATATCCAGGTAACGTGTAATAATATGCGGGATCTAAATTATAACTTCTCATACACGCGTCGCGAAAATTTTCGAAGACATCGGCTAATAAAAGAACATCGGTTTTTAAATACAAATCGCTATAGTCGCCCAACGTTTCGACGCGAAATCGCTCCCAGACTCTTATCGCGCGCGCGTAATCGCTCTCGGATATCGCGTCACCGGTTAGCGAACTATGGAAAGCCTCGCGCGGTGGTAGACGAGTCTCCAATAATTTATCAACGTCGTCGACGTACTCATAAGGAAACACACCTTTTCGCGCGAGAAGCTCGAAATCAGCATCGTCAAGATTGGAAAATTCCGAACGCGCGATCTTCAGCTCGCTCTTGTCAAGATACGACGCCAATTTTTCGAGACTCGCGCTTAAAAACTTGAAAGAATCCACGAAGCGCAATTTCAAGCGTTTCCCTAACCATCCCTCGTTCGACGCATCCTCTATGTTCTTCGTGAAAGAGATATACATTTCCTTCGTTAGTGGCAATAACTCGATGCTGCCGGGAAAAGCGTTAGTCACATCTTTAATAATGAAATGCGCATCGTAACCTGATAAATTGTGAAAGAATATTGGAATTACGTAAGTCCCCTTATAATTTAAATTACAATTCGAATGTGCCGGACCTCTATACCGTCCGGTTAGATGACAGTGATCGCGCAAGCGAACGTCTTCCGATTCAAACGTTTTCTCGCATACGTGACAGTGCCTCGCGCTCGTGAATCTCTCCCATTCGTCCGGTGTAAGATCCACCATAGGCGCATCGGTACTGAGTATAGTCTTCGCGCGAAGCGCTAAATCGTATAATTCTTTAACGAACCACGATACGCAATTCTCGCCGCGATAGGCTTTGTAAGTCGAGCCAGCATCATCGAACGCGCATCGCGCGTAATATCCAGCGCTATAGACTTTGTGATGCTGAATGATAGACGTATTCGGTGTTCTCTTCTCCTCTTTCTTCTCCAGCACGCATTCGAGATCGGCGTACACCTCGAATGGAAGTCTCTCCTTTCTACAGTAATTGCGAAACTCTAACCATTTGTCATCTTCAGTAGGAAGAACTATAGCGCACTCGTTCATCCTTCCACAGTCCGCGCTGTGAGCCAATAATTTATTGCTCGTTCGAAAATAATGCATGCATCTGCGACATAAAACACATTTTTTAAATCGTGTATATTATCCACACTACGCGACAAATTTTTTAATTCGTACTCACCGATCGCATATATGCGCTTTATGTTGCCTATTACTCAGTTGCGATCCGATGAGTCGAGACAAATTCTTAATCCATGCGAAATGCGCCGTATTATCTCGTTGCATCGTATCGCTCAAATACAGCAGATTAATGTGTCTGTCCTTCTTATTACAAGTGAGACGCAGAGGAACGATACAGCAGCTACTTTTCCCGTCCTTCTTATCTCGAACGGTATACACATTAATAGATATGTTGTTAATACGCTCGAATATAGTAATTCCGTTTAAACTCATGGGAAACTCGATACCCTCCAGATTCAGCACCGTCGAGTAGTGAGGATACCGCGAGCTTCTCTCCGTATTTTTCTCAACCGGATATAAAGCGGCGACTATCGCCCACGCGAAACACGCGTTATCTGTAGATCGCACGTTAATCACCGCTTTCTTCAACGCGATCTCTCGCGGTATCTGGACGTAACATCCAGCGTGCATAGGATTATATTTATTCACATTCACCGTTAAATTTAGAATTCGCGATAACGCCCATCCGCTATCACGCTCTTGAAACTCCTCCAGCGAAGCTAAAGTAGCGTCGACCACACGCTTCCCATACCACTTTTGCAAATCGGAAAGAGGTAGAAGCGGATAATTCTTCGTGGCGATAGTCTTAATATCAATCTTGTCGCCTGAGACGAACTCACCGATAAACATGGTATTGACCTTAACACTGTTATGTTCATCTATAGCATTGCGTACTTTATCGAGCACGGTATCTCTAGCGTCCTCGAGAAATCGCGAAGGTTCGATATAATCGAAGTTGATAACCGCGCCCGTTAAAATGCGTCTAGAGAAAGCTGTCTCCATCTCAAACCATGAGAATCCTTCGCGCCTCTCTACGCCGCCTCCCACGCGTTCGAAACGTCGACGCAGATCGTCTCTCGCGCCCGTCAATCGAACGGTTCGAGCGATCAGAGAATTGATCGCACCGGTGGATCTCCCCCGGCGCTCGCCTCGAGACCCCTCCCACAGAAACTCGAGACACTCGTCGCACCGTCTCGCCCACGCGCGATACGCGTCCACCGTCGAGACATCCCGCGCGCTATTAAGAAGATCGCGCTCCTCCATCGTTTCTCGATTCATCACTCGTCGTTTAACGAAAGCCAAGATCTTTTATTGACGAACCACGTCTCTTCCTCGTCGTAACCCTCGATATAGAACAAAGCTCTCGTCGCGCAGCCGCCGCACCAATTATTCGACATGTCGAAGACTTCGTCGATAAGATCGCAGACGGGCACTCTCTCGCTATACAGCGATTTTTTCATATGCGTCGATACGTTTCTCACGAAGCTCGATCTATGCGCGCATTCCACGCAATATCTCACATCCTCCTCGAAATAATTTCCGTTCTCGAATCGGCAACCGAATGTATAGAAGCAATGCACGACGTGATTGACCTCCCACGAAAATTTTGGAACTCCGTATCACCGTTTCCAATTGCGATAAAGCAAATAGCCATCGGCTCCGACATTCGAGAAAGGCTCGTCGAATCGCGCCTCGCTCGCCTCTCGCACGAACTCTTCCGCGAAGCTGATCTTTTCTTTACAGTACAGACAGTCCTCTATATAACATTCGCTTAGTTCCTTCTTCAAACAATTCGGTATTTCCAAATTCTGTATATCCTCGATACTTCTAATTCGAATATTCACCACTTTTCCAGCTAATCTCGATAAAGCGCTCGGTGCGCGCTTCATCGCGCCGCGAATATTCTCGAACGTACTAATATCTCGAGATCGTCGCGGCATCCTTTTATAACGAAAAAAATGGCGATAACGTGCTCCGATTAACTAAGCTGAATATTCGCTCTCGGACGCGTCTGGTCACCGGAAGCGCGTCGTCGCCAAGAAACGAAAACAACTCGCCCCGAAACGCGATAAGCGTGCTCGTATCGCCGGAAAACGAAGAAAAACTCGCTCCGATACGCGATAAGCGCGCTCGTATCACCGCTAACCGTTCCTCTATCTGTCTCCCTCGACGTCATATATCAGCGTCCGCTCGCGGATCGCGCGCTAGAAGCAACGCACATCCCTTAAGAATCGTGATAACAGATCGCGCGCTAAAAGCAGCGCGAGAGATCGCCGTCGCCCCCCCTTAGAAACGAGTCGCGTCAAGGTCGAGTCGCGACGGGAGAAACGCTTCGCGCGGGAAAAACGCTTCGCGCGGGAATATATAGAAGAGGGTTTAATAACTTAGCCGCGCCGTAAAACGGTCAGTCGTCGCGGATACGCCGAGCGCGTCGGTCGCTCTTCCTCGCGAGTGAAAGAAATTGTGTAGGCTGTATCTAACTCACGGCTCCATGAGTGCGAGAGAGAGGTACCCTTGGAGAACGAGAGACAGCGAATACTTTGTTAGCAATCGCGGGGAGGAGTTCGGGCGGGGGGGGGGGGGAGCCGGTTGGGAAGGATCGGGGGGGGTACGTAGGGCGAGGAGGAAGCGTGGTCTCGATCGAGCAGAGCGCCATCTCTTGAGCACTCTAGGCGCCACGCTTCCCTCTCTCCCTACGTACCCCCCTGATCCCCCCTCGGCTCCCCCCCGCCGCACTCCCCCCCGCGGTTGTCTACAAGCGTACGCTATCTCTTTTTCTCTTATGGGTACCTCTCTCTCGCACTCATGGAGCCGTGAGTTAGATACGGCCTACTCTAACTACTCCAATAGTTATAGCCAAGAAAAACTTATATGTAATTTTTATTATAATTTCAAGAATATATTGTGTGTGGTATATATATATTTTATAAGCTTTTATTTTTAGTTGATGCAATTTTTTGAGAAAGATATCATTATTTTTATAGGATATTAAAACAGATTAAAATAACTCTTGCTATATTATACTAAACAATATAATTCTGCACTTCAAATCATGATCAGGTTGTTTGTCTTCATTGAGCCAATGGTTGCTTACAAAAGCTTATATATATATATATATATATATGTTTTGTGTGTTGATGTGTGTGTGCATGTGTGTATGTACAAAGTTAATTTTAATTACATGCAGTTTCTATTCAAAAACTATCATACATACTCACTGATTCAATGAAGGCAAACAACCTGATCATGATTTGAAGTGTAGCATTGTATTGTTTACTATGATACAAGACAACTTGATTATATCTCACAACACACTTTTTGACATGATCTATGTCGCTGTACATTATATATGAGGTCTGTTCTTTATAGCTGAACTGGCTGTACTAGTTCAGAGTTTATCTTTTTCTTTCTCCATTGGAAGGAGAAAGATAAGCTCTAAACTACTGCAGCCAGTTCAGCTATAAAGAACAGAGACCCATGGTCTCGCTGGAATTTTCTTATGTAAGCAAACTTCCTGCAATATTTAAATTAGATTAATAATTTTTAACTCTCTCATCACTTTTATCTATAAAATAATATTTTATATACAATTCTTGCTATTTTTCAACAAACACAATTATTTATAAAGATGTGCATGTACATACCAGTTATACGCAATAATGACTTAAGAGTATATATATGTATATACTAAGGATTTATTTATTAAATTAAGATTTATAATTTTACCCATTTATCTGTATTAGTAGACATATATGCTCTTAAATTCATTAGTGTGTATGTAAAATAATTCGTAAATATAATAATATATGCATTTATTTATAACTTGGTTCGTTGAATTACCTGAGAGATCCACAAGTATTTTTTATAAATAACATTTTTATAAATAAAAGCGGGCAATATTATATTCACATAATAATAGTATTATGGTGATAAACACTGCATACTTGTTTTGTACACTTAACCCTGCCGAAAATGGTCGATTAAAACCGATTAAAACATAATCCGTTTTAATCGGTTTTAATCGGTTTTAATCGGTTCAATCCGCGCCCGGATTAAAAAGTAATCGATTTTAATTCCGAACGAACTATAATCGGTTTTAATATCGCTTTCGCGGATTATTTCCAATCTAAAATAATTACATTCCCAGATAGCACAAGACATCCTCAGGATCATCCTGAATATGTCCAGGACGGTTCAGGACATTTGTAGGACGTTTTAAGTGTTACGTCCTGGTGACTCCACGATTCCTTCCTTCCACAAAGTTGCGGCAATGACAATCGATCGGTGATAGAAATGAGTCGTTCGGTAGATAGAGCATCCTGCGTCACACATTCCTTAAACATTTAGTCACTTATCAATATCTATATCTACGAGTAACCGTGAGAAAGACGCGACGAAGCCGCGCCGGTCGCCTAAAAACAAATAAAAACCAGTAGATACCCTCGCAGTGGAATTCTTCAACGGAATAAAAAAGCTGATAACGAAAAGATAATAAAATTCTCACAAAATACCCGATGAATACAACTAAATCAATAATGACGAAACTTCTGTGACGTCACATTTGGACTTTGTCTGAATCAAATCACGAGCGTAAGGGAAACTTAGAGCTCAAGGGACTCTGAACTGATCACCAATCGACGATCGTCATGAGTGAAAATTTGAAAAGTAGGAGAAACACCCCGCCTAATGAGGACACTGGCACAACTTTTAATTCGTTAAAGTTTTGGAAGATTCCCACTCTTAGAAATTAGAATACACCCCGAAAAGAGAGATATAAAAAGAGGACTCGAAGGGACATACGATCTCTCACTTACGTACTTATTCTCCGGTCTTCAGCTTCACGCAGTCTTACTCTGTGCTTTTGCACCGTAATTCGCGAGTTAGGCACTTGTGCCACCAGTGTCCTCACTTGGCATCATCTCCAGAGCAACCACGAATCGAACATCGGGTTGCCGACATGAGACACAGAGCGAAACACCGTACAAAAATTCGCCACCCCTCCACCTCTGAATTACTATTGAAAAAAGTAAGTTTAATTGAATAATTTTTCTTTTCCTCCTTTTTGTCTTGTTTCTTATTTAAATCAAAACTTTCCGAAGAATGTTTCATTCTTTTAAATCATCAACCCGTTTCGGTAATAAGTCTTAGAAAATTTTAAATCCTGATCTTAATCTAACACATATGCGAGCGACCAATTTTATATTTCTGACCGTTCTTAACATATACACTTATTTACTTATACATATTGATTTTGATTTTATGTTTTTATCCTTTAATCAAATATATTTTTATATTGTATCACCCAGTCAGATTCTAAATTTAACAGTAAAATCATCCCATTGCATTTCTGACTGATGTCCTCCGTATTGATGTAACACCCGCGAATTAAAAAACACACATACACATGTACACTCACCAAGAAATTATATTTTATTTTCATTTTTCTTATATAATCATGTATATCCATTTACTTTAAAATAAATAAATTTATATTTTGTTAATTTAAAAATCAAAATAACTCTTTATTAAACCCCCCACTCATTCCTCCAGTCGAAAGATCGCACTTGGTCCCATCCCGCGTAAAAGAGATTAAATTCTCTTACCAAAAAGGGACCACCGAACGAACGTCTGAATAACCAGCGTAACAGAGACTCAGTCGTTTACCTGCTTTTCAGACCTATCAGTTCGTTCGACCCGATTCCAAACGCCACGAGACGTTTAATTTCGGGAAAATTAAAGATAGTTGTTGCGCCCTTCCGTCGACTCATCCTTCCTTGAGTCTGGACGTAACATAAGATATCAATATAAATATAGTTTATGAAAATTTAATACGCATACATGATTACTTTCAGTTATGTAGGCTATTTAATATAATTTAGAACTCTTAAGTATTATAATAAGTATTAATGTCCTATAAATGTCCATTGGATAACACCTGGATGTCTATAGGATATCTGCCCTATCTATTATATTGGATGTCCTTTGGATTTCCAGAGGACATACATGTGTTATCTGGCAATTAATTGTTAACATTAATTTCGTTTAATATTAATAATTGAATTTTATGCGCACGTTTTCATATATCCAAAATTATTATTTATTTAATATTTCATGAGAAATATTACTGTGCGCAACATTCCAAAAACTTTACAAAAAACAGTATTCAGCCGCTAGTTCGTTTGTTTACCGCTATGCGACGCGCGGGCGATGCGTTCATCTCGTATTTGAGATTTGGTCATGAGAATTATATAAAGCTTGCGAAGAGCAACTGGCAGGAAATTAAAAATGTAATTATATTTTCTATCAGTTCAATTTCTGATGCAATCCCAACATAGGAAATTCAGATATTGAATTGTTTAGAAAATATTAAACGGCTCAAACCCGGAAGCCAAACCTAATATATTCATGTACAGCATGAAAGCCTCAAATATCAAAGAACGTGAATTATTTTCAGTATTAAATTTTCGATATTGGCAGTGAATAACAGAACACAATTTCATAAAGAAAATAATTTATGAACTTCTATATTATATTTAAAATATTCTATTTTATATTCCATTAATATATATATCTTATATAAATTATATTCAATATGTTATCTT
This sequence comes from Formica selysi, assembly GCA_009859135.1. Taxonomy (NCBI): domain Eukaryota; kingdom Metazoa; phylum Arthropoda; class Insecta; order Hymenoptera; family Formicidae; genus Formica; species Formica selysi. Next base: position 7,261,692 of record CM020812.1, read on the forward strand.
TAAAATATCATATAAAGTACCTTGATAACATATTCTGGACTAATTTTGAATGCATTGTGGACGTTTTAGGAATTACGACGTCCTACGGACATCTTATGGACATCCGTAGGACTTTGAAATGGGATATCCTGAGGATATTTCTAGGTATAGCATGATGTGCTCATTTGCTGTTTCTCAGGACATTCTGAGTATATCCCGGGATAACATTTGGATATCCACAGGATATCCGTAATGTCCGTCCTGGATGTCCTTCGGATTTCCTGAGGATGTCATAGTGCTGTCTGGGTTCTAATCCATATTGTTGTCAATCCAAATAAACACGAATAATCGAATGGATATTGTGGCTGCCGTAGATTGTCACATTAAGCACAATCCGCGATACAATAGTGCGACCCGCAACTTGGCGGCCCACGCGCTCGCGCGTCCGCGCGTAGTTCCGGGCGGCGCCGCTACGCGGCGAAGGTCGAGCGAGCCAACCTGGAAGTAGAAAGCGGTCAAGCGGGAATATAAGGCGGACCCTCTGCGGAGAATTCGTATATTTGTTTTTAACAACTGAGTTTCAATTGCAGAAACACCGACTCAATAATTAATTGTGACTCATGATAACAGCAAATCCGACTTCACACTACATAAAATCAATTTACTTTCCATCTGCGAAATGATAAAATTTTTTATTAAAAGGGATTATTTTTACCTATGGATTGACTATGATAAATTCCAATTCAATTGCATTAAAACAGGTTTAATTATAACTTTATGAAATCGTATAATTTCGCATTGAGGTGGAGATATATCATCCAACATTAACCTCGCCTGAAGCGTACTAAATTCGATTTGACTATTTTCAATCGGTTTTAATACCGCATTTTCGGTGCAGAAATCCCGATCGATTCGGATTACATTTTTTTTAATCCGTTTTAATCGACCATTTTCGGCAGGGAACCTATATCTTCTTGAGCACACACAGTTAAGCCGGACCACACACACTTTCCGTAACCGTAATCGTAACCGTAATGTAAAGGCCATATTGCACGTTAAAAATTTTAGTCGTAATCGTAAAGCCGTAAGCAAATCGACCAATCACAATCAAGCATTTAAAATGTAATAAGAATGTTTGAACTATGATTGCGGTTAATTTGCTTACGACCTTACGGTTACGATTAAAATTTTTTCACGTGCCATTGCCTTAAAGAATTCTCATGTTACGGTTGCGATTACGGAAAATGTGTGTGACTGGCTTAATCTTCTTCTTCTTTGTATTAAGTTGGCACCAGATATGGTTATTGTTCTCCATATACAAACGGCCATTACACAGTAATCATGCAATAATCACAAAGTACTACTATGGACGCGTTCCACTTAACGACCGCAACGCTCACGGTATCATTTTATCCTTGTTGTTCACCGAAAGTTAAACAAAGACAGATAATACTCGAGAGCGTTGTGGTCGTTAAGTGGAACCCGCCCAATATATGGAGTCGAATGCTCGAACAGTTTGTTCTTTATAGCTGAACCGAGCTGAACTGGCTGCACTGGTTCAGAGTTTATCTTTCTTCTTCCAATGTGGAGAGAAAAAGATGAACTCTAAACTAGTGCAGCCAGTTCAGCTATAAGGAACAGACCCTACATTTTCTCGCGCATGCGCATTGAGGGTTTATTCGACGACGACGACCGAAACTAGATAATTTTTTTATAATTCAGACTTTGCACCGTGTTATATCTCTTAAGAGCACGTAGAGCAAAATATAAAGACATTTTCTAAAGAAAATTATATAAATATAATTCACACTCAAAATAAGCTATCGATTAAGCCTATTACCCAGACAGCACTATGACATCCTCGGGAAATCCGAAGGACATCCAGGACGGACATTACGGATATCCTGTGGATATCCAAATTTTATCCCGGGATATACTCAGGATGTCCTGAGGAATAGCAAATGAGCACCTCATGCTATACCTCGAAATATCCTCAGAATATCCCATTTCAAAGTCCTACGGATGTCCATAAGATGTCCGTAAGACATCGTAATTCCTAAAACGTCCACAATGCATTCAAAATTAGTCCAGAATATGTTATCATCACTTTATATGATATTTTAAAGATAACATATTGAATATAATTTATATAAGATATATATATATATATATATATATATATATATATATATTAATAAAATATAAAATAGAATATTTTAAATATAATATAGAAGTTCATAAATTATTTTCTTTATAAAATTGCGTTCTGTTATTCACTGCCAATATCGAAAATCTAATACTGAAAATAATTCACGTTCTTTGATATTTGAGGCTTTCATACTGTACATGAATATATTAGGTTTGGCTTCCGGGTTTGAGCCGTTTAATATTTTCTAAACAATTCAATATCTGAATTTCCTATGTTGGGATTGCATCAGAAATTGAACTGATAGAAAATATAATTACATTTTTAATTCCCTGCAAGTTGCTTTTTGCAAGCTTTATATAATTCTCATGACCAAATCTCAAATACGAGATGATCGCATCGCCCGCGCGTCGCATAGCGGTAAACAAACGAACTAGCGACTGAATACTATTTTTTGTAAAGTTTTTGGAATGTTGCGCACAGTAATATTTCTCATGAAATGTTAAATAAATAATAATTTTGGATATATGAAAACGTGCGCATCAAATTCAATTATTAATATTAAACAAAATTAATGTTAACAATTAATTGCCAGATAACACATGTATGTCCTCTGGAAATCCAAAGGACATCTAATATAATAGACAGGACAGATATCCTATAGACACCCAGGGGTCATCCAATGGACATTTATAGGACATTAATACTTATTATAATACTTAAGAGTTCTAAATTATATTAAATAGCCTACATAACTGAAAGTAATCATGTATGCGTATTAAATTTTCATAAACTATATTTATAATGATATCTTAAAACGTCCTACAAATGTCCTAAACCGTCCTGGACATATTCAGGATGATCCTGAGGATGTCTTGTGCTGTCTGGGTCTTATACATTAATCTTTGCCTTAAGGCAAAAAACTGAAAGAGCTACATATATATATATATATATATATATATATATATATATATATATATATATATATATATATTAACATCACAAATCTTTCGGACAAAGGCTATTAAAAAATGATTGAATTAATTTTCGATGAAAAGCAGACCATTTATTAGTCTCTGCGAAATAGAACTACGCAGGGTTCAAGGACCCAGGCACATAGAAAAACATAAACAGTAAGCAAAGCAACAGTCTTGTTACATTACTATTATACTATTCCGTTACACCACATTAATATTACCAGAATATCACTAAAATTATAATAACATTGATACAAGCGTGTTACGTAACGATTACACAATTTTTGTTACATAACATAACGCCATAACGATATATAACAGTTATATTACCTGCATATAACAAATGTTACATTACGTGTAACTTCCATGTTATATTGCCGTTATAAAACGTGTTCACTGGGTTGTCAATATCACGGTCTTACATACAGGTCTTGAAACTCCAGTGGTGGGGGAAGGTCGCATAATGAAGCAGTTTTTAGTTCTCTAATGGCCGCTAGAGTCGTTGCGTTAGATTTAACCACGGTGGCGAGGGACGCCGGAGGCCGGGGAGATATCTTCCTGTCCCCATCTTTTCCTCTTTTATTTTATGTTTTTAATTTTTATAAGTAATTTAATTTCTCAAATTAAATTAGATACGAATAAAATTAAAAAAAAATAAAAGTTTATAATAATAATTAATAAATTAATAATTTTAATTAATTAATTAAATTTAACTAATTAATTTAATTACTTACTTTAATTTAATATAATTATTTTAATTTTAATTAATTTTATTATAATTTTTATTTTAATTATTAATAAATTAATAATTTTTTAAATAAATAAAAATTAATCCTTTAATTTTTCAATATCTTTTATTTTTCTTAAGGCGTACACGTCTTATTCATTCGTCAACTTGGACAATTTTTTTTTACAACGAATTTCTTTTTCAATTTCAAATTTTCCTGATGAGCATATTGCCTCATTCTTAATCTAAGATAATAAACTATTGCATATGATAAGATTTCTGATGCGTGTTTTTTACAAGGAAAGTCAAAGTGTACGTATCAAGTACTTCATCTAAAGTTACATCAAAGACGTCAACGCGAGAGGAATATTTCGCAAATGACGCTTCTATATGCCGAATTAGATTAAAAAAATGGAGATTTGCGTGAATGAGACCACCGCGTGATTTCATTTGCACCAATTGCAACTCTCAGGATCCGCAGCTGGACTTGAATCTCACGGCTTCTTCGCACACTGGACAAGATTTATATTTTTTAAGGACCTGTTTGCACAAGTAACCTGTAAACATACTATAATAAATTTCGAGCATAAAATAAATAAATTCCCTGCCCCTAAAAGAAAAGAACAAAAAATAAGAATAAAATAATACAATCGAGGATAGGGGAAAGGACATAATCATGTTCGGAATGAGGATGATTGATGATTAAAAATCAAAACCTGTAACATAGTAGATAATACAATCAAGGATAGGGGAAAGGGCATAATCATGTTCAGAATGAAGATCGATGATATCATCCGCCTCCCAATCATCATGTTGCAATATTGCATCTAGTTTATGCCGAATTTCTCGCAGATATTCTGCACTTTTGCCCTCGCGTTTGTTACCATAAATGCTTTTAATTTCACTGATAGAGATCAATGTCGCCGGCTTCGTATCTGACGAAACTGTGCAATTGCCATATTTCGGTGGCTTGATCACACTATATACCGATAGCAATTTATATAATTGTAGAAACGTAGGGCAATTTGGATGATCGTTGCATCCTGCGCATTGACGTATTGTGCCGAAGAATTTCTAAAACAGGCCAGTAATTCTAACAACATACACATCATGTTCAAAATATCCTCTGGATGTCTTTTGAGCGTGTGTGTTATTAAAGAAATAGTTCATTGTAAAACAGGTAAGTACTTGTTAAATATTTTTGCAATACAATAAACAGCTATATCATATCTATATCTTAATGTTATATAAGAGCAATAAAAGGGAATGTTACAAATAATATACATAAGTATTACCGGTAAGTTAAGTATGATTTCGCCGTGTAACGGCAAGCGAAGGCACACATATATAACAATATTATATTGCAATGATATTCTGTTATATTATAACAAACAGTGTTTACTGAGTATAAATTACCTCTAAGTTATCCTGATTGAGTTTTCCAGTCAGCAGGTATTTAAAATCAAATTTGTCTATCAAATAACGACAAAGATCCATCGTTGATTGAAGAGATATTCTTAGTCCTCGTGATGTTTCGACAGTAAGAAATTCTTCTGCTGTTATATTTCGTTCTACCACTGCGGATTGCCATTCATTCAACCACCGCAATGAATCTTCTAGAATCAATCAAGAATTAAGCAATAATAAAAAAACAATACGTAATCCTCCCACTATTTTATTTTTAATTGTGCAGTTCGCGTTATTTTTGTACCTTAAAGTCATTAGAATGCGGCGTGAGTCCTTGATTTGGTGATTTTCGGTTCATTGCGTCAAACATATCGTTGAAGCGTTTACAAAAGGAAATTGTTTCTTCGCACCCGCTGAGTCCTTGGCATCCGTGTGATAAATAAAATGCGAGCCCGTCAGCAACGAAGTTACTAAAGATCTGTAACAACAAGAAAATAAGAAATTTAAGAAATTTTTGACAATAAGAAATTTTTGACTTTTGAATTTATAAACAAACATACCTGAGTTGCCAGTCTGACTCGCATTTTCGATGTGTTGTCCAGCACAATATGTCTATTTGTTATTTTTGGACAAACTCATGCGTTTCCTGGATGGTCCTTGTCAAGATTGTACAACGTAACAAAATACTTCCAGCAAATGTAGTTATGCGTAGATTTTAACTAGGATAATGCCAATATTTATTCTACGTATTATATGAGCCTCAAAACACCATTCATTATTCTAGGACTATAAATTTTCATTTTATAACTCACCCGCAGTTTCTCCTTGTTGTACAGCCGGTTTCGGACATTCTTGATGACGTGGCAGATATCGAAAAAGACGAATACTTTCCGTTCGTTATCCAAAGGGTGAGTAAACCAGGTTGTGGTATTCTCCATCGTCCCTGTGACACCCAAAAGTGACCACATTTTCGCGTTTGTTCCAGCACCATCGGCAATAACCCCATGGATCATCGCTCCGCATTGTTCCAAGTAGGGAATAGCTTTCACAACAATTTTCGCGAGCTCTTCTCCTTTTACAGGATTTTTTGAAGCGAACACTGCAATCGGCTGTGTATATCCATCAGCAAGCGGCTGGAACATTAATACAAGACCGTGTGTTGCTTGCTCGTTTATGTCTGTGGATTGTTGCCCGTCATCGCCTAAGTCCGTTAAGCCCACGTAAGTTAAATTTTTCGAAACTGCTACAGACTTCCTGAGGTTTATTTCATCTAGCAGCAGGACACCGTGACGCTGCAGTGGAGTTTTCGAGGCAAAATGTTTCTCGAGGAGTTTCGCAAAATGTTCATCGAAGCCGCACTTTGCGTTAATTAAAGAGAAATAACTGCGTATTGTCCTCGTGCACGGAAGTGGCAGAATATTGTTTTTACGCATAAATTCGTAATATCCTACCGATCGGATATTCATAAGCATGCATAACATGACCCATTCCTCGGTGTAACGTCGACCTCTGGTGTCCTTTTTGCTTGCCGCTGCGATGATTTCTTTAAGCGCCAATTTTTGAGACTCTGGGACGTTTAATTCAGCACATTTTTTATTCAAAAATGCATCTTGCATGCTTGCTATTTGTGCTTTTTGTGTTTTCATACACGTCATGAGATGTTTTACGCAATACTTCGCTTGAAGTTTCTGACGTCTTTCACGTCTAATTTTTATCCGCATAGCTGATAATTTGCATCGAACGGGATTTGAAATACCACCAATCCGCTTCATCGTAGGATGATTCTTTAGCCGTGTCGCCCGTTGCAGTATACATTTTTTCAATTTCATGCAGGAATCGCATCTTTTTTTTATCGAGAGCAGGGAACAGCCTTTACTTCTCCATTTATCGACGTAATCTTGATATGCTTCACTGGCTGGTATAAAATGGATATTAACATCACTTAGGCCGCTGCAGACTTTCATCTCCTGGAATTTTTTCAGTACACCCGAAAGCATTTCTTTCTTTTTTAAGAATTGTTCGAATTTGTGTTGCGAATCAACGTGACGTCCATAAACAAAAGATTTTAATATCCCATCAACATCAATTGTAACACATTTTTGTGTTATTGGACAATGCTCGCCGTTATTAATCTTCATGATCGTGTATGAAAACAGGGTACGTTGTATAACTTTAGTATGCATTTTAAAACAACTCCATGATTCCGGAATATAGGCAGAAAAGTCATCATTGGTGCTCGCATTTCTTTCCGGTATTTCTGATATAATAAATTCGAGCAATATTTATTTATTTATATTATATTATTTATATAATATAAATAAATATTAATAATAATATTAATAATAATAATAATATTAATATTAATATTAATATTAATAATATTATTTATATTATTTATTTATATTATATTATTTTATTTATTATATTTTTTATTTTATTATTATTTTATTTTATTTTATTTTTTTTTTCTATTTTATACTATTCGTTCTATTGCATATGAAGTATCTTATTTTCGATATTTTCATTACAATAAAAATAAAATTAGTATAATAATTTATTCTTGTTTTAGGTCATCCTAAAAAATTCACTCCATTTTTAACGGTAAATATTAATAGAAAACAGTCTCATTAATTTTATTTATTTGACTGAATATCAATGATTCAGTTTGCCGTATTTTTTTTTAAGATTTTGCGGTTTTTATTTATAGCATTCTGTTTTTTTTTAGGTATTGTGACTTGAACGGCATAAATTTTTTTTTTTTTGAACATTTGGCAAGACTACACATAGACTATTGTTACACGTCACCCTTAGGGCGCGTTCCACTTAACGATCGCAATGCTCGCGAGCATCATCTATCTTTGTTTAACTTTCGTGAACAACAAGGATGAAATGATACCGTGAGCGTTGCGATCGTTAAATGGAACGCGCCTTTAATCACACTAGCGGCTCGGGACCGCGATTGCGTCTGTGATCGCGACTTGCTACGCTCCAATCATACTCGCAATTGGTGCTTTCTGATTGGCTGAGGCAGAATCGCAATCGCAGATATAAGCGGGGAGCACACACTTTTGCATAAGCGCATAATCATAAGCATAAGGAAGTTAATTGGTCCATTTCCTTATGCATAACGCTATTGACCAATCAATTTCCTTATGCTTATGATTATGCGCTTATGCAAAAGTGTGTGTTCCCCGCTATAATCTCAGTCGCGACTATGAGCCGCTAGTTTGATTCGGGCTTTAGGCCACGTTTGAAAACGCCACCCGTGTGCACATGAGCATCGTTCTATCTTTGTTCAACTTTCAGACAACGTTCGTGTGCACACCGGTGGTGTTTTCGAACGTAGCCTAAATGTAGTCATATAGTTACTCACGTTCGCTGATTTCAATAGATGAGGGCATTTTGAAAGGCTCCTGAGGAACCAACAAATCTGCTACCGGAGGTTCACAACTCGATATTTCCATGGGCGAAAACGACATGCTGATATCTGTGCCAATGTCTGGAACTGGTAAAGGAACATGTACGGTATCTGTAATATAAATAAAAGAAATGTATGTATGTTTCGATTATTTACATTCTATCATTTTTTTATCAACAATGTAATTAATACTTTTTGTTTTAGAAAACTCACCGACCAAGGTACTGATTATTTGAATTGATGGTTTCATCATATTAGAGGATTCGACAGAGACATTGCATATTCGCTTCGCATATTCATGCAGCGATTCACAATTTCCTGTCGGAACGTCACCGAATTTCGTGGGCACGGCTTGCTTTTTAAGTTGCGGACGCTTGTATGTGACCTTTAATAAAAAAGTACATGAAAATACATATCAGAACTCTTTTGAAACCGATATGAAATTTTTTCATTTTACTCACCCGTGCAATTACTTGATCATTTGCGTCAAACTTAATTCACTCACGGGAAATATCTTTTTCCTCAAAATGTTTGTCACATATAACGTCCGTCTGGCGCAACTTGACTATACCTGGGATAGCCTCTTCCCATTTCTTCCATATAACCGGGTCTTTCGGTACGCCAAATAAAGACCGCTTTATTTGTTCCGTTCTGCTGCCGGTTCTACAATACGGTACTGCGCACCACCTCGGCATTTTTCAAAAATAATCCCTTACGAAAATCACACGCGTGTTTAAATTTTTTTCTTCCTTTTTTTTTTTTTTGACGTTTCAGGTAGGTTACGGTTATCTGGGAAAAGTTATCACAGCGACGAATAGTGGCTGTGTTAGGAACTAAATATTTCCTCAATAAGCGACCATACCCCCACCACTGAAATTGCGGCCAGTTTCAAGACCTGTATGTAAGACCGTGGTCAATATCTTCTTTTGTCATTGCTATTGGTTTTTTTACTTTTTTAAGTTCATAATATCTTTTTGCATATTTAACAATAAGATTATTAAATTCATTCATTAACTGTTCAACACTCCCATTATTTATTAATTGTGTTTCGTCTATTGTATCAAAGCAGGAACTATTCGGCTTATGCTCATGAATGACATTCTTCATAATTGACTTTTGTAATGTTGCTTCAAAATCAGAACTAATTGTATATGAATGATATTGCTCTGCACCTATGGAAAAATATTGTCTATTTAATTTAGTGAGCATTTTTATTTTTCGATTTTCATATATACATAGAGCAACATGATCATTATACTTTTCTTCTTTCTCAAACGAATCATTGCATTTTTCACATATGTAGTGTTTTCTTTGTCTTTTTATTATTTGTCCTCTTAATAAAGCACTAATATTTTTAATTCCAACTACATGCTCTTTGTATATTAAAAGATTTATACATTTTCTATCTTTATAATTATCACTTGTAATAGCTTATCCAATAGTAAACTTACCATTATTCTCATCTACTCTAAAAACATTTATAGCTATATTTAAAAAATCTTCATATTTTTTCGTATTTTCTTTTATAATTTGTACAGGATAATTCATATTTAACATTTCATACCTCGATATATCATATTCAAAAGGTCTGTATACATGATCATCAGCAGGATTAAGTATACTCTCTAATGCATACTCAAAGCATCTAAGATTTTCTTGATTCTCGCATTTAAATTTATTAATTTTTCTATTATCAACATTAACGCAGTATTTTTTTGCTATAATATAATTGGGTAATTTAACATAAGTTCCACCTCGAAGAGGGATGTATTTATCGGACTGTAAATCAAGTTGAATAACTCTATCGAATGTAAACTTTGTATTTTTTGTATTAAAGTTTGCAAATTTATGTAAAATTTCATTATGCATAAAATTGATTATAGCAGAAATCATATCCTCAGATAAAATATGCTCAACATTACTATGAAAATAATGTGTATGTAAGTCAATTACATTACCAAATAAATCCAATGTATGATATTGCACCATTGCAACTAATTTTACTGTTACAGCTGTATGTTTTCTAAATCCAGTTCGTATTTTATCTTCTACGTATGATTTAGTTCGTTCAAGAAATATACTTAAATCATAACTATTTATATCTGAGTAGAATGTATAATCAACAAGCATTATTCCACACACCTTTAGCTCTCACAATTTTTACTTCTTCTTCTTCATCACAATAATTGTTTGGCAATTCATGAAAAGGAAATTGTTCGAATAATGAGCCCATTTATTATGGGAAAAATTTTTATCAATATATTTATTTTTTCAGAGTTTTAAATTTGTGAAAATTGTGAATGTGATTCATCATTTTCTCGTAACATTTTATTAATAAATTTCTCTAATTTTATATGCCATTCTAGTTTAAAATGCCTAGTCATGCATCGTTTTGGAACTTTTTTTAAACATACATCACAAGTAATTTTTTCATTTCGAAGTTTCTTACATTCATAGCACGTGTAACTGATTCCATATTTTAATTTTTTTGCTTTAACAAAATCAGAATGTGGTTTATTGATTTGACACGTGGAACATTTTCTTTCCATTTATTATGGGAAATTTTTTATTAAGTCTGCTTAAGAAGTGATTAGATCCTTCTTATTTATCCATTGGTTATATGTATTATCAAAGCCTAGCCATTTAACATAAAATTTATTTCCTTTTCTTTTTAATATTTTTTCAACTAAATAGATGTTAGATGGAATTTTAGTTTTTTGTAGTTCTTGTTCATAAAAAGTTCTTTTAATCTCTTCACCTTTCATATCTTTAATATGATAATATGAAGGTATGTTTTTAAAAACTTTATCTATTACAAATATTTCAGTTGACCAATTAGGTGTATATCCTTTTTCAAACATATGCTTTAATTTATTAATCCTTACATAATCACCAACTTTTAATCGCGTCCTACGGACTAAGCGTCCTTCGGACTTAGCATTTCGAGCGCCTTTCGGGCGCGTCTTCAGGTGTCTTTCAGGCGCATCCTTCGGACTTAGTCTTTCAGACGCGACCCTTTGGGGCTTGTCAAGATGGCTTGACGCTTCACACGGTGTCATTCCTATAGTTCTATGCTTTCTATTATTGTAAATATTCAGCAAATTTGGTAATACATCAACCCACTTGTAATTACCTTGTATACTGAATTGTTTCCACATTAATTCTTTGAGTGATCTATTAAATCTTTCAACAATTGCAGCTTTTTTATCACTATATGTCGAATAATGATTAATTTTATTTTGTTCCATGAGTTTTTTAAAATCTTTATTATAAAATTCTTTTCCATTATCCGTTTGTAGATTTTTTGGTGGTTTATGATGTGAGTTCAGGTCAAGCCCTTGAGATAGGTTTTTAAAACAAATACTCATTGCCTTGGATACGCTTTCTCCAGTTTTATTTTTAACAGGAATTGCCCAAGCAAATTTGGAAAAAGTATCAATAACTGTTAATAAATATTTATATCCCTTATTAATTTTGGATATTCCCTTTAAGTTACCCGAATCCATTTCAACAAGATCAGCCTGCCAAAGATCATCGACTCCTAATGTAATAGTAGATTTTCTTGGATAATTTCTCCTTGCCGGTTTGTGTAATTCATCAATAATATCGTTTTTACTAACGGTCATTTATTTCATTGAAGAATAACCATTTAGCTTCATTTGTTTTAAGTACTTTTCACGCGGAAAGTATTTCAAATTTTTAATAAAATCTTTTTCACGTAAGTGAATTTCTTCTTCAGATATTTGTCGAGCCTCAATAAATGTAATAACTCACAATAAAAATTAAATGACAATTTATATTCTTCAATCCTATCCATTAATTTTAATGATGTTTTAAATTAATTATCTAATATTTCAATTATAACAGATATGGCACTTATTGCAAATAATGGTGTAACAGCAATACCTGATAAACTTGATGCCGCAAATATTTCTTTACTAAGTGATATACCAATTTTACATTTAAAAAAATACTTATAACTTTTTCGATAAACATACATTCGTTTTTTAAAATACTCTTCCATTTATTATTAATAAATGTCCAAACATCGTCTAAAAATGAAACATTTTAATTTTATAGATAAATATAAAAGAGATGGTAGATTCTTTCCAGATGTAGTACGTGGTATAATTCTAGGTGAATCGGGTAGTGGAAAAACATTTTTATCTACTAACTTTGTCGCAAATAAATGGCTACCATATAGGCAATTATACAGGATGGTCCATTTTAAAAGAGCCAATCAAATATCTCGAAAAATATGGAAGATACGGAAAAACGTTTCAGACAAAAGTTGTTTGGTTCGAAGGGGGACATAAGATGGTGCCATTGATGTGACCTTGGATAGTCATTTGAAGGTCACATGAAGGTCACTTTCAATTTCTTAAATGGAAACCCCCATTTTTCATTGCATATTCTTATAACTTATATCGAGAGCTTTCCAAAACACTATGATAAAGTATTTTTTCATTAACTACTTTTTGAGTTATTTTATATTTTAATCTGACATATTTTGATATAAAAAATAAAATATCTCGTAAAATATTTAGTTTTCGATAATCTTACCGTGATACTTTTATATACAGAATAATGAGACAAATCAATTAGTGTAAAGAAAAAAACAAATAATTGTTTTAAAAAATACATTGTAAATAATTACATACTTTTTCTTAAAAATGATTATTTTTTTATACTAATTGATTTGTCTCATTATTCTGTACATAAAAGTATTACGGTAAGATTATCGAAAACTAAATATTTTACGATATATTTTATTTTTTATATCAAAATATGTCAGATTAAAATATAAAATAACTCAAAAAGTAGTTAATGAAAAAATACTTTATTATAGTGTTTTGGAAAGCTCTCGACATAAATTATAAGAGTATGCTATGAAAAATGGGGGTTTCCATTTAAGAAATTGAAAGTGACCTTCATGTGACCTTCAAATGACTATCCAAGGTCACATCGATAGCACCATCTTATGTCCCCCTTCGAACCAAACAACTTTTGTCTGAAACGTTTTTCCGTATCTTCCATATTTTTCGAGATATTTGACTGGCTCTTTTAAAATGGATCACCCTGTATGTTCATAGTCCATCTATAGACCAACCTACTTATGTAGGATTAGAGAAAGAGTTGGAAAAAGATAAATATGATATTGATTATTTATTTGAGGGTAACTGGGAAAAAATTTTACCGGTAGAAGAATGTGCATCGAATAGTTTAGTAATTTTTGATGATGGAATGTTGAAAGATCGAAGTAAAATAATAAGTTATTATTGTGAAGGAAGACATAAAAATATTAGTATTCTCGGATTATATCACAAATACACTAAAATAAACCCTATAATTAGAAAAAATTCAAATCTGTGGTTTATTTTTAATGAGTTTGGAGATAATCTCAGAAAAATACGTGAAGAATTGGCTTCTGAATTAACGTATGAAGAGTTTTGTAAGTTCTGTAAAAAAGCTTGGTCAGAACCACATGGATTTTTGGGAATTGATAAAACAAAAAATGATAAATATTTCTTTCAAAAAAATAATGAATTATTATTATTATTATTATAAATGGGAAGAAATTTACGTAATGTATCAGACAAAGGACAACTGTTAAATACTGATTCAGAATTGTCGAATGCTTCACCGTCGTCGTCGTCAAATACAAAACCGTTAAATACAGCCTGTACACATAAGATGTTAAATACAGACTGTACTCATAAGATGTTAAAACCACTTAACAAACCTCCGGTTCTTGAATGCAAATCTCCGGTTTTTAACATGAAAACGGGGTTTAATTTTGGAAATAGATCATTTAAAAGTACATATGAAATAATGGGTACAACTCCACAAGAACGGCTGAAATAGAAAAGAAGCAAAATGAATTAAGAAAAACATTTCAAAATGCAAGAAATTTAAATATTAAAAGAAGTATAGATTCAGAAGAAAAAAATAAACCAATAACTTCTAGACTGGATGAAACGAATAGATGAAAAGAAATTAACATATTGATTGATAAACTGGACTCGAGTCTAAAATCAGCGCCTGAAAGGCACCTGAAAGGCTTAGTCCAAGGGACGCTAAGTCCGAAGGACGCCACAGATGTACAACCTTATCAAGATACTAAACTTGAAGAAATATTAAAAATCCTTAAAGGTTATATAGAGACTGATGATAATGATTAAGTATTTGAAGAGACCTTCGAGCACCCTTTGGACGCGGTACCAACTATTAGCTCGAGCCATTTACCTAAAAAATCAACTTTTCTAGTGTCACCAAGAATTAAAGAAGAAGGGGGTCCTTTATGGAATAAATATAAAAACCATCTTTATAATGAAACATCTGGATTCTGGCGTGACAGAGACATAAAACTGTAAGAGTAACAGAGGGAATAAAACTGTAAGAGTAACACAAAATGATAATCTTGTTTTTTATGATGATAATAATATAAAAATAGTAACACAACTTACTAATCCTTTAATGAAATTATTAACAGAAAAAAAGTACCATATAATTTCAAAGATGTTTATGGTGAAGATGTTATAAAAAAGTATAAGAATATAATTTATAAAACTAATGCAATTTATAAAGATAATGATCCTAGAAAAGGACCAGCTGCAAATCAATATACAAAATGGGAATATATTTTGAAATATTTATGGGAAAAAATGTGTGAGTCAAAAATTAGAAAAGGAAGTAAAAAGGGGGGTGGTTTTATTAATAAACATTCAAATAAACTAACCGGAAAGGTTCCAGAAATGCATTTACTGGGATATAATGCTTGTGGACCTTTTACGAATGTTGAGGAGAGATTGAAAAGAGGGTGGAAAGGAATAAATCCTT
The DNA here is from genome assembly GCA_009859135.1 of Formica selysi. Lineage (NCBI taxonomy): Eukaryota > Metazoa > Arthropoda > Insecta > Hymenoptera > Formicidae > Formica > Formica selysi. The sequence goes on from CM020812.1 coordinate 7,277,186, forward strand.
TAGATGAACATTGCAAACAACACGATCTTTTTTATTATACAAACCCAAATGTAGATTATAGTGAAATAAAGAAAGCAGATAAAACTTTACAAGAAGCAGCGTGGATGAGAGTATTGTCACCAGATGCTAGTAAGTCGGAAAGATTTTGGGCGTGGGTTGTTACAAATGCCATGAAATTAAAAACAAAATTAGGAATGGGACACATGAGTAAAAAAGATTTGTTATCATTATTAAAAAGGGCATTGGAAATATATAAAAAGAATCCACAATTAGCTAAGAACATTTTAAAATATTATGAAGATCAAAATCATCCATATAAAACAACTGGATTGATGTCAAGCAAGACTAAGTGTATTGAGAACTTAGGGGGTTTTCCTTGGTTAGCAACTCTCCCAATGATTTTCGCTGATTTATATTATCTTATGAATTCGGGTATGGATATATATATAGAACAGTTAAAGAGAACAAATTTCTGGATGAAACATTAAAAGGACAGATTAGAAATAATAAGGCATCCGAAGGACGCGACGAAGGACTAACCCATGTAGATAAAATTCGGGCAGATAAAATGATGCCATTTGTACATTATAATTTCGATGTCCCGCGTGAAGAAATTTTCAACACACCAAAATATCAACCATCACTCTTTAAATATCGTTATTAAATGGAATTAAACCTATCCTCTTATCAAAAACAAAAATTGAAGAAAGCTTGGTTTTATGATACAGGTGAAAAAATTAAATTGAATCCAAAAAAAGTTAAAAAAACAAATACTGATTATTATGGACTATTTCCATCATTATCTATTAGAAATGCAAATAAAGTATTTAGACAAATGGAACATAATAAAGGTACAGAACTCAGCCTATCTAAAAAAGAAGTTGAAAATTTAGTATTAAAGGCTTTATCAGACGATGATATAAAACAATATGTAAAAAAACTTAAAATACCTAATTTTAGAAACGTCTATGAAAAAATGAGTGTGGTATTGTTAATCTTTTTTTTCATTGGGTTTGCTATTTCAAAAATAAAAATCAGATATATTATTTTGATTCTGTGGGAGGAGATGCGTCTATAGAATTGAAAAATTATTTCAGGGGAATAGACTCATTATGAATACAAAGAAAAGGAAGGTGATCCAGCTATTTGTGGTTACTTATGTATAATAGTTCTTTATTTGTTGGAAGTTAAAAAAATAAAATGGGAAGATATGATAAAAACAATCGGAATAGGTGATATTAAGGATGTTTTATACTATAAGCGTCCTTTGGACTTAGCGTCTGAAAGTAAATGACATTGATGTGTTACGTCCTGGCGACTCCACGATTCCTTCCTTCCGCGAAGTTGCGGCAATGATAATCGATCGGTAATAGAAATGAGTCGTTCGGTAAATAGAGCATCTTGCGTCACACATTCCTTAAACATTTAGTCACTTATCAATATCTATATCTACGAGTAACCGTGAGAAAGACGCGACGAAACCGCGCCGGTCGCCGAAAAATAAATAAAAACCAGTAGATACCCTCGCAGTAGAATTCTCCAGCGGAATAAAAAGCTGATAACGAAAAGATAATAAAATTCTCACAAAATATCTGATGAATACAACTAAATCAATAATGACGAAACTTCTGTGACGTCACATTTGGACTTTGTCTAATCAAATCACGGGCGTAAGGGAAACCTAGAGCTCAAGGGATTCTGAACTGATCACCAATCGACGATCGTCATGAGTGAAAATTTGAAAAGTAGGAGAAACACCCCGCCTAATGAGGACACTCGCACAATTTTTAATTCGTTAAATTTTTGGAAGATTCCCACTCTTAGAAATTAGAATACACCCCGAAAAGAGAGATATAAAAAGAGGACTCGAAGGGACATACGATCACTTACGCACTTATTCTCCGGTCTTCAGCTTCACGCAGTCTTACTCTGTGCTTTTGCACCGTAATTCGCGAGTTAGGCACTTGTGCCACCAGTGTCCTCACTTGGCATCATCTCCAGAGCAACCACGAATCGAACATCGGGCTGCCGACATGAGACACAGGGCGAAACACCGTACAAGTTCGCCACCCCTCCACCTCTGAATTACTATTTAAAACAAGTAGAGTTGTGCAAATTAGAAACTTGCACATTGCTTCCTCATCATTTTATCTTACAATGCTTAAGCTGCTTTAACCATGCGGATTTTTCAATTTTTGCTTCCTCATAGAGGAAGCTTTGTGAGCGAAATAAAAATTAAAATGATTTCTTTCACCGATCCTCACTAAATTCAATATCAAACATCCTTTAATAATACTCTATTCATATAAAAAAATTTAATACAATATCTCAAATTTTCTGAAAGTTACAGCGTGTAAAGACATTTTTCAAAAAATTCAAAATTTTATAAAAAATGAACCCTTTCACCGGTACTCACCAAATTTAGTACCAATCATCCTTTAATAATATTCTATTCATGTAAAAAAATTTAATCCGATATCTCAAATTTTCTGAAAGTTACAGCGTGTACAGACATTTCTCAAAAAATTCAAAATTTTATAAAAAATAAACCCTTTCATCGATACTCACCAAATTCAGTAGTAACTATCCTTTAATAATATTTTATCCATCTAAAAAAATTTAACCTGATATCTCAAAATTTGCGAAAGTTACAAGGTATACAGACATTTCTCAAAAAATTAAAAATTTTATAAAAAATGAACCTTTTCATCGATTCTCACCAAATTCAATACCAACCATCTTTGAATGATACTCTATCCACGTAAAAAAAAATTAACCCGGTATCTCAAAAATTGCGGAAGTTAGAGGTTGTACAAAATATCGCGTACATACATACATACACACACACACACGCACACACACACACACACACATACATACAGACATTTTTTAGGAATATGATTTTTCGACGTTTTGGAACATTCTAAACACATTAGCATAGAAAACTCGAAAAAAAATTTTGTCACGAAAACAAAGCTTCCTCTATGAGGAAGCAAAAGTAAGTTTAATTGAATAATTTTTCTTTTCCTCCTTTTTGTCTTGTTTCTTATTTAAATCAAAACTTTCCGAAGAATGTTTCATTCTTTTTAATCATCAACCCATTTCGGTAATAAGTCTTAGAAAATTTTAAATCCTGATCTTAATCTAACACATATGCGAGCGACCAATTTTATATTTCTGACCGTTCTTAACATATACACTTATTTACTTATACATATTGATTTTGATTTTATGTTTTTATCCTTTAATCAAATATATTTTTATATTGTATTAACCAGTCAGAACCTAAATGTCAACGATAGAATCTTTCCCTTGCATTCTGACTGATGTCCTCCGTATTAATGTAACACCCGCGAATTAACACACACACATACATACACACGTACACTCATCGAGAAATTATAATCAACAATATTTTTATTTTAATTTTTTATAATCATGTATATCCACCATTTACTTTAAAATGAATAAATTTACATTTTGTTAATAAAATCAAAATAACTCTTTATTAAACCCCCCACTCTTTCTCCAGTCGAAAGATCGCACTTGGTCCCATCCCGCGTAAAAGAGATTAAATTCTCTTACCGAAAAGGGACCACCGAACGAACGTCTGAATAACCAGCGTAACAGCGACTTAGTCGTTTACCTGCTTTTCAGACCTGTCAGTTCGTTCGACCCGATTCCAAACACCACGAGACGTTTGATTTCGGGAAAATAAAAGATAGTTGTTGCGCCCTTCCGTCGACTCATCCTTCCCCGAATCTGGACGTAACAGATGTATTGCTTAAAGTGTAAGACAAAAACAAAATCAATGCATGAGCATAAAGAAAATAAAAATGGTAAATGGAGATTACATACGTAAAATATAACGCAAATTTTGATAGCAAATTGTTACAAATGTGATTCAAAGAAATCACTGTGATTTCAATTGTGAGCTTTTATATACTGTATATAAAAGCTCCCAAACAATAAATCTTATAAATGGCATCAAAACATTGTTCATATCAAGACCTTTTGTTTGAAAAATATCAAGATAAAATTGTGAAATTACAATACAAGTATACTTATCCTGAAATTAAAAGGCATGACAAGGAATCTGATTTTCATATAAAATTTAATGATAAACATGGTTTTATGCCAAACAAAACAAGAAATTTACCAAAAATACGTGTTACAAAGGAAGATGGGAGTGCTTATCCTGAAGGTACAACTAGCTTTTTAGTTAACAATTATTTTGCGTACATGTGGAGTTTGATTACAGTTTCAATGTTCAATACTGAGTTGGATAATAATTATAACGTGGGTCATGTTAGTACATTAAAAAAGCGTGCTAATATTTCAAACGAAGGTGAAGGAAGTGGTCAAGCAAGTGGTTTTATCGCTGAGAAAAAAATATGGTTTGATTAAGGGTGATGGTTTGTTTTATCCTACAATTGATATGGGAGATTTAATTCCTGGTTTCTTTGATGATATAAATGGGCCTATATTTGGTGTAGACATACACATTGTAATGACTTTAAAAGATGATTTGAGTGACTCATTGTTTACGTTTAGTGACGCTGAAATAGCCCCACCTCGCGGAAAAATTAATTTAGAAAGTTATCGTATATTGAAAGTTTGGTATATTGAATATGATGAAATTACAACGACAAACTTGATAGACGAATTAAAACATTTTAGTTTAGCTGGTAAATATACATTTACATATAAATGCTTTCAGTATGTAGAATATAGAGGATTACCAGATTTAAATACTTTACGTATGCCCTTAAATGATTTTGTTTTTACTCAGGAACCAAACTGGGCATTTATTTTCTTTATAAAAGATAAATTTCTGTACGACCAAAATGAGAATCCAACAAATTGGGGTCATGCTAATATTAAGAATATTCAAATATTGTATGGAGAAGAAAGACATCCTTCCGAACCTCAAAATTGTGAAATTGAAAAAGGAGATTATTACGAGTTGTATCGTTCAAGTTCAGAGTACGATGAAGCATTGTATGGACCTCATAGAATGATTTCTCAGTTTCACACGGTTGACAATTTTATAAAATACAATTGCTTTTTTAATATTGATTTGAGGAATAAACCAAAGAGTATTTCCACTGTGGAGAAATTACCAAAAATTTTAATTGCTTATTCTTCCAAATTTTTCAAGGGATTAAATTGTTATGTAGTATTTATAAATCAAAAGACTATAGCTTAAGATATGGTTATGAGTAGAATGATAGTTCAATATTTTTAATTAATTTAAAATTTATTAAATTAAAATCTTTAATTCATATAAATGCTGTACAAACCGAAAGGAAATTTAAAAGATGGGGTATCCTTTAATTTTGATAAACTTAAACACATAAAGTTTGGTGAAATAAGATTGGTAGATATATATATTCCTGGATATGATAACGCGGCAGAAAGTCTAAGCGCCGAAAAGGTGTCTGAAGGGCACCTGAAAGGCTTAGTCCAAGGGACGCTTAGTCCGAAGGATGCTTTATCATCTGAAATTACATTTCTATTTGTTTAAACTCAAACACAAATAATTGGCAAGTAAGAGCCAGCGCTGGAGTTGGTGCGCATACTTTATTTAAATTAGTTTAGCTGAGTGTCGATTTACGACATTACAAAATTATAATTAGACGAACGTTTCGGTCCTTTCTTGGGACCTTCTTCAGCGTGAAAAAATAATCGCAAACAAAAAAGATAGTTAAATCGGCGGGTCAATTGACTAATCTATAGCAAATTGTATCGCAATAATATTCGTTGTTTAGACATCACCAAGATATCGTAAGTACGTCTTCCTCACGGATGTCATGAGAGTCTCATTTTTTTACGGTTCACATCTCTCCCCGGTTGGCAAACCAGGAAGCAACCGAATCGATATGTTCACAGAACATTTATTAGTGCGCCTCCTGGAATCAACAAGGTGGAGAGAACCTACTATAGATTGCGTAAAGAAGATATAACACTTAAAACTCATCAAAGTCCCTTTTTCAAAATAACTATTTGTCCATCCAAAAAATTTAAATATAAATAAAAACCATAAATAATGGTGAGTGGGTCAAATTTATAAAACCATAAATAAATAAATAAGTTAAAAAAGTTAAAAACCAAATTATGTCATAGATTAAAAAAGAATTACAATAACAGTCAAATGATCAATCATAAGGAAAAAAAATCTCTCAAAAAATGACGAGAAATAATTAAAGTGTGGTGTCAGTACCTTAACATATCTTGGTATACACATAGCCAGACCAAATGGACTATCTTTTGCGAGATCTCACAATAGACTCACAAATATTACGCGGTGAGACGACAACGTTCGGAGTGACAAACAACAATTTTGATTATTATAGTTTTGACATTTTATCGATGACGGTCATGTACATATCGGGTAAGCATTCTGTGTCTGTTTGTAAATTAAGGCTATTTACTTGTCTCTTTATGAAAATCATCTTTAACAACAACCGTTTTTGGAGAAATGGTTCACTATCTAATATTTCCACCTTCTCCCAATTAAAGTTACGATTAAAATTTATCCTATGATCGGTAACAACTGAGTGAACAGTGGTGTTGCGATTTATATGATTCCGGTGTTCAGAAATTCTTTTTGTCAATTGTCTACGTGTCTGTCCTACGTAGGATGCATCGCAATCCAAACAATTAATTTTATATACAACATTCCTGCAAAGAGATTTTGGGTGATGTCTTTGTGTGTTTTAATATACTAACACAACATAACGCACGCTTCGCGCGCGCTATTTATTCTTTTTCATTAAACATTTTTAACGATATATACACAAAATAACTGTCAAAATATGCAATGACAGCCGCTCACGAAGTAAGCGCAATGACAGAACCAATCAGCATCGCGGAAAAGCGACAACAATACACTTCGAGACTTTCGTGTATCGACTTTACATGCTTTTTTTAGATAGGGACTAGCACGCAGCGCGCGCTACGCGCGCGCCTTCCATATCCATTACCAATACACTTTTATTCTTTTTCCATTAAACATTTTTAATGATATATACACAAAATCATATACGTCACAGAATAAACCAATATAACTGCCTAATATCATAAATATTATTACCTAATATCATATTCTTCCTCCTTCTTTTTTTCTCCGGTCTCTCTTTCTCTCTCTCTTTTTCACCTCCCTCTCTCACTATCCCTCTCTCTACCCTCTCACTCTTCCTCAACAGCTCTCTTCCCCTCCTCACTCCCTCACCCGCAACTCCCCTCTCTCTCTCTCTCTTGCTTATTCTTCCTCTTCTTTAATTTTAAATAAACTATCCTATTTATGCCTTCGCTCTTTCTTCTTCTCTTTCTCTCACTCTCTTAAAATTAAATAAATTAGATAATATCAATAATTTTTAATAATATTTTTTGATACTATTTAACAATATATGTAATAATACTAAACAATATTATTACCTGATATTATATTTATTCTCCACCTTTTTCCTTTTGTCTCTGTCCCTTTTTCTTGCTTATACTTTTTCTTCTTTTATTTTAACTCTTTCTCTCTCTCTCTCTCTCTCTCTCTCTTGCTTGTTCTTCCTCTTCTTTAATTTTAAATAAACTTGCCTTTTTTGTCTTCGCTCTTTCTTTCCCTTCTCTCTCCCTCTCTCTTAAAACTAAATAAATTAAATAATATTAATAATTTTTAATAATATTTCTTAATAATATTTAACGATATATTTAATAATACTGAACAATATTATTACCTGATATTATATTTATTCTCCACCTTTTTCCTTTTGTCTCCCTCCCTCTCTTTTGCTTATACTTTTTCTTTTTTAATTTTTTCTCTCTCTCTCTCCCCCTCCCTCCCTCTCTCTCTCCCTCCTTTCCTTTCCCCCTCTTTCTTTCTCTCTTTCTCTCTCTGTTTTTTTTGTCTTTTCTTTAACTTTAAATAAAATATTTAAGAGATTATTAATTATTATAACATTCAATTATTTAAAAAATTTGATATATAATTCAATAATATTTAATACCAAAATTAAATTTAATAATATTAAATAATATTTAAAAATATTTATTTATAATTTATAAATAAATATTATTTATTTATTTATTTATTCTTATATTTTCTTATATTTTCTTTTTAATTTTTTGATTTTAATATTCAGAATTTTATGTATATTAAATGTCAAATATCAGTTTATTACGCACCGATTTTAATTTATTAATTAATTAATCTATTTATTTTCCTATTTATTTATTTATTTTTCTATTTAATTACATATTTATTTATTTCCATTACCAGCACACTTTAAAGCGCGCGCTTCGCGCGCGCCATTTATTCTATTTCATTTAAATATTTTTAATGATATATACATAAAATCATATACGTCACAAAATAAACCAATATAACTGCCTAATATCATAAATATTATTACCTAATATCATATTCTTCCTTCTTCTTTTTTCCTCTGGTCACTCTTTCTCTCTCTCTTTCCCACCTCCCTCTCTCACTCTCCCTCAACAGCTCTCTCCCCCTCCTCACTTCATCTCACAGAACTCTCCTCTCTCTCTCTCTTTCTCTCTTGCTTATTCTTCCTCTTTTTTAATTTTAAATAAACCATCCTTTTTTTACATTCGCTCTTTCATTCTGTGTTTCCCTCTCTCTCTTTAAATTAAATAAAATAGATAATATTGTTGCGTCCGCGCGTCGACTTCGATAATACTCGAACACGCGCGACACAAACGGCACTCGCGTACCGCGACGTAAATGATTAACACTCTTTTAAAAGAACAGAAGGAACTTTAATAATAACACAGAACACACGATTAAACAAGGAACACAGAACGGGTAATAACGGTAATCGTAATCTCAAATATGTCCGCCCGGAATGACATCCGTCGCGAGACTCTCGATGGCCGATCTCTCTCTCAAGATGTCCGCCGTTGTTTAACAACAACGCTTAGCAACGTTTTCTCGGAGACGAATACAGCAGATTCATGAATAACCGCCTTAGACGACCCGCAGGGACGCAACACTACTCCCCCTCTTCAAAATTGTCGTCCCGACAATCAATGAGGGCTCTTCCAAATTAAATGGGTTGATCGTTGTCCTCTTCTTCCAAGGCGTTGACTCCAGGGTGCCTTAATGACTTCCTGCTCTACCCTGAGCTGCTGAGCTGCTGCTACAGGTTACCGAGCGCCATTATTTATCGGCCCCAATCACACACCCTCCAGGAATATACAGGATACTGTCATCGAACCCGTTTGACAAGAACATCCAACGTCGACTCCAGGGCACAAAAACGGTTTCCTGCTCTACCCTGAGCTGCTGCTGCAGGTTACCGAGCACCGTTAAAATCCAGAACCCAATCGACTTTGATACATCTTGAAACTACAGTAGCCGTCCCCCGTAGTTCGCCTTATTCTCGGAAATACTCAAAGCTGCTGCATCCCCGCATGTCAAAAGGGAGCGAATCTTCGGACAAGAGGGGGGTATATCTACCATGGACCCGACATCCTCAAAAGAGGACTCCTCAAGCCCCTGCCTCGGCATCCGCCCTAAGACCCGACGGGAAAACCATGGCTCAAAAACCGCGGGTGAGGCAGTCTTCTGTCAAAAGAATTCTCTTCTTCCTTACAATCCCGTTTCCTTCCGTAGAACTCTCCTCCCCTCTTTTCTCCTTTCATCTCTCCAAGAAATTATTTCCTTAAACACAAGCAAAGAAAACAAACACACGCAAGAACATTCACTTAAAATTGAAAATAGTAAAATATAATTATCATTATTTAATTAAAGGGTCTCAATTTATAACCGAGTTCATTTTCTCAAAAAGAATTTTGGCTTCGAGCTACCGAATCTCTATTATTAGATGGACTTAGCTGTGTTTGCCGTTGTCGGAAAATCTCCTTCATTCGGCAAAGCTCACTACCCCGCTCACGCAGTTGCGATTCAAATGCTGCTCGCATCCGCAATCGCTCCTCGCGAAGCTCCCGAATTTCTCGCATTGTGGATTAAAGAGTAATTGCCTCCAACGATGGCCCCGATGTCGCATCTTGAAGCGTCATCGTAGCACGAACTCTCTTTCGTGTGGAAACTCCCGTTATTGGATCCTGTTGCTCCATTGCCATAGCTCACGCTTTTCTTTTAAAATACACAAAACGGTCCGCCGTATTGTATCCCGGACGAGCCCCCAAAATGTTGCGTCCGCGCGTCGACTTCGATAATACTCGAACACGCGCGACACAAACGGCACTCGCGTACCGCGACGTAAATGATTAACACTCTTTTAAAAGAACAGAAGGAATTTTAATAATAACACAGAACACACGATTAAACAAGGAACACAGAACGGGTAATAACGGTAATCGTAATCTCAAATATGTCCGCCCGGAATGACATCCGTCGCGAGACTCTCGATGGCCGATCTCTCTCTCAAGATGTCCGCCGTTGTTTAAAAACAACGCTTAGCAACGTTTAGCAACGCTTAGCAACGTTCTCCCGGAGACGAATACAGCAGATTCATGAATAACCGCCTTAGACGACCCGCAGGGACGCAACAATATTAATAATTTTTAATAATATTTCATAATAATATTTAACAATATATTTAATAATACTGAATAATATTATTACCTGATATTATATTTATTACCTGATATTATATTCTCCACCTTTTTTCCTTTTGTCTCCCTCCCTCTCCTTTGCTTATACCTCCTCTTCTTTATTTTTAACTCTTTCTCTCTCTCTCTCTCTCTCTCTCTCTCTCTCTCTCTCTCTCTCTCTCTCTCTCTCTTTCTCTTTTGCTTCTTCTTCTTCTTCTTTAATTTAAAATAAACTATTTTTTTTTACTTTCGCTCTTTCTTTCTCTCTTTCTCTTTCTTTCTCTTAAAATTAAATAAATTAAATAATATGAATAATTTTTAATATTATAATATTTCTTAATAATATTAAACAATATATTTAAAAATACTGAACAATATTATTATCTGATATTATATTTACTCTTCTACTTTTTTCCTTCTGTCTCTTTCTCTCTCTCTTCCTCTCTTTTGCTTATACTTCCTCTTCTTTAATTTTAACTCTCTCTCTCTCTCTATTTTTCTACTGCTTATTCTTTTTCTTCTTTAATTTTAAATAAACTATCCTTTTCTGCCTTCGCTCTTTCTTTCTCTCTTTCTTTCTCTGTCTTAAAATTAATTAAAATAGATAATAATAATAATTTTTAATAATATTTCTTAATAATATTTAACAATATATTTAATAATACTAAACAATATTATTACCTGATAATATATTTATTCTTCTTTTATTTCCCTTCTATCTGTTTTTCTCTTCCTCCACTCTTTTGCTTATACTTCTTCTTCTTCAATTTTAACTCTTTCTCTCTCTCTCTCTCTCTTTTGCTTATTCTTCCTCTTCTTTAATTTAAAATAAACTTTCTTTTTTTTGCCTTTGCTCTTTTCCTCTCTCTCTGTCTCTCTCTATCTCTCTTAAAATTAAACTAAATAGATAATATTAATAATTTTTAATAATGTTTCTTAATAATATTTAACAATATATTTAATAATACTAAACAATTTTACTACCTGATATTGTATTTATTTTCCTTCTTTTTTCCTTCTGTCTCTTTCTCTCTCCCTCCCACTTTTTTGCTTATACTTCTTTTTCTTTAATTTTATTTAATATACCCATTGGCATCTTTAATATCTTTATTTTTTTATCCATTTATTTCCTTATTTTTATATCTATTTATTTATGATACGTACTTTGCATTCTTCGTCTCTTTTTCCCGTTTCTCCGTTCTCTATTTTCTTCTTCTTCTTTTCTCTCTCTTTTTCTTTTTCCTTCTTTTTGTATTCTCGTTTGACGGCCTGGGAAAGATAATAATACTATTTAAAAAAACCTGCAAATTTCGAGAGCTCACTTTGAATATCTAAAAAAATAAATAATTGTTTTTACACACACTACATACAAAAAATATTAAGAAAGATCCGAAATGGATAAAAATTTTATGTATATTAAATATCAAATATCAATTTATTACTCACCGATTTTAATTTATTAATTAATTAATCTATTTATTTTCCTATTTATTTATTTATCTATTTATTTATGTATTTATTTTCCTTTAAAGACATTTGTTGATTATTTTTGATTAATCTAATTATTTATTTGTTACCTATTTATTTATTTATTTATCTATTTAAGATCTGAAATGGATCGAAATTATATGTATGTTAAATAACAAATATTAGTTCATTACGTATATACATATTATTGAATTATAATTTATTTATTTATTTATTTATTCATGTATTTATTTACCTATTTTTGTGTCTATTTATTTATCTATCTATTTATGATACATACTTTGCGTTATTCGCCTCTCCTTTCTGTTTCTCCCTTTCCTATCTTCTTTTCTCTCTCCTTCTCTCTTCTTCCTTCTTTTTGTCTTTTCTATTATCTTTCTATATACTGAACATAGATTCAAATCGCCTTTAATAAAGTTATCTCTTCCAAGAAAAGATCTGTAATGGATCGAAATTATATATGTTAAATAACAAATATTATTTCATTGCGCATCAATTATAATTTATTTATTTGGTTATGTATCTATTTACCTATTCATTAATTTATTCATGTCATTATTTATCAATCTATTTATGATACATACTTTGCGTTATTCGTCTCTCCTTTCTGTTTCTCCCTCTTCTCTTTCTCTCTCTCTCTCTCTCTCCACCTTTTTTCCTTTTGTCTCCCTCCCTCTCTTTTGTTTATACTTCCACTTCTTTAATTTTAACTCTCTCTCTCTCTCTCTCTTTCTCTCTCTCCCCCTCTCTCTCTCTCTCTTTCTCTCTCTCCCTCTCTCTCTCTTTTTCTGTTGCTTATTCTTCCTTTTCTTTAATTTAAAATAAACTATCCTTTTTTTTGCCTTCGCTCTTTCTTTCTCTCTTTCTCTCTATCTCTCTCTTAAAATTGAATAAATTAGATCATATTTATAATTTTTAATAATATTTTTTAATAATATTTAACAATATATTTAATTATACTGAACAATATTATTACCTGTTATTATATTTATTCTCCTTCTTATTTCTTTTTGTCTCTCTCTCTCTCTTCTTCCCTTTTGCTTATATTTCCTCTTCTTTAACTTTAACTCTCCCTCTCTCTTTCTCTCTCTGTCTCTCTCTCTCTCTCTCTCGCTCTCTGTCTTTTGCTTATTCTTCCTCTTCTTTAATTTTAAATAAAACTTTTTTCTTTCTTTTCCTTCTCTCTCTGTCTCTCTCTCTCTCTTTTATTCGTCTTTTCTTCTTCCTCTTTCTCTCTATATTAACTTAATTTAATATATTCACAAATAAATATCAATATACTATGACATTTAATTTGCATGAAAATTTTAGGAAATTTAAGAATTAACAAATGCAAGAAATTAAATATATTGTATTTTTATCAAACATGGTATCTTCTATTATACATAAAATAAAAAAAGTTATTTTTTCGTAAGCAATAGATTATTTTCTCTTATTGAATTATATTACTATTAATTAAAATATTACTATTAGCCTTGCTCACAATATACGAACGAACTCGACTCACTTGATCATACTTGACTCACATCATCGACACGCATTTTTAAATATATTTTAAATATATAAATTTAATACATTCACAAATAAATATCAATATACTATGACATTTAAAATTAAGTAGCATAAATAATATTAATAATATTTAATAATATATTTAATAATATTAAACAATATTGTATTACCTGATATTATATTCCTTCCCCTTCTTTTTCTTCTGTCTCTCTCTCTCTCTCTCGCGCTTTCTCCCTCTCTTTTGCTTATGCTTGTTTTTCTGTAATTTTAAATAAAGCTTCTTTCTTTTCTCCTTCTTTCTTTCTCTCTCTCTCTTTTTATCTGTCCTTCTCTCTTAAAATGAAATTACATAAATAATATTAATAACATTTAATAATATTTCTTAATAATATTTAACAATATATTTAATAATACTAAACAATATTACTACCTGAAATTATATTTATTTTCCTTCTTTTTTCCTTCTGTCTCTTTCTCTCTTTCTCCCACTTTTTTGCTTATACTTCTTTTTCTTTAATTTTATTTAATATAACCATTGGCATTTTTAATATCTTTATTTTTTTATCCATGTATTTACTTATTTTTATATCTATTTATTTATGATACGTACTTTGCATTCTTCGTCTCTTTTTCCCGTTTCTCCCTTCTCTATTTTCTTCTTCTTCTTCTCTTTCTCTCTTTTTCTTTTTCCTTCTTTTTGTATTCTCGTTTGATGGCCTGGGGAAGATAGTAATATTATTTTAAAAAACCTGCAAATTTCGAGGGCTTACTTTGATTATCTAAAAAAATAAGTAATTGTTTTTACACATACTACATACAAAAAATATTAAGAAAGATCCGAAATGGATCAAAATTTTATGTATGTTAAATGTCAAATATCAGTTTATTACGCACCGATTTTAATTTATTAATTTATTTATCTATTTATTTTCCTATTTATTTATTTATTTTTCTATTTAGTTACATATTTATTTATTTCTTTATTTATCTATTTATTTAATATAATTTCTCTTCTTTAATTTTAAATAAAACTTCTTTCTTTCTCTTCCTTCTCTCTCTCTGTCTCTCTCTCTTTTATTCGTCTTTTCTTCTTCCTCTTTCTCTCTATATTAACTTAATTTAATATATTCACAAATAAATATCAATATACTATGACATTTAATTCGCATGAAAATTTTAGGAAATTTAAGAATTAACAAATTCAAGAAATTAAATATATTGTATTTTTATCAAACACGATTTCTTCTACATAAAATAAAAAAAGTTATTTTCTCGTAAGCAATAGATTATTTTCTCTTATTGAATTATATTACTATTAATTAAAATATTACTATTAGCCTTGCTCACAATATACGAACGAACTCGACTCACTCGATCATACTTGACTCACATCATCGACACGCATTTTTAAATATATTTTAAATATATTAATTTAATACATTCACAAATAAATATCAATATACTATGACATTTAAAATTAAGTAGCATAAATAACATTAATAATACTTAATAATATATTTAATAATATTAAACAATATTATATTACCTAATATTATATTCCTTCTCCTTTTCATTTCTTTCTGTCTCTCTCTCATTCTCTCTCTTTCTCCCTCTCTTTTGCTTATTCTTGTTCTTCTGTAATTTTAAATAAAGCTTCCTTTTTTTTCTCCTTCTTTCTTTCTTTCTCTCTCTCTTTCTATCTGTCCTTCTCTCTTAAAATGAAATTACATAAATAATATTAATAACATTTAATAATATTTATTAATAATATTTAACTATATATTTAATAATATTGAACAAAATTATTACCTAATATTATATTTCTTCTCCTCCTTTTCTATCTCTCTCCCCTCCTTTCTCTCTCTCTCTCTCTCCTCTCCCCCCTCTCTCTCCCGTCCTCATCCCCTCATTCTCTCTCTCTCACTCACTCGACCACATTCGAATCACATCATCGACCATCAATCAAACATGCAATTTTAAATATACTTTAAATATATTTTCCATATCTAAGAATCAATGAATATTTACTAACCCCACTCACGATAAATTTTTGATAATATCTCTTAATAATATTTAACAATATATTTAATAATACTTAACAATATTATTACCTGATATTATATTTATTTTTCTTTTCTTTCTGTCTCTTTCTCTCTCCCTCCCTCTCTTTTGCTTATACTTCCTCTTCTTTAATTTTATCTCTCTTTCTCTCTCTCTCTCTCTCTCTCTCTCTCTCTCTCTCTCTCTCTCTCTCTCTCTCTCTCTCTCTTTCTCTCTCTCTCTCTCTTTCTCTCTCTCTCTCTCTCTCTCTCTCTCTCTCTTTCTCTCTTCGTATTTTCCTTAACTTTAAATAAAATATTTAAAAGATTATTAACTATTATAATATTCAATCATTTAAAAAAGTTAATATATAATTTAATAATACTTAATACTAAAAATAAATTTAATAATATTAAATAATATTTAAAAATATTTAATATTTCTTAATAATATTTAACAATATATTTAATAATACTGAACAATATTATTACCTGATATTATGATAATTCTCCTTTTTTCTTTCTTTTTATCTCTTTATCTCTCTCTCTCTCTCTCTCTCTTTCTCTTTCTCTATTGCTTATTCTTCATCTTCTTTAATTTTAAATAAACTATCCTTTTTTGCCTTCGCTCTTTCTTTCTCTCTTTCTCTCTCTGTCTTAAAATTAAATAAATTGGATAATGTTAATAATTTTTAATAATATTTCTTATTAATATTTAACATAATATTTAATAATACTAAACAATATTATTACCTGGTATTATATTTATTCTCCTTCTTCTTTCCTTTTGTCTCACTCCCTCTCTTTTGCTTATGCTTACACTTCTTTAATTCTCTCTCTCTCTCTCTCTCTTCTATTCGTCTCTTTCCTTCTTCCTTTTTCTCTCTATATTAATTAAATATATTTAACTTTGTTTTCTTTAACTCTATTTTCTTTAACTGTCAAACTGTCAAAAGACATAAACTGTCAAACTGTCAAACGACACGAGTGAAGCAAGCGTAAATACAACAAGCTCGCCGCGCAACTCGACAACCAATCAGACACGCGGTAAAATGGCAACAATACGTGCGATACATATCGACTCAAAACGCTCATTTCACGCGTCTACATGAGTTTTTTTATATAGGATTTATGCAGTTTATTGAGACTAAAATAAGATAATTTAACATCGAGGTCTTTTATGATATCAATAAACCGTTCAGATATGGAAGGAATATACGGAATTGTAAAGTAAACAGTCTTAGGTTGGTCCTCTGTACTAGTATTCATTTTTTCATTATATAGGATTTATGCAGTTTATTGAGACTAAAATAAGATAATTTAACATCGAAGTCTTTTATGATATCAATAAACCGTTCAGATATGGAAGGAATATATACGGAATTGTAAAGTAAACAGTCTTAGGTTGGTCCTCTGTACTAGTATTCATTTTTTCATAATTTAAATTGTTGATTAACAATTTGAGCCGGTGATAGATAGTTTGGAAAATGAAAGGCAAAGGATAGGAATTATTAAGCAGAATCTGTATAATAATTGATGTTTTTTGAGTGAAACCTGGGGTGAGACAATAAAAATGCTCTATCTAAGAGACCGATAACCGTGCCTCTTTTCTGATAAAGTGGATGTGGAGAAAGAAAATTCAAGTATCTGCCAGAAAACGTCTCCTTATGGTACCAATCATATATAATGCGGTTGTTGTCTAAAAACATTGTTATGTCCAAAAAATTTAAGCTGTTATTTAAACCGGTTTCAATTGTAAATTGTAATCTTGTGTGGAAAGAATTGAAAATGTTTAGTGTGTAGTCTATTAAATCAGAAGGAACTGCGAGAGCCACATCGTCGACATATCTAAAATAAAAAGATGGTGCGAATTTCAGAGTTGAAAGGGCTCTGTTTTCTAAATCTTGCAACACTATATCTGCAATAATTGGCGACAACGGTGAGCCCATAGGTGTGCCAAATGTTTGTTGGTAAAAAACTTTATTAAAGGTGAAAAAAGTGGAATTCAAGACAAATTCGATTGCTAGTAAAAATTCCGCTTTGGGGATGTCACAATTCGCAGATATAAAATCCCATCTTTTTAATACACTATCCATTGCTGCCTCTATTGGAATGTTCGTAAACAACGAAATGACATCTAGTGAAATCAGACTAACTTTATCAGTTATCTGTATATTTAAAAGTTTTTTTACTAATTGGAAGCTATTATTAATATGACTTTGTGTGAGTGGAAAACTTTTGTACATGATCTTATGTAAAAAAGAAGCTAAATAATATAAGGGACTGTTTTGAGCAGAAACGATTAATCTAAATGGGCAATTGGGATTGTGTATTTTTGGTAGCCCATAAGCTCTCGGTAAGATCCCATCCCCACAAAATAATGACCTATAGGTAGTCGCGGAAATAAAGTCAGCCCTTTTCCATCTGGTCAATAGATCACGAAGGCTATTGATCAGTTTATTAGTAGGGTCTTTTTTCAAAATCAGATATGTCTCTCTATCCTTAAGCATACCTTCCACTTTGTCTTTATACTTATCTTTATCCAGAGCGACTGTGATATTACCTTTATCTGCGCGTGTAAGAATTAGATTCGGGTGTTGGTTAAGAAATTTATTGGTGACAGTAACTAGGTATTTAATGTTATTTTTTAGTTCACCATCAGGAAATGAATAAGATGGCAAATTGTTAATAATGCTTGTAACACGATTTCTGATTTGGAAATTGTGATTTGGAAGGTAGTTTTTTTAAATTGTATTCAAAGCTCTTAATGAATTCCAATGATAATTTATCTGTATTAAATATCGGTAAGCTGAAATTCTCTCCAAGCTGTAATAAATATTGAATATCTGTCGGGATATTGATCGATGAGAGATTTATGAACCATTTATCTTTTGTGTGTAATAAGGATTGTTTATTATTGTCGAAAGAGTCCGGGTCTATTTTGATTTCAATGTTATTGTTTTGGACATTCTGTCCACCGATCAACGGATAATATGTAGAGTTCGAGTATGTAAAATTTTTAAACCTGTGAGAAAGCCCGTTATAAACATAATGTATAGGTTTGATATTACTTCGGGTATTATTATGTTTCATCAATAAGTAATTGAATTTCTTATTCAATCTGTTTCTTTCCTTAGTAAAATAAGTATATAAAGAACCACTCTGCCTATTAAAAAATGAGTTACAAACAGACACTGGAATGTAACAATTAATAAATACACAACCCTAATTGCCCATTTAGATTAATCGTTTCTGCTCAAAACAGTCCCTTATATTATTTAGCTTCTTTTCTACATAAGATCATGTACAAAAGTTTTCCACTCACACAAAGTCATATTAATAATAGCTTCCAATTAGTAAAAAAACTTTTAAATATACAGATAACTGATAAAGTTGATTTCACTAGATGTCATTTCGTTGTTTACGAACATTCCAATAGAGGCAGCAATGGATAGTGTATTAAAAAGATGGGATTTTATATCTGCGAATTGTGACATCCCCAAAGCGGAATTTTTACTAGCAATCGAATTTGTCTTGAATTCCACTTTTTTCACCTTTAATAAAGTTTTTTATCAACAAACATTTGGCACACCTATGAGCTCATTGTTGTCGCCAATTATTGCAGACATAGTGTTGCAAGATTTAGAAAACAGATCCCTTTCAACTCTGAAATTCACACCATTTTTTTATTTTAGATATGTCGACGATGTGGCTTTCGCAGTTCCTTCTGATTTAATAGACTACACACTAAACATTTTCAATTCTTTCCACACAAGATTACAATTTACAGTCGAAACCGGTTTAAATAACAGCTTAAATTTTTTGGACATAACAATGTTTTTAGACAACAACCGCATTATTTATGATTGGTACCATAAGGAGACGTTTTCTGGCAGATATTTGAATTATTATTATTATTATTATTATTATTATTATTATTATTATTATTATTATTTGTATTGTTGCCGCTTTTCCGCGTGTTTGATTGGTTGTCGAGTTGCGGGGCGAGCTTCGCGATTTGATGTGTTGTATTTACGCTTGCTTCACTCGTGTTGTTTGACAGTTTGACAGTTTATGTCTTTTGACAGTTTGACAGTTAAAGAAAATAGAGTTAAAGAAAATAAAGTTAAATATATTTAAATAATGTAGAGAGAAAAAGGAAGAAGGAAAGACGAATAAAAAAGAAAGAGAAATAGAGAAGGAGAGAGAGAGAGAGAGAGAGAGTTAAAATGAAAGAAGAAGTATAAGCAAAAGAGAGGGAGAGAGAGAGATAAAGAGACAGAAAGAAAAAAAAGGAGAATTATCATAATATCAGGTAATAATATTGTTCAGTATTATTAAATATATTGTTAAATATTATTAAGAAATATTATCAAAAATTTATCGTGAGTGGGGTTATTAAATATTCTTTGATTCTTAGATTTGGAAAATATATTTAAAGTATATTTAAAATTGCATGTTTGATTGATGGTCGATGATGTGAATCGAATGTGGTCGAGTGAGTGAGAGAGAGAGTGAGGGGATGAAGACGGGTGAGAGAGGGGGGAGAGGAGAGAAAGAAAGAGAGAGGAGGGAAGAGAGAGAGAGAGAGAGAAGGAGGAGAAAAAATATAATATTAGGTAATAATTTTGTTCAATATTATTAAATATATAGTTAAATATTATTAATAAATATTATTAAATGTTATTAATATTATTTATGTAATTTCATTTTAAGAGAGAAGGACAGATACAAAGAGAGAGAGAAAGAAAGAAAGAAGGAGAAAAGAAAGAAGCTTTATTTAAAATTACAGAAGAACAAGAATAAGCAAAAGAGAGGAGAAAGAGAGAGAATGAGAGAGAGACAGAAAGAAATGAAAAGGAGAAGGAATATAATATTAGGTATTATAATATTGTTTAATATTATTAAATATATTATTAAATATTATTAATGTTATTTATGCTACTTAATTGTAAATGTCATAGTATATTGATATTTATTTGTGAATGTATTAAATTAATATATTTAAAATATATTTAAAAATGCGTGTCTGATTGATGGTCGATGATGTAAATCGAATGTGGTCAAACGAATGTTATCGAGTTAGTTCGACAGTTTGGTGACAGTTCGGTGACATTTCGTGAGTGATTGATTAGTATTAATAGTATATTGATATTTATTTGTGAATATATTAAATTAAGTTAATATAGAGAGAAAGAGGAAGAAGAAAAGACGAATAAGAGAGAGAGAGAGAGAGAGAGAATGAAAGAGAGAGAGAGAGAGAGAGAGAGAAAAGAAAGAGAAAGAAAGATGTTTTATTTAAAATTAAAGAAGAGGAAGAATAAGCAAAAGACATGGAGAAAGAGATAGACAGAAGAAAAAAACGAGAAAAAATATATTAGGTGTACAAATAAGTTTCCGCCGTTTTTTATCAAAAATTGGGCATTTATTGTGAAAGAACGGAACCTAATGTTTTATTTGAAGTATTGTCCATCGCTTGCCACTACTTTTTCCCATCTTTCTGGCAGCATACGGATACCGCGTCGGAAGAATGCTTCATCTTTTGAGGCTATCCACGAATCGACCCAATTTTTGGTATCTTCATATGATGTGAAGTGTTGCTCAGACAGGCCATGCGCCATCGATTTAAACATGTGGAAATCAGAAGGAGCAATGTCTGGTGAATACGGCGGGTGGGGTAAAACTTCCCAATTGAGTGTTTCCAAATAGGTTTTGATCGGCGCCGCAACATGTGGACGAGCATTATCATGCAGGAGAATAACTTTATCGTGTCTGGAGTAGTGGGCGCGCTTTTCCTTGAGTGCTCGACTCAATCTCATCAATTGTGTTCGGTAGACAGCCCCAGTAATGGTTTCGTTCGGTTTGAGCAACTCATAATACACGACACCAAGCTGATCCCACCAAATGCATAACAAGAGTTTTTTTCCATGAATATTTGGCTTAGCTGTAGATATTGAAGCATGGCCAGGTGGTCCCCATGATTTCTTCCTTTTTGGATTATCATAGTGGATCCATTTTTCATCACCAGTGACTATACGGTGCAGAAAACCCTTTCGTTTATGCCTGGCAAACAGCATTTCAAATGTGAACAATCGGCGTTCAACGTTTCTCGGCGTCAGTTCATATGGAACCCAATTTCCTTGTTTTTGAATCAATCCCAATGATTTCAACCGATGTGAAATTGCTTGTTGAGTCATTCCCAATGTAAGTGCAAGTTCTTCTTGCGTTTGGCACGAATCTTGATCCAATAATGCTTCCAATTCCGCGTCTTCATACACTTTCGGCTTTCCGCTACGTTCTTTGTCTTCGATGTCAAATTCACCGTTCTTAAACTTTTGAAACCACTCACGACAACTTCTCTCACTTAAGGCAGCCTCACCATATACTTCTACAAGCAATCGATACGCCTCAGCTGCAGATTTCTTCAAATTGAAGAAGTAAATCAAAAGTTCCCGCAAATGACGCTTATTCGGCTCAAAACTCGACATTTTCGCACACAAAAGAATATATTATACTGATAAAAAATCATTAATATTTTAAGGTTATGTTATTGACTGATGTCCAATCTTACGATAAGGACGTTTTACATCTGACAATTTTAACCATAACTTACTGGTGGCGCCAACTTTTGTCAAACGGCGGAAACTTATTTGTACACCTAATAATATCAGGTAATAATATAAATAAATATATATTGTTGAATATTAAATATAATGTTAAATATTATTAAATATTTTTAATTATTATTTAATATTATTAAATTTAATTTTGGTATTAAATATTATTGAATTATATATCAAATTTTTTAAATAATTGAATATTATAATAATTAATAATCTCTTAAATATTTTATTTAAAGTTAAAGAAAAGACGAAGAGAGAGAGAGAGAGAGAGAGAGAGAGAAAATTAAAGAAGAGGAAGTATAAGCAAAAGATAGGGAGAAAGAAAGAGACAAAAAAAAGAAGGAGAATAAATAAAATATCAGGTATATTGTTTAGTATTATTAAATATATTGTTAAATATTATTAAGAAATATTATTAAAAATTATTAATATTATCTATTTTATTTAATTTAAGGAGAGAGAGGGAAAGACAGAATGAAAGAGCGAATGTAAAAAAAGGATGGTTTGATTTCCGGTTTATCGCGAAATCTGCGAAGTGATGAATTGAGCAATTTTTCCGCGTGAAGCCTTGAACTTCCGATTCCAATCGGAGGTCCCTTCTTGAACGGTAACCGCACGACATACCGTCCGTCAGACTCGCGAGAATGCGTTAGGCGAAAATGCTCTTCACACTGCTGTTCTGGCGGTGTGAGATGAGTTTGTCGTGGGAGTTCTTCGACTTCCCAGAAGCGACGAAGTTCCTCTTCGAGAGAAGGAGAGCCGACGATATGATGAGTCGAAACGCGACTGAGAGCGCAGTTTCCGGAGAGAATTGTCGGCGACGAGGAATTATTCGTCGTTGATGACGTGATAGGTCCCGAAATTATCCATCCAAGGACGGAATTCTTAGCGATGGGTTGTCCGACGCCTCCTTTGCGAACACCGTCGAGAATTATATCGTTGTAGAGGTCCGCTCCGATAATGATATTGATAGGATCGGGACTCGTCGGATCTGCGTCTGCTCGCGGCAAATCAGAAAGATAAGAGAGTGACGAAATGTCCACGTTCTGTTTCGGAGTATAAGAAGTTAACGATTTCATAATGAGCGCGGTGGTCGAAAGCGACGGAACGAGAGAATTGCGAGGAGAAATGAATATGTGAGTCGCGTGTTGAAATGTCCCCGCGTGAATCCCGCCGACGGCGGAAACGGAGATCGGCATGCGAATGCGTTTTACGCGCAATAGTTGCGCTAAACTTTCCGAAATGAATGTCATTTCCGAGCCCTGATCGAGGAGAGCTCGAACGACAACGGTACGACCGGACAGACAGCGTACCGTTACCCAGGCCGTCGCTAATAAGACGGGTGATCGCTTTCTCGTTGAGGCGATCAGAGAATTTACTTCCGGTGTCGAACCGGACGGTTGAGGCGACGAGCAATCCGGCATAATAGTTCTCGAGGAACTTGAGCCAGAATCCGAGTCAACGTGTAGCATCGAATGATGCTTTTTGTGGCAAACCCGACATGAATATTTACTCCGACATTCCTGTGCCGAATGCTTCGCGATTAAGCAATTGAAGCAACGTTTATGCTGCTTAACGAGCTCTCGCCGTTGACTCGCATTCTTACTCACGAACGCAGGGCACACATTAAGAAAATGTCGAGCTTTGCACACCGGAGACAGAGTCTGGGTGCTAGCGAATGCGGTGGCGGAATGTACGCGCGAGGCTGCAACGGGTTTGGTAGTGTTCTTGGAACTTGCGGTTGTCGCATATTCTTCGAGCGCGCGAGTACGAGATTGTAGAAAACGAAGAAAATCTTCGTACGCCGGCGGAGCGTCGGTATCGCTTGCTTTCACGTTCCATGCTTTTCGCGTTACCGGATCTAATTTTTGCGCGATAAGGTGAACGAGAATATCGTTCCAGAGTTCCTCCGGCTTTCGATTCAGATTTTTTAACGACGCTACCGCGATATTAACTTTGTCACATAATGTTTGCAACTCGGAAGCCGATTCGCGTGTTATCGGTGACAAGTTAAGCAATGTCGAAAGATGTGTGTTTATCGACCGTCGTTTGCTTTCGTACCGCGAAGTCAAAGCCTTCCATGCGATTTCAAAATTCGCGGCGGTTACAGAAATATTCGCTATACATTCTAACGCACGACCCTTTAGACAGGATGTTAAAAAATGCATGTGAGCGAAATCATTTAGATCCGAATTTTCACGAATTAGCGTCGTAAAGCAATCGCGAAATTGTTCCCATTCGTCGTAATTGCCGTCAAACGGAGGCAATTTAATGGGGGGAAGATGCGATAGAGAAAACGCGGACGCTTCCGCGTGCAGCCTCGTCGAGGAAAGAGACGGATTTGGACTCACGACCGGCTCCATTTCCTCCAAGATTTCCGCCATGTGGTCCAGAGCGTTCTCATAGACTGTTTGAGTCGCGTCGTAATGATTGTCCTTGAAGTAGCTGAAAGACGACCGGATTGGTTCCGGGACTTTCCGTGACACTTCTGCGTGTCCATTGGAAAATTGACTCCAGTATTCCTTGAGCGTTGAGATCCTGGACCGCACCTTAGCTGGTGTTAGATTGCTCCTACCGATTTTTTTGAAGTTTTTGAGAGCGCGTTCAATCGTGCGCTGCAGCTGCTGCTGATGTGCGACGTGCGACGTGCTGCGAACTTATCCTCCACACACGCTTCTATCCGGCTCGAAGAACCAATATGTTCGGGAGTCGACCTCGACGAGATCGCCCGAATCTTGAGAAACGCTCAGAGATGAGCGAGAAGCGGTGTGTAACGCGAATCCGGAGATTCGCTGGAGGATAAGGAGATGTTCAGAAGATACTCGATTGCAAATTGTTTTCAATGTTCGTTTAATTTTGAATAATAGGAGCGAGCGACGGTATGTATTCCGCGACTCCGACGGAAATCTTCAAAATGTCCTGTTAATGACTGCCTTCGACGCGTATCGGAAATCTTGTAGAGCTTCTTGCTAGAGGCTCTCGCGAGAACGGATATCTTGCATGCGGACGCCGGATGTTGCTTGGCGCGAGGCAGAGGACATTCGCGGAATGGTTAACGCGCGTCGACTCTCGGACTCCACACTCTTAACAATCACAAACTCAATAAGTATAGAGCAGGTAGTAATACAGACAATGAGGCGTCTTTCGCATTGAGTTCGATGCTCGATTGTATGCTAGAATGTCGGTTGAGAATTTACAACGAGAATGATGAAAGCGCATACGACACGAGCGAAAGTAACAACAGCAGCGCGAATGGTCTATGAGAACCGCGACACGACACGAGCGAGAATACGACACGAGATAATATTATACGAGAAATTATGATACGAGAAATTATGATCGATTGCTATCGACCAGCTCGATTCGTCGTCAGCGGCAGACTGAATAACGACGGAAAAGAGTCGCGGTCGACCGATTTCCATAATAGGATATTTTCGGCGCCGAACGTTCGAGAATATAGGTGTTTGTCACACTTTCTCTTTGTTATGATCACGCGATCACGCGCCGATCGGCTGATCGCGATGATGTTTATTCTCGCTCGGGTTTTGATCGCGGCTCTTACCGTTCAGATTTGTCGGTTGAATTTACAGTTTAAATTTATCGATTAAATTCAACGTTTCAATCTTGAACATATTGCGATACAATTTGCTATAGATTAGTTCATAGACCCGCCGATTTAACTATCTTTTTTGTTTGCGATTATTTTTTCACGCTGAAGAAGGTCCCAAAAAAGGACCGAAACGTTCGTCTAATTATAATTTTGTAATGTCGTAAATCGACACTCGGCTAAACTAATTTAAATAAAGTATGCACACCAACTCCAGCGCTGGCTCTTGCTTGCCAATTATTTATGTTTGAGTTTGTATTTAATAGAGCCTGTACTTTTGAGTTTATTTTTATTTGTGCCAGAAGAACTAAATTTAGAGGATGCGCCTGAAAGGCGCCTGGAAGGCTATGTCCGAAGGATACTAACAAAGTATACAATAACTATTAATTTAGGTCAAGGTCTTAATTCAGCTGAAGATATTCAAAAGAATGTCATATATAAAGTGAAAAATATTCTAGAAACAGAAAAAAAGAACTGGGTACCAAAATATAAAATTGATTTAGAAGTGAGTTCTATTAGTGTTGAATTTGATAAAAACGATAAATTAGTGAACAAAATATTTGACGCAATAGAATCAAGGGTGTTAAACTCTGAAAATGGAGGACTTTCTCTTATTAAAAAAGAACCTGGTAAAATTAATCTAGGTTTACTAATCCGGGGTGTATTTGCTATTCAAAACTTAAAAAATCTTATAGAAGAAGAAAGAATAAATCTCATAGAAGAAGTACCGCTGCTATAAACAAATTTAAATTTGAGAAGAATAATAATGAAACAAGGGTATATAGTCCTGTAAAATTAATAATAACCTATCCTGGTAAAATATTTGATATCCCACAATATGCTGTTATAGAGTCGGGTAAAGAAACTGTATTCAAAGGTGAAAACCAGAAGGGAGTCACTCTTAGTTCAGGTCAAGCATCTGAAAGGCACCTGAAAGGCTTAGTCCAAGGGACGCTAAGTCCAAAGGACGCCCTTGATATGTGTGTATATTCAAATTTTGTGGAAGGACCGATATTTAGTTTTGTTGCAAATAAATTACCTGTTTATATCAAACCTGCGAATGTAATGTATTTTCGTTCTGGAGATAACATAGGTCTATTTGATAAATTAAAACTTACTTTCGAAGGAGAGGGCCTGAACTTAAAAAATGTGAGCGTAATGGTTGACTTACATGAAACAGAATGTTTCCAGTATGGAAAAAATATTAATTGAAAGAAGAAAAGAACATCTTAAGCAGGTTTACAAGTGAATTAACACTGTGCCAGTGACCTGCTAGGACATTGCCGAAGGGAGCAAAAACCTCTGTGAGGAAAATCACCTGACGGTATGTGCTCGCCAGCGCTGGTTTTTTTTTTATTTTGAGTACATACCGTCAGGTGATTTTCCTCACAGAGGTTTTGGTAATCTTGGTGAATTTCTTAATTCGGGTCAAGCCCTTTCTTTTTAGGAAGGAGGCCTATGAGGTATGTAATCTTGTTTCTCTAACCCATTTCTGCATAGAGAATATAAACTACATAGCTCCTATTCCTATTCCTATTCCTGGCGCCAGGACACACACAACGCCGCTCAGTTTTTTTTACATGCCATATTATTTACCAAGCCGGCCGCTCTTGGCAAATAAAATCTTGGATTGGGCGGATTCGAACCGACAATCTCAAGATTACTAGGCATGTGTTATCTCCCTGAGCCATACGAAGATAAAAGTTAAACATGACTAATTACTGAGTGACATATGATCCGAGTGCTTCGACGCTTGGTCTTTCAGACGCTTAGTCTTTCAGACACTTAGTCGTTGTATTATAATTGATCTTGATTCAGAGTTTAACACTCTTGGAATTTAGGATTTCTGTCAATATTTGGAGGGTTTTTCCAATATTTTGTTAGTTTCTTTCAATATTTTGAAAGTTCTTCTTTTTAATTTAGGTCAAGCGCCAGAAAGACTAAGTCCGAAGGATGCCTTGATTGTCTTTTTTTTAAAATTTTGTTGCTTTTATGTGTGATTTTGATGTTTTTTAGTTGATTTTGGTGGAGGAAAAAAATTCGGCCCAGAATGTGGCATATAGCATACTACTCACACGCGCTGATAAAGGTAACATTACTGTAGCTCTGGATAGAGACGTATATTTTATGAAGATCGAAGAATTATTAAATGACAAAAATACCTATAGCGTTGTTAAAAAAGATCCGTTAAATAGACTCACATCAGGTTTACGAGACTTATTAAAAAGATGGAAAGATTCGGAGTTCATATCGCCCTCAACTTACAGATTTCTTATGTGCAGCGACGACGTGTTACCGAGAGCATATGGACTTCCGAAGATTCATAAACCAAACTGCCCGTTTCGACTCATTGTTTCCTCCCTCAACAGCCCGTTATATAACTTAGTCTCTTATATCCACCGCTTAATGCTTAAAAGTTTCCCAGCTGCACAGAGCCACATTATCAATAGTTTCGAACTCGTAAAAAAACTGTCCGATATACATATCAATAATGATTTCTCATTGATTTCCTTAGACATCATTCCCTTGTTTACCAGTATTCCTGTTGAGGTGGCTATTGACAGTGTCGCTTCCAGATGGAACTATATTTCTGCACACTGTACTATATCAAAATTCGAATTTATTACGGCTGTTAGATTGATATTAAATTCCACTTACTTCACCTTTAACCGAGTAATTTAGCAACAAACTTTTGGTACTCCTATGGAGTCTCCTCTTTCCCCTATTATGGCAGACATAGTGCTACAGGACTTGAAATCTAGAGCCCTTGAATCTTTGACATTCACTCCCCCATTTTTTGTTAGATACGTGGACGATATCGCATTGGCTACTCCCGCGACTCTTTTTGATCATACTCTAAGTACTTTTAACGCCTTCCATCCACGTTTACAATTTACATTGGAGATTGGAGAAGAAAATAGGTTGAATTTTTTAGACGTCTCAATGATACTAATCGACAATCATCTGATCTTCGATTGGTATCGCAAACCAACTTTTTCTGGGAGATACCTACATTTCCTGTCTAACCACCCGCTATGCCAAAAGAGAGGCACGGTCATTGGTCTTTTCGATAGAGTAATGTTATTGTCACACCCTACGTTTCACTCAAAGAACTTGGAAATTATGGTTGAGATTCTGTTGGAGGTAAAACTTAAGGTAAAACACCTCCCCATGTATGTGCGTGCGTGCGTGGCGTGCGTGCGTGCGTGGCGTGCGTGCGTGCGTGCGTGCGTGCGTGCGTGCGTGCGTGCGTGCGTGCGTGCGTGCGTGCGTGCGTGCGTGCGTGCGTGCGTGCGTGCGTGCGTGCGTGCGTGCGTGCGTGCGTGCGTGCGTGCGTGCGTGCGTGCGTGCGTGCGTGCGTGCGTGCGTGCGTGCGTGCGTGCGTGCGTGCGTGCGTGCGTGCGTGCGTGCGTGCGTGCGTGCGTGCGTGCGTGCGTGCGTGCGTGCGTGCGTGCGTGCGTGCGTGCGTGCGTGCGTGCGTGCGTGCGTGCGTGCGTGCGTGCGTGCGTGCGTGCGTGCGTGCGTGCGTGCGTGCGTGCGTGCGTGCGTGCGTGCGTGCGTGCGTGCGTGCGTGCGTGCGTGCGTGCGTGCGTGCGTGCGTGCGTGCGTGCGTGCGTGCGTGCGTGCGTGCGTGCGTGCGTGCGTGCGTGCGTGCGTGCGTGCGTGCGTGCGTGCGTGCGTGCGTGCGTGCGTGCGTGCGTGCGTGCGTGCGTGCGTGCGTGCGTGCGTGCGTGCGTGCGTGCGTGCGTGCGTGCGTGCGTGCGTGCGTGCGTGCGTGCGTGCGTGCGTGCGTGCGTGCGTGCGTGCGTGCGTGCGTGCGTGCGTGCGTGCGTGCGTGCGTGCGTGCGTGCGTGCGTGCGTGCGTGCGTGCGTGCGTGCGTGCGTGCGTGCGTGCGTGCGTGCGTGCGTGCGTGCGTGCGTGCGTGCGTGCGTGCGTGCGTGCGTGCGTGCGTGCGTGCGTGCGTGCGTGCGTGCGTGCGTGCGTGCGTGCGTGCGTGCGTGCGTGCGTGCGTGCGTGCGTGCGTGCGTGCGTGCGTGCGTGCGTGCGTGCGTGCGTGCGTGCGTGCGTGCGTGCGTGCGTGCGTGCGTGCGTGCGTGCGTGCGTGCGTGCGTGCGTGCGTGCGTGCGTGCGTGCGTGCGTGCGTGCGTGCGTGCGTGCGTGCGTGCGTGCGTGCGTGCGTGCGTGCGTGCGTGCGTGCGTGCGTGCGTGCGTGCGTGCGTGCGTGCGTGCGTGCGTGCGTGCGTGCGTGCGTGCGTGCGTGCGTGCGTGCGTGCGTGCGTGCGTGCGTGCGTGCGTGCGTGCGTGCGTGCGTGCGTGCGTGCGTGCGTGCGTGCGTGCGTGCGTGCGTGCGTGCGTGCGTGCGTGCGTGCGTGCGTGCGCGCGCTTATTTCGTCGACGTTACAATTATTGTGAACGAATAGAAGCTTTTTTCAATATTATGGCAACTATGTATCAAATATCTGAATAATACTGACTGAAATATATAAACCTAATTCATTGTAATTCTCTATCATTTTCTTTTCGTTTTTTGATGTAAAAGTTGATAATTCATACGAAAATGTGTGCAATTTGGTTTGGGTTGTGGAGTGAACTTTATAGTACATAATTATCTAATTCTCGGTAATTTTGAGGATTTTTCGTTTTTTGGGGGTTGGGGGTGATGGGGGACGGACTCCCCCGACTGATTATCACTGTTGGAGTCACAACAAAAAGTTTTACCGAGAGATCCGATCATATTCGTCAAAATTTAGAAAAGACCTTATTCAAAATAATTATCCTTTTTTGGTCTATAACTTTTTTTTGGACCTCTCCCAACTAAAAATGGTTATTTATATTTCTTTCTAAACATAAAAAGTCCGTAAAAAAATTTGCAGCCCATTTGCAGGTGGAGCCGCGATTCTGAATAATTACCATAAATTCAAGTTATGACAACGAAGAACAAAGCGATGAGCCTGAAAAAGTCTCCTTCTTCACGATATCTTATGTACCTTCAGTATCCGAAAAATTTAAGAATATTACGAGAGACTTAAAGGTAAAACTATCATATCGCAGTCTTAATAAATTGAACAGATTTATTAAAGTACATAAAGACCCCTTCCCGCAATCGGCTCGTAAAAATGTTGTCTACAAAATCAATTGTAATAATTGTGATGCGTCTTATGTGGGACAGACAAAAAGACAACAAAAAGCATATTCGAATTTCAGAACATAAAAAGGGTGGAGTTCCGAAAAGGTCCCGTCTCCGATTTTGATGAAACTTTGTGAAAAGTTTCCTTTCAGGTTGAAATGTTTCAACCTGAACATAAAATATTTATCTCTGTGAGATCTAAAACTTTTGTCTAAAACATTTATCATGATTTTTCGTATTTACTGAGATAAGCGTAAAAAACTATAATTTTTATGGGTTTTTCATGGTTTTCACCATGAAAATCAAATAGTCGCCAATTTTCACTATGATATTCGTAATCAGCGCATCAAAATACGTAAGAATACTGAGTTTCAAAAAAATCGGAGACGGGACTTTTTCGGAACTTTATCCCATAAAAATCATATTCGGAGAAACACGACCAACCACTCCGTTATAACAGACCACAGAATCACTTACAACCATGATTTCGATTGGAACAAAATAGAAATACTGGATAATAAACCACATTTACATAAAAGATCGATTTCGGAAATTTTACACATTAAAAGGCAGAAGAATATTTTACATTTGCAGACACCGAATGTCTCCCCGAAACGTACTTCACAGTACTCGATAAACTCTCCAAAATTTAATCGACTCAACTAACTTTAATAAACAAACACTGAATATTCTGTAATTTGTACATGATCTTATACCGTCCCGAATAAGAAAATTCATACTTCAAATGTATCGTTCTAATTTTAATTGAATCAACGAGAATGTATAAAACGCTGAATGCTATTTTTTAACGTATGTTAATTTATTATTGTTATAATTTCTCGATGTCTATTATTTATTTATTTATTTTTTGACCAACTTGACAACATTATTTATATCGTATTTGTTTATATATGCCGTATTTACTTGTATATTAGTTTTATATTTCATCTCGATGTCCTTTTTTCTTTATTTATTATTTTAACCAGTTCGACAATATTATTTATTACCATATTTATTTATATGTGCCGTTATGATAACCTCAGAACGATTTTTTGTAATCTATAATCTTTGACTATCTCACAGCGATGTCTATTATTTATTTATTTATTTGTTTTAACTAACTCCATTACCGTAATGTCAACCTCTGAATTGTTTGCGACGTTGTTACCGTTTGACAACGTTCTCATTGTATCGTTAAGAACCGTAGTGTTAGGTTCAAATTAGAGATCCCAGTTGATCATCTCGTGCAATGTATCCGAACGCTTTGGTATGCGTAAGTAGTTCAAAAAATTATTGCATGTGCGCTCTTTCTCACATCGTCAGCCACATAAACCTCTTACATATTTACACATATTTACAGACATCTGGAAATGTGGCTAACTTTGCTGGTACATTTCGTCCTATCATCAGCACTAATGCGTCTAGACACACCGGTCTGTCTCGTTCGTAACGATGTTGAGAGATCTCTACACTTTTTATTCATTAATTTTTAATTTTTTATTTATTTATTTTTAATTTATGACTCATATACTGCGAACCGATTAGGAATATGCGATTTAAACCCGTGCGCTGGAGATGGCTAAAAAAAAGAGCCGAAACGTCCGTTACCCACACATGTATGTTTTACATTGACATGTTTAAAATAAACTTGTATGCGTCCGAATAACTGCGCTTGGCTCATAATGCCAATTTTCATTTGTATTAGATTATTATCTATAGAGCCTTATACTTCTAATTTAAATTTATTATACATGGTTGAATTTGGAAAAAAATAAACCATTAAATCAGTGAAAAAAGATTACAAAATTTAAAAAAAAGATTTTAAGTGGTGGGGGTTTCTTGAAAAAAAAAAACAAAAAATTAGAACATTTTTTTCTCATAACTTTAAAGTACTCTTCAAGCCGTTAAACTTTCGTTTAATAATTTTTTTCTATCTTTTATAGTTTCGACGATATTCGACCCCAAAACAAAACACCGTTTTTTTTTTCAAAGGGGTGTTTCACCCCCTAAACATGAAAATGGGTACGTATAAAAAAATACATGTCTTTTAGATTTTTGTGTTTAACAACATATTTCAAGGAGAACCAAATCGGTTCCGAACTGTTGTGACATGTCCCTTGTTAGTTTGTAACGGTAGGACCGTTACTACGGTCATACAGGGCTTATTCCACCCAGCTCTACCTGTCCCGCTTGCCGCCATCTTGCTTGCCGCATGCGCTCTCGCGCTCGATAGAGGCCATCTCGCTCAGCATGCGCTCTTGCTCGCCGACACGCTCTGTCTCTCTCGCGGGGTCCCCACGCGGTACCGACTCCCACCGCCGGATCGCCGGCGCACAGTGGGGGCCGCCGGCCGGGTATATAAGCCCGGCCGGCCGAGACATCGGGATCAGATCCTATCCCGACCAGCTCCTGATACCGATCTCACCAACTACCTACTACCTCTTGGGGCTGAGGCTGAACTCAGCTCCGTCGGGTTGTACCGACACGCTCTACCTGGAGTCGAGGTTGCCCTCGACCCCGCCGGGTTGAACCGGCTCCTGCCTACACCGCTCCTGGAGTCGAGGTTGCCCTCGACCCCGCTGGGTTGCACCGGCTCCCATCTCTACCTGGGGCCAAGGCTGTACTTGGCTCTGTCGGGTTGAACCGACTTCCGTTGCTCAGGCAGTGCTCGACGTGACACTCGAGCCTGCCGGCAATACCTAGCCGCCTAACCTGACAGTAGCTTATAAGGGCATGTACAGACTGCGCTGTAAATATTAGTCGCATGATAGAGATAAGTCCGCTAGTTCTAAGTCTCGTAATCATAGACCTGCTAGTTATAATGCCTGTTAGTACTAAGTCCGCTAGTTGTAACCGCATCCTAGTCTTAAGGGCTGTTCGTGCTAAGTCCGCTAGTTGTAACCGCATGCTAGGAATAAGACCTGTCTAGTAATAAGTCCGCTAGTTATAAGACCTGCTAGTAGTAAGCCCTGTCTAGTACTAAGTCCGTTAGGTATAAGGCCTGTTAGTAATAAGTCTCTAGTTCTAATCGCGCCGTCCGCGCATGTAAATAAAACCGGGCACGACTGCACGCCACACTTGTCTTGCGCTTCTCACCGCTTTGCGACCATCGCTTTGCGCCTGCGCGCCACGCAGATCCTGCTACCAGCGACCGCCTTCACCACACGCTATCGCCAGACCCTGCACGCTGTATCTATCTTTCTTCAACTGAATAAATTATTTCTTTCTACCTATACTGTGTCTCGTAAGCTTGAGTCTCCCCTCCTCTCGAACCCGGACACCGACGAGCCGATCCGAGCGTCGAGCGAGGTGACCGCGTTACAAGTTGCTAATCTGTACTTACAGTTCGGTACATAAAGATCACCCAAATTTTGAAACGCGTTTTTTTCGCAAATGCTTGAGAGTTGCATCGTATTATTTTACCATGAATTAGTGGGAGGGTAGGACTATAATATGCCTCAAGCTCGGCGAAATCGGAGAGGACAAAACTTGGTGTTCCGTTTGTAAGTGTGTAAAAATTTAATTTTGCGACACATTCGGCATTCTATGCTGACAGACATTTTACCAGATTTTGAGCGCACTTTAACATTTTCAAAACCCAGTTAATGACTTTTTTTAAATTTTATATTATCGAGTGCTTCACAGCGCTGGAAGAAGTAATCATTCTGAGTTCTAATAACTTAATCACGCTATCTCATTACAACCGCGCATTTACATTTCGTTGATATAGTCTGCACGTCTTAATTTATATTATTACGTAAAACATTCTATATCTCTTTATATATTTTGACCTCTAATATTTCGACTCAATTTAATTAGATCAAACTAACTAAATGTAATTTGTAATGGAAGTGGCTAACCAATACAAAAGTTACTATTATTGCCTTCATTTCGACAACTTTCACTTCATTGTACACTATAAAACTGTATACGAACGGTTGCAGTCACATTTTCTCTCATGACCACGTCCAATGCTAAGCCAACGAACAACACGATCTTGTCGTGATTGTACATCTGCACATTCAGCTCTTTTTCGACCGATACATAAAGCATAGCAAAGTCTTTCTTCAGCGGATGAAACTTTTCCATAATCCCGGGCGACGGTGGCAGATATGTGGACAATTGAAATGTTGGGATAGCCCATGTATGGCTGCGATTGACTGGATGCACAGGTGTTACATGAGTATTCATCAGTGTCACGTGGGCGTTCGGCGATTGCATATGATAATTTGACCAAAACGACTGGTGATGGCAATGAAACAAACACATTCAACAAAGACATTGGCCCGTATTCTGAGCTTACATCTATCTTTAGATGTGCCTCTAAATGTACCTTAGATGACACGATAAATGTGGCGGTATTCTGAGCGCACATTTAGTGGCACATTTAGAGGCAGATCGCCATTTTCAGCTTAAATGCGCAACTTTATAGTGAAAATCGTATTCTGAACGACATTTATAGCACATTTATGCCATTCTCAATAAATGTACCACTAAATGTGCCCGAGGGCACATTTATACGTACATTTATACGTAATACCGGCGCGTTGTACTTGATGGTACGTAAGTTTGATTAATTCTATCACTGTTATACAATTGATTTCATTAATAAAATTATTACAGATGAAGTTTCTGTAAATAATAGAACTTTTTTACATAACAATATTAATGATATTTGGTCAATTCTGAAATTTCTTCTAAAAGTATAGTTGTGTAAAGTGCAATGAAGGGTGCATTTTGTTTGATACTATTTTCATTTGTGCCACATTTAGAGGCGCAGATAAATGTACGACTAAAGTCAGTTGTATTCTCATCGCACATTTATAGCGCCTCTAACTTAGAGGTACATTTATGATTTTAGAGGTACATTTATTTATTTATTTACCATGTTGTATATATATTATGCTTATTACGCGCATACGGCACTGTGATTGGCCTTCAAACAGTTCATTATATCCACGCGCCATAAGTTAAATTAATAAATTTCACTTCGATCTTTCTTTCGACGCTACTGCAACACAAAATGCAAAAGCGCATATAATTGTAACAACATTCTTTAATTAACCGATATTTTTGTCGGAACTTGTGATCATTATAAACATCTACAAAAACGTCTATTCTATTTCGAAATACCCGCGGGTCACGATCATGCACTGCTTTTATTTCCCAAATTTCGATCGCATGATCAATGGCCTAGTTTATAATATATTTTAATACGTAAAATAAATTCTGTCCAATCACAGTCGTTCCATTCTTTAAGAGAAATGGCTATGATTGGCCAATGTAATACGTATTAAAATATATTAGTAATAATAATATATGACGGGCTAGTAGGAGCCGTGCGTTTTAAAGACGCAAAATAAATCTAATGATTAAAATTTAATAATTTAATAAAATAAATAAACGTTTCGGTCTATCTTTAGGCCATCTTCAGTACAGATAAATAAAAGAAAATCAAATGTCGTCAGTAACTGAAAATTAATACATAATTAGTCCGTCATATATTATTGTTATTTAACATTGTGAGCCTTTATAATTTTTTTATTAAAATATATTGCTGTAAACTAAGCCATAATTAATAAGAAGAGAATTGATATTTATCGATATTTATTGATATTTATCATTCGAGTCTCTTTTAACTTTTTAATTTTATTATCTATTTTAAGCCATAATCGTCAAATACATTCATGATATTGCAATTGAGTGTGCTCTTTCAAGTTAGTTTTGCTTCAAAGTGCAAGATTCTTCGTCCTAATTAATTCTTCCAAGTGAAAATAGTATCAAACAAAATGCACTCTTTATTGCACTTTACACAACTATATTTTTAGAAGAAATTTCAGAATTGACTAAATATCATTAATATTGTTATGTAAAAAAGTTCTATTATTTACGGAAACTTGACCTGTAATAATTTTATTAATGAAATCAATCGTATAACAGTAATAGAATTAATTAAACTTACGAAGCATCGAGTACAACGCGCTAGCATTACGTATAAATGTACGTATAAATGTGCCCTCGGGCACATTTAGTATATTTAGTATATTTATCGAGAATGGCATAAATGTGCTATAAATGTGGTTCAGAATACGATTTTTACTATAAAGTTGCGCATTTAAGCTAAAAATGGCGATCTGCCACTAAATGTATCGCTAAATGTGCGCTCAGAATACCGTCACATTTATCATGTCATCTAAGGTACATTTAGAGGCATATTTAAAGATAGATGTGAGCTCAGAATACGGGCCAAAGTCTATAATCTCAGGAATATGACCTTAACGCGACTTTAGAGATATTAATATTAAAATTAAAATAATTATGAAATGACCCAGCAAACACAGATACATAACTGTAACATTGCCATAATGAAACGAAATATAACAAGTAATATAACGTATTTGTTACATGTAACATTCACGTTAGTTGTAATTTCCCACTCATACAAAATTGCAGTTATATAACATAAATATAACATGTTACTAAAATGTTATATGATTGTTACAGTCATGTAATAATCCACCCAAGTAGCAAACTGACGTTACAATAATAGTAAATTTTGATCACAAAATGACCAATTAAATATTCTAAGTTAGGTCTCATGAGACCCGAAAATGACGTCGATATGTCACATCCACGGGACGTCATTTTCTGACGTTTGTTTGACGGCAAAACTAAGACCAATTACAGTAATAATATAACACATATTAATGTGATATATATTATAGGTAAATTTAAATAATTTAATTTATAAAATTAAAGATTTTATTTATATGGAAGTTAATTTCTGTTTTATATTTTAAGCAGATAATAACAAACGATTTTCACTTATTCGGATAGAAATTGTCCGAATAATAAATTAAAATCGGATATTATTTGTCCGATTTTCCAAAAATCAGTTTAATATCTAACTTTCCTGGTACGGGAATTGTATCAGAAATTGAACTGATAAAAATAATTACAATGTTATTAGTCATATTTTGCAGGCTTTATATACGCTCATGACAAAAATTTGAATACGGATATAGATAGTGAATAGCGCGTCGCATAGCGGTAAGCAAATGAACTATAATCCCAATATTAGTTACAAAAGAACTTTATTTGGACGATCATAGGACGTCTTCAAAATTACGTTTTTGGCTAGTCTAAGAAATGAGGTCTATTAAACGTCAATTATTAGTCGCCGACATTATATACCAAAAATAGATATCTTTATGTCGTCTTTTGACGTTACTCTGTTACTTGGGCTGTTACATTACATATTACTCCCATGTTACATAGCAGTTATATTCTGGTGTTATATTGCATAAATAAAAGACAGTTATATAATCCCAATATAAATTAGGTATAACAAATGTTACATTACATGTTACTCCCATGTTACATAGCAGTTATATTCTGGTGTTATATTGCATAAATAAGAGACAGTTATATAATCCCAATATAAATTAGGCATAACAACTGTTACATTACATGTTATTCCCATGTTATATAGCAGTTATATTCTGTGTTTGCTGGGGAGATAATGAAAATAAAGAATACCGTATATTTTTTCAATTAAAATGTATAAACTAGAGAAAATGTATATTACATCACGAAAATTGTAATATATATATTTGTATACGAAGTTATTTAATACGAATCGCTTCTGACACCACATCAGACATATGATAGCACGAAGGGATAAGAAAGACATGCATTTCATGTAAAAGTGATCGTATTAATGAATGTTAGTATACCCAAATTTGAAATAATAAGGGACTGCAGGAAACAGAACAAAATTAAAGCAATCACTTCAAAACTCAGAAGACTGAACAACTCTTAACAAATTTTACTACTAGATCGAAAATTGCAGTTTCATAAAAAAACATTCATAAAATAAGTTTTTATGGCATTAAATCCAAGGTTTAATCACTGTGGCAATCATTGTACATTTCATTAGAAATATATTGCGGCAGAACAGTAATAATTGTAATAAAACAAACAATATTAGCAATACGCTAGCAATGCGCTAGCAATATGCTAGCAATACATAATAATACTTTGTAATAATTAGTATATATGAATAATACGTAACAATATATCGGCATTAATACAGTAGTGTAGTTTGAGAAAACCACTTTAATTTTAGATTTATGTCAAGTATGCATCCAGTAAGTATTTAATCTATATTCTCCTTACTTTCAAGTAAATAACTCAATCACTTCTACTTTCTAAACAAAGTAGCTAAATGAACAATGTTGTTAACGAAATCAGAATCAATCAAAGTTTTTGTAACAAGCAGTTACAAATATAAACCAATAGAATATTTTTTCACGTTAATAACATTAATAACATTTGTTATACAATAATTTGTTAATAACAATACGTGTTTGAGATTAAGCGTCTCCAACTGGAGCGCTCGAAAATTGGCGCGTTAGCGGCCATTTCGCGCGGCGCACAGCCCGCCGCGAATCAAATCACGCGCAAACGGCGGCGCTCAGCAAATCGCGTCAGGCCTGTGGCATTGCTCGTGCCGTTCAAAGCGGGCCACGCAGCGGTCACCCGAAAGAGCCGAAATTAATAACAAATGCGAATAACAAGTTCTAATTTTCCGAATCATCGCAAACAACAACCGGCGCGATCGTTAGAGACAAACACATCGAACATTCTGGAAGCAGCAAAAGAACGGTTGTATATAAGCTCTCTCGGGGAACCGCCGGGCGCACTCGATCGTGAATTACATCCGTGACAGTGTGTTATTATATCGTCTAAACTCTCGTGATAGAAAAGTCGCTCGCTTTTCCAATTCGTACTCTCGCATACGAAACGCGAAGTTTTCGATAGTGATAAAAGAGAATTCTCGTCGCTCGCGATTAATCTCTCGCAATTAAAACGCGCCGTTTATTCCGTCGCTCGCGGAATCGCGCCGTTTACACCGTCGCTTGCGGTGTTAAAACTCTCGCAGGGCTTCGCTCGCCCACGTCCACTTTTCTCTCGCACAATACGCCTTATCTCATTAAGAAGTTACGTTCCATCCGTTATCCTGGGTATCCCTCAAAATATAACAACATTAATTTAATAACTTTAATTTAAAAAATGCTGTAAATTTGTAATAATTTTAAATAGAATTTGAAATAAAAAAGCCGGTATGCATTCAAGATACAGTTTATAATATAAATAAAATGAAAAATAAAAGATTTTTAAAATCGAACATGTTTTTACCGATGTGCTTAAGAATTTTATCTCCAGAACATATAAAAAAATTAATAAAGCAATTTTCTAAAGAAATATTTATTGTGTGACAGTGAAACGTATGTTTAATTTAGTTTAATTAATATCTGAAATATTGTAATATTTATCTAAAATGCTAAAACTTTTTTTTCCAGCAAAGAATAAGATGAATTTTGACGCAGTTGAAAAATTATGTACACCTCGAATTATGGAATTATCATCTAATAATCAGGGTTGGATAGTAACTAGTTGTTGATATATTAAATAATAGCAATAGAATTGTAAATACAATGTAGATTTATTTAAGGGGTTACATACCTTTGTCGCGCGCAAGAATGGCCTATTTTCGGGAATTTTTTTTTCAGTAAATAATGCAGTAATCAATACAGAGTTTTTTTTATTTTATTTGTTATATATTTGAGTATATATATATAAAAAACTATTAAGTTTCATAAAAAATTGTAACTTTTATGGCAAGTTGCATGCACCAATGATGAGCGTTCATGATCCTAGTGTCTGCATGATTTTGCATTGTAGGTTAGTTCGATCTGAAAAATAAAAATATTTTCTTATAAAGAAATGTTATAGTTACGATCTATCGAGAGGGATTTTTTAATTTATAAAAATTCACGAAATTAGACAACTTGAAAAAAAAAGTTACAATTTTGCCTCAAAATTTGTCCACTTTTTTTGTTATAAAAAAAAAACAAGATCGAAAATCGGAAAAAGCTCCCGATAGATGTTAGAGAATTTTATGAAGAAAATTTTCGTTGAAATTTTATCCAAAAATATTAAAAATTCACTGAGTTATCGTGCAGACACTGACAAAAAAAGACGTTTTGAGAAAAACGCATTTAAACTTTTAAAATGAAAACTTTTTAATATAGCTTTTATAAATCGAACTTACGATTACTCAGCTATTCCGGAGCCATAAGAAGTACCTTCCTGAGCTTCATTTGCCATATTTAGCATTGATTTTGCCTGCCTACGAGCAGTTCTCGCCTCCTATATCTGTTGCTGCGCCTTGATCCTAGCGTGCATCAACCGGTTTGCGTCCTCTTGCTGACAAT
Source organism: Formica selysi (assembly GCA_009859135.1). Classification (NCBI taxonomy): domain Eukaryota; kingdom Metazoa; phylum Arthropoda; class Insecta; order Hymenoptera; family Formicidae; genus Formica; species Formica selysi. The sequence goes on from CM020812.1 coordinate 7,318,439, forward strand.
AATCGTAAGCGTTTCGTCCAATTTGTATGCCCAATACATCTAATATTCGAAGATAGGCATCGGCTCCGTCATTGAAAGTACTCGCAGCCACATAAGCAGCAGTTTCAATTATTCTAAGGCTGCCAAAAGTCGATTTCGGAGCGATCTTCCAAATTTTCTGATTATAGCTTTCATTATTGTTTTGTGTATAACCTCCTAGACACCTTTGCAGCAATTCTTCTTTACTTAGGACTTCGTACACAGTCGAGCGCGTCTCGATGCGTCTCGAGCTCGGTGCACACCAAGCGGTCGAGCGCGTGAGTCGTGTCCACTCTCGCATTTTCGTTCATATCTTTGTCAATTTTGTGAATATTTTAATGCGCTTTGAATCATTGATTTTTGAAACTATATACAATTTAATAAGAAGATAAAAAAAATCGATTTTTTTTACTCGACAAAGGTATGTAACCCCTTAATACAGTTGTAACTAATCTTGAATAGCTAAGTAAAGAGTAAAGCGAGTACACCGCAAGTAAGTGCAGTTGCAGAACAGAACAGAAAATTTGAGGGGGAAGAGCGGTCTCTCTGGTAGACCGGTTTTCACTGTAGTTCATATAAAGACACACCAGAGCGCGCTAATCTCAACACTCCTGTGGCGTTCCTGTTACCGACAACTTCATTATCGACTTAATCGACTCGAGTTTATCGATATATTTCGATATATATATTATGCTATTGATTTGTTGTTACTTAGTAACGATATTTATTTATTTGTTTGTAAAAACATTGATTACTTTATTTTCCTGTATCTGACATTGTATACATGCATTTATAATTGATTAAACATTTATTATTAAATATAACGAAAGTCTAGTAATTTTCACATAAGTTCCCACAACTGGTGACCCCGACGTGATTTCGTCAAGTGCGGAACTTTAAAGTTGGTGACTAAGAAATCTGCAAGTCCGATTTCTTGTTCAGTGAGGAATTGTGAAAACTTCTTGGACAATTTACGGCTTTTCTTCGACAAGAACTTCTAGTCTTCTTGGTAGCTGAATTGTTATTTGCCAAGTTCCTTGGGCTTCGTTGTTTAGGACTTCAAAAATTCTTCGAGATGCCTGTCGACAGAACACCGCCCGCTACTCCAGGATCAGCTTCAGCTTCAGAGGATCAACAGGATCAGCATGCCAATAATATGGAAAGATCAGCTCAACATTCCAGCAACGAGCCGAGAGATTCAGGTGAGTCTGGTGAAATCAATGCCAACGAATTTCGTCTTCTTAAGTTTCCGATTTTCTGGTATAAGCAGCCAAAGCTCTGGTTTGCTCAACTTGAGAGCGAATTTTTGGTTTTTCGAATTCGTTCGGATGATATCAAGTATAGCACAGTAATAAGACATCTTGACGAACAAGCTCTTTTAATGGTTGCTGAGATAATTGAGAAACCACCTGAAAAAGATAAATATGTAAATTTAAAGAATCTTCTTATTAATCGTTTTACTGATTCTGATGAAAAACGGCTTAGAAAATTATTGGCTGGTGTTGAATTGAATGATAAGAAACCGTCTGATTTGTTGAGAGAACTTAAACAATTGGCTGGAGGAACTATTTCTGATAATGTGTTACATTCAATTTGGCTTCAAAGATTACCTTATCGTGTTCAAGCAACTTTAGCAGTTGTTGAAGGTAGTCCTCTGATTAAGTTGGCTGATTTAGCTGATAAAATCATGGATCGGGAGTCTGGACTTCAAGTTGCTACAATAACTCCTTCAACTGAGCCTTGTGTTACTAAATCTTGTGACCTCGCCGATCTTGAACGTAGAATTTCAGCTTTAGAGGTCAAGCGTTCTAGAGATAGGTCAAGATCTAGATTTAATGGAAAGAGAAGATTTAGGTCGTCATCAAGAAATAAGAAAACTGATAAAAAGGATGAGCAAACTTGTTTTTACCACAGGAAATTTGGTAATAAAGCCATCAAATGTACGATTCCTTGTGCGATGTCAAAATCCTTCACAGTTAACCAGGAAAACTAGATGTTCCGTTGAAGGTGGAGACGGCTGTCAACGGTTCACCCAACAATCGTCTCATTATCACCGATAAATGTTCAGGCCTTAATTTTTTGATAGATACAGGAGCTGACATTTCTCTGGTTCCAAAATGGTCAGTATCAAATACTCCGTCTTCTTCTTTTAAACTCTTTGCTGCTAACGGAACCAAGATTGATACCTATGGTTCAAAAACCTTAGCCTTAAATCTTGGATTACGCAGAGTTTTCAAATGGAAATTTTGTATTGCAAGTATTCAACGACCTATTTTAGGAGCAGACTTTTTGAGTCATTATGGATTATTGGTTGACATGAAACATAGACAATTGATTGATACTATTACTAGTTTAACTCACAAAGGAAAGTTGTCAAGAATTAATCATTTGACAGTCTGTACAACTTCACCAGATTCACCTTTCCATAAAATCCTTGCTGAGTTTCCAGAGTTAACTCGTTTTGCTCCAATTTCAAATAATAAAATACACCAGGTAGAACATCATATCATCGTCAAAGGTTCTCCTGCTGCTTCAACTCCTCGACGACTATCTCCTGAGAAATTGAAGTTCGCAAGAGATGAATTTAATACAATGATGGAGCAAGGAATTTGTCGACCGTCGAGTAGCTCTTGGGCGGCTCCGCTTCATATGATTCCTAAGGGTGGATCAAATTCTTGGCGACTTTGTGGAGATTATCGTGCTTTGAATGCAGCCATTATTCCTGATAGATATCCTCTTCCACACATTCAAGATTTTACTGTAGGTCTACACGAAAAGAACATATTTTCCAAAATAGATCTTATAAAAGCCTACTATCAAGTTCCTGTTGCAAAAAAAGATATACCGAAAACTGCTGTGACTACTCCTTTTGGACTCTTTGAATTTCTGGTAATGTCTTTTGGTCTTCGAAACGCTGCTCAGACTTTCCAACGTTTAATGAATAGTATTCTTTCTGGTCTTGACTTTTGTTTCTGTTATCTGGATGATATTTTGATGGCCTCGTCCAATGAAAGTGATCATTTCAAGCATCTGCATATTATTTTTACACCTCTGAAACAATTTGGTATGACAATTAACATTTCCAAACGTCTTTTTGGTAAAGAAGAAATTCCTTTTCTTGGTTATCTTGTTTCCAAGCAAGGAATTAAACCTACTACGGAAAAGGTTAAGGCAATTATGGATTATAAAAAACCTAAAACCATTCATGAATTAAGAAGATTTTTAGGGATTATAAACTTCTATCGTCGTTGTTTAAAAAACGCTGCTTCACATCAAGAAATTTTGACTGACTATTTGAAGGACAGTAAGAAGAAGGATAAGAGTTTAGTTAATTGGTCACCTGAAGCGGAAGAGGCTTCCAAATTCTGCAAGGAAGAGCTGTTACGTATCACAACCTTGACTCATCCTGCTCCAACAGTCCCTCTTATTTTGACTTGCGACGCTTCTGATTTAGCGGTAGGTGCTTCTCTGGAACAAGTTATTGACGATTATAATAAACCAATAGCGTTTTTCTCTAAGAAGTTGGATAACACTCAACGCAATTATAGCACTTACGATCGTGAACTTCTGAGTATCTTCTTGGCTATCAAACATTTTAGATATCTTCTTGAAAGACGTCAAATTTTGATACGAATTGATCATAAACCTTTAGTTTATGCTTTCAAGCAGAAATTGGATAAAGCTTCGCCTAGACAGATTCGTCAATTGGATTTTATTGCTCCATTTTCAACTAACATTGAATATATTCCTGGAAAAGATAATATTGTTGCAGATTCGCTCTCAAGAATTGAATCCATTTCTATGCCAGTTATTGTTTCTCTAGAAGATCTGACTACATACCAACAAGAAGATGAGGAATTAAAATCTCTCCTTACAGATTCTTCTCTCAAACTACAGAAACTGATTCTTACTGGTTCTTCTTCTCCGATATTTTGCGATTGTTCCACTGACAATATTCATCCATATGTACCTCAACTTTTACGAAGAAGAATTTTTGATGTGGTTCATGGACTTTCGCATCCCAGTGGACGTTCTACCGACAAGCTGATTCGGCAAAAATTTGCTTGGCCAACGATGAAAAAAGACATTAAAGAATGGTCTAGAACTTGTTTACCTTGTCAACGAGCTAAGATTCACAAACATACGAAGAATTTTCCTCAAAAAATTCCTATTCCAGATCAGCGCTTTCAACATGTCCATTTGGACTTGATTGGTCCTCTTCCAGTTTGCCATAACTTTAGGTATTGTCTCACCATGATTGACAAATTTTCACGATGGCCAGAAGCAATTCCTTTGGTTGAGATTTCTGCGGAAACTGTCACAACTGCCTTTTACTCTCATTGGGTAGCGAGATTTGGTTCTCCACATATTATTACCACAGATCAAGGTCCACAGTTTGAAGCAGCACTGTTTAAAGCTCTCACCAACCTTATTGGTTGCGAGTGTGTCAGGACTTCTGCTTATCACCCAGCCTCTAATAGAATTCTAGAGAGATGGCATCGCACATTAAAGAGTGCTATTATGTGTCACGCTAACAAAGATTGGATATAAGTTTTGCCAACGGTTGTTAGGACTACATACCTGTTTCAAGGAAGATTTGCAAGCGTCTCTAGCAGAAATGCTTTATGGAATTTCTTTGAAGATTCCAGGAGAGTTTTTCATAGAAGAAGATCTTCCAGCTGATCCAGAAATTTTTGTGGAAAAACACCGAATTCATATGAGAGAAATCAAGTCTCAACCTACTGCGCACCATCACAAAAAAACACCTTTTTATCACAAGAATTTATTTGATTGCACGCATGTTTGGATTCGTATAGATTCTGTTAAAAAATCTCTTCAACCACCTTACAATGGTCCTTTTCGTGTTGTAAGTAGAATTAATAATAATCTTTTCACTGTCGATGTTTCAGGAAAACTTACTAATGTCTCTACTGAACGGCTTAAGCCAGTATTTTTGCCTAAAGAGGTAGACTCTGATCCAGTTAATTCCACGCCTACTTCAAGTTCCACTACGACTTTAACTACTTCTCATGGAACTCTGAGAACGTATTCTGGTCCCAGGAAACAAGTACGTTTTGCAACATAGGATGTTGCTTGCGGGGGAGTACTGTGGCGTTCCTGTTACCGACAACTTCGTTATCGACTTAGTCGACTCGAGTTTATCGATATATTTCGATATATATATTATGCTATTGGTTTGTTGTTACTTAGTAACGATATTTATTTATTTGTTTGTAAAAACATGTGATTACTTTATTTCCCTGTATCTGACATTGTATACATGCATTTATAATTGATTAAACACTTATTATTAAATATAACGAAAGTCTAGTAATTTTCACATAAGTTCCCACACTCCTATGGCTACTCCTCAGTATTGCGCACATGCGCGTGGACAAAAAGAGGTCCGACCAATCAGGATCGAGCGCCATTAAGCGGCGCAACGACAGGGCACCTCGGCGGAGAACACTTCCACTTTCGTTTCGTCTCGAGAGACTGGCATGAGGACACGTATTCTGTGATAAAAAAAATTACCAAAGGCTGAGATATATTTTGTTAGATATATTGAAAATATATATATTTTATTAAAAAATAAAGAACTTCCTGTATCGGGTTAAATATTCCCATCAAGTAATAATCCTTCGAATAGCACAATACGCTACAAGTGGTGACTCCGACGTGATCGAAGAAACAGCACGGCCATTACTACGCATCACGCCTGCACCCGCAGCGAAATGTTCTCCCGTCAGAAATACCGACTAGTAATTCGCCCACACGAGGGCAAGAAGCCACAGGAGGAAGTGCATCGGCCACTCAACCCGGCGACGGCCGACAACCTCAAGGTACGAGCGGCGGCAGCGGCGGAATTTCCGTAATGTCTTCCCGCTATGTGGAGTTACCGCCATTTTATCAGGCCGATCCACGGCTATGATTTGCGCAAGTAGATTTGCCAATTTCAACATAACCTTGGACACAACAAAGTTCAGGTACGTTGCCACACAGTTATCCGGTGAAGCCTTTCAGCGTTTCAGATCTCATTCTCAACCCGCCGGCCGAGAACAAATACGAAACCATAAAACGCCGAGTTATTTCCGCTTATGACGAGGGAGACGAAGCACGCCTTCGTCGACTGCTCCGTGGTCACGAAATGCGACAAGCCTACAGCTTACCTCCGTCGATTGCGAGCTCTCGCAGGAAATGCGGAGACGCCGTCATACGCTCGCTATTCCTCGAACAGCTACCAGAACCCACTCGAGTAATACCCGCAATTTCAGACACGAGCGATCTTCAACGCTTGGCAGAAATGGCTGATAAAGCGCTTGACGCAATAAAACCGACAGTTGCATTGACTCAGATCGTGCCCATAGACAACTCAAACACGCAAGCAAAATCAGGTACGCAACTTACCTTACAAGAATCGCTTAACGCACTGACGTTACAGGTTACCCAATTTCCAAAGTAGCTAAACCGTACCCGTCGATTGCAACGCTCTCGAAGTAGAGGGAGGGGAACTCAACCAATAACAGTGACACCCACATCTGCACACGCAAACAAATCTGAGATTTGCTACTATCATAGTAGATTCGGAGCCAGCGCGAGAAAATGTCAAAACCCGTATTCTTGGACACAGGGGACGAAATCACAATAGGAAAACTAACAAGATCTCCGTACATAGAGACGGCCACGGGGATCACCAGAACATCAAATCATCTCACAGTTTTTGACCGAAACTCGAGGATGAGTTTTCTGGTAGACACCGGAGCAGATGTATCAGTACTCCCAAAAGCTGTGCTAAACAAACAACCTACACCGGTCAGGTTAAAAATATAAGCAGCCAATGGTATTATTATTCCAACATATGGTGAGGTCATCATGAAGCTGAACCTTACATTACGTAGAGATTTCGAATGGCAATTCATTGTAATCGATATTGGGCGCTGATTTTTTGAAACATTTTGAGTTACTCGTCGATCTCCATAAACATCGACTTATCGACTCGAAGACAAGGCTACACGTGATTGGAACAATTACAGCTTGCAATACACCAAGTTTAACGAAAATTAGCCACGACAACTGCTTTAGAGAAATCCTGCACGAATTCGATGAAGTAACACGCACGATCAAAATGTTGGTACCAAAACACGGCGTACGCCATCAAATAGTTACCAGCGGACATCCAATAGCAGAGCGCGCTAGACGACTTTCACCGTCTAAAAGCAGCAAGGGCAGAATTCCAGAGCCTCATCCAACAAGGAATCTGCGAACCATCTTCAAGTCCATGGGTTTCCCCACTACATATGGTCAAGAAATCTGACGGGAGTTGGAGACCATGCGGCGACTATTGTCGTTTAAACAAAGTCACAATACCTGACAAGTATCCAGTTCCTCATATACACGACTTCACACATCGGCTTCATGGATGCAAAATCTTTACAACATTAGACTTAAAGAAAGCATTCCATCAAATCTCAGTCGCTCCAGAAGATAAACTGAAAATAACTGTTATAACCCCGTTTGGTTTGTTCCAGTTCAACAGGATGACATTTGGCCTGTGTAATGCTGCACAGACATTTCAACGTCTAATGGACATAGTCCTCAGAGGAATAGATTACGCATTCTGCTCAGTGTTGTTGTTCGGGCCGGGTTTTCTCGCGCATGCGTGGTAGATGGCAGCTGAAGCAGCGGTGTATATAAGAGGAGTAGTGTTTGGGCGCGAAAGTCTTGGCGGACCCGGCAATAAGGACAGGCTAGGTTAAGGTGAATAGATAAGTATATATATAAAAAATGCATGCGCAAAGAAAAGGAGCAATTAAACGACCGAAAGTTAGAGACTTTCAAAATGCATGGCTGCATGAGGATAATTTTAAAGGATGGTTAGCTCCCCATCATGTAGAAAATAAAGCTTTTTGTACTGCATGTAATAAGACCATCAGATGTTGTAAGACAGATTTAGTTCAACATTCGCAAACGGTCAAACATAATAAAAACATTAATAATAATAATAATAGTAACAACGCAGTTCATAACGTTGAAGATGTATTATCATATAAAGATAAAGTCAAACGCGCAGAAATTAAATTAGCAGCCTTTTTTGCCGAACATAATGTAGCTTTTTATACCGCAGATCATTTGATTCCATTATTGAAAGATATTTGTATAGATCCTAAAATTGTACAAGATATGTCACTGGGCCAATTAAAATGCGCGAATATTGTTAAAAATGTTATCGCTAAAAGAGAAAATGAAAAACTTATTATGAATTTACGAATTTGCAAATTTTCTATTTTAATTGATGAGAGTACCGATATATCAAATACGAAATTAATGTGTATCCTTTGTTGTGCCTCTAGCCGCTAAGGAAGAGGTCTTTAGGGATTTATACGCCCAAAGGATTAGGATCCACGCTCGAAATAAGACACTCCCGGACGTTAGGTAGAAGTTGATATATTTCACAGGTTTTTGTACACTTTTACTTATTCGCGATTATAATAGTCGGGCGCGATACGTACGGTACTTCGATACTATCGATATATGCGAGCGAGTAGTGAGCGAGTAGCGAGCGATGTTAATGAGCTATATTACTGAGCTATGTTACTGAGCTGGCGTCGGTGCATCTCGCGCTCAATATATATTAATTAATTAGGTCGTTGATTAGGGAGGAGTGTGGTGTCCCTGACCGGAGCATGTCTCGTGCTCCGCTCGTCAGCTGTCTCGTCAACTGCTTACTCAGCTTCCGAGAACTTGACCGTGACTTCCTTCTCTTTAGTCACATATCTTTACTTTATTTTATTAATAATCTTTTATTACTTTTATTCTTTCTTAATTACTTTTCCTTGAGCTCTTTCTCTGATTCTAATGCTTTGCTTTAGTCAGCTCTTTCTCAATCTTTTCTGTTCTACTTTACTTGTTTTATCTTTTAATATTAAGAAATCGGTCGGGTTACGACACCTTGTTCGCTATGTTTCACCTTCAAATAAAAAAGTCGTAACGCAATTATTAGATTTAGTTTCATTAAACGCTACAGATTGTTCCGCGAGCAAACTTTTCGAAACATTTAAAAACCTTTTAGACGAAAAAGAAATCCCTATAACAAATATTGTTGGAATGGCATGTGATAATGCATCAGTTATGACTGGATGCAATAATTCTTTTATGTATCGTTTAAAATTAGAAGTACCGGGATTAATAACATTAAATTGTATATGCCATTCTTCCGCGCTTGTAGCTAGTAAATCTTGCGAAACATTACCTTCGTCGTGTGAAAATTTAATTAGAGGGGTTTCTACTTACATTTCCGGCAGTGCAAAGAGATGTGCAATTTTAGGTGAATTCCAAGATTTTTTCAATGTGGAAAGACATAAATTATTAAAATTGTCAAATACTAGATGGCTTGTTTTACAAAAGTGCGTTGTTAGATTACTTGAAAATTGGGATGTTTTGAAAAATTATTTTACTTTAGCAGTTGTCGAAGATAAAACTAAATCTGCGGAAATAATTTTAACGGAATTAAACGATAATTCAATTAAAGCTTATTTATTATTTTTAAAATATGCATTACATTTTTTAAATAATTTTAACGCTTTGTTTCAATCGCGTAAGATTTTAATTCATAAATTATTTGAAAGTAGCCAACAATTGATACGACAATTAATACAAAATTTTTTGATTTCTAATGCAATTAAGAATATTTCATCTTTAGATATTGATAATGAAGAAAATATACAGCCTGTAGAAAATATATATGTTAGACCTGAATGTGAGAACTTTTTGAACACCTTATCTCCAGAATGCAGTCAACAAATAAAGCTAAAATGTCTAGATTTTTATAAAACAGCAACTCGGCAAATGTTAAAACGTTTACCATATAATAATACTCTTTTTGAACAATTATCCTTTTTAGAACCTAAGTATGCTTTATATGATGAAGGTCGAGTTAAAATTAAAGATTTAACTTATATTGTTAATCAAATAAAATCTATTAATATTGATATTACTAAATTAGCTTTCGAATGGAGAATTTTACCGTCTATTTTTGATGAAGAACAAAAAAAGGAATTAGCTTCTTTAGAAATTGATGAAATGTGGAAAAAAATTGTAGAATATAAAGATTTTAATGATGAAAAAGTATTTATAAATTTAGATTTATTAGTTCAAATAGTTCTTTCTTTTCCACATTCAAATGCCGAAGCAGAACGTATTTTTCCTGTAGTAACAGATGTAAAAATTAAAAAAAGGAATCGATTATCTAATGATATGGTTTCTGCAATTTGTATAATTCGATCAAGTTTTGAGGCTGAAAATATTAACTGTACTACTTTTGAAGTAGATTCTAGATATTTAGCGCTGCATAATAATATATGGAGAAGTAAGTCATGCAACGATTTGCAATCTGATGGATCTTTATTTTTTTATTGCTTTTATATATTTTATTGTGCGTCATGTACAATCATTTTTATTGTTTTTATATATTTTATTTTGCGTCATGTACAATCATTTTTATTGCTTTTATATATTTTATTTTGCATAAAGTACAATTATCATCTAGTAACATCTAGTCAATGTTGTTTTTGTTTTTATTGTATCTTTATTATTGTTTTGTTTTTTACAGTTTAATAAAATTTAAGTTTTATTATAAATTTATATCTGTATGATGAAAACCAAATTTTATGTGCAATTAATTAGTTTGTAATTATTTTTAGATTTTGTAATTAGTTAGTTAATTATTTTTAAAAAGATATTTTTATATTTAATGAATTTTATTTATGTTTATTTCAACAAATAAATATTTTTATTTTTTGTATTTTTTGTAAGAATACTGGTGAGGTTTTTGGCAGTTTTCCTTACCCTTGCAACAAATGTTGGTATTCTCTGAGATTCTGCCAAAAATAAAATTTTATTTTTGTTTATATTAAAATGTTTTTTTAATTAATTATTTTATTACCCTTTCCTTTTTCAGTTTATTTATATTTTATTTATAATATATGTGTTTATTTGAATATTTAATATTTTTATAATAGATTTTTAACAATTATTAGATATTTTTGTGCGGGTGATTAATGGTACTTCTTTTTGGTCAACTAAGCACTGTACTGATACCGCGTTTGCCACGCATGCGCGAAAAAACCCGGCCCGAACAACAATACTGATTCTGCTACATTGACGATATTCTAATCGCATCGACCACACCAGAACAACATGCGACACACATACGTGAAGTCTTATCACGGTTACAGAAACAAGGATTATCTATCAACTTAATGAAGTGTACTTTTGGAGCTGGGAAAGTTCGTTACTTAGGATACACTATTAGCAAAGACGGTATCACTGCTCTTCAAGATCGCATAATTGCAATAAAAAACTATCCAAAGCCAAACACAGTTACAGAGCTACGCAGATTCCTTGGCTTTATCAACTTTTGAGGTACGCGTCGATCTCCATAAATGTCGACTTGTCGACTCAAGGACAAGGCTACACGTGATTGGAACAATTACAGCTTGCAATACACCAAGCTTAACGAAAATTAGCCACGACAACTGCTTTAGAGAAATCCTGCACGAATTCGATGAAGTAACACGCACGATCAAAATATCGACGGGTGTTAAAGAAAGCAGCACTTGTTCAAGCACCATTACACGAACTAACAGCCGGAGCAACCAAGCGAGACAAACGACCATTGATTTGGACGCCAGAAGCGGAAAAAGCATTTGAAGAATGCAAGAGACAGCTAGAAGAAGCAACCCTTCTTGCACATCCAAAAGAAGGAGCATCATTAATACTACAGACAGATGCCTTCGACATCGCAATTGGTGCTGCCCTACAACAACTTCAAGGAGACAAGTATGTACCTCTAAGTTTCTTTTCACAGAAACTAACAAATACACAAAGAAATTACAGCACATATGACAGTGAACTCTTGGCAATTTATAAAGCCTTAAAGTATTTTCGCCATTTCGTTACGGATCACAAGACATTAATATACGCTTTTCATCAGAAATCCGACCGAGCATCTCCAAGACAACTACGACAGCTAGATTATATTGCTCAATTCACTACTCACTTGATTCATCTTCCTGGAACAGAAAACACGGTTGCAGACGCACTTTCCCGAATCCAGGTAATAGACTTACCAATTATCATCTCAACCGAGGACATCGCACGCGAACAATTAAAGGATGAAGAACTCCAAGAGTTAATAGCATCATCATCATCAAACCTTCAGTTACGCAAGCTACGTCTCAACGATTCTGAGCACACCATATATTGTGACATATCTACTGAGCAAATACGTCCATACATCCCTCAAATCCTGCGTATGACTGTGTCCGATCGGAACTGTGTCCGATCGGGCCTGTGTCCGATCGGGTCTGTGTCCGATCGGGCCTGTGTCCGATCGGGCCTGTGTCCGATTGCAACCATATGTGTCCGATCGGAATTGTGTCCGATTGGGTCTGTGTCCGATCGAGCCTGTGTCCGATTGGGACTGTGTCCGATTGCAACAGTATGTGTCCGATCGGAACTGTGTCCAATCGGGTCTGTGTCCGATCGAGCCTGTGTCCGATCGGGACTGTGTCCGATCGAGCCTGTGTCCGATTGGGTCTGTGTCCGATTGGGAAATATTGTCGTGTCCGATCGGTAATGTGCGCAATCGAGACTCACTCAATCACACACCGATTCGTTTGGTCAGGTCTCAATAAAGACGTCGCAGAATGTTTAAAAACATGTTTAGCATGTCAACGCGCGAAGATCCAAAAACATAATCGAAATTCTCCGGAACACATCTGAATCCCAGTCACAGACAGCAGATTCCATCAAATACATCTTGACATCGTTGGTCCGTTGCCGCCATACCATAGATATCAATATTGTTTAACTGCAATAGACAGATTCACTAGATGGCCAGAAGCTGTTCCGATTAGAGATATCAACGCAAACATGATTCTGAATGCATTTTATGCAAACTGGATTTCCCGATTCGGCGCACCAGCAATCGTGACCACTGACCGCGGTTCTCAATTCGAATCAAAATTGTTTCAGGCTCTCATTCAAATAATTGGCACACAGAGGACCAGGACCACAGCTTATCACTCTTCATCTAATAGTATGGTGGAACGGTTCCACCGCTCTCTTAAATCAGCTATCCGTTGTCACGCAAATACAGAATGGGTAGACGTCCTTCCTACAGTCCTCCTGGGATTACGAGCCAGTGTCAAAGAAGATATAAAAGCTAGCGCAGCAGAATTAGTCCCCTAGAATGGAACCCCTATTCGTTTCATCAAGGAAGATCCACCAGAAGACCCACAAATATTTGTTGAACATCTACGTGAACACATGCGTAAGATACGTCCAACACCATCAGCTCATCACACAAAACCAAAGGTATTTATTTATAAAGACCTTTTCAGTTGTTCACATGCATTCGTATGAGTGGATGCAGTAAAAAAGCCTCTCGACTGCCCATACGAAGGTCCATATGAAATAATTGAAAGAACATCCGATCGAGTTTTTAAACTCAACATTAAAGGAGAAGAAATAACCATTTCAACAGAGAGATTGAAGCCGGCGTACCAAGAGGCAATATCTTCAGAAGATACTACAAAGGACATATCTACTCCAACACAGCAACCCTTGAAAACGTACCCTTCAGCAAAGAGAACACCAAAGCAGGTCATTTTCGCAACTTAGGGCAAAATTGCTCAGGGGGGAGTATTATGGCTACTCCTCAGTACTGCGCACATGCGCGTGGACAAAAAGAGGTCCAACCAATCAGGATCGAGCGCCATTAGGCGGCGCAACGATAGGGCGCCTCGGTGAAGAACTTCCACTTCCGTTTCGTCTCGAGAGACTGGCATGAGGACACGTACTCTGTGATAAAGAAAATTACCAAAGACTGATATAGATTTTGTTACATAGTGTTGCGTCCCTGCGGGTCGTCTAAGGCGGTTATTCATGAATCTGCTGTATTCGTCTCCGGGAGAACGTTGCTAAGCGTTGTTGTTAAACAACGGCGGACATCTTGAGAGAGAGATCGGCCATCTGGAGTCTCGCGACGGATGTCATTCCGGGCGGACATATTTGAGATACGATTACCGTTATTTCCCGTTCTGTGTTCCTTGTTCAATTGTTCTGTGTTATTATTAAAGTTCCTTTTGTTCTTTTAAAAGAGTGTTAATCATTTACGTCGCGGTACGCGAGTACCGGTTGTGTCACGCGCGTTCGAGATAGATATCGATTCCGATCCGCGGACACAACATTTTGGGGGCTCGTCCGGGATACAATACGGCGGACCGTTTTGTGTATTTTAAAAGAAAAGCGTGAGCTATGGCAATGGAGCAACAGGATCCAATAACGGGAGTTTCCACACGAAAGAGAGTTCGTGCTACGATGACGCTTCAAGATGCGACATCGGGGCCATCGTTGGAGGCAATTACTCTTTAATCCACAATGCGAGAAATTCGGGAGCTTCGCGAGGAGCGATTGCGGATGCGAGCAGCATTTGAATCGCAACTGCGTGAGCGGGACAGTGAGCTTTGCCGAATGAAGGAGATTTTCCGACAACGGCAAACACAGCTAAGTCCATCTAATAATAGAGATTCGGTAGCTCGAAGCCAAAATTCTTTTTGAGGAAATGAACTCGGTTATAAATTGAGACCCGTTAATTAAATAATGATAATTATATTTTACTATTTTCAATTTTAAGTGAATGTTCTTGCGTGTGTTTGTTTTCTTTGCTTGTGTTTAAGGAAATAATTTCTTGGAGAGATGATGAAAGGAAGTAGTTAGAGTAGGCCGTATCTCACTCACGGCTCCATGAGTGCGAGAGAGAGGTACCCATAAGAGAAAAAGAGATAGCGTATGCTTGTAGGCAAATGCGGGGGGAAGTTCGGCGGGGGGGGAGAGCCGGGGGGAGGATCAGGGGGGTACGTACGTAGGGAGAGGGGGAAGCGTGTCGCCGAGAGTGCTCAAGAGATGGCGCTCTGCTCGATCGAGACCACGCTTCCTCCTCGCCCTACGTACCCCCCTGATCCTCCCCAACCGGCTCCCCCCCCCCCCCCGCCCGAACTCCTCCCCGCGATTGCTAACAAAGTATTCGCTGTCTCTCGTTCTCCAAGGGTACCTCTCTCTCGCACTCATGGAGCCGTGAGTTAGATACAGCCTACACAATTTCTTTCACTCGCGAGGAAGAGCGACCGACGCGCTCGGCGTATCCGCGACGACTGACCGTTTTACGGCGCGGCTAAGTTATTAAACCCTCTTCTATATATTCCCGCGCGAAGCGTTTCTCCCGTCGCGACTCGACCTTGACGCGACTCGTTTCTAAGGGGGGGCGACGGCGATCTCTCGCGCTGCTTTTAGCGCGCGATCTGTTATCACGATTCTTAAGGGATGTGCGTTGCTTCTAGCGCGCGATCCGCGAGCGGACGCTGATATATGACGTCGAGGGAGACAGATAGAGGAACGGTTAGCGGTGATACGAGCGCGCTTATCGCGTATCGGAGCGAGTTTTTCTTCGTTTTCCGGCGATACGAGCACGCTTATCGCGTTTCGGGGCGAGTTGTTTTCGTTTTTTGGCGACGACGCGCTTCCGGTGACCAGACGCGTCCGAGAGCGAATATTCAGCTTAGTTAATCGGAGCGCGTTATCGCCATTTTTTTCGTTATAAAAGGATGCCGCGACGATCTCGAGATATTAGTACGTTCGAGAATATTCGCGGCGCGATGAAGCGCGCACCGAGCGCTTTATCGAGATTAGCTGGAAAAGTGGTGAATATTCGAATTAGAAGTATCGAGGATATACAGAATTTGGAAATACCGAATTGTTTGAAGAAGGAACTAAGCGAATGTTATATAGAGGACTGTCTGTACTGTAAAGAAAAGATCAGCTTCGCGGAAGAGTTCGTGCGAGAGGCGAGCGAGGCGCGATTCGACGAGCCTTTCTCGAATGTCGGAGCCGATGGCTATTTGCTTTATCGCAATTGGAAACGGTGATACGGAGTTCCAAAATTTTCGTGGGAGGTCAATCACGTCGTGCATTGCTTCTATACATTCGGTTGCCGATTCGAGAACGGAAATTATTTCGAGGAGGATGTGAGATATTGCGTGGAATGCGCGCATAGATCGAGCTTCGTGAGAAACGTATCGACGCATATGAAAAAATCGCTGTATAGCGAGAGAGTGCCCGTCTGCGATCTTATCGACGAAGTCTTCGACATGTCGAATAATTGGTGCGGCGGCTGCGCGACGAGAGCTTTGTTCTATATCGAGGGTTACGACGAGGAAGAGACGTGGTTCGTCAATAAAAGATCTTGGCTTTCGTTAAACGACGAGTGATGAATCGAGAAACGATGGAGGAGCGCGATCTTCTTAATAGCGCGCGGGATGTCTCGACGGTGGACGCGTATCGCGCGTGGGCGAGACGGTGCGACGAGTGTCTCGAGTTTCTGTGGGAGGGGTCTCGAGGCGAGCGCCGGGGGAGATCCACCGGTGCGATCAATTCTCTGATCGCTCGAACCGTTCGATTGACGGGCGCGAGAGACGATCTGCGTCGACGTTTCGAACGCGTGGGAGGCGGCGTAGAGAGGCGCGAAGGATTCTCATGGTTTGAGATGGAGACAGCTTTCTCTAGACGCATTTTAACGGGCGCGGTTATCAACTTCGATTATATCGAACCTTCGCGATTTCTCGAGGACGCTAGAGATACCGTGCTCGATAAAGTACGCAATGCTATAGATGAACATAACAGTGTTAAGGTCAATACCATGTTTATCGGTGAGTTCGTCTCAGGCGACAAGATTGATATTAAGACTATCGCCACGAAGAATTATCCGCTTCTACCTCTTTCCGATTTGCAAAAGTGGTATGGGAAGCGTGTGGTCGACGCTACTTTAGCTTCGCTGGAGGAGTTTCAAGAGCGTGATAGCGGATGGGCGTTATCGCGAATTCTAAATTTAACGGTGAATGTGAATAAATATAATCCTATGCACGCTGGATGTTACGTCCAGATACCGCGAGAGATCGCGTTGAAGAAAGCGGTGATTAACGTGCGATCTACAGATAACGCGTGTTTCGCGTGGGCGATAGTCGCCGCTTTATATCCGGTTGAGAAAAATACGGAGAGAAGCTCGCGGTATCCTCACTACTCGACGGTGCTGAATCTGGAGGGTATCGAGTTTCCCATGAGTTTAAACGGAATTACTATATTCGAGCGTATTAACAACATATCTATTAATGTGTATACCGTTCGAGATAAGAAGGACGGGAAAAGTAGTTGCCGTATCGTTCCTCTGCGTCTCACTTGTAATAAGAAGGACAGACACATTAATCTGCTGTATTTGAGCGATACGACGCAACGAGATAATACGGCGCATTTCGCATGGATTAAGAATTTGTCTCGACTCATCGGATCGCAACTGAGTAATAGGCAACATAAAGCGCATATATGCGATCGGTGAGTACGAATTAAAAAATTTGTCGCGTAGTATGGATAATATACACGATTTAAAAAATGTGTTTTATGTCGCAGATGCATGCATTATTTTCGAACGAGCAATAAATTATTGGCTCACAGCGCGGACTGTGGAAGGATGAACGAGTGCGCTATAGTTCTTCCTACTGAAGATGACAAATGGTTAGAGTTTCGCAATTACTGTAGAAAGGAGAGACTTCCATTCGGGGTGTACGCCGATCTCGAATGCGTGCTGGAGAAGAAAGAGGAGAAGAGAACACCGAATACGTCTATCATTCAGCATCACAAAGTCTATAGCGCTGGATATTACGCGCGATGCGCGTTCGATGATGCTGGCTCGACTTACAAAGCCTATCGCGGCGAGAATTGCGTATCGTGGTTCGTTAAAGAATTATACGATTTAGCGCTTCGCGCGAAGACTATACTCAGTACCGATGCGCCTATGGTGGATCTTACACCGGACGAATGGGAGAGATTCACGAGCGCGAGGCACTGTCACGTATGCGAGAAAACGTTTGAATCGGAAGACGTTCGCTTGCGCGATCACTGTCATCTAACCGGACGGTATAGAGGTCCGGCACATTCGAATTGTAATTTAAATTATAAGGGGACTTACGTAATTCCAATATTCTTTCACAATTTATCAGGTTACGATGCGCATTTCATTATTAAAGATGTGACTAACGCTTTTCCCGGCAGCATCGAGTTATTGCCACTAACGAAGGAAATGTATATCTCTTTCACGAAGAACATAGAGGATGCGTCGAACGAGGGATGGTTAGGGAAACGCTTGAAATTGCGCTTCGTGGATTCTTTCAAGTTTTTAAGCGCGAGTCTCGAAAAATTGGCGTCGTATCTTGACAAGAGCGAGCTGAAGATCGCGCGTTCGGAATTTTCCAACCTTGACGATGCTGATTTCGAGCTTCTCGCGCGAAAAGGTGTGTTTCCTTATGAGTACGTCGACGACGTTGATAAATTATTGGAGACTCGTCTACCACCGCGCGAGGCTTTCCATAGTTCGCTAACCGGTGACGCGATATCCGAGAGCGATTACGCGCGCGCGATAAGAGTCTGGGAGCGATTTCGCGTCGAAACGTTGGGCGACTATAGCGATTTGTATTTAAAAACCGATGTTCTTTTATTAGCCGATGTCTTCGAAAATTTTCGCGACGCGTGTATGAGAAGTTATAATTTAGATCCCGCATATTATTACACGTTACCTGGATATACGTGGGACGCTATGTTAAAGCACACGGGTATTCGATTCGAGTTATTAACCGATATCGATATGGTGATGTTCGTGGAACGCGGAATACGCGGCGGGCTAAGTCAATGCTCCAATAGATATGCGCGCGCTAATAACAAGTATTTGCAGACTTACGATCCTTCGGAACCGTCTTCTTATCTCATGTATTTCGATATAAATAATTTATACGGATGGGCGATGTGTCAATCTTTACCTTACGAAGATTTTCGATGGGTCGACGATGTCACGAGTATAAACTTAATGTCTGTGACACCGAACTCGCCTATCGGTTACATTCTAGAGGTCGACCTTGCGTATCCGCCCAACCTTCACGATTCTCACGCGGACTTGCCATTCTGCCCGACGCGCGATAAGCCGCCCGGAAAGCGTGACGAGAAACTTCTCGCCACACTGTGCGATAAGAGTCGTTACGTAATATATTATCGCAATTTGCAGCAATGCATTCGGCACGGATTACGCGTTACGAGGATACACAGAATATTACAATTCGCGCAATCTCCATGGTTGCGCGGATATATCGAATTACACACGCGACTACGAATTAACGCGAAAAACGAGTTTGAGAAAAATCTTTACAAATTGATGAATAATGCCGTGTTCGGTAAGACTATGGAGAATGTGCGCAATCATTCGGATGTCCGGCTCGTGACTCGATGGGGCGGGCGATACGGCGCAGAGGCGATGATCGCGAAGCCGAACTTTCATAGCAGAAGCGTCTTCGCGGAGAATCTCGTAGCCGTGGAATTGCGCAAACTCGAGATTAAGTTTAACAAACCGGTTTACGTGGGTATGTGTATTCTCGATGTGTCTAAGATTCGTTTATACGAATTTCACTATGAATATATGCTACCGTTATATCGAGATAAATGTAAAATAATGTATACCGATACGGATAGCCTCATTTATCGCATCGAGTGCGAGGATGTGTATGAAGATATGAAGCACGACATTGACAGATTTGATACGAGCGATTACGCGGTGGACAACGCGTACGGTATGCCTCTAGCTAATAAGAAAATACCTGGTGTTATGAAGGATGAGAATGCCGGCGCGATTATGACGGAATTCGTTGGGCTTAGAGCGAAGATGTACGCGCTACGAGTCGAAGGTAGAGACGATACGAAAAGAATTAAGGATGTTAAGCGGCGTCGTCGCGAGAACGATAACGTTCGAAGATTACGCGCTGTCTTCGACGAAGAATCGAGATGAGGCGCGAACAATCTTGCATAAGATCTAAGTTACACGAGGTGTATACGGTGTCGGAATTGAAAGTTGAGCTTAGCCCATATGACGATAAACGATATGTGATATCAGGAACTACTTTACCATGGGGGCATTATAAAATACCGCGGTAAGGAGCGAGGAAAACGTCATATATCGAGAATGTAATAAATAATATTTGCGTTTAATATAGTTTATTTTAATATAGTTTATTTTAATATAGTTTATTTTAATATAGTTTATTTTAATATAGTTTATTTTAATATAGTTTATTTTAATAAAATACTCCGATAGCGCGATATAAGAGAATAACGAGCGCATGTCTCGCGAAAATCGTGAGAATATTTATAAACGAACGCGAGGATCGAACTCGCGAGATCGCGTTTTTTCGCGAGTGCTTTGTAATTTCGCGAGACGCGCGTTCGCCATTCTATTTACGACACTCCCAGAGATGCTTCTTAAAATGTTCAAACTTTCAACTTATTGTTAGTATAAATGTAACAAAGTTTAGTGTTAGTATAAATACAGTTTATTTTATAAATAATAAAGACTATTTTATAAATAATAAATATTATTTTATAAATAATATATAATTAATAAAATATTCCGAAAGAAAAAATAGTAAAGATGGGATACGCGAAGGTACGAAATATTCGCGAAGAGACGCGCGAATTTTTTCAAGTATTTTTACATCGTAAAAAATTGTGGTAGTTTCCTATCTGTTCTATTTTTAATAAGTCTCGAGCTAGTTTTGACAAGTTGTTCTAGCCAAAGATTTATAGAATAGCAAATAAATCTTGGTGAGAGCAACTTGCCAAATCTGCATCAAGACTTATTAAAAATAGAACAGGTTGGAAACTTCCACAATCTATTTATTATGTTCTCGGAAACATTATATATATCGAACAACGTGAAAAAAGGTTAATGCAAGATACGATGTTCGCGTAATGGTGTGATAAAAGAATTTATATAGAGCGTGAGAAAGAGTCCGTATAAAGTGCGAAAGAGAAAACGCAGGACGCGGCGGCCGCGAGAAAGAATCTGTATGAAGCGCGAGAGAGAACCCGTATGGAACGCGGGAAGGATAGACTCCGAGTATTTTCACGATATAAAAAATCATGGAAATTGCCGCTCTGTCCAATTCGCGGCGAATCTTGACGCAGATTATTCAAGCTACTCCAAATCTGAATGGAGTAGTTTGCCTAACCTAAGTCAGGATTTGTCGCAAGTTAGACAGAGCAATAATTTCCATGATCTCTTTATTATGATCTCGGAAGCATTATATATCGAACAACGCGGAAAAAAGGTTACCGCGAGATACGACGTTTGCTTAACGACGCGATGAAGAATTCATATAAAGCGTGAGAAAGAGTCCGTATAAAGCGCGAAAGAGAAAACGCAGGACGCGGCGGCCGCGTAGCGGCGCGAGAAAGGATCTGTATGGAGCGCGAGAGAGAACCCGTATGGAACGCGATAATTTCGTGATAATTTTTATTTTTCTAACGAATAATTTTATTTAATATATATAGTTTTATTTAATAAAAATACATTTTTGTCATAATACAGCTGTTTTATTTATCCAAGAATTGTGAGACTCGTCCATTCCCAGCCATTTCACGAAAACTTCGTTGCCTCTTCGGCGCAGCACCTTTTCCACGAGATACACGTTGGGATCGTTGACGCGCAGCAATTCGTGCTCGTAAAATCCTCCGGCGATCGGTTCACCGCGCGAATCTTTGAGCAGATACGTTACGGGATTAGTTCGTTGTATCTTGGCTATTCGAAAAATCTCGGTTGTCCAGTTAGGTGTGAAGCCTTTCTCGAAGATCGTCTTAAACTTGCTGACGAGTACTGGATCAGCTATTTTGAATTTAGCCGGAGTCGCGATTCTTATATTGCTGAATACCGTATTTAAAAGTTTATCGGCGATCGCTGGAGTCACGTCGACAGGTCTCATACCTATAGTGCGATGTTTTCGCGCGTTATATTCCTCGACAAGTCGAGGTAATTCGTCTATCCATTTATACGTTCCGCTTAGCGTGAAATATTTCCACATAGAATTTTTGAGTGTGCGATTAAATCGTTCGACGATCGACGCTTTCATCACCGAGTACGTCGAGTAATGATTCACTTCGCGCTTTTCCACGAATTTTCTCACTTCAGCGTTATAGAATTCTTTTCCTTTGTCGGTCTGCAAATTTTTCGGACACCGCTTAGAGTCTCGCACTATTTTAGATAACGCTCATGTAACCTCGTTCGCGCCCTTCTTGTAAGCGGTACGGCCCAAGCGTATTTGCTTAATGCGTCGATAACGGTGAGTATGTAGTTGTGGCCTTTGTTAAGTCTCGCGTAAGGACGCATCTCGACCACATCCGCCTGCCATAGGTCGTCGTACCCGCGTATCGCGACGCGACGACGTGGAAAGTTTCTTCTCGCGGGCGCGTGCAATTCCTCGACTAGTCTTCGTTTTTCGGCGCTCATAATTCTCTTCTCTTTCTCTCAAGGATGACGTTGGGCGGGATCTCTCTCTCGAGCGGCTCGCCGCTCCGAGTGTCGCCGCTGGTCTCGCGAATCTTCGCTAGTTCCGTCACTCTCCCCGATAGCTCGTCCGCGTCTCTCTTCAATCGCGATGTTGAATTTTCCAATTCTCGTATTTTCGCCGCAGAATTAGCCGCGGAATTCGCGGCGACGCGCGATTTTTGGGTTAGTTCCTGTATTATTTTCCCCTGATTGAACAGTATTTTACGATCGCTCGCGCTTTTCGTCGAAGATTCCACAGCGTTGAGCGATATTGTATTTTTTGCGGCATCGATTCGATCGCTTAAACTATTAATTCGTTTATCTAAGGCATCGATTCGTTTACCTAGAGCGTTAGCGTTAGATTCAGTTCTCGAAACGGAATTTTCCACAGCGTCTATCCGTTTACTCAAAACGTCGTCGCGCGCTTCGATCTTGGAAACAAAACTCTCCGCGGCGTCTATTCGTTTACCCAGAGCGTTATCGAGCTGGGTGAATCTCGTGAATAGTAGAATGACGCCTTTCCCTGCTTCGTCCGCGTCTTTTCTCAATTGCGACGTAATTCCTTTAACGTAGCTTTTGCTCGCCGCGTCGGCGTCCTCCTCCGGCTTAGCCAGACGCTTTATCTTGCGCTCTCTCGCGTCGTATTCGACGGAAGAACTTAGACACAGCGCGTTATCGCGCACGTAATTTCGCAGAGATTCGATAGCCGGACGTAGTCTTCCGGTTCTCGCGTCATAGCCGCGGTTTTTTAAAGGCGTGCCGAATTTGCTCACGGACATCGCGAATTCCACGCACGACTGCGGCGATCGTCGATGCGACGGTTCGATTTATACTATCGCTCCCGTTTCGCGAAGCTCCTCGATTATCGATAGAATCTCGTTTTCGTGAGCGTTGTTGCCAGCTCGACGCGAAGCGTCCAGCAATCGCAGACGATCCACTAATTCGTTTGGATCGTCCCAATGAATGTAATCGATTCTATCGTTCGTGACTCGCATGGTTGACGGTACGCGACCCGCACCCATCTTTTTTGCGCTGCTGCCATGAATAAGCGATGCGATAACGAACTTGTATTTGTATCTCTTATTTCCTAAAACAGATTTTTTAGCGTCATGGTCGCGTTTATGAGCGTTCGTTGTTAACAATATACTCTTGTATGTTAATTTATCCTTTTCCGTATATGTGAGACTATCAGGATTTTTCATGAAGATTAATTCGTATAAACCGGGGGTACCGATGTATTTAATTTCATCTATAAGTATGGAGTCATCCGCGTCTATATTGAATCGCCTATTGCCGAGCATCGCGCCTTTCGCGCTCATGTACACTCCGTAAACGTGATCGATCTCATTTGGCGCTTCTCCGCCGAGAAGAGCCCCGAAGTATTTTCGTCCCAACGGTCCTAGCCGGCCGTGCGGCATTTCGTAATCTTGAGAAATTCGCGAAGTTCGCTTAACAGGCGTTTCAAAAGTTGAGGACGACTCGAGATTCTCAGGTTCGAACGTTTCCTCTTCAGCTTCGTCCCGCGCGAATGGATCTCTCTCGATAGGATACACGTTTGACGGAGTAGAAACGGCATCTAATCGTCGTCGCGCTCGTATTCGTTTCACTTTAGGTTTTTTCCAAGCGGGGGTCAACTCTTCCTCCTTCCATTTTTCCTCATTCCATTTTTCCTCGACGCTCGTCGTTACAGGCGAAGCATCGATCGCGTCTCGCTTTATCATTTCGCGTTTAATCTCGTCTCGCTCGATCTCGTCTCGCTCGGCGCGCTCGGCGATGCGCCGCAGCGGGTCGACGATTGGCTTAAAACGACTCTCCATTGCGATTTCGTTCTCCATTTTGCCGGTCTTTAACGCTCTGTGTTTTTTACGAATCAATGCGCGTGTCTTAGCGATCTCTTTCGCTGTCTTCTCTCGTTCACCGATATCCGTCGCAGCCATCGTGATTAATAAATCGGTTCTTCTCGCTCGCGGGAGGGAGAGCGATCGATGCGTTCGACGTATTCGCGACGACTGATCGCTCTATGTTACGGCGAAATCGTTAAACCCTCGCCTATATCTGCCGGCGCTAAGCGCGCTATCTTTGTCGATTACTAGGAAACCATATCTATATTGCCAACACGCGCGGCATAGCGCGTGAAAATTCTCATACGACATATCTGTGTTCACGTGATCGTTGTATGCGTGACGCAAATTAGTGCCATCTTGCTTAAAAAGAATCAGCAGATTCGCGTTATCTCGAATCAAATGCTTTGGTATTTTAGCATACGTTTGGCACAGATAGAAGCAATCGATGTTCGAGTGTCGACCCATAGCGAAATACTCTGTAATAGTATTCTGTTTGTCGCACGCTACGTCGTCGAATACGAATATAGAATTCGGGAGCGCTTCGCTAGGTGAAATAACATCAGAGTTATCGGAAAATGTAAAATAACCTATATCTTCCATCGGTGCCAATAAATTCTCTAAATACTGATATTTAGGCTGCTGCAATGACTTCGAGTAAACGTAAACGTTCTCGAAGCGTACGCCGTGCGGGCTCTCCAACAAACTTATCAGCGCGTTCGTTTTACCACAATTAGAAGGACCGCAAATGAGGCAGCGAATAGCGCTCGGTAATGGACGACCGTGTCTGCGCGCTTCCTCAGACGGTCGCGCCCTACCATCGAGATTCGTCACCCTTATCGCGATCGGCTGCCGCACGAAGCGCATTCCTCTCGCCGCGCGCGTGCGCGGTACACTCGCGCGAGGCAGGGCGAGATCTTTTTATTTATATACGAATAGATCGCCGTCGATCGCGCAGTAGCGAATCGCGCGCGGTGAATCGAGATGTTTATTTTATTAATAGACGGTGACGATATTCTCGATTTCATCACCGATCAATTGCGGTTTATCCCGAAAGTAATTTTACTAAAACACTTCGGTCGCTATGTGGAACGATTGTGGGAGAAATTGCCCGAACATATAAGAGTGGATCCGGAGGTGCGGCGTTACCGTCGATGCCTTGAGCATTACAATCGTCCCTGGCAACGAACGCACATCGACGGCCCGGCGCCGCTCGTTAAAGATTGCAGCGAATGCAATTCGCGAAGCAGCGGTATGGTGTAATCGGTGATATCAGCGGCGCCGGCTTATTGAATAGAGCGATAAACGCGCTCCCCTTCGAATTACATATACCTGGATATCAATTTTGCGGGCCGGGTACTCGTCTCGCGAAACGATTAGTGCGAGGCGATCGAGGCATCAATCCTCTGGACGCGGCCTGCCGCGAGCACGACATCGCGTACTCGCGGAGCGGCGAGCTCGCCGATCGACACGCCGCCGACCGCGCGCTCGCTGAGAGAGCGCGCGAGCGCGTCGCGGCTAAAGACTCGACTCTCGGCGAGAGAGCCGCCGCGACGGCTGTATGGATAGCTATGAAATCGAAAACAAAACTTGGAATGGGCGCGACGAGAATCAAGAGAAAGAAGAGCAAAAGGAGGACGACTGCTACGAGGAAAAGAACGCTTCCAATAGCGAAACGCGGCGGCTTCTTGCCCCTGCTGCCGTTATTGGGAGCTCTCGGTTCTTTGGCTGGAGGAGCGGCGGGAATCGCGAAAGCGGTGCACGATCGCAAAGCGGCGCGACGACAGTTGGGGGAATTGCAGCGTCACGATCGCGCAATGGAGGGTCGTGGTTTATACCTCGCACCGTACAAGCGCGGAAGCGGCGCGTCTACGACGAGAAGAAGAGGAAGAGCTAAAAAAAAACTTCGCGTAAACAGACGCTAGGAATTCTCCCATCCGTCGAAGTAACGACAAACGAACATTTAAATCGCGCGGCGATACTCTCGCGCGTGCCTCACTTTAGAGGCGTGTTTATGCGCGACGCGCTTCCATCGCGGGCGCGCCGCGATGAGAGCGGCATCGTGAATTTAGACAACGCATCCGGCCCGGGTACTCATTGGGTGGCATATGCGAAAAAAGGGGGCGACGCGATCTATTATGACGGTTTCGGCAATCTTCGTCCTCCGCGCGAACTCGCACGTTATCTCGGGCGCGATGCTAATATTCGATACAATCGTCGCTCCGAGCAAACGCGCGATCAGAATATCTGTGGACAATTGAGTCTTCGATTTCTCCGGGGGGTCGATTGGAGGAATCGCGCGCTATAATATCGACCGCCGCTCGTCGATTGAGCGCAGTTCGATTACTCTCGTCAATCATGTCGCTAACTCTTACTCTTTCCGGACGAAGCAGCATTCTCGCGGCGAGTTACTTTCCGCTTCTGGATTTAAACGACGATGATTACGAGTTAGGTTTAACAAATTTCGAGACTTATAACACGATACCGAATGTAAATTCCACGAATAATAAATTTTACTTTGACGACAACGACGAGGTTATAGCGATTCCAGTGGGATCTTACGAGTTAAGCGCTATAAGCGCGTATCTAAGAGCCGCAATTCATCGCAAACGACGAGTGAGAGAGGAGAGACGAGAGCGCGAAAACGAGGAATTGGAAACGAGCGATGACGATTATATATACAGTGTCGACGACGACTATTTCGAAGACGATGACAATGGTGATAAGAGTGAAAATTCTATAACACTTCGCGGTAATGATAACACTATGAGAAGCGAGATTAAGTGCGCGTATCGAGTAAATTTCACAAAACCTGATAACATCGGTTCGCTACTGGGTTTCTCGCGTGTTACAATCGAATAAATGGTACGCGTCCGATAAGCCGATAAATATTATGGCTATTAATCTCATTAGAATAGAGTGTAATGTCACGACAGGAGCGTATCACAATGACAAATCCGCGCATACTATACACGAGTTCGCGCCTAATGTTCCACCCGGATATAAAGTGTCGGAGATCCCAGCGCAGATCATTTACCTCCCGATCATCGCGCGGACCATTACTGATATAAACGTGCGTGTCGTGGATCAGAACGGAAGATTAATCGATTTTCGCGGCGAAGAGATCACAGTTCGACTGCACGTGCGGCGAAGACGATAGAAAGGTGCGCGATGCTCGTAGTGAACGGATCGAATGCGAGAAACGCGCCCATCGTCGCTATCGCGTCGCCCCTAGACGCGAAAAAGAGAAAGAAAAAGGGAGGAAGGTTAACCATCGCTAACGCGGCTTTCCTGCGCTCTTTGGGTTTCGTCGTACCAAGAACCGTTTCTCCGTAAAAGTGAAATGTGCGACATTCTAAGCATCGGCGGGGAGCCGATCTTCGACGATCGTATCGTCAAGATTGAAACTCACACATATAATCCTTACGCTAATACTACGTTTGGGAATAGCGATGAGATACGAATTCCTATACAACAGCAAGATCTGTACACATTACCGTGCGATAGTTTTCTCTACATAGAAGGTAGACTCGAGTCTAAAGAGTTGCCGAGTGCGCAAGAGGAAACCGCGTCGGTGACGAGGCTAGTGAACAATTGCGCGGCGTTTATGTTCGAGGAGATTCGCTACGAACTCGACGGTGTGGAAATCGATCGAAGCAGAAATGTTGGGATAACGAGCACGATTAAGAATTACGCGTCGCTGTCAGTCGAAAAAGGCAAGATATTAAAGAACGCCGGATGGGATTTATCGGCGGTAACTCATTCATCGATCAACGATTTCAACTTTTGCGTACCTCTCAACATATTATTAGGTTTTTGTGAAGATTACAAGCGTGTCGTGATCAACGCGCGACAGGAACTTATTCTAATACGAGCGCGTAATGATAACAATTGCATCATATCACGCGAAACGCAAGAGCCTAAAATCGTTTTATTAAAGATACAGTGGCGAATGCCTCATATAGTGTTAAACGATATTAATAAATTAAGGTTATTGCGCACGTTAGATAGCGGACGATATCTGAGCGTCGCTTTTCGCTCGTGGGATCTCTACGAGTTTCCGCTTCTACAGAGCACGACTAAACATTCGTGGGCTGTCAAAGCGGCGACGCAACTTGAAAAACCGCGATATGTTATCTTCGCGCTACAGTCCGGAAAGAAGAACGTTCTATCCGAGGAGTCTTCCCTATTCGACGATTGCAAACTAACTAATGTCAAATTGTATCTTAATTCCGATTTTTATCCTTACGACGATATGAATTTAGATTTCGATAAGCGCAAAGTCGCAGTGCTATACGATATGTACTCGAAATTTCGAAGAACGTATTACGGATGCGATAATGACGAAGCGCTCTTAAATCTGAATAAATTTTTATTCTACGGCCCGCTCGTAGTCATCGACTGTTCACGACAAAACGAATCGATTAAAAGCGCCACTGTGGATGTTCGCATAGAGTTCGATTGCAAGGAGAACATTCCCTCTAATACCACAGCTTACTGTCTTATCATTCACGATCGAGTGGTGGAGTACAATCCGCTCACCAACGTTGTGCGCAGAATCGTATAAGCGCGATGATATTCAAAATATGAAGAGAGAATAATAGAGGCGCACACTTCGAGTACCGCTAATAACGACGATGGACGCACCGATCTTCGTCGATCTTCAAGGTTTCGTAGTTAACGAGAAATTCGTCGCGAAAAAAGTAGCCGTGTTAAGAAATGGCGTGGAATTGACGCATCACATCTTTCGCCCACCGATGTCTTGGGATCTGCTAACGAGAGCGGAAAAATCGCGAGCGTGTTGGTTGACATCTAATCATCATCAATTAAAGTGGAATGATGGACACGTGAATTACGGGTCGATGAAAAGACTCATTCGGGACGCCGTATGCCGAGAATCTAGCCCCGATTCAACGATAAGAATCTACGTCAAAGGTCACGAGAAGAAAAAATGGCTGATCGAAATCTTAGGAAATGTTGCCGACGATCGCGACGTAGCCGTCTCCGTCGAGACTATTGACGCTGATTACGAGGATATCGGACGTTTGGAAACTCTAAACGCTTCGCGGGCCTTTCGCTGTGGATATCACGCGAAGAATTGCGCGTTAGAGAACGCTTGTAAATTGCACGATTGGTGGTTCGAACGACGCGATCATTTGCGTAATATGTGCGATTGATTCTATATTATATTACTTTATATCTACTCGTTTGTATTATAAATTATATCGAATTATTGTATATTATGCATCATCATATATTATATAGCATATCGAGTCAATTATTTAATCTATAAATTTAATTATATTTTAAGCTTTATATAATGTATCGAATCTATTATCAATTATATAACCTATAAATTTAATTATATATAATGTACCGAGTCAATTATACAATCTATAAATTTAATCATTTATTTTAAGCTTTAATAAATGTATTCGTCATACTGTCGCAAAATACACGCTATACTAACGAACCGTGTTTTTCTTTTATCGCGGTCGCGTATCCTTTCCCACGATAATAGTTCACGCATCTCCTATTTTAATCCGTCAGAAAAGTGTTCGATTATCTGATTAGTGTTATTATAATAAAATTAAAATAAATCTATTTTATTTTAGTATTTTATATTATAATAAAATTAAAATAAATCTATTTTATTTTAGTATTTTATATTATAAAATAAATTTATATTTATATATAAAACGAATACTATTTTAGTATTTTATATTATAAAATAAATTTATATTTATATATAAAACGAATATTATTTTTATCGCGAACGCGTATCCTTCCGCGATAAGAGAGCGCCAACGCTTACTACGAAAGAAAGATAGCGCGAGAGCGAGAGGATATCGAAGAAGGAAAGAGAAGCGAAAAGAATCAACGCTTCGTTTAATATATAGCATTTATTCATAAAGAATCACATTTTACAAATGCGCAATACACGAAATATATAAGTATAAGCAAAAATCAAATTTTATTAACGCGTAAAGTTACAGCTCGAAGAACGGCTGTGATTCGGGTTCGTAACCCTCTAATTGTACATTCGCTGGCGGTTCATTCTCGTCGCCCGTCGACGGTTCGGCCTCGTCCTCCATCGGCTGCGATTCGGGCTCCTCGCCGATTAATTGCGATTCGGGCTTCTCGTCGATCGGTCGCGATTCAGGCTCTTCGTCGATTGGCCGCGATTCGGGCTCCTCGCTGATTGGCCGTGATTCGGGCTCCTCGCTGATTGGCCGCGATTCGGGCTCCTCGTCGATCGGTGACGCGATAACTCGCTTATTCTCGTGTTCGTGAAGCCTGTCGATTAATTCAGGGATGGCGAAGTCGTGATCGCGAAACTCAAATTGCTCGGGGGCTAGCGCGACGTCGCGTTGGCGAGCGTCGCGCAACGCGCTGTGAACGTTTTGCGCCTGCGCGAGCAGAGTCCTCGTCTTCGTCAATAAATCATAGAGCGATTCTCGCGCCGTTCTTATACAATCTTCTATCTGTTGTCTAAAGTAAAAAAGTAAAAGGATTATTAAAAATTATAATTTATTATAAAAAGTATTATAAAAATTTTAATCGAATACTTACATTGAACGCGCGATATCGATGTCTCCATCGAGCTGAAAGTTCAGTCTGAACAAATCCGGACTGTTCTCGATAACGCCTCGCGCCTCCTCGCGCAAATCCGAGGCGAGATCTCCCAAAACGTAAGCCTTTATTGCAATTAAATCACCGTTCACATTAATATAATCAGCCGCGTTAATTATTTGCTCGATTCGTTCCATATCGAGCAGTTCGCGACTGATTTTAATTCTCGTTATTTCGCACCTCGCCACTTTGCTCTTATACCGTTTCGCGCTTCGTCGACTCGTCACTTCACTATTTCGCGAGCGAGAATACTTTGACGCTTCTCGCGTTTATAAGGATCGACGCGCGGATGCCGCGATACGAGCGGAGATAAATGAGTAATAAAAATAGATTATAGAGGAAAATATATAACAAAGAATAATGCGATAAGAGGGACTCGAGCGCCCGCTAAATAACGCGCATCCCGGATACGCGATGAATGTTTATCGTCACCGGAAAGGGTACGTTTCTCTAATCGCTCGTCAAGTGTCCTTCTTAGAGGATAAACGAATAATAAAAATAGAAATAATAAAAAAAGTAAAACCGCGAGAGGAACTCGAGCGTCCGCTAGATAACGCGCATCCCGGACGCTCGGCCGATATTCGCTCGTCGTCGAAAGGGCGCGTCCCTCTAATTGAGGCGGACCGCCACTCTTTTTCGAACGAATCGCATTTCCCCCTCCCCCACCCGCGCCGAATTCGCCGACGATAAAAATAGGCATCTCGCCGAACGCGCGAATCAATCGCGCCCGGCGTCTCTCGATAGTTTCCCGCGTCTTTCCCCGCTCCGCGCGATGACTAACGCGAAGACGGTTCTTCTCGTCTTAGCAACAACGCTCGTCGCCGCGACGGCCGCCGCGCCCGTTGATTCGGAAAAGGCCGAGGCGCTTCGCTTCCTGCGCGCGTACGGTTTTCTAAAGGACAACGGAGAATCACTATCATCCGATAACGCGACATCTCTGCGTCGCGCTTTGTCGCTGTTTCAGGAATACTATCAATTATCAGGAAACGGCGAGTTAGACGCAGTTACGCTTAGCCTTATGCGCAAATCGCGATGCGGTCTCGCGGATATTCCCGATCGCGCGTATAGCCCGATCGCGCGAAAATGGCCGAAAACGCGCCTCACGTCGAATTTTCAGGTAGCTAGCGAGGAACTCTCGCGAACGGCCGAAGCGGCGTTCGCGTTATGAGCGGTGAATTCGTCGCTAACCTTCGCGCGCGACCCGCTGCGACCCGAAATATTGATATCGTATCGAACGGGCGCACACACTTACGTGAATCGCAGGAATATAGGCATTTGCCCGGCGACCTTCGACGGTCCCGGGGGAGCCCTAGCTCACACGTTCTTTCCCTCTGGAATGACCGATTTCGCGTCAGTGGTACACGTTGACGATTCAGAACCGTGGCACGTGTATCTAAATAAAAATCCTCCCAACACGCATCATTTGTTGCAAACGCTGACGCACGAGATTGGCCACGCTTTGGGTCTACAACACAGCATGCGCAACGACTCGATAATGTTTCCGTATATACCCGATATCGAGAATCAATTTCCGGTTAAGCTGAGCATAGAGGATATTCTGGCTATACAGAATCTGTACGGGTCTCACAACGATGGAAACTATCCAACGGCGACTCCCGCGACTACCGCGGCGCCCGCTACGACGAGTGTCGCGCCAATTGATCCCGCGTGCGCGGATCTCTGCGCTTTACGGCGCGTGGACGCCGCGCTGATAATGAATCACCGATTATATATAGCTAATCGCCGTAATGTGTGGTCAATCGACGTAATCGAGAAACGCTACGGTAGGCCCATGACGCTCACGGATTACGCGGCGTTTCTCCCAACGAATTTCACGCGCCTATCCGCCGCGTATCGAAGACCCTCGGGCGATCTTGCGCTATTCGCGGACGATTCGATCTACCTCGCGGAATATCCTAGCCTTAAGCTAAAATCGGGTTGGCCGAGATATCTCCACGATATCGGACTTTCTCGAAATGTTAAGATTAACGCTGCGATAAACACGCACACAGGACGAACCTACGCGATCTACGACGACGACAAGGTAGCGGAGATTGACGAGTACCGCATGATAGTCATTAGACACACTCCATTAAAAGATATATTTCCCGGAATACCGCCCGCGATAACGTCAGCCTTTCGATATATCGACGGCAATCTACATTTTTTCGCCAAGCATCAATTTTACGCCTTTAACGAATTTACGAATATCGTAACTTCGGCGGGTCCTTTCGATCTACACGCGCTCGGTATCGAGTGTCCTACGGATGGGCTGCTAAGACAATTGCGCGATCTCCTAAGTCGCGTTTATTGTCTCAGCGACGCGACCGAGAGAGAAAGAATCGACGAGGAGGACGACTAGAGCGACTCTGCCGTCATTTTTAAAAAATAGACTATAAGAGAGGACGCGCGCGAAAGAGGAAGAAGAAATCTCTACGCGAGTATATAAAGACCATCCATCAGTTAAGCGCTTCATTGTTGACGGAGAATGCCGAAGCCTACGAACGAAAAAAAACGAGCAATAATGTACGCGACAATGGGTGGGCCACCGCAACAGCAGCACTCATTTGACAATCGATCGAGGCTAACCGAGCGAGACCGCGAGGATAGCGCGGGATATGCTAAAAGAGCTAAACAGGACAATGGATAAGAATATTAAATGTTTATTCGAACTAATAATCCGCTAGCGTCGTTTCTCTTATCACCCGCATCCATTTTCAGACGAGATCGCGACCGAACGCCTAGATGTGACGCGGATGTTTCGATTGTGCGGCCGCTCAGAATCTTAGGAAGACGCTATCCATTGACCAAAACTGCGTACAAACATCTCGAAGTCAGCGTTAATGTTAGTCGACCCTCTTTTGTGGAAATCGTCCTTGGAGATTGCCACGGCAAGGAGATCTCGCTAACGCCGGATATGTGGAAGGAACTGCTCGATCTAGGATCTACACTTCTATCATATTTTCGCTCCGACGAGCGCGATGAGGCGCGTCCTCCAGCGCCGATATATATCGAACAGTTAACGCTGCGATTCGGTAAACTCAACAATCTCCGAATACTCCGTCTCGAAACACCAAAAGTTCGTCTGGCCGTATCGAAGAGTACCGTTCTAACTATATTAAATCTAGAACTTTGCGTTAACCGCATCGTTACATCTTTAAGCGGTTTAACCGCGCATGTGGATAACAAGCTGACTCGTTTTCTCGATATCGCGGCAGGCGCTCATGATTCGGCGCTTATTCCCACGATGATACGCGATAACGAGAACTTCGACCGCAACGATATCGTCGATTGCGAGCTGCAGGCTCTGCTCTTCGGAGAATCATGATACACTTATTCGCATACTCGTATTATCACATTATTAATATATTAAAAATATTGTAAAAGGAAACAATAAAAACGCTCCTCCTCTCGCGTGAAAAAACAATCTCTCTTTATTCCACAACCTTTCAACGATTCGCTATCTCGCTCGAGCGATAAGCGCGCTCGTATCACCGCTAACCGTTCCTCTATCTGTCTCCCTCGACGTCATATATCAGCGTCCGCTCGCGGATCGCGCGCTAGAAGCGACGCGCGTCCCTTAAGAATCATGATAGCGGCTCGCGCGCTAGAAACGGCGCGAGAGATCGCCGTCGCCTCCTTAAGGAACGAGTCGCGTCAAGATCGAGTCGCGCCAAGGTCAAATCGCGCCGGGAGAAACCGCGACCTCAATCGAGTCGAGCGTCATCTCCCGGGCGATCTCGTTGATTTTGTTGGGCGTCTAGATAGGCCGGCGCTAACTCACTTTCATGAGAGCGAGAGAGATGGATAGAGAGATAGAAAAGGATGGAGATGTGAGTTAGAACAGTTTGTTGACGACCGAGGGGGACGTGCGGACAGGGGGGAGAGGAGGGAGAGTACGTATGGCGAGTCGGTAAGCGCGACCTCCGATCGAGCCGAGCGCCATCTCACGGGCAATCTTAGCGATTCATACGCGCTCCCTCCCGTGACGTCACGCGCTCCCCCGACCCCCCTCACCGCGCTTCCCGTCTCGCCCTACGTACCCCCCCTCCTCTCCCCCCTGTCCGCGCTTCCCCTCTCGGTCGTCTACAAACTGTTCTAACTCATATCTCCATCCTTTTCTATCTCTCTATCCATCTCTCTCGCTCTCATTGTAAAAGTGAGTTAGCGGCGGCCTATTTCACCTACTTATTGGATCTCAATAGTATTTGGCATATGACAAAAATATGATACATTTTTAATATCAACATGTACAACTTTTCTTTTTATATCATTTAAACTTAACCATATTAAATTAGACGACTTTGACACTACTTCTAGAATTTGATTGATTATTGTGTTCCCAATGCATAATGATTGCACAGTATATTCATATCCTAGAATATAACATTCATTTTTGTACAGGACTATTTTAAATATTTTAATAATTTTACCGGATACATTTTCAAAAAATCTATCATCAGTTTTCTTAATTCTCTTGTCACTTGATGCTGTGTGTAAAACGTTGTTATGATACATATTATTAAAAGTTCTTAGGTCATTAATATCTTTTTCATTGTCAAATTTATTAATAATAAGTTGTTTTATGTTTTCATCTATGTTATTGTCCTCAGCTAACAAATGTGTATTTGAATATGTTTTTGAAATGTTTCTGCCTAATATGTAACTATTGTTCAATAAATTTCTACAAACTTGAAAAGAGATATCATCATTTGTATTCAATAGCTTCCCTGCTTAAAATAATGGATAGAAAACGATAAGATTCCCAGTCAGCCACGTCTGTTCTAACAGATATTGCCAAGTGCTTGCTACAAATTATTGTCAGCAAAAAGGCTACAAATTTGGTGCAAGAGTTGTTATTACCGATTAAGCTGGCAGATTGCCGGCAAGAACCAAGCAAAACTTGCTAACATAACTAGACAGCAAATTGGCGGCAGAAACCGAGCAAAGCTGACATGACTGACATCAGATTGTCAGCAAAAACTGAGCAAGATCTGGAGTGCGCAATCTGATGGCAAATTGGCAGCAAAAACCGAACAGAATCTGCAGCTTATTACAAAGTATTATAAAATAGTTCAGTCGCTTATCGCTATGCGGCGCGTTATTCATTATCTATACCCGTATTCAAATTCTTGTCATGAGTGTATATAAAGCCTGCAAAACGCTAATAATATTATAATATATATATTTCTATCAGTTCAATTTTTGACACAATTCTTATACAAGAAATTCAGATATTGAACTGATTTTTGGCAAATCGGACAGATAATTGTTCGATTTCCACTTATTCGAACAATTTCTGT
This sequence comes from Formica selysi, assembly GCA_009859135.1. Taxonomy (NCBI): domain Eukaryota; kingdom Metazoa; phylum Arthropoda; class Insecta; order Hymenoptera; family Formicidae; genus Formica; species Formica selysi. Next base: position 7,354,705 of record CM020812.1, read on the forward strand.
CCAAAAAGATCTTTAATTTTGTAAATTAAATTATTTAAATTTACTTATACGTTTTAAAACATTAATATATGATTTTATATAACAATACTGTAATTTGTCTTATTTTTGCAATCAAAAGAACGTCAGAAAATGGTCTCCCGTAGATGTGATATATTTTGGGTCTTATGAGACCTAACTTAGGATGTCTAATTATCTAATGGTCATTTTATGACCAAAACTTATCATCATTTTATTACTTAGGGTTGAGACTTTAAATCCATTTAAATATACTATTTTATATGAATGGCCAAAAGCTGCAGAATTTGTTCGGTTTTTGCTGACAATCTACTGTCAGATTGTCCTGCGCAGATCTTGCTCGATTTTTGCCACCAATTTGACGTCAAATCATGTCAAGCTTTGCTCGGTTTTTGCCGTCAATTTGCTATCAGGTTATGTTAGCAAGCTTTGTCACCAAAACACAAGCTTAATGCGGACACAGATGGCACTGGATTTGTTACCAAGTTTTGAGCGAATTTGATGCCAATTTGGCAACAATTTGTTATCAAATTGCTTACTGGGTTGTATTAGATTAAGCCTGAATTTGAATGCAAATGAATAAGGTCTATATGTTATGAATATTATAATGTATAGACTTTCTATAATATTTTATAATATTTTATAATATCTCAGATAGTTATCGGATTTTAGTGTGAGAATTCACGTAATAAAATTATCATTACTAATCATAATTTGATATTTTGTGTTCTTTATTATTCTTTTCTGATTAGTATTCTATGTATATCTATCATGAAAGTAAGAAATGCACATGCTAATCGATTCAATAATAGTTTCTCAATGAAAAATTTATCAAAATTTATCCGAATTAATCATTCGGTATTTGCATCAAAATGAATATATATATTTAGGAAATTGAAACTATTGCAACGTATCCGACATTTCATCATAAAAAGATGTAGAAATAAATGCTCTCTCATTGAATTAAATTCTTTGAAAACATTGCATGGAATTTTTAATGGTAATTTATCATATCTAATCATGAGAGGATATTTTGTGTTCTCTGTCATCTTTTTCTGATTAGTGATCTATGTATATCTATCATGAAAGTATAAGAAATGCACATACTATCCGATTCAATAATAGTTTCTCAATGAAAAGTTTATCAAAATTTATCCGATTTTATTATTCGGTATTTGCATCAAAATGAATATGTACATTTATGAAATTGAAACTGAAACTATTGAAATTGAAACTATTGCAACTATCCGACATTTTATGATAAAAGATGTAAAAATAAAGGCTCTCTCATTGAATTGAATTCATTGAAAACATTGCATGGAATTTTTAATGGTAATTTATCATATCTAATCATGAGAGGATATTTTGTGTTCTCTGCCATCTTTTTCTGATTAGTGATCTATGTATATCTATCATAAAAGTAAGAAATGCACATACTATCCGATTCAATAATAGTTTCTCAATGAAAAGTTTATCAAAATTTATCCGAATTTATCATTCGATATTTGCATCAAAATGAATATGTACATTTAGGAAATTAAAACTATTGCAACGTATCCGACATTTTATGATAAAAAGATGTAGAAATAAAGGCTTTCTCATTGAATTAAATTCGTTGAAAGAATTGCATGTAATTTTTAATGGTAATTTATCATATTTAATCGTGAGAGGATATTTTGTGTTCTCTGTCATTTTTTCTGAATAATAATCTATCTGAATACTTATCGTATTAAAAGTAAGAAATGCTCATGCTATCCAATTAAATACACATACATTAATTATCATTCAAAATTTTGTTAATATATTTTGTAGGAGAAAAATGTGTATTTATAATAATGTTATAAGTTTTAAAATAAAATATTTTTATATTAATATATAGCTTAAAATAATAAAAGATACCTACAAATAATTTGTAGTTCAAAAACTTAGGAATCGGTAATAAATAAATTATATTTCTGTATTTTCTTATCAAGAGATATATGGTAGTGTCTGGCGCCAATTCACGCGTAATAAAAAGTTGCGCGCAGCAACGGCAAGACGCACCGTATCTTTACGCGAGTCTGAAAGTTGAGAGTATCCGAACTTATCAGATCTCAAATTAACCACTGAATATAACGGATCGAGTTCTTAATAGGCTTAATCGATAGCTTATTTTGAGTGTGAATTATATTTATATAATTTTCTTTAAAAAATGTTTTTATATTTTGCTCTACGTGCTCTTAATTGGATATCACGGTGCAAAGTCTGAATTATAAAAAAATTATCTAGTTTTGGTTAATCCATTTTTAGAATGTTGGAACAATAATCTTGGATCAAAATTATTCACGTGTTATCTAATCTACTTATTTTACTTTTCAATCGTTGTTTCGGTGATATCAATTAGAAAATGTTCTCTTATTAAGTAAGTTGTATTCAAAATAGCGATATTTAGATATCATGTATAATTCTTATAAAATCTTTAGCGAAATAATAAAATAGCGTACAACATGCTCACGCGCCACGCACGCCGTTCGTGCGCCGTCCCTGATTCATGCATAACCTAGAGTGCTCATTCATTAACTTAAAACTACTCTCATTTAAAAAGTATTGTCCAGACGTAATTTTGCCAGAGAAAAAAGTTGTTTCTTTTGGCACGGACAATCACGCTGTGCATTCCGAATGCGCGAATTCTGGGACACCCTGTATAAAAGCAATATTAAAATTTATTATTTTCAGTCTCAATATAGCTTTTATATATATAAATAATTCATTAATTCTATAGAATAGTATAAAAAATTGAAAAATAGAATATTATAGGATTCATTTCATGTTGTATTAGATTGTATTGAAACAGATAGATTGAATATAAGAAATTTTAATATTGTTTCACATATATAAATATTAATCTTATAGGGCAGCAAAGAAAGTTGAAGAATAGAATATTATAGGATTCAATTCATGTTGTATATTGGATTGTATTGAAACAGATAAACTGAATATAACAAATTTTAATATTGTTTCATATTGTTACGTCCTGGTGACTCCACGATTCCTTCCTTCCGCGAAGTTGCGTCACACATTCCTTAAACATTTAGTCACTTATCAATATCTATATCTACGAGTAACCGTGAGAAAGACGCGACGAAACCGCGCCGGTCGCCTAAAAATAAATAAAAACCAGTAGATACCCTCGCAGTAGAATTCTCCAGCGGAATAAAAAGCTGATAACGAAAAGATAATAAAATTCTCACAAAATATCTGATGAATACAACTAAATCAATAATGACGAAACTTGTGTGACGTCACATTGGACTTTGTCTAATCAAATCACGGGCGTAAGGGAAACCTAGAGCTCAAGGGATTCTGAACTGATCACCAATCGACGATCGTCATGAGTGAAAATTTGAAAAGTAGGAGAAACACCCCGCCTAATGAGGACACTGGCACAATTTTTAATTCGTTAAAGTTTTGGAAGATTCCCACTCTTAGAAATTAGAATACACCCCGAAAAGAGAGATATAAAAAGAGGACTCGAAGGGACATACACTTACTTACGTACTTGCTCTCCAGCTTCGACATAGTCTTATTAAGTGCCTTGGCACCGCGATACGCAAATCAGAGTTAATAGTGCTATACCAGTGTCCTCATCCAGCATCATCGTTGGTCAACCGCAACCAGAGCGACCCACAAGGCACGAAGCCAGTCTAACTATAAAACTTGCACCTTCCATCTTCGAAATAAAAAGTAAGTCACATTCATCTATTTCATTTATACCATTAATCCTCGCAATAAATAAGCGCTACATTACACTCACTCTGGTTTCCTAGTGAAAACCAGATCCGGTACTACATATACCATAACATCCAGCCGAATAGCAATTCGCAGGAGTCGGAGGACTTGCCGTCCGTTAAACTGCGAATTTTGCGACACGCATATAAAAAAACCACTACGCGTATCCACTGAACCTACTCTCCCTTCCTCGCCAAGATACTCCTCCCCCAGTTACTCCCCCATCTACTTCCCAGACTATATCACTCCAGCGACCGAACCTCCGCTTTCCCCACGTTCCTTCTCCTCACTATCCACCATCCTTTTGAACAATTTACTCCCATCTTCCTCGCAGTGTTCAGAAACAGATTTCATAAAAGCTATAGAGGAGTTCTGCAATGAACTACCCGACTTAGAATCCGCTTCATCCTACCAAGATTAAAGTAACTGAAATATCTCTCTTCATTCTCCCCCTCCATGACTCCATATTTCCTTTCTCACTCACACACACACACATTTGTTTGTTTTTTATTTATTTAATTAAATCATGACATTGTATCACCCAGTCAGAACCTAAATTTAACAGTAAAATCATTCCATTCCATTTCTGACTGATGTCCTCCGTATTAATGTAACACCCGCGAACTAAAACACACACATACACATGTACACTCACCGAGAAATTATAATCAACAATATTTTATTTTAATTGTTTATATAATCATGTATATCTACCATTTACTTTAAAATGAATAAATTTACATTTTGTTAATTTAAAATCAAAATAACTCTTTATTAAACCCCCCACTCATTCCTCTAGTCGAAAGATCGCACTTGGTCCCATCCCGCGTAAAAGAGATTAAATTCTCCTACCGAAAAGGGACCACCGAACGAACGTCTGAATAACCAGCGTAACAGCGACTCAGTCGTTTACCTGCTTTTCAGACCTGTCAGTTCGTTCGACCCGATTCCAAACGCCACGAGACGTTTAATTTCGGGAAAATAAAAGATAGTTGTTGCGCCCTTCCGTCGACTCATCCTTCCTCGAGTCTGGACGTAACAATATATATAAATATTCATTAAACTTATAGAATAGCAGAGGGAGTTGATGAATAGGATGTTATAGGATTCAATTCAGATAGAGTTTGTATGAATTGGATTGTATCACATTGAAATATATAAATGATTGTGCTTCATAAATTTTCATTGAATAACATGTGTAAATGCTGATTATTTGGATAGGATAACATGAAAATTTGAACAATGTTATAGAATATAATATAATGTTTGTATGTAATAGTATTGGAATCATTAAACTGCTATTAATAAATTTTCATATAGATTCACATTCACGAATATTTATTTTTATAAAAGATTAATATTGGTTACTATAGGAAAAACATAATAAGATTTATCAGAGATATATGTATAGAATAATATAGCTTTGCATAGATCATGCATAATAAATTTTCTTATTGTTTAATATATTGATATTTTTGATTCGTATTGGAAAACATTAGAAAAGAATAATCAATATATGGTAAATTTATCATAATTTCGCATTGCTGGTCTATTGAAACAATGTGTAGAATAGGGAATTCAAAATCACGAATGATTCGAAAAGCGAAGAAAGTTTTTCTATCGTTTTCTATCCACCATTTTAAGCAGGGTTGCTTTCCAATATAGTTTTCTGAATTAAACGTTTCGATATTTGTTTCAGAACACCCTTCGGACTTGTTAATTTTTGTTTTAATACAAAAATTCCGTTTTCAAATGGAAAAGTAGAAGTCATAGAAAGTGGACCACTTTTGTATACATGATCAATTACATGTAGTAAGGCATGAGTATTGAAAGTCATAGCTGAAAATCCATAATATTCTTCACAATTTCCAGTAAATCGAATGAGATCTATTCTGCATTGTTCCAGATCCTTGACTGTTATATTTTCAGATAAAAGAATGTGTGTTGAACGTACTAGTAATGCAAAAAAGCTTAAAAATTTTGTTTCTAATATTTCTAACAAACATGGAAGGCTTGTATATAAGATCCAAGATCTCCATTCGCTAGCTTTCCATTTTCCAGCATTGAATGAACGAGGAGTACGATGAATTTCGCGAGTCATTTTAATGTTTAATAATCTTTCCTCGACTTTTTTTATATCTTTCTTTGAGAGATTGAATTTATTTGTTCCCTTCACTGTCCAAATTTTTGTGTATAAAGTACAAACCGTACCAAGTAAGAGACCATGCATATAGTCAAATGGAAAACCCCATATACAATCAAAATTATCGAGATTAGTAATTTCTGCATATCCTTTAACGCCCATTACAAATTTGTTAGTTTCTTCAGCTTTTATCATATTTTGGATAAAAGTGTTGTGATTTCGTAAAAGAGAATCTTCATCTTCAAAAGGATAGCACCATCTTCGTATTTTCCAAAATGATAGCACCAACTACATCCATAATGACCATTGAATTGCAAACGATTTTGCATAACAGGTCGTGCTACTGAATCTACTGCTGCGCACAAAGGTTTTAGTATGAAGATAATTTCTTTATTGTTAGATAATTTTATTGTAATTCCATTTTCCATCAGATTTCTTAATTGATCAATAAATATCTTCATGTACAAATTCATAAATTGTGGACTTGGTTCAGATCTCGTCATCCACATTGCTGCAAGCAACATATATCTAAACCGTACTCGAGGTGGTAACTCATTAATTATTATCTGAATAGGCCATATACCACTTTTACTACTTTTAGAAATCGGTGCGCCGTCAGAATTGAAATTAAAAGTTAATAAGATAGTGTTTTCTTGTTGATCGTTATATAAATTTTTGTACAATTCTCCATCATATACATCATTTATAGTGTTTATTCTTTTCTTTTTTAATCTATTCTTAATAATAGTTATATTTTCCATTAACATTTTACGTATAGTTACATTTTCTAATAAAGTCTTCATTTGAAATTTAACATGTATACTCAAAAAATAATTCATTGCATTAGTAGTTATTTTATAATTTTGTTGGCATTTCTCGCAAATACTTTGAGTATTTGATATCAAATCTTTTTTTACAAATTTTCCTAGTAGGCAATTGCATTTAGAACAATAAAAAATATATTGATAAATATTTTCCGGAGGATCTAAACGTTTACTTAGTTTATATTTCGTATAATTAATATTTTCAACTTTTGGGTCTGCCCAAATTTTGGCCATATTAAATAAAGCATGCCTTCCTTCATCAGATACATTGAATCGCACGCAATAAGTATGAATCATTAGAATAACTTGGGAAACTGTTGTTTGTGAATTTTCAAACATTATGGTCTTATCATTTTTCATGTTTTCGTCTTCGTTTATACTTGAATCATCAAAATAATTTTCAAAAACTTCTGAAATCGCATCATTACTTGCACTTACTTCATCATCATTTTTATCTTCTTTATTATCAGTTTCATAATTTCCATATTCGTTTCCATTTTTTTCATTATCTTCTTTAATGCATTTATTTTCATTATTTTTATCTTTATCAGTTTCAAAAAAATGTATATCAATATTTTTTGATTGTTCAGGAGTAAGTTTATTCATTGTTTCACAACTAAAACTCGAAGAGACCATAAGATTTTTTGCATCTAAAAATAAATTTAATGATTTGTTTCTATTTTATTTTTCCGAGAAATAATACTCTCTTTCAATAAAGAATATTGTAACGATACCGTTACTAACGGCCTAGCGGGTCGATCCACCGCGCGCTGTTATGAGGCTCGGCGCCTATGGCGCCCCTAAACTTCCACACCCGTGTCTCGGCCCCACCGTGGGGCCGCCCCACCACGCGCCGACTCGCGTGAGTGGGAGGCTGGCCACCGGTATATAAGGCGCTCCGGCGAGCGTAGCGTTACCAGTTCCCGATCCCGAGTCCTACCTAGTACAACTCCTGATCCGAAACCTACACCGCGTTACACCAGGCTACGGGCTACCCGTAGTTACGCCGGGTTACCCGGTTGCTGGGACGGCGCATCCTACCCCGCGTTAAACCAGGTCACGGGCTACCCGTGGTTATGCCGGGCTTTCCGGTTGCTGGGACGGCGCATTCTCGATCCTTCGCGTTAAACCAGGTCACGGGCTACCCGTGGTTATGCCGGGCTTCCCGGTTGCTGGGACGGCGCACTCTTAGTTCATAAGACCGTACCGCGCACCGTTCAACCTGGACGGCCGTTTGTATATACCGCGACCGTTTCCACCGTAAGACCACTTTGGTCTCCGTGTATCTTTCCGTATAAATACCGCGACCTTTTAGATGGTAACACCGCTTTGTACATATACCGCGACCTGCTATATTATAAGACCGTTGTATATATACCATAACCAGTAAGACCGCTCCGGTCTCCGCGTCCTGATAGATTCTAGTACCGCCTTGTATATACCGCGACCTGTATATACCGTAAGCCCGCACTGTATATACCGCGCATTATAATTGTAGAGCCGACTCCACCTGTACGCACGGCCTTCCGACTACACAAGCGCGCCAGCTCTTCTAAGGGTAGGCCGCAGAAAGTGCCGACGCCCCGTCCTTCTAAGGATAAGGTAGTCAGGCCGTTGGAATTACGATCGAAGGCCACGCGACACCCGTAGCATTTAAGATCTGTCTGTTCCGCTTAGAACCACCCCAGTCGCTTGCATGCGAACCTCGCGATTGCAGAACGGCCGCTTGAGCCACGCTCGCTTCCCGAGCTCCACGCGCACCAACCACACGCGAAACTCTGTACGCACCGCGCTTGCATGTCGCATTGTGAATAACAACCGCTCACGCGCGAAACTCTGTACGCATCGCTCCCGCCTGCTGCATTGTACATAGCTTTCAGTGTTAAATATCTTTAATAATAACCGCTTGAATAAACCTAATTGTTTCAACCGCTTATACCGAGGTAAAGTAAGTTGGAGTTTCCCCCTTCTCCCGAATCCTGGCACCGGCGAGCCTTGATCCGCGGCGTACGGGAAAGGTGAACCGTTACAATATATTTCAATTGAAAATAATTAATCATTTTTCTAATTTTGCTTTTAAGTGCTAATATAAATAAATAGACTATTGTACAAAACTATATGATTTTTAAATCACATTGTTTCTATGTGGAACTCAGATAAATAGAGTTGCATAAATATATATTTAACTGATAATAATCTTCTTTTGCTACTTGAAAAAATTTGTAAAAAATCTTTTACATTTGCTGTATATTGTTTTTTTATAATTTATTTGTTAATGCAAATAAAGTTTATATTTGACTTATACCGCAAGAAAATTACTTTATTCAAAACATATTTTAAACAGTCATTTGTAAGTTTGAAATTTGAGAATCTTTTGTAAAATTTTATAAGAACCAAAATAATCGGAATTTGTAATAACAAATAAATATTATGTTTCACATTGCAACATAATATTTATTTGTTATTACAAATTCCGATTATTTTGGTTCTTATAAAATTTTACAAAAATATTATGTTCCACATAAGAATAATGTGATTTAAAAATCATATAGTTTTATACAATAGTCTATTTATTTATATTAGCACTTAAAAGCAAAATTAGAAAAATGATTAATTATTTTACTTTTTTAATTTGTACCTTGAACATGTTTTGACCATCGTCTCAAAGTTTGTCGGCTTACTAACGGAGTATTAATGCTAGAATCTAAAAGAAGTTTATTATATCTCCTGCGTTTTCGTGGCAATTGATTACCATTTTCATCGCTATCACTCATTTCGAATAAAATATGTATAATATCAATTAACGGAATAACGCATCAGCGTGACATTAAAAAACAGATCTTAAGCTCTTTGCATGTAAAAAAGTTTTAGTCGTATTTAACCGTATGGCGTAAGAAAATTGGCCAATAATAAGAGAATAATCGACTGCGATTGTCACTTTTCTTACAGCCTTACGGTTACGATTAAAATTTTGTGCAAAGGCCTTTTTATGTCTCAATATGGCGGAGTGAACCTACCGGCAAAATAGCATGTGTAATATTGTTCTAATTTAATTTAATAATTTAATATGTTTATTTACATTAAATACGAAGACGGTGTAAAGGAAGTTATTCATATAGACAAAATAATAAATTTTGACATGAAAAACATTAATTTTGAAAAAAAATATAAAGTACAATGGGATGATGGTAATCTATATAACGGCATTATTGGAAAAATGCAAGGGAAACCAGTTTGTGGAGGTAATACTTAAGAATTATATGAGTTCCGATCTACAATGGGTGCTAGTAAAAGCTTTTAACCTTTCGCTTTTAACCTAACGCGATCTAATCGTATTTTATGTCTAATTGTAAGATATATGAATGGATAATATCGTTTTAAAGCAGAAAGCTGTTAACACTGCGTCTCTGATAAATCGTAGGTTGTAGATCGCGTTGATCTTTTCTTATTTTTATAGAATATTTATCCTTCCCCTTATAACCTTGATTCTTTAATCAAAGCCTACATATATGTGCATAAGTCTAGTATTTGTGTGTTTGCTCTATATATTATTTGCGACTCCTAGAACCTAATAATACTTATAAAATATACTATAAAACTCATTTCTAATTTCGTTATAATCCTCTACGACTATGACTTACAATTCATCGTAAAGGTTTACTATACCCATTGTATCGGATTTAATACAGAGAAATTGTAGTTGAACTAAATGTTTAAAGAAATATAATTTTTTTAATAGCATCACACAAAAGAAGAAGTAGAAGAGAAAGCGAAAAGCAAAAGAGTAGAATTTTCACCTCTTACTTTATGTGATACTGCAACAGAGTTTGAGACAGATTTAGAAATTGAACGATCACACGTAAGTTTTCTTCTTCTATAGTATTTTTATAATAATGTATTATATGTGTTGTGACTCCGTGGAAGCACAGCGAATTTTTGGGGATCGTTGGCCAAATTAGAACTAAGGAGTTCGGGATCGGGCAGGGTCGTCTCGCCGTGTCAACAATTTTGTAGTAGCTGTAGAAATAAAGTCATTTATTCGTATACATCGGCTTTAAATCTTCTTGTTTTTCTCGCACTTCAACTCGGCTTATCGTGGTATAGAATTGCTTCGCGTGCCTGATATCGCGGCTGCCGTCGCGAGATCAGCTGGGACGCTCTTTTTATTAAAATGATTTCAATTGTCCGTCTCGCGGTTGCTCTTTATTAAATTTTTATGTGCTGTATAATTGTATGAATATAACTGTTTCGGGTGGTTTTGTGATTAAGACTGCCTAGCGCTCGTTCGAGGTGGGTAGTTTTATCACCTCCTGTTCGGTTAGTTTTTTGGAAGGGATCGCTTAGCGACAGGACCATAGGTGGTCGTGTCGCTCGATTTTGGGTGGAAAAACCCCGGATGCAAGCTACGTATATCCTTTGCTTGCATTTCCGGCGTATCGTTCTTCGAGTCTCGCGAACGCGTGGCCTCCGCGCGTGGCTTGCTTTGTCAGCGATTGCGCTCGTAACTTTATACGTCTTCCTCGGCTTCGAGTTATAGTCGGAAGACGTTAAATAATATTTAATAATTAATAATTATGCTAATTTGGTTATAGCCGTTTTGCTATAACATCACTCCCCCGTTGAAAAAAGAAAAACGGGGGTACAACGTTTTTCTTTAGTTATACCCTTTCTTATTCTAACGAATACATTATTTTTCCCGTATATAATATTTGTTATAATCGTTTCTTACTATCTAAAATCGCGTACTTAGACTACGCTTTAGTATAGGTCTTGGGAGTCCGTAGGATATACGTGGTTCTTATATCCTGACCGATGGTCGTTTCATTCTCCTCTTTTTATTTTTTATAATTATATATGTTACAATGGCTATTATAATTATTGTTATGATTCCGCTTGTAGCCATTGGATAAACAAATTGTTTTTGAACAAAGAAGTTCTGGTCGTTGTCTTGTAGATTATTATTTAATTCTTCTAGTTTATTTTTTAATTTTATTAATTCTGTTCGGTGCAGCGTTACGTTTTCTAGTGTGTCGTTATCATGCGTCTTGTATGTCTGTAGAAACGTGATATTTATTTCTGGTAAATAGGTTTCTATATTTGTTTCGTATACTGTTTTTAGTGACTGTAACGTCATATCTGTTGTCGTTAATTTATATTTTCTTTTTAATGTAATTTTTCCTGTATTTTTAATTATTCTTTTTTGTTCGTGTCGATTATCGCATTGTCTCGTTATCTGTTGGTCGGTCGCGGTCGCATATAACCAAGTGTGCGGTTGTCGTAGTGTTGTCCAGATCGCATTTTTCGAGCTTATCAAATGTGTGTTACAATTGTGTTGTCGTGATAGTGTATACATTTGTATTTCGCACGGTGCGTTTTGATTCATGCGATATATCGGTATCGTATTTTCACACGTATATTTGGAATTTATTTCTATACAATTTTTTAAATCGCTTTCCGTTATTCTAAGATAAGTTAATTTTTCCTTATCTATTGCAATTATTTTATTATTTATTTCGGTTACGGTAAATATGTTATTATTCATTGGTACGGGAAATGTAATTACATTTATAATATCGTAACTCGGTTGTGTAATTAATGGGAATCGCAATATGGTGTAAACATTTCTTTTATCGTAGAACGCGCTTATTTTGGTATATTCTTCTATCGCTAGCCAATCTTCCGCGTGAACTTTAAACGGGAAATACATTCCTTGTTGTAATTGTTGCGTTGCTTCTTTTAAATGTGTAATAATCGTTTCTATCGGCATTAATTTCGGATGCATTGCTCCTTTGCGTATATATGTTAAATATTCGATTGTATTTTCCGCGTCGCGTATTAACTCTGTTATAACCGCGGTGATTATTATATTATAAAATGTTCATTTATTTCGGCGCGTTCAGTATATACCGTTACCCGTTTTTGTAAAAGTTTCTCATTTCGATCTATTATATTTTCTAATTTTTCAATATGCGCTATAGTATTATTTACTACTTTTATTTGAGTTCGAACCACGTGTTGTAGCGTTTGTTGTTTATTTTCTAATAAATTTAATTGTTCGTTAATATGCTTTTCATCGTTCGCGTCCATTGTTCCGAACAATGTTTTCGCTATCGAGCCTATTCCGTCTATCAGTCCTCTGCGTCTGTTAGTCGGTGGTTTATATATTGTTTGAATTTGTGTCATTACGTTTTTTAGATATTTTGCTTCTCGTTTCGCTATAATATCAAGATTATTGCAAGCGTCTCGATGATAGTGATTCTGTAGTCTCATTGTGTCGCACATCGTTTCTGTTTGTTGCAAATACTTCAATATTTGTTCGTATCTGTCGTTTAATATTGTTAGATCTAATTTGATTACTAATTTCCATGTTCCCTTGGCGTAGTATAGCTGTCCAATTTTTTCAAAGTATAGGCCCGGGTTATATTCAAATTCTTGAATTTCATATGATGAGTCCGTTTCATATAACTCCGTGAGACCCGCGGTCCGTCGGCTGTTCCAGCTGACGAGTATCCTGTAATATTATATACTTTAGTTTTATATCCCGTGAGTATCATTGTTATCGGTTAGTATTCTTTTTCTGAGGCTGCGATTCTGCGATTCTTCTGCAGGCTCTTCTGCGGACCGTCGCGTTTTCGTTCAGTCTCCTACCGATTTTTATACGGTCGACAGCGTACGATAGTTTGTTAATATTTTACATTATGTCGGCTGACAATGAGTCCGGTGATTATCGTCGAGTCCCGGTTTGCGGACCGGAGTTGCCCCTCGATCCTTTCGAGCGAGCTTGTGCGGCCGTGTACCGTAGTTTGGAGCCATATTCGCTCCGTATTACTATCGATACTATAAGTGGTGATCGTATAGTGGAGGAGGTGGTGCCGTATCCGCGCAGTGATTTGCGTTTTTTGGGGATGGAGTTGGGCATTGCTCGCCTTTATGATGGTCGTCGGTTCGAGGATCTTCGTTTACCTGCGGTCTTTATTCCTCGAGGTCGTGGGCTACTGGATCCACTAGTTGGTAGAAGCCACTTCCGGCGGGGAAATTTTCCTGGAGGTCGCGGCTGTGGAGGACGGGATCACGCCTCTGTGGAGGACTTGCGTCGTTTTTTTGAGCGGATGAGGTGTCCCGGTCGTTCCCGCAACGAATAAGGTAAATTTATTTTAATTTTCGATAAATTGCTTCAGCTTATTTGTGTGCATGCGGATTGCTTTTCTCCCCTTTTTTATCATGTAATTTACGTCTGAATTCTTTTCAATTATCGTGTACGGTCCGATCCATAAAGATTCGAGTTTTTTAGATCGTCCGCGTCGGAGTGTCTCGTCGTACACTAATACTTTGTCACCGACTTTAAATTTTATTTCTCTAGTATTTTTATCGTACTGTTGTTTAGCTTTAATTTTTTCTTCTTTAACATGCTCTTTTGCGAGCTGATTTGTTGCCCGTAGTCTTTCTTTTAATTCTTGCGCGTAATCGTCGTAATTATATGTCGGCTTAGGCGGTCTCGTCAGTGCCGTAGGTAGATCGGCTTGGTGCCCGTAGACTAGTTCAAAGGGTGTATATCCCATAGCTGTGTGTGGCGTCGTATTATACGTGAACATTGCGAAGGATATCCATTCGTCCCAGTCTGTCTGGTCGTCATTTATATAATGTCTTAAATATTCGGCTAATGTTCGATGCGATCGTTCTAACGCGCCATTACTTTCCGGATTATAGGCAGTTGTTTGTATTTTATTTATTTTTAATAATTTGCATGTATTTTTAAATATTTCGCTTAAGAAATTTGTGCCTTGATCCGTTAAAATTTTTTCCGGAATTCCATGTTCGAGAACAATTTTTGTAACGAATTCTTTACTGACCGTGTTCGCTTCTTGATTTGGAATCGGTATCGCTTTACTGAATTTCGTTAAATTGTCTTGAAATGTTAATAGATATTTATTTCCGTTGGTCGTTATTGTTAACGGTCCTACGATATCTAACGCGCATTTTTCGAAAGGTTTTGTCGGTGTATCCGTGATTATTAACGGTACTTTATTTCTTCGCGATAATTTATTTTTTTGGCAAAATTCACATTTTGATATGTATTTTTCGACGTCTTTTGTTAATCCGTGCCAATTATAATTTAGGCGGATTCTTTTTATTGTTCGCTCGATTCCTTGATGTCCTCCTGTGGGTGCATCGTGATATTCGTATAATATCTGTTTCTTCTCTTCCTCCGTATATTTTTTCTCTTCGTCGGAGTTCGTTTCTTCTTCTATTGCGAGGACTTCTCGCTCCTCTTCTGTTTCATGGGTGTCTCTTTTTACATTGCGGCTCAGTGCATCGGCGTTCGGATTCGCTCGTCCGGCTTTATGAATGATTTCATAATCATACTCTTCGAGCTTTAATCTCCATCGGATCAATCTTGATCCGGGATCGTTTACATTAAATAACCAGATTAATGGTTTATGATCGGTTACGATTTTGAATTTCGTACCGTATACGTATGGCCTAAAATGTTTTACAGCCCATACAATTGCTAATAATTCTTTCTCTGTTGTATTATAATTCTGCTCCGCCCGCGATAAAACTCTGCTGGCGTAAGCAATTGGCCGGTCATTGCCTACCTTTCCTTGTGACAATACTGCTCCGATTGCATAGTCGGAGGCATCGGTGGTCACTATAAACTCTTGAAAGTAAAGTCTGGATATTTTAGCACTGGCGTCGTCATTAATTTTTCTTTTAATATTTTAAAAGCATTTTTCTGTTCCATTGTCCACTCGAATTTTTCTGTTTTCTTCGTTAATTTAGTCAGTGGCTTGGCTATTCTTGAGAAGTCTTCTATGAATTTTCTGTAATATCCGGCTAGTCCTATGAAAGATTGTATATCCTTCACTTTCTTTGGCGTCGGAAATTCTTTTATTGCTGTTAATTTTGACGGATCCGGAGATATCCCATCTTCCGAAATAATGTGACCTAGATAAATCACTTCCTTGCGTAAAAATTCGCATTTATCCGGCTGCAATTTTAAATTATTTTCTCGAAGTCTCTGTAGTACTTCCTTGAGTCGTTTGTTGAGGTCTTCTAGGCTTGATCCATATATAACGATGTCATCCAGATAAACTAAACATTTTAGTCCTTGCATTCCTGTCAGAACTGAATTCATCAATCGCTGGAATGTTGCTGGCGCATTCTTTAGTCCAAACGGCATTCTATTAAACTCGTAATGTCCGTAGGGCGTTGAAAATGCTGTTTTATTTTTATCTCGTTCGGTCATCGGTATCTGGTGATATCCTGATGCCAAATCTAAGGTAGTTAGTTTTGGCGTTTCCTAACTGGTCCAATATATCGGTGATGTTGGGCAGTGGAAACGAGTCGCCTATCGTCAGATCATTTAGCTTCCGAAAATCGACTACTATTCGGAGCTTTGGTTTTCCAGATGCATCGGCTTTTTTCGGTACCACTAATAGGGATGCGTTCCATTGGCTCGCACTTGTTCGGATTATGCCGTTTTTTAACATTTCTTGCACTTGTTTATTCACTTCCGTCTTATGCCTTTCCGGAAGGCGATACGGTCTCGTGTTTACCGGTGAGGTATCGGCGCGCGTGTTTATCTCGTGCTCTACCGTCGCGGTGCACGTCAGTGGTTCTCCGTCCAACTGAAATGTATCGTAATATTCTTTGCATATCCGTAAGAGTGCCTGTTTTTCTTCTGAATTTAAATGCTGTGTTCGTAGTAGTTGTCAAATTTGCGAGTATCGTGAGGAAGTAGGTTTAGAATTTGTTCTCGTTTGTATAGTGTGTACTTCGGATTCTCGGTCGTATTCTACATCTTCGATAACAACATGTGGCGTTTGTATCTCGACTTCTATATCGGTCGTATTCATTACACTAACGGGGCATGCGTGATCTTTAGTTTCTACTAGACAATTTCCGATATAGACTCCTGGGGCTGTTTCTTCTGCTCGTACTACTCCTATCCGATTTTGATTCGTTGTCGCTTTTACGATGGTTTCGCTGCGCGGTTTTAGAATGGTTTTATTAAATGAATGGAATTTGAGCACGGCGTCTCCTATTTTTAGTTGATTTTGTTTGTAGTCGCAGGATACTGAGTGTTGTCGGAAGAAATCAATCCCTAGAATTCCTTCATATTCGATCGGAATGTCGTCTCTTACAACGTAAAATGCATGTTTTATTTTATATCCATCTACTTTAATTGTAGCGTACATTTTTCCGATGGTGTGTACCTTATGCCCGGTTATGCCTGTGAGCGCGATTTTATCCTCATATATGAGGGTATCGCCCTTTAATTGTTTTAATTTTATTAACGAGATAGTTAATCCTGAATCGCACAACATCCGTAATTTTTCATCCTTTGCTTGTCGCATGGGTAGTGTTATTAACAATAAATCCGTCTTCTTCTGTGTGCTCGGCATATCTTTAATATGTGTAACGTGATATTCGGACGCAGGTCGCGGTTGTTTCTTTTTAGATTCGCTTTTATCATCTTCGCTACTGTTACCGTCGGACTCGGAATCTCGCTTTTGTTGTCGCGGATTCTTTCGGTCGTGTGTATTTTCTTCGCGTTTTTTCTGGTTACCGTTCAAACTCCAGCATTCGTCGCGGGTGTGTCCGGATTTTTTACAATGTTTGCAATATTTATTTATTGCATTTATCCGCGAGGATTTTTCCGGTTTAGGAAGCGCGTATCGATTACTTCGACAATCGCGTCCGTAATGTCCGTTTTTTCCACATTTAAAACATTGCGGAGTCGAATTTCGAATCTGTCGCGAATTGCTTGATTCGTATTTATTTTTATTCGGGAAGCTGCTTATTCTTGCTGTTGGTCCGATAAGTTTTTCTTCAGCGCTCGCGCCCGTTATCGCTTCTTGGAGCGTCGTATATCGTTGCGCGCGTACGAGTACCTTTAATTCGTCGCGTAATCCAATTTGAAAATTTATTAACGCCTGTTTTTTAATCGTGTGTTGAATCGTGCGTTTTGATAGTGAGAAGTCCTCTTCTCCTTCAATCATAGCATCGTGCAATTTCATTGCTAGTAACTCAACGCGTTGTCCGAAAGCGTACGCGGTTTCGTTCGACTTTTGTCTTAATGAATTGAACTCGATTTGTAAGTGCGTAGTACTTTGTTTAGATTGGTAACAAGTTTCAAGTTGATGTTTTAATTCGTCGAACGTTTGTATATCTCGCGTCTCAAAATCCTGCATCGCTTTCCCTTTTAATTTTGTAAATAAGATTGCTTGAATTAACGATTCTTCGTCCGCGGGATTTATGTTCTGAACGGCGTATTTACACGCGTTTAAAAATTCTTGCAGTTTATGTCGCGAGGTTCCGTCG
The DNA here is from genome assembly GCA_009859135.1 of Formica selysi. Lineage (NCBI taxonomy): Eukaryota > Metazoa > Arthropoda > Insecta > Hymenoptera > Formicidae > Formica > Formica selysi. The sequence goes on from CM020812.1 coordinate 7,372,780, forward strand.
AACTCGGGGATCATTATTCTTGCTTCCTTTAACGGCAGATAATTCGGGGCGACGCTTCGTCGATTTCTGATATCGCGTCTCGTTCGCCCATATGTTGTTTCAAACGCATCGTTATCGTTTTCCCTGCGAGTATCTGTATGACGGGGTAATTGTGTGACCGCGCTTTCTAGTCGCGTTACTCGTATGTTTAATGAATTAATATCCGCGCGTATTTCATTTAAAATGTGGATGATCTGTGTATAATCTCCTCTTTCTTCGCGGTTTCTTTCGGGAGGCGGCGTGCGGTCGGCCTCCGCTATATTTTGGTCCATCTGGCGGATGGATCTTCGCATATTGTCTATTTCTTCGTCTACCGCGCCTCGCGGCAGATTTGCGGGAGTACTTTCGTGCGGATTTCGCGATTCGGCCATATTATTTTCTTGTTGGCGGTAAATTTCTTCCGGGTCAAACAGATCGCTCTCATAGGAGGTTAGTGAAAATTCGCGTCGTAAAAATACTCTACTTGGAGTTCTGCTAATATACGGTCGCGTACGTCTAGTCTCGCGTTGAGTGTGGTCAGTGAGGTCAGTCGTATCACACGGAAATAGGCTTTCGTCGAAACTATTGAACGGAAATTCGCGTTCGTTGATGACGTGCTCCGGTAACTCGGGCTCGCTTTCGCTCGAGTATTGAGTTTCTAAATTTCTTCGCGCGTTATCAAAATTTTTTCGTGGGGTTAGACTTAAGCTAATCGCTTGTCGCGCTGGTTCGCTTAATAACCACGATCGGTTCGCTATCGGTTTCGGTACGTTAGAACCTTCCGACATTCACGCAATTACAAATATATTACGGACTTGCAGTAATAAGACGGCTCGCATGTTCGCTCACTGGGTCAATAGGTTGCTGATGCTGCAATCTCTCGCTCGGCGGCTGATAAGGCTGGCGGCCTGATGCTCGTCGTACGGCGGTCGTTGCCCGGCGGCGATGCGTCGTCCTTAGAGATGTCGTAGGTCGGCGTTGGTCCTTGGACGCTGACGATCCTACTCGGGTTTCAGCTGCTTGGCCGTGATTCTCGTACTGCTTGTGTCGTCTGTATGTGTTGCTTCTGTTTGTGTCCGTCGGCTTTAACTTGTTTGCTGACGTGCCTGTTATTTACTCTTTTGGTTTTTTACAGGTCTTTATTCGGCGAGTTGACTGGCGATCCTTTGGCACATCCCACCGCTGCCACCAATTGTCAACAATTTTGTAGTAGTTGTAGAAATAAAGTCATTTATTCGTATACATCGGCTTTAAATCTTCTTGTCTTTCTCGCACTTCAACTCGGCTTATCGTGGTATAGAATTGCTTCGCGTGCCTGATATCGTGGCTGCCGTCGCGAGATCAGCTGGGAAGCTCTTTTTATTAAAATGATTTCAATTGTCCGTCTCGCGGTTGCTCTTTATTAAATTTTTATGTGCTGTATAATTGTATGAATATAACTGTTTCGGGTGGTTTTGTGATTAAGACTGCCTAGCGCTCGTTCGAGGTGGGTAGTTTTATCACCTCCTGTTCGGTTAGTTTTTTGGAGGGGATCGCTTAGCGACAGGACCATAGGTGGTCGTGTCGCTCGATTTTGGGTGGAAAAACCCAGGATGCAAGCTACGTATATTCTTTGCTTGCATTTCCGGCGTATCGTTCTTCGAGTCTCGCGAACGCGTGGCCTCCGCGCGTGGCTTGCTTTGTCAGCGATTGCGCTCGTAACTTTATACGTCTTCCTCGGCTTCGAGTTATAGTCGGAAGACGTTAAATAATATTTAATAATTAATAATTATGCTAATTTGGTTATAGCCGTTTTGGGCTATAGCATATGTAATATTTGTTTACTGTAATTCCACATTTGTGAGGTTACCATATTAGCATCTATACTCATCTGAACTGTCTTTTCTCATAGAAAAATCACGATTTTTTTCTAACCAGATAATATGTATTATAAAAAACAATATATATATATTTTTACTGTAAATTTTTCCAAAAACTTTATTCATTTTTCAAATATTTTTTTGAATGTTATTCAATACTGTTATTATATTGTTATGCTGTTATTGATCCATTTGATTATATAAATTAACTTATATAGCATTATATTTTGTATCAAGTGATCATACGAATATAACACGATGATCACACGATTTATCCCTAAGTTGTTAATTTTGAAAAATTAAACTGATAAAAAAATATAAGTGATATAGATAAGAAAAATATTGCTGTAATAAGAATTAGTGACAAATGATAAATACATGTAAATAATATATGTAAATACATTAATTTTGCTTTAGAGCTTTAAAAGTGATGCAAACCTGAAACAAAGAGTAGAAGAGAAAATTTTTAAAATAAAAAGGAATCAAAATGGAAATGAAGAAACCGATAACATATCAGATAAAAATGGAGAATATAGAAAAGATAAAAAAAGAAGTGCTCATAATTCACAAAAAAATGAAAAAAAGGAATATTACTGAAAAAACTGATAAAAAAAAGTGAGTAATAATCAAGAATACAAATATGAATTATACACGCACACGCATGCGCGCGCACACATACATAAAGGACTAACTCTAAAACACCACATTGGTATATTACATTCATGCTTATTTTATTGAAATTTTTGATGAAGGAGATTTCTATTCGGGCTTTTACCAAAATAAATGTCTTTTTTTTAATGTCAATCGTAATGATAATAACAGACGCGTTCTTGACATTCTGGCATTTAAATTTAAAAAAAGTTTAAAAATATCTATTTTCTGAAGAGTTATTAATAGTTGAAAGTAGCTGGATGCAGTAAACCTAGTGTGATGAAATCGGAACTCGCAAGAAGTGTGGTGTTCTAGGCGGGTTAGTTTGCATCGTGTACACAATTCTTTAATTCATTGATGTAATGCGTTTATTCAAGCTCAAGGAACATATCTTGAGCATTTATTTTGAAACTGAACTTAAAATTAATAATATATCGTGTTCTTATATTTTATATATATTTTTTTTAATTTTTGAAATATTACTCATATCAAGCATGCGATGTTTTACCACACAGTAAAATTTAAAAATTCCTGTAACTGCAAAAACATTGAAAATACGATCTATGTTCATATGACATTTTTTAATTAGAATGACCTAAACAATTTGTGAAAATTGTTTACACTCGTTCTGAATCACCCTGTATACAGAATTTATCAACTTTAATTATAAGTATATTTATTAGTGATTATAATTAGAATAAGCGGAATAAAGTTATTTAGAAAAATAAATAGAAAAATATTAAGTTATCAATCTTCAACTTGTCTCTTTTCTTTTTTTAAGAATCCAGTGTTGGCTAATAAAGTTAGTAAGAGCAAAGAAGATATTATTATAAAAAAAAATGCACTTTTATTTGCTAAAACTGAAATAAAAGGACATCGAAACAACAATGATTGTTTGAATGATTCAAAAAGAATTACTCATTCTACGAGAGAAAACAATGAATCCATAGTAAGTGAAGCTTATTTATTACTTATTCCAGTAAGTAAGAAAATAATTAATATAATATTATTACAATAATATAATATTTTGCAATAGTATAATATTTTTAAATGTGCAGTTTTAATATTATATATAACATTATATATAATATTATATATAACATTAAAATGAGAGTAGTATAACATTGTAAATAATAATGGACTAACGTTTTCCTTATATGTATTTTTCTTATGGTTTATTATAATATTTTTCAATATTAGTAAACAATATTATAACCTTAACAAAATTGATTAAAATTTTAAAAATTGATAATTCAAAGAAGGGTATGTAGCAATGCGGTTTTTATACACAATGATCGTGTTTTCTACATTTTGTAAAGTATTTTTTATGTTAAAAATAAAAATAAAAAATTAGAATTGCTTAAATGATAAGAAAAAGTGAGGATATTGAATGTAATGCATTGAAAATGAAAAGAAAAGTAGTTCGTAAATTTTAAGACTGATTTTTTCTATCAATACTGATAGAATCATTTATTTGTAAATTCTAATTCTACTTAGTAGTAATCCTTAAAAGTTTACTCGTAAAATTACATTAGGCTACATTTGACTGTTGTCGAGCAGTGTCATGTAGAAATGTATTCTTTCCCATTATCATGGATATTTTCTTGCTGCGTGACAACACTCCTTTCCATACAGCGATTATAAAACAGTTTTTAATTCAAAAAGACATCTGCATTCTTTACTACCTATCCAAGAGTGCAGATGCCTTTCTGCATTAAAAATTGCATTACAATAGTCTAAAACTGTTTTACAAGTAAACTTGTAAGTAACCATAGTTTCCTTACAAGTTTACTAATAATAGATGGTTCTATCTGTATTGACGGAATAAATCAGTCTTAAAGTTTATGGATTGCATCGTATATGACACAAAATATAGAATGTTATTTGCTTAGTAGAATATAAAATTTATACATAATCTCGATTTTCGGCACGATTACGATAACTTTGGCCCCCTATTTGAAAGGTCGTTTCTGAAGACATTTTTGACAAGGAACACGGAAAAATAGTAAAAAAAATTTCCGACCAATAGTTTTCGAGATGTATCACTTTAAAGTATTGGACATGATAATAAAACGTTACAAAACGGACCCAATGACCTTGACCTTGATATATGTTGTAAAGTATATGCGTGGACGCAGTGGGTTCCGCCCCCCCCCCTACGGGGGTGCTCCATTTCCGAAAGATATAACCTAACCCAAACCTATTTCTGATTTAAAACTAAAATTTGGTTTGGGTTACGTTATATAACCCAAACCAAATTTTTGTTTCGAATTAAACTTTAACTTTAAATATCTCAAAAATTATAAGAGACCGCCGATTAAGTTATAAGAAAAAGTTACTCAGGATCATGATCTTGACAACATATATCAAGATCAACATCGTTGGGTCCGTTTTTATAAAGTTTTATTATCATGTCCAATACTTTAAAGTGATATATCTCGAAAACTATTGGTCGGAAATTTTTTTTACTATTTTTCTTGTGTTCCTCGTCAAAAATGTCTTCAGAAACGACCTTTCAAATAGGAGGCCAAAGTTATCGTAATCACCCCCGATTTTCTTAAAAATAACAATAAAAATAAAATAATTTTTTGTATTCTAGGATTTTTTAGATCAAAGGCAAGAAAAATTTTATGGAAGTGATAAAGAAAAAAAGGTATTCTTATTTCATTGTAATAAAAAATAATTAGATAAATAAATTTAATAAATAGGAATAGGAATGTTACAAAAGAAATCATAACATTGGCAGTGTTTACAAATATCAAGTAGTATAGTAATGCTTTTCGAAAGTAAAGATAATGTATAGTGAAATCCGTTGAATCGAATCAAGAACAAAAGCGTATTCAACAAATATTTAGTCATTTTTCTCGAAAATAAAGCCTCGTATGAAAAAATTTTATTCTATCTTTTCGATTCAGTTTTCGAAGTAAAATCGTTATCTGTCCGCTTGTATATGTACTATCAATTACATAACACCCTGTGTGTGTATGTGTTATATGTATATGTATGTATGTTAAATTATAGGTAGCAAAACTTTTAAAAGAAAATGAAGATTTGCGTTCTCAAAATAAGAAATTCAAGACGCAAATAAAAGATAAAGAAACAATAGTTAACGATTTGATGGCGTTAAATATGGATCTCCAAAAACAAGTGATTTCAGAATATACAGAAATATCTAAGATAAACAAAGAAATTCAAACAAAAGTTCTGAGTAATTTTGATGAATTGTTACGTGAGTGTTTTTTTCCTTTTGTTCATTTTTACAAATAATTTTAATTTTTTAAATAATTATTTTTGTTATAGACGTTGTATCAGAATATTTAAAAAAAAATCCGTCTGTTCCGCAAGAACAAATTGGCTTGCCTCCAGTTGGATATGAAAATAAAACACGAAATGAGGTAATAATTAAGAATCCCAGATTATTTGTTAATTTAAATTATGCTACAAATGTTATATTGCTAGGTACATCTTGGTTTTGATGTCTACATACTCAAATCTTCATATGATAGTGTTCTTGTGATTTCTAAATCGATACCACAATTTATAAAAAACCTGGCTATTGCTGTTTTTGGAATAAAAATGCTCAAAGAAAGTACTGTAACAGGTACTGTGTCAAACAGAAAGAAAAAATCAAAAAATATAGATCCTAGACCTCCATTAGATCCAACAAAATTAAAAGCCATCAGAGGTAATATTTTATTTTAAACATCAAATATTTTTTTCCATCAATATTCTTTGTTCCTTCATATATTTTTTTCTCATTCTAACTACAGTCAAACATTATTTGATAACTCAATACGATCTAGATGAAATTTCAATCGATTTTGAATTACAACAACTTGGATCGCATATTGCACATAAAATATGTGAACTTAATAGGAATCCAAAATCTACGGGCTTAAGAATTAAAACTACGTCGCTATGCACTACAGAAATACTCAATGAAAATAACATTTTTGCAGAAGTACAATCTGATACAAATATTTCTGATAATAGTGAAACTTTACATGATGTTTCACAGGAAAGTAACGCTGAAAAAGAAAATGAAGAGAAAAATAATGAAGAAAAAGGAGATGAAGAGAATGATGAAAAGGAGAGTAATGACACTAATCACGATACTGATGAATCTGATACTAACTAGTGATAGCAAGTAAAAAACGTCAATTTATAATCATAATTTTTAAAATGGAATTCTGTTTATAGTTTCTTTATATCTCAACGGCTTATTTTCTAGACGCCTCATATATAAAAAAGAGATTAAAATTTTTTATTTTATAGATTTTATTAATTTTTTAAAATATGGAATTATTCTTTTCTTATGGCAACTATTCCAAAGATTTGTGATACTAGAAATTAGAGCTGAAAATTGGAGATTTGTTTATTTGATTATCCATGATTTTGTTTATTTGATAACTGAAGTTTGGATTCGCGGATTATTTGCGGATAATCCGAAACTTAATATCTGAATAGTATGTCCGAATCTATTTGATATAACTTTAACTTTTTTATGTCTTTAATTTTAACCAATTTTTATATTTTGAAATTAGTATTCTTTTTAATTTCTTGTAATGGACAGTTTGAATATAAATTTATGAATTTAGATAACTATTAGAGATAACAAGTAGAAGTAACAAACATTTATTTTTTATTTAGATTGATTTACATATATTAGAATATATGAATTATAAGAGTATAGTATTATATGCAAAGGAACATATTATTAAATAATATTATTTAAAAGAAAAGAATACTTTACATAACTTCTTTAAGTCATTACTTATCCTTATTCATATAATATACATTTTGAACAAATTTTCGACTATTTTTTACGATGAAAAGAAATGTGACGTGATACGGTAAAATAAAGTACAGATTCGTATTCAGAGACCCAAAATCTATAAGAAATACCTATTCTGGTTCAAGGCATTTAAAAATTATTTTTTTTGTGATCCTGTGTTATCAGATGGTTTTAAAGTTTGGGATGAAGACTTATTGCAATACAATGAAGACTTATTTCAATATGTTCAATATTCGAACGATCATAGTACATTTATCGTAAAAAAAATAAAAAATATTTAAATTCAAAAAATTAATACTCTAAACGATGCACTTTCGTGAAAAATATTTGACAAAAGTGGTTTGATTGAAAGGATAAACAGCTTTTATAGAAAATATTTGCTATGTAAATGCATTGTTTAGAAGATATTCAAGGTAATAAAATTAGACGAAACACTATTTATTATCAAAATTTTTTATCATTTCTTATTTCTCTTCATCTTACAGATTTTCCAACTGTTACTGAACGCACTCAATATCCTCAATATTATACACCTGCACTACCTTTCTATCCATCATAAGTTTAAATTTATGATATCAAGTATTTTCTACTGTATTGTTTTTTCAAAAATGTCAAAAGATATTGCCTCGTTATCTAAAGAAAAAACCAATTGCTCAATGCACAAATCGCACGGTGCTTGACAGATCACAATGAGCCATCTGTTTCTCATACGACACCTTTATCTCATAATTGCCATATCGATCATGTCAGTCCACTCAATTATTCAATTGCCAATAAAATACACAACGACCAGTTATCAGCTTCTTCCACGAATTTTGATACTCCTATAACTCAAAGCAATGTCTTTATTCATACGGGCGATGCTGCTGATATTGGAACAAAACGTATAGCAGAATATTCGTCAAGTGACTCTAATAATGAGTCCTTCGTTGAAACTAATCGTGACATTCCAAATACTGTCGATATAAGTTTAGCGGACCAATTGCGCTGTTGGACTGTACAAAATAATGTGTCACACAGAAGCGTGAATGCATTGTTAAAAATTCTTTCTTTGTATGGTCATTCTGATTTACCAATAGATGTTCGAACTCTTATGAAAACACCTCGAAATGCATCGTATAAGATTCAGCCAATGAATGATGGTTATTACGTGCATTTCAAATTAACAGATGGACTGAAACGTTCGATTGCAAAGTACTTTCAAGTTATTCCCTATAAAATAGAAATAAATATAAACTGTGACGGTTTACCTTTGTTCAAAAGTTCGCGAGCTCAATTTTGGCCAATTTTAGTATCAATCGAAACTGATTTCTACACCGAGCCTATCGTTGTTGGCATATACTATGGTGACAAGAAACCTGCTGATGCTAATATCTATCTGAAAGAATTTATCATTGATATGACTGAAATTCTTAGAAACGGCCTTGATATTGATGGTCACAAGTGTTGCGTAAATATCAAGGCAATTGTTTGCGATGCACCTGCAAAGTCGTTTCTCACTTATACGAAAGTTCACAATGGGTATTTTGGATGCTCTAAATGTATTCAAGAAGGAGATGTAGTGGGCCATCGCATTACTTTTCCTGAAATAGATAGCGAATTAAGAACCGATCATTCCTTTCAACATCAACAACAGCCTGAGCATCATGTGGGTAATTCAGATTTACTAAATTTAAATATAGGTATGGTTTCCCAAGTTGTTTTAGATTATATGCATCTTGTATGCTTGGGAGTTACCAAACGTCTTCTTCAATTCTGGGTTAAAAGCACTAAAAATGTTCGACTCACTAACGAACAGCTGCAGGTTGCATCAGAAATTATAGAGTCAATGAAATGCTTCATAACTACAGAATTTTGCAGAAAACCGAGAAGTCTTAATGATATCGATAGATGGAAGGCTACTGAGCTCCGTCAATTTCTTCTTTACACTGGCTCCGTGGTTTTGAAATCAGTTTTGCGGAAAGTTTTGTATAATAATTTTCTTTCATTGAGCATAGCAATCCATATTTTAGCTGATCGTAAACTGTGTTTAGTTATGAATGATTATGCTCGATCTCTGTTGCGCTGGTTCGTTTCGCATTACGGAGAATTGTATGGTCCAGAATACATTACTTATAATGTACATAATCTCGTGCATCTTGCTTCTGATGTAACCCGATTTGGCTGCTTAGATCAATTCAGCGCGTTTAAATTCGAAAACTGTTTGCAGGCAATAAAGAAACAGGTTCAGAATTCGCAAAGACCATTACATCAAATCGTTAATCGTATAACAGAAGAAAATGCTCTACCTATTCAAACTCAATACCGCAAATCGTATCCAGTCGTACACTATTCGAGGTCAGCTGTAAAGATCAAACTTGTCGAGTTCGATGGATTTTTCATCTCAACAGAGAATTATAATAATTGTTGCCGATTGAGTGATGATTCGATTTTTATCGTAACAAAAATTTTCAGTGATAGTAACGTTCTTTACATAAGAGGAAATAAGTATAGCAACACGAGGTCACTTTTTTCAGTGCCGTGCGATTCTGAGAAATTTGGCATCTCCCTGATTAACGAAGGATCTATATCTGGATAACGTTGTTAGCATCGCAAATACAGAGAAAGTGCTTCAAATTGCAAAATCCTGAAGAAACCATCTCGATTGTAGTGATTCCTTTATTACAATATAATTATTGATATTTAGAATCCAATCCAATGAAAAAATTGTTCCTTGTATTTTTCAAATCTTTTCCTGCAATCTTGTTTCTTCTTGTTCCATTTAGAAATTACTTCCTTTTCACCTACGCTGGTAGACATGGCGTATGCAGTCGTAACATTCAACAACAACGAAGTTTCTGAAGTACCATCCAATTGGCTTGAAACAAATGACGATGAACCGTCATGTTGGTGGCCGCCAAATTGTAAAAACATCAGTACGCTAATAGCAAAAAGGTCTGAACCAGATAAAAAGTCGTGGGATAACTTGCCTGTTACCATCGAAAAATTTTGCAGTACGCATACTTCTTTATTGAATAAAGAAATATCTACATATTTGTCGTTTTTATTTATAATAAATACTTTTTTTCAGCGTCTCTTGAAAAGGCTCGAAAGGTCGCGGAGGATGCAAATTATGTAACTACTGACGATGACCAACTCGGGAAAGGGCGCAGAAAAGTGATACCAAAAAAACAAATGTCGAACTCCTAATCCGAAGATGCCGAAAATGAAAATCAATGTAAAACTTTGAAGCGGGTGAAGGCACGAGAGCTGCGTAAGTTCTAGCCATCGTATATTCTGATTTAACAAATTTTTTGAAGATTGTGATGTCTCTATTCTTTGAATATCACAAGGGGAGTTTATAGTGTATTTTCTCTTGTATAAATCCATTTCGCAATTTGCATTCTACTTACAGTTTGATTGAACTTAAAATCCCTATGCATTTCAAATCCTCACGTATTATCTCTTATGCGTTCCATCTTGAGCTATTAAAACTGCGTTCGGAAACATCACCCGTGTGCACACGAGTGTCGTTCTATCTTTGTTCAACTTTTAGTAAATAACAAAGATAGAACGACGCTTGTGTACACACGGATGATGTTTCCGAACGCAGCCTAAGATGGAGCTGTTTGTAAATCCTTGTGCAGAAATCTCAGTGATGGTTTTACAACATCATGTCTGTAAACAGGCTTTTTTACTATACATCAATGCATATATATACAAATAACAATAAAACATCATCGAAAATAAAATCTGGATTCGCAGATCGAAACATATTATCAGACCTGCCACCGATTCCAAACATCTCTGGTGAGATATCAGAATCTGTAAGGTTTCAATACTCGCACGACGTCGTAGAGACAACAGATCAAAACAGATCAGATTGAGTCAGATGAAAAGCATAAAAGTCCTATGAAATGTATGCATTGTAGAAAAAAATCTAATTTTTATGAGTCAAAATGATTTTTATTTTAAAAATATTATGTTATGCTGAAAAATTGTATTGAATTATATTGTTGATATTATCAAAAATTGAGTAACGATATCTTGTGTTGTGTTATAGATGAAAACCAATGCGACATAGACGAGGAAGCAGAAGACGTGGATGACCCGTATATGACGATTCCGACTCCAGTTGCGATGCCAGCAACCCGCAAGAAAGAAAATTTTTCTGAAGTTTCAACGCTTGCCAGAAAAGCCTTCGATGGCATAGAAGTGATAGACCGTAGTCCGGAAGGTGAAACTAACTGGATTTATATTGGACATTTACAAGGAACATATAAATATTTTCAATATTGTTTATATTTTGACGTAGAATATTCAAGAATAATTATTCGGATGATCGCGTCGATACAAGTAGGACTACGAGAGTTTCATCAGAAAGTCGAACGCGGAAGACCTATGGTTTCAGGGAATATCGGCCTCGTAACGCCTTTTCTGCCATTAAAATCGATCGCGGAGATTGAAGCCTTTGAAAAAAAAATCCATGAAAATCCGGAAGTGAAAGAACAATTCGTAAGTTAATTATTTGAATATCCCACGAAGAGAGATCAAACTTTGTTCAACCTGTTGCAAGTATAGTAATAATATTTCTATTGCAGAATACGTTTGTACGGAAAATTGGAGGTCATACAGCGCGTGAGGACATCCAAAGAACTTATACAAAGGTCTTCACAAATCCCTATGCAGAGTTATGTTCATGAAAAGGACGAAAAGAAAACTTCTGCATTGAAGGTCTATATATTATCAAAATAATGCAAGGTGAGTAATAACTTCGAGATTTTAGCACCAGAAATGTCATTTTAATGTTGTTTGAGAATAGGATTTCTCCTTTTCTGTTGTCCGGTTTTTGGTAGAAACGTTAACAATAATGCTCTTGCTGCAAACAGACAGTTCAATAATCTATATAATAATTATAATAATTGGGAATAAATATTCCTAGTCAGCGTTGCCGATATCGATTCGAAAAGTAACTTTTTTTTATACAATTGTCTTGATGGTTTCTTGTAATGTTATTTCAAAGGGTTTAAAAATTTTATAGCCATTTCTCGTTCCGTGGTAATATTGTGAAGAATTTTAATTTTTGCCATGAAAAAATGTCGAATTGTTCATTAAAAACTCAAATAATTATACTATAATCGTTTTATTATCTAAATGTAAATAAAATAGAATGCAAAATAATTGATTAGTTCACTTCGTTCAATTATTTATCATAATAACCCTATTGTTAGAAGTTAGCCCCGTCAACCCTAATGAATCTAAAGAACCCCGCACTAATCATATGGAAAATCTGTCCCGGTCAAATCAATTGGGTTTTACATATGTTGTAGCTTATGACCTACTGAACAAAAGATATAATGGGCACAAAGCTCAATAATGGACAGTTATCGAGTTATAACCAGTCAAACATGAAAAATTCGGGCTGTCGAATAGTCAAATCTCGGAAGGTATTGATTTTTTTGAAAAATGTTTGAAACAAACATAGTAGGGTTTTACAAAATCTGTTAGTTGGTGACATTATTTGTGAATTTTGAATGACTTTGAAAAGCTCCGTAAACAAAAATTTTTATGTGTCACAGCAGAGATAAGGACCCCACGGTTCGTCACTCCCGTAGTATTTTTTGACTCCAAACCCTCTCTGCTGTGTGTGTATGTGTGGGGTAATAAAATAAATGATCTTATTGTATATTACTCATTATTTGGATCCTGCTGTGGTGGTCTCTGAGCGGCATCTAATATTGTGTTCAATAATGATGAAGAGGGATAACGAACATTGGGCTGGTGTCGTGCATATCCTAAATACCACAATACGCTGGTTACATGTGCACATGTACCCACAGTCCGTGCGCCTGACTTACAGATGCAGTAATAACCAAAAATCGCCTCCCTCTCATCATCTATATTATCTGCATCTCTTATGTTGTAAGCTATAAATATTTGATGTTTTGTAGCATTACGGAATCGTGAAAACACTCGCACCCTTATGAAACCTTGTTCATCAAACAACGAATCCAATTGAAATTCTTCTTGCATCACGCTGCATCTTATCTTGAATATAAGATCTTGCTAGACGAACCTGAAATGTACCAATAGTCAAATCTCGTAAATATTCTAATGTTAAGCGTGGAAAGTCACGTAACTGTCCTTCATGTAAATGTATCCATTGTGCATTTCTATAGCATATCCTTTCTACTTCAACTCGCGCTTGAACAATATTAACCTCTCTAGATTTATCAAGAAGTTCTCTTGCTAATCCTGCATTAGCTTCTTCCATTAAAACTAAAGGATGATATCTATTAATTATAGCACCTGCAATGTTATAAAACTCGCCCAAGTGATGAAGATGAGGCATTATAATTGTATGATCAAAAAACTTGAACATAGACTTGATATGTCCATTTCTAGTTTCAATTATCCACCTTCTTTTTGTCACCAATCGAAACTCATTAGCTTCTTCAGTGAATAATTGTTTCTGTTGAGGTCCAAGAAAAGCTGGCATTTTATACTCAATGCCTAATTCACGAAGTAATGGCTGAGCATCTCGATATCCACGATCTAATATAAAAATGTCACCATCATGAAACCATCCTCTCATATTGTCCGCATCACGTTGAAATTCATTATTTAATATTCGAGCATCATTGTTACGAGAATCAGAAAAGTAAGGACCCAGAATAGCCAGTATATACCCATCTGGAGCAACTATAAGAGAAGGTTTTATCAGATGTCGACCTTTTTGCATTGAGTATGTTTGTCGTAAAACACGAAAGTTGCTACTTTTATGAGTATAAGAATAAGTCCCGTCAATATAAGCAATTACTTTCGGAATAGCTAGCTCAGAATTATATAATTCGTTTGCAAAAGGTGTTACATGTCTCATTATATACTCTTCTCGAGTTATAGCTTGAAAACCAATATTATCAGGGACAAATCTGTTTACTAAAGACTGCCGAACTTTGGAAATCGCTAAACTCACTGCTTGTCTAGAGGAATACTGAAACAGTACTTTAAGACATTCGTCAGACAGTCCTTGTCGCAGCTTGCATAAAAAAATTAAAAGATCTTTTTTAGTAACGTTTCTGATACCACGTTCTTGGAATATAGGATCGCAATATGTATATAATTCTTGAAACTGTTGTTTTGTAATGGGTGCTATACATTTAAATTCATCCTCTGTAAAACTATTTTCGTTTTCATAACGATTATTATTATTTGCTATATTACGAAGAGCTTCTAAGAAAACTTGCAGTTGCTGACCTTTTATTACATATGGTCTATAAATAAATCGCAAACCTGGCAGCAGTAACTGTAAAATAAATCCGCGATCATCCAAATGTTGGTCACAACAATAAACGTGTTCAGGAATATAAATATTTTTCAGAACAAAGACATTTACCCTGGATTCTAACGACAGTGGTCTAATATTTACAATAGCATTGCAAAATAAACAAGAATTATTTCGGGTTTGGGTAATAACGTTGAGTCGTAGGCAAGTCGGATCAAGTTCTATCTGTTCTATTTCATGTACAATAGATACATTGCAATTAAAACATAATCGGCTTTCATTGTCTATATCAATGGGCTCCTTACCCAGCCCAGTTCGCCTAAAAACAGCGATTTGTTTTTTAATTGCATCATTATCGCCATTGATTTGTACCATTTGTCGAGCTTGAAAAGCACGATCGCAAACATAACAATGGATTCCATGTCTGTAAGCCATGATAATACTTTATTATCGAATTGCGTAGCAATATCAGATTGATTAGATATTAAAAACTTTTCTGGTGAAATAATTCCTGAGACCAAAATGAACAGAATACACTGATATCAATAATATCAATATCGGACGTAGTAATGCCAGAAAGTAATAGCATTCGGCAGCAATAACGCTAGAATAGATACGCTTAGTGATGACAATGCCTGCGCTAGCAATATCAACCAATATGATTTCTCACAGATTGCAGATAGAGTATACAGTATACCGCCCGCAGTGTAGCAGTGGGGATGAGTCGCCTGACGGCTCTAGCTGTACGAATCGAGCGCTCTACACATAACTCTACGCTCATAACCAGAGATGGTAAATCGTGTATATTAGTTCTCAAGAAGTTTTAGTAGAAAAAAGGTTCATCAAAAATATTTTGAAAACGTCTCGAATTTAGCTACACGAATATAATAAAAAATAGGCATTTTTGTGGAAGATTTTTGTTCACGGAGCTTTTCAAGGTCATTCAAAATTCACAAATAATGTCACCAACTAACAGATTTTGTAAAACCCTACTATGTTTGTTTCAAACATTTTTCAAAAAAATCAATACCTTCCGAGATTTGACTATTCGGCAGCCCGAATTTTTCATGTTTGACTGGTTATAACTCGATAACTGTCCATTATTGAGCTTTGTGCCCATTACATCTTTTGTTCAGTAGGTCATAAGCTACAACATATGTAAAAACCAATTGATTTGACCGGGACAGATTTTCCATATGATTAGTGCGGGGTTCTTTACTGTGATTTATTATCAAGTTTTTAGATGTTTCATACATTTTTATATCATTAATTATATTAACTTTGTTCACAGATATTTTAAATACATATCCGGCAACGAAGGAAATTGAATTCGAAGAGACCGTCGCAGAATGGTTCCGATTTGCTAAACAACGACGAACTCGAACAGCAGAAAAAGAGAAGAAAAAAGTAGAGAGAAGAAAGTAAAGACAACGGAAGCAAGATAGAAGAGACAGACTCTTTCAAGATTACAGAGTCTTCTTTAGATAAAAGATAAAAATACTTATTTTTATTGTCATATACAATCGTGAAGAAAATGTCTTCGTGTCCTTTGTCAAAAGTTTTTTTCTCATTTTTTTTTATTCATAAACATTATTATTAGTACGTAGGCGATTGAAGAAACTCACTACACGACGGAACAAAAAACAATCTGCACCGGAATTGCTGTGCTGTGAGTTTCTGTCTGTCTTCTGGCGCGTGCAGTATAACTTTGATTGAATCGAAGGTCCTGTCATGCCTTATAGGCGACCTTCGCACGGAAACACCTGCCATCCTTAACGAGTGATGCAATCGTCTAACACTACGTACAAATAATAATAGATACGTGTAGTGTAACGCGATAAAGAGGTAGGATGTATTACGTAACTGTGATAGCGACATTGCAAAAACTCATGTATTACTTGATTACGGCCACCATATCACTCGGTATCTAGTCGATTAGTACCTATTAGTCGTTCTATTTAGTATTTAGTCGATAGACGAAGTTTGCAGGAAATGTAAAAAGATGTTCCTAATATAAAAATTTTATGTTCCTAATGTCGTTTTAAGTATGTCATGTTACATTTTGATATTATTGATTTATTACACATTATAATTATTTTGTTTGGTGTAATACATTGTGACGTGACGTTTTTAGGACGTCCGTCATAAGGGCCGAATGGCCCGATCGGGGGCGGTTTTTCGGGGGCCTGCGTCCTCTCTATTTAGGGAGAGAGCGGCCCAATCGTCAGATCGACGAGATCTGATTCTTGTTAGTAATAGTTACCGAAACTGTAAGCTCGAAATGAGCCCGCGAGTTGGTTGTCGGCACGAGATCGAGCGGCGGGCTCCCATCCGGCGGAAGAAAAGGAAGAGAGAAGAGCGACGGCCGAGAGCGGGAGTCCAGGACACCAAGGAAACAGGAGACGCCAGGTCGTAGTTGTCAAATATTAAAAACATTTTTAATGGCTGATAAACATCGCTGCCGGTAAATTTATATTTCTTATGGCAGGAAAGGAGCGCGGAGGGCCGGAATAATCCAGCCAAAGGGGCGGCCACTCCACCCGCACGAAGCGAGGGAGTCCCAAGGACGGAGCGGCGAGCGGACTCTCAATCCGGAACCTATTCAACCAAATAGGAAAGAGAGCCGATCGGGCACAGCCGTAAGCCCGCACCTTTAAGCCAAACAACTGGAAATTTTGGGAAACTCCGGGGCGATGAACCCACCAGCACGGCCGTGAGGACAACAAGGATCGCGAGGATCACAGGACGGCCCTGCGTAACGCGAAAGCGCCACAGGTGGCACGATAGCGATTTATCGCGCCGGCGTGTCTCCTACAGGACTCTCGCTCGGCACTGTTCGGCGAGCCATCCGATAGGACGCAGGTCTCAGGAAGCGCGAGCGATATCGAGACGGAAATAGCGAACCGAAAACTCGTGGGATGAGTGTCGCCAGCCCGATTTTGTTGCCGATTTCTTGTAGGTAATTAGTTCGGATGAGTCGCGCCCATAATAGTTGTCGAGCCACGTTTTGGTGAATTGACTTTGTGAACATTTTGGTAGATTAAGTCGCACAGCCGACGGGCATACGTCGCTCATCCGAATTATATAAATTAAGCTCTCTCCATTCATTTCGCCGCCGCCGACAATCATTAATGTTAGTTTCGCGTCTGTAATTATTACATGTTGTAACGTATCGGGATTTTCACGCTCGCGCGATCGATATTCCGGATCGCGTAAAGTATTGCGTCGTACGACTCGTACATCACAGTCGTCACCGATAGTTTTCGTATTCTTTTTGAGTATTGTTAGCATTTATCTGGTACACGTTATGCGTAATTAGAGTAAGGAGAAGGCGTATCGAGCAGAGTATCTATCGGGTGTTTGTGACCCCGTCGTTAGTTTTCGCGAGTCATCCGAGTAATATACGTGGCGTATTTCAAGCAAAGGTCGTCGTTATTATTATTGAGGCACATTCCAGCATCACGAGCTGCGTTAGAAGACCGATTCGAGTCGTATCACCGAGAAATTTATATTGTATTGAAACGGATTCACGGGCGTGCGTAAAGTAGTTACCGGCGCATTCGAGAGATTTCTTTAGTTGTTGCGGCCTAATTAAGTCTCGCACGGCGGAAATCCTCGCGGCCGAAAAGTCGGGTTAAAGCGCGTAAGACGCCCGGTAATTTAATACTGTTGCGCACGGTCGTGCCGATCTTCGCGGAAATAATATATTTTATTCGCCTGTAGAATAACCATTGTCGCCCACGTTTATTACTTCTGTGAACTGCTCTATACTCTTGTTTCATTTAATATATTATTATTGTTATCTTTATTTTTAACTTATCAAATGCTCATTTTTGCTCCCGTGTTCTCGATTCTCAAGATCTCTTCCGTTTCCCCCCGAACCACCCCCTCTACCATTTCGGGTATATTGAGTAGCCGCGGAATTTTGCCGTCGCGTTAATTATCGGTCTCGCAATTGTCTCTTAGCGTTACTATTATCGTGAATGGTGCGGCCTGCCGTACCTGGCGCCCAACTCGGTTATTTGGTGACATCTTGACTTTTTCGGGATATCGGGATCGATATTCGAGATACACGCCGAAGGTGTGCCGTGGGCACCGAAGAACCGCCCGCCGAATAATCAAATAATTATTACTTAAATAATTAACAAAAAGAAATTACGGTTACAACATATATTTTATTAATAAATAAGAATTGTGACTCAGTATACTTTTATTCAACTTTCGTAACGCGCTCATCACCTTAATATAACTGTAAAATTACATTTATATCTACTGTTATATTGCACTTATATAACAGTTATCATATTTGTTACATTACAATTACATCAACTGTTATGTAACGATTAGATAACACGTTATATAACATGTTATATTGCTGAGTCGGAAATTGTAACTTACATGTAAGTTACATGTAACATTCTGGTAATATTACCTGTTATATTCGGTTACATTACCGTTATATTGCCGCTATATTACTGTGTTCACTGGGAATTTCAGACAAGCTAAAAAATGCCATATTTGTAATGATACATTTTCTGACGAGGAAAGCAAAGTGAGAGATCATGATCACTATACAGGACGCTATCGAGGAGCAGCGCATAGCAACTGCAACTTAAAACTAAAATTACCAAATTTTGTACCAATATTATTTCATAATTTGAAATACGATTCTAACTTATTTCTAAGATGGATTCTAAAACTAGGAGCTAAATACGCACGGAAAAATAAGAAAGCTCTGAATATAATGCCAAACACAAAAGAAAATTACGTTACAATTTCTATAAAAAACGTAGTTGTTGATCAATATGAACAACAGTATGACATATCAAAATGTAAAGTATGTGAAAAAATATATAAAAATGAAATTATTGAAACCTGTAAAGAATGTGATTCGGAAACATACATTAAAAAGAAAGGGGATATTAATAATATACATATGGAGGTGAGATTCATTGATACATTTAGATTTATGAACAAAAGTTTAGATTCATTAGTTAAAAACTTACTCGATGTAAACGATTGTTTTTGTTCGCGTTGCAAATCTGTTCAAGAAATAACAAATATGAAGTTACTCCCTATAAACGAACATGATGTACTTAAAATGATTGCGAGATGCGAAAAGTGTAATGGAAATGTATTTAAACCTGTTGATTATTCTAAATTTAAAACTATGTTAAAGAGATTTAAAAAAGAAGATTTACATTTAGTTCTACAAAAGGGAATTTATTTTTACGAATGGATGGACTCTTATGATAAAATGTATGAGTTATATTTGCCTAGCAAAAGTAAAGAATGGTATTCAACTTTAAATGATAAAAATGTGAGCCCTTCTAAACTTAAATTTGCGCATAAAGTATATAGACATTTTAAATGTAAAATTGTAAAAGAATATCATAATTTATACTTGAAATTAGATACTGTTTTATTACATGATGTTTTTGACAATTTCAGAGAAAAATGCTATAAAGAATATGGGCTTGACCCGGTATATTATATATCTGCTCCACATTTTGCTAATGATGCTTCATTAAAATACACTGGACAAACATTAGAATTATTATCAGATAAGGAAATGTACGAAACATATGAAGCTGGAATAAGAGGTGGAATATCTATGATTCCACACAGATATGCATTAACTAATAATTGTTACTTTTATGATAATAAAATTGGAAAGACTGTAAAACTATCCAAAGAAAAAGCAATAGAAAAAGGTATATATAACAGCAAAATGCATGTTAGCTATATTTTATACTTGATGCTAATAATCTATATGGATATGCGCTTAGTCAACCTCTTCCTATAGGAGAATTTAAATATGAAAATATAAATGATTTCACTCTTGAAACAATTAAGAACTTGCCCTATGATGGAGAATATGGTTATACATTTCTCGTTGATTTAGATATCCCATTGGAATTACATGATAAATTTAAAAATTATCCAATGTTGCCCGAACATTATGTGCCTAGTTATGATGAATTATCTATTAGGTTATTCGGAAAGTAATTTCGTTTTTTCCAACAGAGGACTTAATTGTATTTTTTCACAGTCAACTTCACACTTATGCCGTATAATCATTATATATTTTAACAGCTGATATAGCAAGGCTTGCTTGTGAAAAAGTTTGATTGATTCTACGCAGTAGTTTTTGATTGGTACCCTTTCAAATATGGAAAGCGAAAAGCAGCATTTTCGGCATATTTTATTTTTTTTTTACTTTTTTTTTATTTTATTTTTTTTTTTCATATTCTCCAGATCTGGCAGCTTCTGATTATTATTTGTTCCGGTCTCTACAAAATTTTTTAGACGGTAAAACCTTTACTTCAAATGAGGAGGTCAAAAATCACCTAGATCAGTTTTTTGCCATCAAAAAACAAAAATTTTATGCTACTGCCAGAAAGATGGCAAAAGGTATTGGAGCAGAATGGACAATATATAATTCAATAAAATATTTATTCACTATAAGAAAATCGTCTTTCATTTTCATAGAAAAAAACGAAATTACTTTCCGAACAACCCAATAAATATCAAAAAGAATTGATATCTAAAGGAGTTGGTAAAATACCAACTGGCACTAAACTTATGTGCACGTTAAAATCAAAGAATAATTATTTAATTGATTATAGAATGTTACAAGAATGCCTTAATCAAGGAATAATCTTAAAAGATATAAAAAAGGTAATAACATTTAGGCAAAAAGCATGGCTGAAACCTTACATTGACTTAAACACAAAACTTAGACAAGAAGCTAAAAATGATTTTGAAAAGGACTTTTTTAAACTCATGAATAATTCGGTATACGGAAAACAAATGGAGCAGGTAAGAAACAGATATCAGGTGGACTAGTTTTATTCATATAAAAATTTTGCAAGGTGTAAAAATTATGAAGATAGAAAAATAATAAATGATGATAAAGTTCTCGTATATAGAAAAAAGAAAGAAATTACATTAAATAAACCTATATATGGTGGGTTTGTTGTTTTAAAGTTATCAAAGTTATTGATGTATAAGTTTTATTATAATTTTTTGAAGAAGAATTATAGTGTTAAAGCTATATTGTTAGGAACTGATACTGATTCATTTATTATTTATGTGGAAACAGATGATCTTTACTTGGATATAACAAACAACATACATTATTTTGATACAAGTAATCATAAAATCGAGTGAATGCCACAAGTAAATAAAAAAATAATCGGTTTATTCAAAGATGAATATCTTGGGATAGCTTTAAGAGAATGGGTTGGATTAAGGTCTAAAATGTATGCTTTTAGATACGATGAAACTGAAACAAAGTTTTGTGAAGAATCTAAAAAGTTTATAACAAAAATAAAAGAAAAAAAAGTATGTAAAGGAATAAAAAGATCAAATATAAAAAAAATGAAATTTGATATGTACAAAAACTGTTTGTTTGAAGGTAAAAACACAACTGAAACTGTATACAATATTACATCAAAAGAGTTGAAACTTTACACTGTTAAAACAAATAAAATAGCATTATCACCATACGATAATAAAGTATATTTAAATAATAATATAGAAACGTCTCCTTTTGGTTATGAGAATACCAGGCAAATGTAGTTTGTTAAAGTCAAGAGTGTTAAACTCTGAATCAAGGGTTTGACCTTCACAGCTAAGATTCAAAACTTAAAAAATGTGAGCGTAATGGTTGACTTACATGAAACAGAATGTTTCCAGTATGGAAAAAATATTAATTGAAAGAAAAAAAGAACATCTTAAGCAGGTTTACAAGTGAATTAACACTGTGCCAGTGACCTGCTAGGACATTGCCGAAGGGAGCAAAAACCTCTGTGAGGAAAATCACCTGACGGTATGTGCTCGCCAGCGCTGGTTTTTTTTTGTTTTGAGTACATACCGTCAGGTGATTTTCCTCACAGAGGTTTTGGTAATCTTGGTAAATTTCTTAATTCGGGTCAAGCCCTTTCTTTTTAGGAAGGAGGCCTCTGAGGTATGTAATCTTGTTTCTCTAACCCATTTCTGCATAGAGAATATAAACTACATAGCTCCTATTCCTATTCCTATTCCTGGCGGCAGGACATACACACAACGCCGCTCAGTTTTTTTTTACATGCCATATTATTTACCAAGCCGGCCGCTCTTGGCAAATAAAATCTTGGATTGGGCGGATTCGAACCGACAATCTCAAGATTACTAGGCATGTGTTATCTCCCTGAGCCATACGAAGATAACAGTTAAACATGACTAATTACTGAGTGACATATGATCCGAGCGCTTCGACGCTTAGTCTTTCAGACGCTTAGTCTTTCAGACGCTTAGTCGTTGTATTATAATTGGTCTTGATTCAGAGTTTAACACTCTTGGAATTTAGGATTTCTGTCAATATTTGAAGGGTTTTTTCCAATATTTTGTTAGTTTCTTTCAATATTTTGAAAGTTCTTCTTTTTAATTTAGGTCAAGCGCCAGAAAGACTAAGTCCGAAGGACGCCTCGGTTGTCTTTTTTTTTTTTAATTTTGTTGCTTTCATGTGTGATTTTGATGTTTTTTAGTTGATTTTGGTGGAGGAAAAAAATCCGGCTCAGAATGTGGCATATAGCATACTACTCGTGTGAGAATAAGATTATCGTTTTGTTTTAAAAATTTTTTGGTAATGGAGATTAATTGTTTAATGTGTGTATTAATTTCACTTTTCGGGGTTGAGTAATAAGGAAGATTGTTGATGATATTGACAGAACGATTCCTGATGGTCAATTGTGTTGCTGAGGGAAGTTTTATAAGATTACTCTCGATATTTTTTATGAACTCAGCAGTTAGTTTGTCATTAATCGAGATAGGCAGACTGAAATTATCTCCTAATTGTAAAATGCTCTGCACGTCTTCAGGAATGTAAGTGGAAGACCGGTTAACAAACCATATTTCATTAATCTGTGAGAAAGGTTGTATTTCTTCTTTAAAAGCATATGGATCAAATCTGATCTCAATATCGCGACATTGTGTGTTGTGATTATTGAGTGGTTTGAAGGAGAACTTTCGATATTCATTGTCGGCGGTATGTGAATGAATAGGGAAG
Organism: Formica selysi; assembly: GCA_009859135.1. Taxonomy (NCBI): domain Eukaryota; kingdom Metazoa; phylum Arthropoda; class Insecta; order Hymenoptera; family Formicidae; genus Formica; species Formica selysi. The sequence goes on from CM020812.1 coordinate 7,396,419, forward strand.
TGGTAAAAATAATGTATCGGTTTAATGTCTCTGATATTGTCTTTATGTTTGTACAGTAAGCGTTCAAATTTCTTGTTAAGGCTGTCACGATGATTGATAAAGAAAGAGTAAAATGGTCCTCGTTGTCTAGCAAAAAAGAATTACAGACAGACAGCGGAATGAAGTGATATAAAGAGCGAGAGATTCTGTAAATATGAGTATGTGCCGATTTGATGTACGAATATGTGTCACTAAGTTCGATCTGTAGTAATGATAACCTCAGAACGATTTTTTGTTATCTATAATCTTTGACTATCTCACAGCGATGTCTATTATTTATTTATTTATTTGTTTTAACTAACTCCATTACCGTAATATCAACCTCTGAATTGTTTGCGACGTTTGTTGTTACCGTTTGACAACTTTCTCATTGTATCGTTAAAAACCGTAGTGTTAGGTTCAAATTAGAGATCCCAGTTGATCATCTCATGCAATGTATTCGCTTTGGTATGCGTAAGTAGTTCAAAAAATTATTGCATGTGCGCTCTTTCTCACATCGTCAGCCACATAAACCTCTTACATATTTACACTTATTTACAGACATCTGGAAATGTGGCTAACTTTGCTGGTACATTTCGTCCTATCATCAGCACTAATGCGTCTAGACATACCGGTCTGTCTCGTTCGTGACGATGTTGAGAGATCTCTACACTTTTTATTCATTGATTATTAATTTTTTATTTATTTATTTTTAATTTCTGACTCATATACTGCGAACCGATTAGGAATATGCGATTTAAACCCGTGCGCTGGAGATGGCTAAAAAAAAGAGCCGAAACGTCCGTTACCCACACATGTATGTTTTATATTGACATGTTTAAAATAAACTTATATGCGCCCGAATAATTGCGCTTGGCTCATATTGCCAATTTTCATTCGTATTAGATGTATAATAAAGTTACGTTACGAAATATCATTTTCGAGAATTAATTACAAACGCCTCCGTATATACGCTATCCGTGCTCATCCGTGCTATGTTCGTAAATAATTATCGTCGAAACAATAAGATATATAAAAAAATGTTTTAAGTAAAATTTTTATAGTTTTCTATATACTTTATAATTGTATATATATATATATATATATATATATATATATATATATATATATATATACAGGGTGCAGCATTTATAGTGACGCGGGCATATTTTTCGGAAACGAAGTGAGATATCAAAAAATGTTTCAGACAAAAGTTGCATGGTTTCGAGGGGGCCACATAATAAAAATATGGATTTGACCTTAAGTGGTCTTTTCAAGGTGAGGTCAATGTGGTCGATGTTTTCTTAAATGGAACTCCCCATTTTTTATTACATATTCTTGTAGCTTACCTCGAGAGCTTTCCAAAACACTAGAATAAAGTATTTTTTCATTAAGTACTTTCTGAGTTATTTTATATTTTAGTCTGACATATTTTGATATAAAAAATAAAATATCTCGTAAAATATTTAGTTTTCGATAATCTTACCGTAATACTTTTATGTACAGAATAATGAGACAAATCAATTAGTAAAAAAACAATAATTGTTTTTAAGAAAAAGTATGTAATTATTTACAATGTATTTTTTAAAACAATTATTTGTTTTTTTTTCTTTACACTTACATCAGACATGTGTCCGATCGGGAAATATTGTCGTGTCCGATCAGTAATGTGCGCAATCGGGACGATCCCGTTAAAAATCCTTTCAGCCGATCCTTTACGATGTGTACCTGAGAATGGCTTCATCAAATTTTTGCCCAAAGCAAATGCCTCGTCACCAAGAAATACATATGGTATTTTCTTGCTTCTTTCTGGCAAATTCGATTCTATTGGCAAACCTAACTATTTGTAACTAGTTTGTTCGATAATTTGCAATTTTTAAAAACTCCTCCGTCAAAAATTCTGCCCTGACATCCAATATCGGCGTATATATAATTATAATGAGCGTCAATTACAGCAAATAGGACAATGCTGAAAGCTGATTTATAATTAAAGTAATCGCTTCCACGGTCTATGGGTACTTGCAACACCACATGCTTTCCGTCCATTGCTCCTAAGCAATGTGGAAAATTCCACAATTTTTCGAAATCCTGCGAAACTGTCAACCATTCTTCTTGGGTTGACGGCATTTAAAAATAATAGAATATTTTAAAATTATTATTATTATTATTTTCAGGAGAATAACGAAGAGCAAGAAATTGATTCTTTCCCATCAAATTTAGATTCTGAGCATACATTGAATATCATAGAAAATCAAAATATACAAGATCAGTCTCAAAATGAATAGTTGAAAATGAACTGTTTACTCCTCCAGTGCCTCCAAGGCAAAAGAAGAAAAAAATCTGTGATAAGAAGAACGACACAAAACTAGAAGAAGCATTTCAAATTCTTAAAGAATCGGCTACAATGAAAGAAATACCACCTGACAGTTGTGCCATATATTCACAACATGTAGCCAACAAACTGAGAAGCTATAGCAATAAGACGCGGGCAGAAGTTGAGCATGCTATAAACAATATTTTGTTTAAAGCTGACATAGGAAGATATGATTCTAATTACTCTATTACTAATTATCCTCCCATACATTTTTTTGGTGATCATCATACTACACCCAGTCCACTTTCGTCTCCAACATTTTCCAATTCGAGCACAACCAGTTCAATTTCCAACTGCCCTACACCTATGCCGAATTACAATATACATCAAGATAACAACCTCCAACACTTGTGAATGTTTTTTTAAATTAGTTTTTCTCTTAACTGATAATTTTAACAAATATAATTTTTGCTCTTTGTCTATTCTTAAATTGGCATCGGCGGATATTGAAGTGTAAACTTGAATAAATAAATAAATATCTGTCAATATTCTTACTTTTATGTTTTTCTCAAGACCTCGATAAGAGCTTGACAAACTTCAGGAACAATTGTGGATATTAATTGTTTTAAAACTTTGAACAGATACTGCATACTTGTGTATGAGTCTCCCGTTGCTAAAAAACGTAGTGTTATGGCTAATCTTTCTGTAACAGTGACAGCTTTTCTCATTGCAGTGTCCATTTTATTTATTTTTGGACCGATCGCATTCAATAAAAAATCGAAATCTTGCGATGACAAAATTGTGAAAATGTAAACTGTTTTCCTGCAGCTTTAAATCAGCTAGCAAGTTATGGCCACCATACATTTTCCTGTTATTGTATAGCTGTGTAATCCACTAATATAGCCCGAAAAGGCTATACACTAGTTACTAGATATTAATTATTTTAGATATATATTATTTTATACCATTACTCAACGTGTAACGCGAATACAGATCACGTTACGAGCGTTGACCGAGCGAAGCGCTGACAAGGCGAGCCACGCGCGAAGCCCGAGCGACCGCGCAATCACTTCATTACGAAAACGCGGAAATCAGGGCAAGCGGAATAAAGAAATTGCGAAAATGCAACTAAAAAAGTCCTACTTAGAAGCGGAATAAGGAAATTGCGAAAATGCAAGCAAAGAAGTGCTACTTAGAACTCCTAGCTTGTACCCGGATCTTGCCGCCAAAATCGAGCGACACGACACATGGCCCTGCCGCTAAACGACCCTCTCCCGGAAAACCAAGGGGACATAATAAAAAGACCCATCGCTAACGAGCGGCGGGCAGTATCAATAATCAATTAGTATCGAACGGGCAGTCAATAACGCTAATTACGGGCAACTATTAAGTTAAAGCCACGGAGTCGGCAGAAATAAATACGAAAGATCGAGGAGTGACAGAAACTCGACTCCAAACACGCGCACGCCAAGATATCCGCTATCGCGATACGCGACGCAAGCTAACGTGCGGGAACTTTGTAATTAAGACAATTTGTAAATAAAATGGATATATATTATTTCATTCCGACTGCAAAAGTATCATTATCAACTACAATAAAATCAGTGAGTCACTCGGGCGGAGCCCGAACTCCCAAATTCCTTCCGGCAAACGATCCCAAATACCGTGCCTCTCCGGAGGCATAACACCACCATCATTTTGAATTTTTTTTGCAGCCCTTTTCTGCACAATATTGTGTATTACAATATATGCTGCAGCTGCTATGGTTATGTCTCTTCTCGACGACATTTCGCTATTTACTGATTAACGGCGAACGACTGGAGCACAGTTTTGAGGTGCGTACTGACTTGAGCATTTTTGTGCGCACGAACGATTTATCCTCACGAACGTTCGTACGAGTAAACTTTTTTGATATCAAAAATTTTTATTCGTTCATACAAAACTGTGCTCCAGTTGTTCGCCGTAAATAAAAAAAAATAGATACCTTTTTCTATTCCAATACTTTTTTTACCCTTTGCCTTTTTTCTACGAAAGGATCCCAGTAAACTGGCCATTTTTTGTTTTGCTATAACTGCGTCCATTTTCAAGTTATTTTCTATTATCTTCCAAACATCAACCTTCTTATTTCTTGAAAAATGGAACTCGTGTTTAGCATCCCACAATAAGGGTAACTTTTCGTACTTATCTATTAATTGGAGAGCCATTTCATTCGTCCACTCCATAACTTTTTTTGCGCGCACGACGTTTCAGTTTCGCATATACGTCAGTAGTATAGGGGCAACTATAGTGCGTCAAAACAAACCCCCACCACCGACCCTTGGCCCCCTGTTGTGTGTCTGTCTGGCCCTCCCCCCCCCCCAAAGATGTCTGTGGAAAAAAAGAGTGGAGGGGACTCGTGGATGTCTACGAGGCAATTTTCCTTTTAAATTTTTTAAATTTTCAAAAAAATTTTTTCCTTTAAAATTTTTCCTTTTAAATTTTTTTTGCTTTTTTATTTTTTATTTTTTCCGGGCGAGTGGAAATACTCGGGGCTCGAATCTGGGTCCTCCACCTCTCCAAACAGGATCCTAGTATGCTGGGCTAACTGAAATCTTATTAGAATAAGGATTAGATGAAGTATTTGTGGAGAGTGGCCCTCTTGCATAGAGGTCTCCGCACTTTGATTGGTTCGCACCATAGTTGCCGGCAGTTTGATTGGACGAGGAGCATTGTTTTTGAGGGAGAGGGAAAAGCGCGGCAAAATAACACGTGTGTAAGAATCGGCAAGATGGCGGCCTCCGTGGATGGAGATGTCACGAGGCATAAGGCATCCCCCCTCCTCCCCATACGGAAAACCGAAAGATCTCGTGCGGTATACGGCATCTCCGCTTCACCACCCCTACAGAAAAACCGGAAGATGTACGGTATATTTCATCCTCCCTTCCGCCCTCCTTGTGAAAAGAGAAAATCGGATAAGGTACTACTAGAATAAAATAACTGATACGACGGGGATGAACACGTGCGTACATGTACGGGTAGGGTTGACCGGGCGGCCGAGGTGCACTACGCGGGTAGTTAGTGACGTCATCGGTGACGATAGAAGGGATCGTGAAAAAGCAAGTCTGTGCAGGTAGCGATTAGGGTGGTTTAGAGCTTTATGATGTCACTTAGACGAGGGAAGAAAGGATAGGAAAAGAGAAAATGTTTTCACATAGCATTATTTTAAAAACAGTTTTATTTATATTTATTTATATTCCTTACATAAGAATATTATGCTTTGTACAATGAAAAATTATTTTACATAAAAATATTTGTACAATAAAAATTCTTATTTACAATTAAATATAACTATATTGCGTAACAAAAAAGATTATCTCTTAGCACGTCGGAAAATACGCGAATTCGTTATATTGCAGCTTTAAAACGAGAGTTGAGAAAATAGAGAAGAAAAATTATCGTTCCGCTACATAGCCGTATGGTAACGAACAATGACTATTGATAAATCTACGTTTTAGCAATACAGGAGCGCATACTTTAGTTTCATCGCGTGTTACAAGCTCATGAAACACAGTACGTCGAATTGCTCTAAAACGTAAGTTTATCGAAGTTCCAGCCGATTCTTCTCCATTTTCTTCATTTTCCTGTACCCTTTCTTTAGCTAGCATCAAATTTCTAATACTAATAAAATTGATTAGCTGAGAGTTTTCAAAATTTAAGGTTATGCCCTTCACTTTGCAGCATTCGTGTGTTCGTCCGTCCGGTGCACGAACAACGTACGCATAAAATTTAGGGCCATCGGATACGAACGCCTCGATATAGCTACCGCGGCCGTAGCTTTCAAGTTCGTCCGTCACACACACACACACACATATCGCCCAAAAAATTTCCCGTACGCGGTTCGTACTCATTAGGATTAGCTGTGCTTACATAAATGCACGAATCCGTATCATAATATAGAACGCGACGATCTAATCGCTCTAAATAAGAATATAATTTTAAACGTGCCTGTGCCGTCGTATACGCTGCTATTGCAACATTCGTTATCTGTGAAGGAATGACAGCCTCTTGTCGCATTCGCCACAAAACATATATTACCTCGTCGTTTACGGGTAATATGCCGGTTATCTCGTGCTCAGCACTTGTCATCAATGTCGCAAAACGCTGAGGCGTTCTCACGACTTCGGTATTTGGTAAATTGAATCGCTGGCCGAATTTTCCCCAAAAAGAATTTAAGCACAGCTTCGCGACAGAACGTAAACCGGGATTTCGAGTGACGTTACGATTATCAAGAACGATACCTTCGGTTTTCTCGTACTCCCTCAGATATCGTTCTTTAGCATCGTCGTCGTTTACCCCGCATTCGCTCGGCCATCCACTGGCTTCTTGTTTAAGCTGCAAGAATGTATTTATATATTCGGCGAACAATCCGCCTTGACGTGTCGTATCGAATTGGCTAACTTTATATTGCCAAATCTCGCTTACAGCCGTCACGAGATAACCCTTTTCGACGACCCTGCGTAATTCGCAGGACACCCACGTACCCTCGAATTCGCGTTCACGAGCATCGTCATGTGTACAAGGCACCTGCGAAAATGTTTCGCAGCAACTGCGGCATAAAGCAAAAAGCAATTTTCCCTGCACACGATATGGGAGTACCGGATGAAATAGATCGCGTGGTGGGAGTATTCTGCACCGTATGAGACCCTCGAGATTATCGAAATTATAATTCGGTGCCCTCCCGATTATTACGGAACATTCCTCGCCGACGTAAATATCCGGATAACCGATTGGGAAAGCGCCCGTCTTCAATACATAAGGGTACAAAGAGCACACGTATCGTATTTTCTCCATAACCTCATAACGAGTCACGATATTTTCCGTGCGTCCGCCGAAAAATGCATCGCGAGGATCGAGCGGAGGTGTTTCCACCATCGGATGATTTTCGAGATATTCGCGCATTTCGTGATTATCGCGTATATCCCGGTCGAAAGAGCACTCCCACTTTTCCGTCACGAGGTATCCCCGTTGTCGCCACAAGATCGCGAGAGTTCGTTCGTAACGCGAGTCGATCGTTTCCTTGCAATCCGCTGACGAAAGTGTTCTGTCGCGGTTCATGGGAAAGCAAGTCGGACATCCGTGCCAAAAACAACCGTGAAATTGAAGTACGTGGCGTTGCGTTGTCCTAGTATCAGATGTTTCGTAATATCCGTCGACGAGCGTGACATCGATTGTACGATATTCGCGCACACGTCCTGCGTGGTTTATAGAAAGACAGAGCTCGCGCTCCATCCATACTAGCCACTGTAGAGCTTTACGCGAATGATTACTCGCTTTTCTACATCCATCAGCTAGAATAACTCCTATTGTATTCGGCTGCAAAAAGTTTTTCCGAAAAACTGTCATGCATGTCGAAGCAATAGTTGTGCATTCCTCGAATGGACATACATTTCCGCGATCTATGAAAATTTTTCTAAACGCCGTACATGCTCGCCGAAGAATATCAACGTCGGTACGGCAATAACGAACAATCTCGCGTTGGAAATCGAACACGATATTTTTTTGTTTCATATCTGCATGCCATGTGAGAAAGCGTTCGTGCTCTTCCGGTTTCATAGTCTCCGGAGAATAATAATGAGTATCGGGTAAGGGGCCGTTATCCGATTGATTTTCGACGGTGTTAAATAAATGCGGAAAAATGTCTTTATCCAACGTATCCTATAATCCGAAAGCTTTCGGTAATACAGATAAACGCATTGGCATATAATTAACACTATCGACGAATTTCATATGTCCCACCGTTAACACCATGATTTTCGTACCATTTAAAATTACTTTAGGCTCTAAATTGTTGCGATTTTCAACAATATATTGTAAAATAAATTGTGCGTCGAACGCTTTCGCATGATGCGCTATGCATATAACTTGCTTGAAACATTTTGTCGTTCGCGTTGTAAAATCGACAAATTGTTTTACCGGATCGTGACGAAATACGAACTCTCACAGGCCGCACCAACGACAACGCACGGTCATGTCATTTTTTTTTCGCGCACACTTCGCAAGTCTTTTGCGCAATGCAATGAGTTGGAACGTGTTTTTTTACATTCATCGTATCTTTGAGCGTCTCTTCTTGACGTGTTTCGAAATCGTAAAATACGAATGCTACGCGTTCCTTTTTGCGCCCGTATGCACGTTCGTTTGCCTCTTCGACGTTAAAAGTACTCTCCTCCGCGGCATGTGTAACTTTGTCGGCACGGTCAGCGCAGATGACGAAGACGACGCTTCAACGGAAGAATAATTATTACGACGAAGAGGCTGCATGAAGCATAAATGGTTTTCAGACTTCGGTGAACGGCATAGTTTACAGTACGAAACGCCGCATTCGTGTCTCGCGTCTGATTTAACGATGCGACCGCATCCGTCACAAAATCGCACAATCGCATATTGCAAATACTTTCAGTCGATTTGCCATCGTATGATTGTATATTACGATGACGCTCAAAGCACTCCTTACCGAAAAATGTACGTTTACACGCGTTGCATTTTATGATTTTCGCGTCTGCCTGTTTACACGACGGTACAGCGAAACATCGAGGGCATTTATTCGGATAGCGATGACCGGTTTTATCGTTCCGATAACATTTATTGCTCGGTACGCAATAATTTCTGCAACCCGCAGCGGCGTTTAAATTTATAATAGGATTATAATGACGCGAACACTCGTAATACATAATATTTAAGCGTAACGAGGGTTCGCGTCCGAGAGAAGCAAGTATTGCGATTCCGTCGTACAACGGTTTCGTGCCGCGGCCAAAAGTATTAAAATTATAAACGACAATGGCGATATTGTCAACGGTAAAATAACGTTGAAAGCGTTCGATTTCCCGAATATCGCAATCCTCTTCGGGTATCATAATACCGGCATTCCTCGTTAATTATAACGCTAACTCGCGTTGAAGCGAAGATTGCGGATATCTTACGGCATTCCATTTTTCATGTAATTCCCCCGTACGCAAGTTACCGCGTTCGCGGTAAATACGCGCTACTACGAGAGCACGGAGAAAACATAAATTGTCGGAATTTTGTATTGTTACTATCGAGCGCTTCACAACGTTTTCGCGAGTTAATTTAACATGTCCGCGACCCAAAGGAACCGTGATATTAAAAACACGAATGTTAAAGTATTCCACGATATCGAGTCCCCCAGCACGCTGCGCTACTGAACTCACGAGTTTCCAAATATCCTCCTCATACGACATGTCTCTAGCCGGTCGAAAGGATAATCCTGCAGGGCCTTGCGATAAATTCGCCGAATGGAAAGACATTCCCACATAATCTCCAGGCTCGCATAAATTTATCGCATACGCGTGAATTTCGCGGAACGCATTTTCTAATAAACGATAAATATCTCCACCTCTATGTAACGGACGTATCGCGAAACTTGCTTCTCTCCCGATTACACCGAATCTCCGAAATTGCCGCGTATTTTTCGATAATAATTCTACGTAATTAAAATTAATATTGCCGACCTCATGGCGCTGTTGTTGTCGTTGTTACTCCTCTTCACCAGCTTCTGTCTCCGACGAAGGATTACAGCGTTCTTCAGGAGACACTTCTTCATTTTGTCCACCATCGCCTCTCTGCACTGTCGAAGCAAAAGAAAAAATTAATTATAATATAAATAAAATAAAAATTACATTAAATTATTTTTATTCTTGTAAAATTTTGTATCTCACCTGGTGATGTCATGATATCAGCTTCGCTGCCGTTTTCATCGGAACGTGCTCTTCCTAAAATTTATTAGGTGTACAAATAAGTTTCCGCCGTTTAACAAAAGTTGGCGCCACCAGTAAGTTATGGTTAAAATTGTCAGATGTAAAACGTCCTTATCGCAAGATTGGACATCAGTCAATAACATAACCTTAAAATATTAGTGATTTTTTATCAGTATAATATATTCTTTTGTGTGCGAAAATGTCGAGTTTTGAGCCGAATAAGCGTCATTTGCGGGAACTTTTGATTTACTTCTTCAATTTGAAAAAATCTGCAGCTGAAGCGTATCGATTGCTTGTAGAAGCATATGGTGAGGCTGCCTTAAGTGAGAAAAGTTGTCGTGAGTGGTTTCAAAAGAGTTTAAGAACGGTGAATTTGACATCGAAGACAAAGAACGTAGCGGAAGGCCGAAAGTGTATGAAGACGCGAAATTGGAAGCATTATTGGATCAAGATTCGTGCCAAACGCAAGAAGAACTTGCACTTACATTGGGAGTGACTCAACAAGCAATTTCACATCGGTTGAAATCAATGGGATTGATTCAAAAACAAGGAAATTGGGTTCCATATAAACTGACGCCGAGAAACGTTGAACGCCGATTGTTCACATGTGAAATGCTGCTTGCCAGGCATAAACGAAAGGGTTTTCTGCACCGTATAGTCACTGGTGATGAAAAATGGATCCACTATGAATCCAAAAAGGAAGAAATCATGGGGACCACCTGGCCATGCTTCAACATCTACAGCTAAGCCAAATATTCATGGAAAAAAACTCTTGTTATGCATTTGGTGGGATCAGCTTGGTGTCGTGTATTATGAGTTGCTCAAACCGGACGAAACCATTACTGGGGCTGTCTACCGAACACAATTGATGAGATTGAGTCGAGCACTCAAGGAAAAGCGCGCCCACTACTCCAGACACGACAAAGTTATTCTCCTGCATGATAATGCTCGTCCACATATTGCGGCGCCGGTCAAAACCTATTTGGAAACACTCAATTGGGAAGTTTTACCCCACCCGCCGTATTCACCAGACATTGCTCCTTCTGATTCCCACATGTTTAGATCGATGGCGCATGGCCTGTCTGAGCAACACTTCACATCATATGAAGATACCAAAATTTGGGTCGATTCGTGGATAGCCTCAAAAGATGAAGCATTCTTCCGACGCGGTATCCGTATGCTGCCAGAAAGATGGGAAAAAGTAGTGGCAAGCGATGGACAATACTTCAAATAAAACTTTAGGTTCCGTTCTTTCACAATAAATGCTCAATTTTTTATAAAAAACGGCGGAAACTTATTTGTACACCTAATAATATTTTATCAATATTGAATATAAAATTTGTATAAAGATTAATATTTTTATTTTATTTTTTACGCAAAACTTACCCGAAGGTCCTGTTTCGAGCTCTTCTTCAGACGGGCGTTTTCGAATCTGAGAGGGAGTCTCACGGTCATCAGTCGCAGGTGTTTCGATCTACAAATTATAATTTTGAAAATTTAGGTTAATCACTGTCTAGCGTATTCGATTACATTACAATTGCACAATATAAATAAAAATATTTTGCTTACCGTTTAAGCGGTTTCCTCGTTGGTTTGACAGCAGAATGGCTATAAGACCGCCTGCATCCTCCTCCTCGTGGTCAAATGCCTCACGCATTTCTATTATTTCATCCGCGATATGTAACAACTCGATATTATTGCCGAAATAACCTAGCCTATATAGCACAGCGAGTATAGTATTCGAACTAGCACACGCAAATGCCCGAAAAACTGAATAATTTATTTCCGTCGACTCGTCCGATAACGCTGATAAATAGCGTCCATTATTTAACGTAGGCGACAAATTTGAGCCTATAATTATGCACTTGCCTAACACCTCTTTGAATCCAGCCATTTTGTCACTCACTCACAAAATACACGATATCACTATTTTTCCGTGGAACGACGCGCGTTACATCGGATGATGTCGAACCAGTGATGCCAGAATTGAGACGCGAGTAACACGACTCCATACTGGTGGGGATACACACACAAGCGTAAACCGTGTACATGTAATGCGCAGAGCGCTCTGCGCATTACATGTACACGGTTTACGCTTGTGTGTGTATCCCCACCAGTATGGAGTCGTGTTGCTCGCGTCTCAGTTCTGGCATCAGTGTGTCGAACTCGAAATTACCTTTTTTACTTCGACGCGGAGAATTTATTTAAACGCATATCGCCACTTTTTTCCAAAAAGGAACGCCGTTGAAAAATTTAAAATTTTTCCTTTCTAGGTAGTTAGATTAGTTTAAAAGAAAACAAAAGAGCGCCGCCAAAAAAAAGTTCCCGGATTTTCATTCCGGGTGTTTTTCATTTCTTTTGAGAAAAAAGTAGACCAAAAAAATATTTTATTTTTATTACGTTATTAACAGCTATTATTTATTTAGTTTTATTACTTTTGTTATAGCGGTCCCTAAGTAAAAGCTTTATTACGAAAAACTTTTTTAAAAATTTTCGTAGAAGAGACAGGATTATGTCAATTAGAAAATTGCTCCCTTATAAAATTTTTTACAATATAATCTCTTTACAATACAATCTATAAAAATTTATTACTCAGGTGATAAACATTTATTTACCCTTTATAACATATTGCAAATGTATTTAGAGAAAAAGTTTAGAGAAAAATTTTTCCCTTGTAACGAATCTAATTTCTAGATGATTCTAGATGTTTTTCCGCGTAATTTTTAGCGAGTTGAACAAGATTGAACATGAAAAATCACGATTTTTCCTGTTATTTAGTTGTCTATGCAAACTTTTCTCCCACTTTTCTTTATATTTCAATATATAAGCAGCGTGAGAAGATGCGAATCCTTCATTCGAGTTTGCCCGTACGAAGTCTTCATTTCGGCTACGATACAAGAATTCGACATTGTTGTGACTAGTGTTCTCTCAGTTTTATTCAAAAAGTGATAACAATGGCTGCCACGAAAGAAGTTTCCAGTGATCAGAAGAATCTAACCGATTTTGTTAAATCTACACACGTTTGCGATATTAGCAAATCGGATAATAAGATCGACATCGATAGAAGAAACAAACAGCGATACTTATTACTATCGACAACGTATGCCCTTAATTCATCGTGTACTAAGAAGCTACATGTGGGATTGCAAGCAACAAACGAATGTTATTTCGTACCAATTGTTAAATTAACAGGCAATTATGCGGACGGAATTTGTCTCGATACCGACAGCTGGCAGCAATTTCAACTCAACATAGAACAGATGAGACTGTACTTAAGTGAGAATCAAAAAACCAAACCAAGTCCGATTATCGTCAACAATATTTCCATCGGCTTCACCACCGCTTACGGGATTAGGGCTGTGATAGTGGCTTACAAGGAAAATGTGGAACAATCCGTGAGTAATGGTGAGACGGAGGAGCAAGCGCAGCCGCCCTTGAAGAAACGAAAAACACACAGTGTCGCTATCGTGATGCAGAAAGCAACTTTTCTCGGCATGGAAAATATTACAAGATGTGTGGATGCTCGATTGTCGCAGCTAGTTTCCATCACCGACACCGTCAACACCTGCGCCAATTACTTAATGAACGAGATAGAATTAAAACTCCCATCAGCTTACACAGATCGTGGAATTATAAAACTCATAGTTAGTGGTAATTTTCAAGAAATTGAACGCAATGTACAAACGTAAATAAGGGATTTAACATTTTTAGATGTATATTTCAATATTGTATTCGAAGAATTACTTTCACTAGGTTTTAATGAAATTGCGCGTATAATTTTAAAACGCAATTGTTAATTTTACAAATAAAATAAAAGGACCCCGCACGATTCCTATGGAAAAGTGACCCCGGTCAAATTGCTCCGTTCTGAAATATGTTGTAGTTTTTATAATTCTGAACAAATGTTTCCTTTGTAATAAACCGCTTTCGCGAGGCGGTGACGGATAACTCGGTCGGGATCCGGGGCTCGTGAAAGGGTATCGAGAGACGAACGACAGTGATGTTAGGTAAAATATAATTTATTGCGTGTTGTGGTGTATATGTACAGCGTGTGTGTTTATGGGTGTGAGTGTGTATAGGTGTGCAAATGTATTATTGTGCGTGCGTGTGACGAGTGAGTGAGTGCGCAAATGTATAACAATGATTAGTTGAGTGCAGAGGATCGAATGTTAAATCGTTATGTGTGAGAGAATGATACAAGCGTGTGAGTGCGTGTCGGTGTAATTCGCTGTGTGCGTGAAGCGGTCGCCTGTACGGCGATACGGCGGTGTGCGATGTATAAATGATTATAATCGATATAGATATAATGTACATGCGTGTCCGATGCAGGAAGTGCAGCGGTACGGTCGTATTGAGGCATCCAATGCAACTCGCGAATGCGTGGCGCGTTTCGAGTTTCCGGCGGATCGATCGAATATCGATTATAGCTCGCGGGCCGTGATTTCGGCAGATGACGTTAGCTGTCGGGCGGTAATTGCGGTCGGCCCGGTGGGCGGTCCTTCGACGCGTAGGTATGGATCGCGTATGTCGATCGGTGTCGCGGTAGGGATGTGGATCATCCCCCGGCGCGGGACTTAGCGCGCCGTATCAATGGCGAGTCCCGATGTCGTAATGGCGGTCGGGCCGGATTAGATAAGCGTGTCTAGTGCGTTCGGTCGTAAGTCGGGATGGTCTGTCCCCGTGTAATTCGGGAGTGCAACGGCCGACGAGAACACCCGTCGATGGCAGGGAACTCCCCACCACTAGAAGATCGCCGTTGCACGTAGGTAGTCGGATTTATGCGATGTGTCGAGTACTCTCGACGGGGACGAGTACGCCCGTTTCCGTTTGCCTCGTTTTAATCGGTTTCGGAAGGAACGCTCTCGGAGATGCCGCAAACTCTCGGCGGAGGCTGAGTACACCCAACCCCGTTTTCTCTCTCTCTGAGCGGTTAAGGATCTAGGCGGTTTCCAGGCGTCTTACAGACTCTGGCGGTGCGGAAGATCTGGTCCCGATAATTAGAAACGCGCTCTATTTATACTAATTCTTCGGCGCGCGCGTCTGCGTAATTCGCGTATTGTTCTAACGGTAATATCTCGAAGCGGCGTGCGCGGCTCGGGTATTTTCGATAACAGTCGGGTCGGTTACCCGAGCGCGTCGTCGATCCGAGATGTTTACGCGCACCTAACGGCGGTTTAATAAACGCGTGTTTCTGTTATCGTTTAAAAATGGGCGCTCGGCGCCTCCGCGTTTGCCCGACCGGTGTTCGTCGGGCGGCGGACTTCCGGCGGATCGGCGGCCGGGTACGGTGCAGTAACGATGGGGGGAATGCATCGTTACACCTTTGTCAGAACCACGTAAAATCAAAGGATAGAAAAATATGGAGCTTTGAAGTCATAGAATCTGAGTGTCTGCCATATTTCTTTCAGATAACCTGATGCCTTTTTTTATGTGTAATGGGTACATATACACGTGTATTTGTGAATGTTGTGTGTCCGTGCGTGTAATCACATGTGTGCGCGCGCGCGCGTGTGTGTGTGTGTACGTTTACGTGTATATATGAATATTTATTCGTTTGGGATTAGATTAGGTTTGTGGTTTTATGAGTGCGAGTGTGTGGGTGGGTGGGTGGGCACATTACATTACATTTTAGTTAAAAAGGACGCTCTAATTACTACTCTAAGTATACTTTTTTTTCTGAATACTATATCTTTTGATTACGTCTCTACAAACCAGTTGATGGCCGTGTGACGAGTACTCGTCGGAGCCAACCCCCACACGAAGAAGAAAAGTGCGAGTGTATTCATGAAACACTTTGTATATATACGCGCGCGCACACACACACACGCACACACACACACACACACACATGATTGCACGCACGGACACACAACATTCACGAATACACGTGCATATGTACCCATTACACATAAAAAAGGCGGTAATTATTCAGAATCACGGCTCCACCTGCAACTGGGCTGCAAATTTTTTTACGGACTTTTTATGTTTAGAAAGAAATATAAATAACCATTTTTAGTTGGGGGAGGCCCAAAAAAAAGTTATAGACCAAAAAGGGTAATTATGGTAATTATTTCGAATAAGGCTATTTCTGAATTTTGACAAATATGATCGGATCTCTCGGTAAAACTCTTTGTAGTGACTTCAACAGTGATAATCAGTTGGGGAAGCACGTCCCAGTATTCAGTGGATATTTATATAGATATCCATTATATGTATATTAATATATTATATATATGTATTAATATACATACAATGAATATCTATATAAATATTCAGTGAATACTGATACGGATATCCAGTGAATATTGGCCTACATATCCTGTGGATATTTATGAGATCTCATATTGCGGACATTTGGATAAAGCATGTCTAATATAGCTGTTTCCTACATATTCATGGATATCCCTAATGCACATTAAGAACATCCAGTAGATATCTAATATACTTTAATTTTTGTGTGGGCATGTTTGTACAATAATGTGGAGCTACTTAACGTTATAGGAAGTGCTCAAAATGGCCATCTTCAGCCTGAATGCAAGCCTACAATCGTCGTATCGTAGAATACCGCACTCTTTCAAAAATATCAGGTGTTTGTCGGATGCGTTGGCAGCCTTCTTATATACGTTGACGAAGTATTTCAATGCTCGTAATGAATGTTGAATAAACAATTGTTTTCAAGTGGCCCTACAAATAAAAATCTAATAGATTTAAGTCTGGGGAACGCGCAGACCAACAATAGGTCCTGCACGACCTACCCATTTGTTAGGAAATCGTTCGTTTAAGAAATCTCTGGCTATTCGGCCAAAATGTGGCGATGCACCGTCATGCATAAACTACATGCGACGTATAACATCAAGTCGGACGTCTTCTAATAACCTATGCAATCGATATCTTAAAAAATTTACATAAGATTCATTTGTTAATCTCCCATCAAGAAAAACAGGTCCGATCAGTTAGTAAAATCAAGTGATTCAGTGGCTATAACTCGGAAACAAGATCAAATGGGCCATATGTTTATATGAACTTTTTTCATTGTTTTTGTGTCTCCTGTCCATCCCTGAAGTGGATCCCACATGTTGCGGCAATACATCCAGTATACGTACCATAAAAATGATAAAGGTTAAATATTATTATCTATTATATTGTGTTACACCATATCTTATTAATTCTTTAAAAGTTTGTGAGTTCTTGTATAGATGTAACAAATGATATGTATCTTGGTTTAGACGAAAACGTCGCTGAAACTATCCAAAATATATTTTACATTAAATAATAATTTAAATTAAAATATTAATATAAAATTAATATTAATATTAATTAATATAAAATATTAATTAATTAAAAAATATTTTTAATTAAATTAAAATTTTTATAACATTAGTTTTTTTTGTCAAAATATTCATCGATAATATCTATCATATAGTTTCTATTTTAGAAATTTTTGAATTTTCTTCTAATGTTAACATAATTTCCTCGTCACTGCTACTACTCGAAGAATCTAATAATTCATTCAGTATAAAAATTTCGCTGCCATATTTGCAATGAATTACACTATCAAAAATAATCAGTGCGACTCCGTACACTCTGTGGCAGTAGAATAAATTCAATCGAACATATGTACATAGTTGATGCACTAGGGCAGGCCGATCCAATCGAACAGGATTCTATCGATACCAAGGTTATACAGTTCCAACCGCATTAGAATGTGTTACGTCCAGACTGGAGAAAGGATGAGTCAATGGAAGGGCGCAACCACTATCTTTATTATCCCGAAGTCAAACGCCTCATGGTGTTAGAATCGGGTCGAACAAATTTGAAGGTCCGAAAATCAGGTAAACGACCGTTCGGGTCGCTATTACATTGGTTTTCAGAAATTCGCTCGGTGGTCCCTTTCTGGTAAGAGAATTTAATCTCTTTTACGCGGGATGGGACCAAGTGCGATTTTCAGACTGGGAATGAGAGAGGATTAATAAAAGTTTGATTTAATTTTAATTAATAAAATACAACTTATTCATATTTAAATTAAATTAAGTTAATATACATGAATTTATTATATCCAAAAAGGTAACATTAATAATTGATTTAGTATGTGTGAATATGTGTGTTTATTTGTTCGCGGGTGTTACGTTAATATGGAGGACATCAGTCAGAGTGGTGAGGCAAAGATTTTATCGTTAACATTGAATCTCTGACTGGTTATTACAAAAGTATATTTATTTAAAAAGAACAAAATTTGTGTAAGAGTGTGAAAGGATTATTACGTGAGGGAATACTAGGAGTTTTAGGTCATGATTTTAAGACTGGTAAGATGACTCGGCTTCCAAATCAGGAAATTCATTACAGAAATCCTGTATAGCCTTTTCGAACTCTAATTCGTCTAATTCGGAAGGGGGAGAAAGAGGGGGTGAATTACTGAGGATGATCATCAATAACGAAGAAAATGATCGCAGGAAGAGTGGTGGTTCAGGAGAAGGGGGTTCGGAAGAATATACTGGAGAGTAGCTTGGACAAAAGTGATAGAGGGAAAGAGGGAAGGTTGTAGGTTCAGTGATTCGTGTTTCTGTGCGTGTACTTAATAAATAATGACTACTGCTACTAATTATGGACAAATTAAAATGCGTAGAAATCTTCCGATTCCTGGAATGGACTCGATCTACAACGATGTGTCGTAAATTGTATGTTTTGCTCGACCTGGTTTTCACTACGGAACCAGTGGAAAATGCTACTTATTGCGGGAAGTTACGGCTATAAATAAAATTGAATGATTGATAACTTACTTTTTTGCTGGTGAATTGAGATTGTGTGCTGGTGAGAGATTGACAGTTTCTATCTCGGTTGAATGGTGTGTTGTGGTAATAGTTGAGCGGCTGCGGACTGCCTCGGAGACGACGCCAAGTGATGACACTGGTTTGCTAAACTGTATTATTTACGAACTAAAAACGTCTGGACACAAGACTGATTGCTCGAAACTGATTGTAATTGAATAAAAAGTGCTCGAGTTTTATGAGTTCCTTCTTTTATAATTTCCTTTTGAGGGCATTTTCTAATTTTAGAAATAGGGGTTTTCCAAAATTTTAACGAATTAGAATCGTGCCAGTGTCCTCATTCGGCAGGGTGTGTCTTTTACTTTTCATATTTTTACCCGTGGTGATCGTCGATTGGTGATATCAGTTCAAAAGTCCCTTAAACATTAGCTTTCCCGGCAGACCCTCGCGCACGTGATCTGTTTACAAAGATCTTACTTCTTTATAATTATTTTTGTTGACATTGATGCAACTGTATTTATTGAATATTTCGTTAAGGAAATTTTATTATTATTGATCCAGTTGTACTTGTTCGTTAGAAAAATTATTATCATTATTAATACAGCTGTATTTATTAAATATTTTGTTAAGAAGTTCTTATTATCTCCTTATTCTTCTGCCGAAAAATTCTACTGTAAGGAGCACGGGTCTGACACTCTCCTATACTGAACGGTGGCAAAATAATGTCGCCGGCTACTCGTGGCGCTAGTAGGATACCTTGTCCGCTTCAACTTCAGAATTCAGAAACCGCGTTTCAATTATTTGTATTTGAGAGTGAAATATTTTATTATATTTTATTATATTTATTAGGGTAAGTTGAAGTAAGCCGGCCAAGGTATCCTACTAGCGTCACGTAGTGGGCGGCGTCATTACGTAGTCAGCTATAAGCTTCATGTGCCCTGTCCTTATATATAAGTCCGTGGTAAGGGGTATCTATTATTTTTTATTTATCTCGAGGAGACCGGCATGGTTTCATCTTCTTGCGTCTTTTTCACGGTTACTCGTATATATAGTTAGCGAGAAATAACTGTGTTTAAAGGAAATGTATGGCGCAAGATGCTTTGTTTATTGAATGATTCATTTTTATCACCAACTGACGATCGTTGCCGCAACGTCGCGGAAGGAAGGAATCGTGGAGTCGCCAGGACGTAATAAATGCATACAACCGAATTCACCATAAGTATTATCTTCCGTGTTACAAATATTATGTGATTTATTCAAATGTTTTATCAAAATTGTTGTTGATTTATTTGCCTTAAATCGCTTAATACAATGTATACAAATAACAAATCCATCTTCAGTTTTATTATGATTCCATATCCAGGATCATTTCGGAATCATTCGGATGATTTTGTAAAGGAGAAACAAATTTCAAATAAATATAACGTTTTATTATTAATATTTATGTAGACACGCTTTCCTTACCGCTGAGGATATCGAGTAACTAACTGACTTGTCTTCTACATTAACAATATATTTGAATTTTATCTGTAGTATGTTTTTATTTCTATTTGCGACGTGTCTTTTTGATATTTAAGTAAATTTAAAACGCCGCACTATGCACGCCGCACATCTATTAATATCGATATCTATCGATACATAAGAGATCGAGATGTCTAACTTCGAATAATATTCGAAATATTTCGAAAGAGAGCAATGACTTAATTGATTGAAAATTTACAAAAAATGTAATTGAGTGTCCATCAGCAGTGATATCGAAATTATCCAGGCTGACTGTCAACAAAGTCCGGATAGTCAATAGCAATATTCGTTGACAAGCAGAGCATCCCAAGAAAAATCTTTCAACAAAATTATTCTACAATATGTCTGCAACTTTTTTGTGCTATATAGATTTTCATGAAATTTACTAATAAATAAATACATTTTTATTGATATTTGCTGAATAAAATTTTTAATAAATTTTTCTAAATTTTTAATGATATTGCAATGAGAGAGAGAGAGAAAGGATCAATTGATTAAGATTTCAGTATGTGAGTCAGTACTATTTCAATATGATTTTATTATGATTTTCATAGAATATTTCCATCAAGGTAACTTGAAAGCTGTTGTAATAACAGCTTTAAATATATAAAAACATTGTAAAATATAATAAAATAATGTCTAATAGTTAATAAACAAAAAATACTACCTAAAATGTATTAATATTATTAAAAAAAGAGTATTATTAACATATTGGATAATAGAACTATGTACATATTTTAAAATTTATACATATCAAAATATGTAGTTTAGATTCATAAATAATATTTAATTCTTCGCGTTTTGCACTTTTAATCCTAAAAGTATAAAAAAATTGGCTAATTTTGTAAAGTTGATTTTAGTAAAAAAAGGTAATTTGTTTTTCATATTATGGAGACTTATAATATTTTGTAGTATTTATCACCTCAAAGGGCTGCCCATCATTTCGCAGATTTAAACTACATACATTGTAAAGAAATATATGTAGATAATGGTTTATGTTGTTAAATACATCGTGAAACAAGTACAAATATCTCCTTAAAAACCATTTCTCGCCGTGGTGGCAGATCACCCAATACGATGAAATCATCTGTAGTCGTAACATTTATTTTCATTCAAGCATAACTTTCATATTTTGAAAAAGTCAAAAATTTTCTTTAACTCATCTTCAATCAATTAAAATATGAAACAAAAATGTAAAAAATGTAAATATATCTCTAATATATACATATACATATACAGGGTGTCCTAGACCACCCGTACACCTCTTTTCTTTCAAACACTAAGCATTTTAGAGAAAAACGTTTTGAACAAAAATTGTGGTTTTGAGGGGAACATAAGATGGTGTCATTGCTTTGACCTTGGATGGCATCGTTAAGGTCACGTGAAGGTCACCTTCAATTTTTTAAATGGAACTGCCTCCTTTTTATTGCATATTCTTGTAGCTTATCTCGAGAGCTTTTCAAAACACTATAATAAAGTATTTTTTCATTAAGTACTTTTTGAGTTATTTTATATTTTAATCTGACATATTTTGATATAAAAATTAAAATATCTCGTAAAATATTTAGTTTTCGATAATCTTACCGAAATAATACTTTTATGTTCAGAATAATGGGACAAATCAATTAGTATAAAAAAATAATAGTTTTTAAGAAAAAATATGTAATTATTTACAATGTATTTTTTTAAACAATTATTTGTTTTTTTCTTTACACTAATTGATTCGTCCCATTATTCTGAACATAAAAGTATTACGGTAAGATTATCGAAAACTAAATATTTTACGAGATATTTTAATTTTTATATCAAAATATGTCAGATTAAAATATAAAATAACTCAAAAAGTACTTAATGAAAAAATACTTTATTATAGTGTTTTGAAAAGCTCTCGAGATAAGCTACAAGAATATGCAATAAAAAATAGGGGATTCCATTTAAGAAACTAAAGGTGTCCTTGACTTGACCTTAACGATGCCATCCAAGGTCAAACCAATGACACCATCTTATGTTCCCCTCAAAAACATACAATTTTGGTTCAAAACGTTTTTCTCTAAAATGCTTAGTTTTTGAAAGAAAATGGGTGTACGGATGGTCTAGGACACCCTGTATATGTATATATACAGGGTGGACCAGTAACTCTTGCCACCTCGAATATCTTCGAGTCTAAAACATAGATTCCAAGCGTGCATCGATAGTGGCGGCAATCACTTTGAGCACATTTCATAAGCGTGAGTTTTTATTAATATTAATATTAATATTTTATTAAGGTAAATATAGCGAATAGGGGACCCAGCCCCAATGACCTTGACCTTGACATATGTTGTCAAGGACATAATTCTGAGTAACTTTTTCTTCTAATTTAATCGTCGCTCGTTGCTTATTAAAAAGTTATTAACAAAAAAAGTTTGAAATATACCAAAGTACATGCACGGACAGGAAGCACGCGCGCGCGCGCGCGCACACACACGCACACGGGGGGTGGGGGTGCAAGGGGGCCTTCGGCCCCCCTCCCGCACCCACCCGGCCGGTAGGCAGGGTGGACCTCGCTTTACAATGTACTTAGCATGTACTTTGTAAGTTGTAAAGCGAGGTCCACCCTGCCTACCGGCGAGGTGGGTGCGGGAGGGGGGCCGAAGGCCCCCCTTGCACCTTCCCATGTGTGTGTGTGTGTGCGCACGCGCGCGTTCTTCCTGTCCGTGCATGTACTTTGGTATATTTCAAACTTTTTTTGTTAATAACTTTTTAATAAGCAACGAGCGACGATTAAATTAGAAGAAAAAGTTACTCAGAATTATGTTGTTGATAACATATGTCAAGGTCAAGGTCATTGGGGCTGGGTCCCCTATTCGCTATATTTACCCTAACATTTTTTGAGGTCCTCTATCGAATTACACAAAAAAAAAAATAGTCCCATTTGAAAAAGTGGAGTTGACCTTGAGATCTCCGAAGCGCCGCCACCCTGACGAACTGTGTTACTACCACTCGATGGCCCCTTTGAAACTATAAAACTTTTGTAGGAAAAAATTTTTCGTAACTATTCTAGACTCGAAGATATTCGAAGTGGCAAGAGTTACTGGTCCACCCTGTATATATTTGAACAGAATGATATAAAATGAAGCTTATAGGAATAATATACATCTATATTCAGAAGCCAGTTTTGTTTATTGTTATTTCTAACAAATTACTGAACAAATACTATGAAGAGGAAACAATCCATATTTTTTTCCCGTTTTGCTTAAAATGATTATATCACAACCCATAATGAGATTATATTTGTTTTGTACTTTAAATATATTATAAATGCAGCATCATAATAAAGAAATATATATGCGAAACATATGTGAAAAAGCTTACAGTTCAATATTTTTGTAACCAAATTATCAAAAAATACATTACTTACATATTTAATACGTCATTAGCGTAAAAAATTATAACAAAAAATAATAATAAATAAGAAATTGACTCTTTGTTATAGTATCGCATACATAGTATCGCATATATATATATATATATATATATATATATATATATATATATATATATATATATCGATTAAATATATTTGAAGATACTGTCGAGAAATATGAAAATGAGAAATAGGGAAAAACTCCATGTTGAATGTGAACAAAATAGATGCCAACTTCAATACAGTTGATTGTGTGTAAATAAAGATATCCACCTTATCTTCATTTAAGATGTATGTAATGCCATTTATCGACTGAAATCATATATCATCTCATATAACCAAAATATAAAAATAATGAAATAAATAAAACTATTAATTATAATGTATGCAATTATCAGCAATGTTATGAGTTGAATATTTAATTAAATCCTTCTGCGCATTATAATTCTTGTTATAGTTCGGGATGTATAAAATAACATTTATCAACTATAAATAAATTATAGCATTATAAATATATATCATTACATATATATAATACATAAGTAAATAAAAAATAACTTTAATCTATATAAAATAAAATTTGTTATTTATTTCTATCGCGCTATTCGCATAACTTACCTATCGGTTCTACAGATTGAGGTTCTACTGGCTCAGATTCTTTTCCTAAAATCTCTTTAGCAGCTTCTGTGGTGATCTTAAAAGAACTACCCTCCACTGTTACATTAGAACTGTAAAAACAATATACATATATATATATACAGTGCCCATTTTAAATGCCACAGGCAAATATCTCGAAAAATATGGAAGATACGAAAAAATGTTACAGACAAAAGTTGCATGGTTTGAAGAGGGCCACAGGATGAAAATATGGACTTGACCTTGAGTGACCTTTTCAAGGTGAAGTCAATGTAATCGGTTTTCTTAAATGGAACTCCCCATTTTTTATTGCATATTTTTGTAGCTTAGCTTATCTCAAGAGCTTTTCAAAACACTATAATAAAGTATTTTTTTATTAAGTATTTTTTGAGTTATTTTATATCTTAATCTGACATATTTTGATATAAAAAATAAAATATCTAGTTAAAAAAGTAAAATATATTTTTCCGTTAATCTTACCGTAATACTTTTATGTACAGAATAATGAAAAAAAAACAAATAATTGCTAAATCGCATTGTAAATAATTACATACTTTTTCTTAAAAACAATTATTTTTTTTTATATCAATTGATTTGTTTCATTATTCTGTACATAAAAGTATTACGGTAAGATTATCGAAAACTAAATATTTTACGAGATATTTTATTTTTTATATCAAAATATGTTAGATTAAGATATAAAATAACTCAAGAAGTACTTAATGAAAGAATACTTTATTATAGTGTTTTGAAAAGCTCTCGAGATAAGCTACAAAAATATGCAATAAAAAATGGGGGATTCCATTTAAGAAAACATCGATCACATTGACCTCACCTTAAAAAGGTTACTCAAGGTCAAGTCCATATTTATATACATATATATATATATATATATATATATATATATATATATATATATATACAGGGTGTCCCATAATTCGCGGATCACCCGCCATGTGCAGGTAGAGCACATGAAACCGAGAAGAAAAGTCCTTTACCATTTTGCGATTTTCGTAATAATTATTAAGAAATTAATTTAAAAAGATGGGCCAATCACAAGCGCGCGGCGAGAAGAGACTTCCTGGTCGTGAGATGCGTGGTCTTCATCGTTCGCTCGTACGTAGCCGTATACGGCAGCGCCCCTCACACCGCTTCGCCGCGCACCTAGCAGCAACGCCTGAGTAGGAAGTCTCTTCTCGCCGCGCGCTTGTGATTGGCCCATCTTTTTAAATTAATTTCTTAATAATTATTACGAAAATCGCAAAATGGTAAAGGATTTTTCTTCTCGGTTTCATGTGCTCTACCTGCATATGGCAGGTGATCCGCGAATTATGGGACACCCTGTATATATATATATATATATATATATATATATATATATATATATATATATATATATATACATATACAGGGTGTTCCCGGGTTAAATGGCCAAACTTGAAATATGAATTTACGACCTTAAAACAAGAAAAATTTTCCTCTGGAAGTATACTCGTAAACGCTTCGTTCAAGAGATATTGACTTTTAAAGTTATGAACTATAGGAACGAATAATTTCGAAATGTTTCTTTTTATTTTTGTT
Organism: Formica selysi; assembly: GCA_009859135.1. Taxonomy (NCBI): domain Eukaryota; kingdom Metazoa; phylum Arthropoda; class Insecta; order Hymenoptera; family Formicidae; genus Formica; species Formica selysi. Next base: position 7,422,411 of record CM020812.1, read on the forward strand.
TTGAAGATCGAAGGTCATTGACAGGCTTGTGTTTGCACTGTAAACAAAGCTCCGTACATTCGTACCAAATAATTGTTAGTTCGTTGAATGCTTTCGTGGAATAAACTAGTACAATCATGCCTCATACGTTAAATTATCATGCCTCATACAATTATTTGGTACGAATGTACGGAGCTTTGTTTACAGTGCAAACACAAGCCTGTCAATGACCTTCGATCTTCAAAACAAAAATAAAAAGAAACATTTCGAAATTATTCGTTCCTATAGTTCATAACTTCAGAAGTCAATATCTCTTTGCGAGCATATTTCCAGAGGAAAATTTTTTCTTGTCTTAAGGTCCTAAATTCATATTTCAAATTTGGCCATTTAGCCCGGGAACACCCTGTATGTTGTTTAGAAGATAGAGCTGTTTCTATTAAAATGAGATACCCTATATGTATGTATGTATGTGCGTGTGTGCGCGCGTGCGTATAACATATTGGCATAAACATATTAATATGACGATAACTGTTGTACAATAAATGGGGTACGATTGCTCCCTCAAAAATAAATACATAATAAAATTTTTGTATTCGAAGTTTTATTTTGGAGAATTGGTTTTCATAATTTATCAAAAACATATTTTATTTAATTTAAAGGGTCAATTAGACATCTATTTATAAATTTATATTTCTATTCGATTTTTGGATTTGTGAACATTGACATTGTTTTATTTTTAATTAAATATAACTATTTTGGGGATATAATTTTAAATCCTTTTTTCTAAATTCAATTTTCTCGGAACGTGAATCTGGAAAAAAAGATTTATAATTATATAAAAATCTCATATAAAAAAATTTTATTCTATTATATGTTTTTCACTTTTCTTTATACAAAAAATCACGGTATTCGCGATTGTATTAGAGTTATCACCATATATAAGGCATGATTTATAAAGAATTTACGAACCATATTATTCCACTAGTTGGAACTTCCTGTTTTAATAAATTTTGCCAATGTTGATGCACTTCATCAATAATGTGCAGTGCAAAATCTCGTGGTTTTGCTTCACCATTAAATGCAAATTGATTTTCCGGCTTTCCATCTGGAATTTTATATATCTTAAACCATTCAATTGTGGCTTTTAATAAACCTGGATAATGTTTCTCGATATCGCTTATATCTGTAACAATTTTTATAAAAATTAGATAGGTTATATAAAATGTATAACTTTATTTGGACTTTTTGCATGTTCAAAAAATTATGCTCTAATCATTTTTATAAAAAACTAAAAAAATAAAATAGTATATTAATTATTATACTCATTCTTGCTATGTTATTTATACCCTAAAAACTTATCTTTTTAAAAAAAGATAAGAAAGGCGCTAAGGACACACGCTATGTGAAAAAGTGCTACACAAAAAACATCAAAAAATTCTGCCAATAAAAAACTGACAATAAAATAAATTTAAAAAAATGTATACTATAAAATTAATTTTGGGTGGAGTTCCGAAAGAGGCGCGGCTCCGATTTCGATGAATCTTTGTGAAAGGCTTCCTTTCAGGTTCAAATGAAAGATCCTAAAAGGAATTTTGGCGACTCCTACAAGAAAGTTATTTTTTAAGAGAAAATGGTATTGAATCGATAATTATTTACATTAGCGGATTTACATTTATACTTCGCCGATGACCTTGACCTTCACATATGTTGTAAGGGTGAGGTTGCTAATTAATATTCACTTTGTTTTATTTGGCGGTCTTGCATAGTTTTTGAGATATTTAACGAAAAAGGTTTACCGAGTTATACGATTTTACATGGATTTATAACTTTCTGCGCGAAGCGAGGTCCATCCCATATCGCCCTGTGCTTCGGATGCGAAACGAGGTTTATAATTAAACGATTTCACATGGGTTTGCAACTTTCTGCGCGAAACGAGATCCATTCCATATCGCCCTGTGCTTCGGACGCGAAACTAAATCGGAAATAGGTTTGGGTTAGGTTATATCTTCCGGAAGTGGAGCACCCCCGTAGGGGGGACGGAACCCACTGTGTCCACGCATATACTTTACAACGCGAAGCGAGGTTCACCCTACAATTGTTGTATGGATTGCCCTTTTTCTGTATAATTACCTTTGAAAGTTATAAATCCATGTAAAATCGTATAACTCGGTAAATCTTTTTCGTTAAATATCTCAAAAACTATACGAGACCGCCAAATAAAACAAAGTGAATATTAATCAACAACCTCACCTTTACAACATATGTGAAGGTCAAGATCATTGGCGAGATATTTGCTAATGTAAATAATTATCACAATTATTATACTTTTTACCATCTTCTCTTAAAAAATGACTTTCTCGTAAGAGTCACCAAAATTCCTTTTAGGGGCTTTCATCTTAACCTGAAAGGAACCTTTTCACAAAGTTTCATCGAAATTGGAGCCGAGCCCTTTTTGGAACTTTATCCTTAATTTTTTATGATTATTTAAATAGAAACATTTTAACCAAAATACTGTTGTACAAAACAGTTATTTAAATTTTCTAGAAAAATAATGATATCAAAAAATTGCGCTAAATGAAAAAAAATTATTTATTTTATTATTATTTAAATAAAAACATTTTAACTAAAAAAACTGTTATACAAAGTATTTGTTTTAATTTCCTAGAAAAATAATAATATTGAAAAATTGTGCCAAGTGAATAAAAATTTATATTATAAATTTTTTTTATTTTATTATTTCCAATATTAAGAAAAATTATATTTAATAAATCGCAATATATAATTAAAGTAGTAGGACGTATAGCTAAATTAGAATTATTTTATAATTAACTAAATACACAATATACACACATCTAACGCTTTGGGACATATCCATTGAAGGAAAATTTCTCATAAACTCTAAGTCGCATAAAACAAACTTACACAAAAGATGTGTGTATATTGTGCATTTAGTTAATTATAAAATAATTCTATTTTAGCTACGCCCTACTACTTTAATTATATATTGCGATTTATTAAATATAATTTTTCTTAATATTGGAAATAACAAAACAAAAAAACTTTATAATTAAATTTTTATTCAATTGGCACAATTTTTCGATATCATTATTTTTCTAGAAAATTAAAACAAATACTTTGTATAACAGTTCTTTTAGTTAAAAAAAAGGGTCATGAAATAATGTTAAAATATATTAATACTTTTTGTAACAGCTAATTTTTAAAAACTAGGAACAAGATGCGACAATATTTTATTTGGGTAAAACTTAAGATTAAGGGCGACCTCACCGATTTCAATGACCTTGATATATGTTGTCAAGGACATAATTCTGAGTAACTTTTTCTTCTAATTTAATCGTCGCTCGTTGTTTACTACAAAGTTATGAACGATTAAAGATAGTGACTGACTGATACTTGGGACATAAAACTGCACACATTTTCGCATGAATTATCAACTTTTACATCAAAAAACGAAAAAAAATGATAGAGAATTACAATGAACTAAGTAGGAATAAAATGAAATAAAATGAAGTAGGTTTATATATTTCAATCAGTATTATTCAGATATTTGATACATAGTTGCCATAATATTGAAAAAATCTTATATTCGTTCACAATAATTGTAACGTCGACGAAATAAAAATTCTGCTAGATACCCTACATAATGTTCTGAGTAACTTTTTCTTCTAATTTAATCGTCGCTCGTTGCTTATTAAAAAGTTATTAACAAAAAAAGTTTGAAATATACCAAAGTACATGCACGGACAGGAAGCACGCGCGCGCGCGCGCACACACACACACACACACACACGGGGGGTGCAAGGGGGCCTTCGGCTCCCCTCCCGCACCCACCCCGCCGGTAGGCAGGGTGGACCTCGCTTTACAATGTACTTAGCATGTACTTTGTAAGTTGTAAAGCGAGGTCCACCCTGCCTACCAGCGAGGTAGGTGCGGGAGGGGGGCCGAAGGCCCCACTTGCACCCTCCCATGTGTGTGTGTGTGTGTGCGCGCACGCGCGCGTACTTCCTGTCCGTGCATGTACTTTGGTATATTTCAAACTTTTGTTGTTAATAACTTTTTAATAAGTAACGAGCGACGATTACATTAGAAAAAAAAGTTACTCAGAATTATGTCCTTGACAATATATGTCAAGGTCAAGGTCAAGGTCATTGGCGCTGGGTCCCCTAATCGCTATATTTACCCTTATATTTTATTTTTGAACACCCTATATATGTAAAAACTATATAAAAACACAATAAAAATTGTGTTTATTTCAGTTTATATGTGTAGTATACGTAGGACTATTTCTGTAAACTAACTTAAATATTCAGTTTTTCATTGTCAGACTATGTATAAATCTTGATTTTTACAAATTTTTGTTTGTTAATAACTTTTTAATAAGCAACGAGCGACGATTAAATTAGAAGAAAAAGTTACTCAGAATTATGTCCTTGACAACATATGTCAAGGTCAAGGTCAAGGTCATTGGGGCTGGGTCCCCTAATCGCTATATTTACCCTTATATTTTATTTTTGAACACCCTATATATGTAAAAACTACATAAAAACACAATAAAAATTGTGTTTATTTCAGTTTATATGTGTAGTATACGTAGGACTATTTCTGTAAACTAACTTAAATATTCAGTTTTTCATTGTCAGACTATGTATAAATCTTGATTTTTACAAATTTTTGTTTGTTAATAACTTTTTAATAAGCAACGAGCGACGATTAAATTAGAAGAAAAAGTTACTCAGAATTTGTCCTTGATAACATATATCAAGGTCATTGAAATCGGTGAGGTCGCCCTTAATCTTAAGTTTTACCTAAATAATAAATTAATAAATTTAAACAATTTAATTCATAAAACTCAAGGATATATTTATATAAAAATTAGATTTCTATTTTACCTCTCAAATAGATAGAAAAAAACCGAAAATTTTCACTTATTTGGACACTCATTTGTCCATTTTTGAACAATTAGTCGAAGACTTGGAAAATCTTGTGTTGGGATTGTATCAGAAATTAAACTGATAGAAAAATATATTACATTTTGAATGTTACTAGCTACGCTTTGTAAGCTTTATATACTCTCATGAAAAAAACTTAAATACGGAATAGAAGGGCATAATCCGTTGCATAGCGGTAAGCAAACGAACTTTGTACTTTAAATCTCGAGAGCTATATGCTGTCTCTTTGTCGTAAACGTATAACATTTTCATATTTGTAATATTTTGTTGACGAGTTACAATTAAAAACTTCATTGCTTGAGAAAATATGTGCAACAACGAATGAGAATCATTATATTTGTGTTGCTGCCGTCATATTATCATCATATGTTCTAGACTCTAGATGAAACGACAAACTATTAGTTATCATATTGCTAATAACATAATGTACCGGTATCGCTGATTATTTATTTTCGAAATTTCGTCAACCGATTGTTTGTATAAGCAATCATGTTGCTGCAATCAGTAATGCGTTCTATTTCGATGTTGGCAAATGTACAACAAATATATAACGACACATATATGCAGTGCATTAGTTTGCTCAATATGATTAATCACGCTTGGTTATCTGGATATGCTTTGCTAATTAAAAACTGACTACAATCAATAATTTAAAAATAATATAGTTTTATAAATACAATTACACAATAAAAAAATTCAGAAAAAATGTACACATTCTTAACTAGTTTTAATTAATTTCAAGAAATTATTAAAATAAAAATTAATTCGTTATATTTCTTAAAAATATACTAATAAATAAAATGTCTAATAATTTTAGATATGGTTATATATACATATATACAGGGTGTCCTAGACCACCCGTACACCCCTTTTCTTTCAAAAACTAAGCATTTTAGAGAAAAACGTTTTGAACAAAAATTGTATGGTTTTGAGGGGAACATAAGATGGTGTCATAGGTTTGACCTTAGATGGCATCGTTAAGGTCAAGTCAAGGACACCTTTAATTTCTTAAATGGAACCCCTGTTTTTTATTGCATATTCTTATAGCTTATGTCGAGAGCTTTCCGAAACACTATAATAAAGTATTTTTTCATTAAGTACTTTTTGAATTATTTTATATTTTAATCTGACATATTTTGATATAAAAAATAAAATATCTCGTAATATATTTAATTCTCGATAATCTTACCGTAATACTTTTATGTACAGAATAATGAGACAAATCAAATAATAAAAAAAAATTGTTTTTAAGAAAAAGTATGTAATTATTTATAATGTATTTTTTTAAACAATTATTTGTTTTTTTCTTTACACTAATTGATTTGTCTCATTATTATGTACATAAAAGTATTACGGTAAGATTATCGAAAACTAAATATTTTACGAGATATTTTATTTTTTATATCAAAATATGTCAGATTAAAATATAAAATAATTCAAAAAGTACTTAATGAAAAAATACTTTATTATAGTGTTTTGGAAAGCTCTCGACACAAGCTATAAGAATATGCAATAAAAAATAGGGGATTCCATTTAAAAAATTAAAGGTCCTTGACTTGACCTTAACGATGCCATCCAAGGTCAAACCAATGACACCATCTTATGTTTCCCTCAAAACCATACAATTTTTGTTCAAAACGTTTTTCTCTAAAATGCTTAGTTTTTGAAAGAAAAGGGGTGTACGGGTGGTCTAGGACACCCTGTATATATGTATATATAACCATATCTAAAATTATTAGACATTTTATTTATTAGTATATTTTTAAGAAATATAACGAATTAATTTTTATTTTAATAATTTCTTGAAATTAATTAAAACTAGTTAAGAATGTGTACATTTTTTCTGAATTTTTTTATTGTGTAATTGTATTTATAAAAATTAAATATTTTACGTACAACATCTATATTTCATTAATATCAGCTGATCATCGTACATAATATTTATGCACATAAGAAACAATAAAATCAGCTGTGCAGTAAAAATCAATATTATCTGATTCGTAAAATAATAACAGATGATAGAGATCAGTACGCGTGTATGTGTAGTTACGGATCTGAGCGCGGGGCTCTACGCGATATCATTGGCAGATTTTGATCGCTTATAACTCAAAAACTATTGCAGCCTCAAAATTTTTGTATTAGAATTTTTGACTCTATTTTATCTCTAGAATACACTATTAAAGTATTGTATGTGAGGTTGTGAGACACCCTGTATATATGCATACATATGTATGTATGTACATATGTACGAGGACTGTATGATAAGTACCCGTGTTTAACGACTGATAGCGCCACTGACTCAAAATCTGTATACCATCGTTTAACGCCATCTTTCGAACAACGCCTGTCAAAATTTCAGATAGATTTATCGAGTAGTTTTGTTTTGATAGCTGTTGAAAGTGGGCAAGTTTGTGTTTGTTTGCAACCATGGAAAAAGAGCAATATCGGTCAGTGATTCGATTCCTTTTTTTGGATGGGAAGACGTGTGAGGAAATCAAAGTGAAGTTGCATGCCGTTTATAAGGACCATGCACCTTCGATGACTACCATCAGATATTGGTTCAATGAATTCAAGCGTGGCCGAACATCTGTTTTTGATGAAGAGCGCAGAGTTCGACAAATCATTTTTTGGATGGCTTAAAAAAGTTGGAATATCGCTGGACTAAGTGTATCGAGCTGAAAGGAGACTATGTTGAAAAATAGATAAAAAAAATTAAAAAAAAAAGGCTTTTCCTTCCCTAACACGGGTACTTATTATACAGCCCTCATATACAGGGTGTCCCCAATTTAAATGTCAATACTTTAGGAGCGTGTAGGGGACCAATAAATTAAGACAAAAAGTCCTTTAGAGATTTGCTCGTTTTTGCTTTGTTTTGAAGAAAATCGCAAAAAATGAAACAAATAATTTTCACCAAAAAACTTAAAACAACACTAAAATTATTAGATTTATCAAAAAGTATTATAAAATAAAAATTGTAGAACATGGAATTAAGAAAAGAGAGTGAGTGAAAATCCTCCTGAGGTAAAATTAGATTAGAAACAAAATTTCGCGTTGTCGCGTATTTATCTACAATCCTCTAATTTTTGTTTCATTTTTTGCGATTTTCTTCAAAACGAAGCAAAAGCGAGCAAATCTCTAAAGGACTTTTTATCTTAGTTTATCGGTCCCCTACACGCTCCTAAAGTTTTGACATTTAAATTAGGGACACCCTGTATATGTCCCATTTTAGATTGAATATGATAACTCGGAATCTGCGCAAATGTGAAAAAAATATTTTAGACAAAAGAGAGAGGGGGAAGAGGGAAAAGGAGAGAGAGGAGGTGGGAGAGGAAAGAGAGAGAGAAAGGGAGAAGGAAAGGCAAGAGGGAGAGAGGAGAGAGAGTGGGAGAAAGAGAGAGAGAGAGAGGGGAGGAAAGAGAGAATTTCAAGAAAATGATATAATAGTAAAATAATAAATGACGGACTGTGTGATAAGAGCCGTGCGTAAAATAAAGGACGCATAATAAATCTAATAAATGAGTTATGAAATTTATTAAATTTCTCCTGTTAGCCCGTCATTTATTATTTTATTTTTAACATTGTGAGCCTTTATGATTTTATTATTACATATAATAGTGCTATTGATTTGACCATAAAATGGACGCGCCATAGTCTTTTTAAGATCGATTGAATTTTTTTTAAATGGATTTTCATTTTTTTATTGCGTATTTTTATAGCTAATAGGTAAAACTGCATAAAAGGTAACACACCCCCAATTTAATCGCCACTTAAATATGTTGTAAGGAAGGTTTTTCTGAGAAATTCTCCGCAAAAAATAAGTGGGAGACGGCATTAGTTTAGGAAATATAACAAATTGAAGTTTCAGTGTTAATGCTTTTTCTCAGGTATTATAAAGTAATATTAGGAAAAGTGAAGTTTGTTTACGTTGTATTTGTTGTAGAACAGACAAAAAAGTATTTGTTTACATTTACGGGATGGGTACACAGTCATAGATATTTTGTCAATAATGTGTTTCATCTATTTCTCGCAGTTCGTTTACAGCTTTCAACATGCGACTACATGAATTTCTGAATCATGTTTTCAAAAATATTATTTATTGAATGCGTGGGCGGAGAAGGGGCTCCGTCCCTCTCCCTGCATCCCCACTCCGAAAAAATTCTAACCCAACCCAACTTTACTTTTAAAACTGAAAATAGGTTTGAGTTTGGGTTAGGTTATATCTCCCGGAAGTAGAGCCCCCGGGGAAGGGGGGGGGGCGAAACCCACTGTCCACGCATATACTTTACAATGCGAAGCGAAGTCCACTCCACAATTGTTGTGTGGATGACAAAGTGTATGCATGAACGCAGTGGGTTCTGTTCCTCTACGGGGAGCCTCCACTTCCGGAAGATATAACCTAACCCAAACCTATTTCTAATTTAAAATTAAAATTTATGCTTCTGCTTATACTTATATTAATACTTCATTTTCCATACGAAAGCTTTTAACAAACTGCGAGAAATAGGTGAAACACATTATTGACAAAGTATCTATGAGTGTATACCTATCCCGTAAATGTAAACAAACACTTTTTCCACGGCTGCTCTACATAAATACAACGTAAACAAACTTCATTTTTCCTTATTTTATAATAGAAAAAGCATTAAAACTATGAAACTTTAATTTGTTATATCTCCTAAACTAATGCCGTTCTGCACAAATTTCTTTAATTACTCAGAAGAATCCCTCCCCTATAACATATTTAAATGGCAATAAAATCGGAAGTGTGTTACCTTTTATGCAGTTTTACCAACTGATATGTTGAGGCATTTTCAAAATAGCATAAATAAACTCTTTTTGGTCAAGAAGTCTCTGAGTAAATCCTCAAAGTTTGAGTACCATCAAATAACATTAGCTTTACTCAAGATATACAATGTGCAGGTTAGCTTGGTCGGATTTACACCTGTTGTGTGTAACAATCTGTCTTCTCAGGCCAAACCAATAGCATTGTCATACATTTCCTTTGAAATCCTAAAACTTTTGTCTGAAACATTTTTTTAACGCATAATTTCCGAATTATTAGCGTATTCATTTAAAAATGAGACATTATACATATAGTATATATACTATATATATATTGTATACATATTTTGTTTTTATTTATATACATATATACACTGTCAAAGAATTAAATTTCGAGACTCTCTTCGCATTTCCGAACGTTTGATCCGTTTGTACTGCCATTTTAGAAAGTTATTCACAATCAGTATCTTCGAAACGTTACTCTTATGCATAACTGACTCTCCGTAGGCTTGTTGAATCATTTGTAACGTTTCTGTTGGAGACTTCTCTAATTTAACGCAGAATTTAATGTTGGCGCGTTGTCAAGCATTCCTTACACCGATTTTCAAACAAAATTTTGTAACACAACTTTGCGTGACTGTATCTCATTAACTATTGAACCAAATAATTTAAAACTTGCACCACGTGTTGAGTATTGAGTTGTAAATAACCCCCTAAAATGGCAACACAAACGGATCAAACGTTCGGAAATGCGAAGCGAATCTCAAAACTTAATTGTTCGACAGTGTTTATACAGGGTGTCCCATAATTCGCGGATCACCTGCGATGTGCAGGTAGAGCACATGACACCGAGAAGAAAAGTCATTTACCATTTTGCGATTTTCGTAATAATTATTAAGAAATTAATTTAAAAAGATGGGCCAATCACAAGCGCGCGGCGAGAAGAGACTTCCTACTCAGGCGTTGCTAGGTGCGCGGCGAAGCGGTGGGAGGGGCGCTGTATACGGCTACGTACGAGCGAACGCTGAAGCCACGCATCTCGAACTATTCCCTCTCTCTCTCTCTCTCTCTCACTCTCTCTTTCTCTTTCTCGCGCGCGCGGCAGAGTTGCAGGAAGCAGAGTTGGGCAAAAATCTAATTAACAATTACAAATTTCAATTACAATGTAATTCTTAATGCAATTAATAATTACATTTTATAATCGTTAATTATTGCAAACAATTACATTGTTAATTATTGCAAACAATGTAATTGTTTGCAATAATTAACGATTATAAAATGTAATTATTAATTGCATTAAGAATTACATTGTAATTGAAATTTGTAATTGTTAATTAGATTTTTGCCCAACTCTGCTTCCTATGCCGCGCGCGCGAGAAAGAGAAAGAGAGAGAGAGAGACTGAGAGTGGAGAGAGAGAGAGAGAGAGAATAGTTCGAGATGCGTGGCTTCAGCGTTCGCTCGTACGTAGCCGTATACAGCGCCCCTCCCACCGCTTCGCCGCGCACCAAGCAACGCCTGAGTAGGAAGTCTCTTCTCGCCGCGCGCTTGTGATTGGCCCACCTTTTTAAATTAATTTCTTAATAATTATTACGAAAATCGCAAAATGGTAAAGGACTTTTCTTCTCGGTTTCATGTGCTCTACATGCACATGGCGGGTGATCCGCGAATTATGGGACACCCTGTATAGGTATATATTATACAGGGTGTCCTAGACCACCCATAAACCCATTTTCTTTCAAAAACTAAGCATTTTAGAGAAAAACGTTTTGAACAAAAATTGTATAGTTTTGAGGGGAACATAAGATGGTGTCATTGGTTTGACCTTGGATGGCATCGTTAAGGTCAAGTCAAGGACACCTTTAATTTCTTAAATGGAATCCCCTATTTTTTATTGTATATTCTTATAGCTTATCCCGAGAGCTTTCCAAAACACTATAATAAAGTATTTTTTTATTAAGTACTTTTTGAGTTATTTTATATTTTAATCTGACATATTTTGATATAAAAAATAAAATATCTCGTAAAATATTTAGTTTTCGATAATCTTACCGTAATACTTTTATGTACAGAATAATGAGACAAATCAATTAGTGTAAAGAAAAAAACAAATAATTGTTAAAAAAAAATACATTGTAAATAATTACATACTTTTTCTTAAAAACAATTTTTTTTTACTAATTGATTTGTCTCATTATTCTGTACATAAAAGTATTACGGTAAGATTATCGAAAACTACATATTTTACAAGATATATATTTTTTTTTTATCAAAATATGTCAGACTAAGATGTAAAATAACTCAAAAAATACTTAATGAAAAAATACTTTGTTATAGTATTTTGAAAAGCTCTCGAGATAAGCTACAAAAATATGCAATAAAAAATGGGGGTTTCCATTTAAGAAAACATCGATAACATTGACCTCACCTTGAAAAGGTCACTCAAGGTCAAGTTCATATTTTCATCATGTGGCCTCCTCGAAACCATGTAACTTCTGTCTGAAACATTTTTGTCTATTGGGCTCACAAGAGAGGTCCACCTGAGTGTAAATTTGTTTATCAATTTCATTGGTCTTAGCTAATAAAGCATCTTTCAAAATATAACATGCTAAGTCCACAGGCCAATATAACGCCTAATAATCGGGAAATAGGCCCGAGATAATTCGGCTAGGCTGGGGACACAATGTTCTCTCCCAGGGCACTGGCCACTTTCTAACCCAATATAATGCATCGAATGCACATGACAAACGATATACATGCATTCGATACATTGTATTGGGTTAGAAAGTGAGAAGTGTCTTGGGAGAGGACATTATGTCCCAGCCCAGCCGAATTATCTCGGGCCTATTTCCCGATTATTAGGCGTTACATTGCCCTATGGACTTAGCATGTTATACTTTGAAAGGTGTTTTATTAGCTAAGACCAATGAAATTGATAAACAAATTTACACTCAGGTGGACCTCCCTTGTCAGTTTTCGAGATATTCGGTTCGACTGTTTAAAATAGGACATCCTGTATATATATAAGGTGAGTCACTAGAAACTGCCTTCTAAGATATCTTCATAAATATTGATTTAACACAAAAATGTTATATTAGATAAAATTAAATAATATTGAAAGGGCTACGTTTTTTTAGTTCTCTTAACTTTTTTTAGGTGGAGGCGCAAAAAATTTTTGAAAGTCCTCTCAAATTTTTAAATAGAAAGCCTTATTTTTGATAAGCTATAATTGTAAAGAATAAAAATATAAAGAGAGAGCCAATAACAGCTTGATCGTGGGGTGACTTTGAAATAAAAAATCCAGAAAAACAAGATGAATAATAGGTGAGTATAATAAAAATAATAATTTCGAACCAAATTAAATAATTTGGTAAATATTCACATAAAATCAGCCCCTTCAAAAATCAATGACCTTCATGTATGTTGTCAAAGTCGTAACCCTAAGAAACATCCAAGAAGTTTTCGCTTGTTGTTTGTTAAAAGTTATTGATAAAAAACATGACTACACAAACAAATGTTGGAAATCAATATTTTCCTTATTTATTTGTAATATTATATAATTACATATTTTTATTATCCTAACTTTATTATAGTGAATATGTTACTTTTAACATATAAAAACATTACAAAGTAAACGAAATTTTCGTTTAAAAATAACACAAATTTTTGTTTAAAAGGATTTATCCTTTTGAAGAAAGAATTGAAGCGTTTTTTGGTATTATGAAACAAATTATCTAATTAATAATAATTGATATTGAATAAATCATACATTTATTGATAATATATATTCATTGTTTTTTTGATATATGTAATACTTAATTATAATCAATAACACACATCCGTAATAATCATTAGTATTAAATTATTGTCTGTATAGTCATTGCAAAGTGAATGCATGGGTGGGGGAGGGTCTTCAGCTCCAAAATAAACTAACCTAACCTCGACAACATATGTTAAGGTCATTGACTTTTGAAGGAGCTGATCTTATGTGAATATTTACCATTAATTTTATTTAGTAAAATGTTATCTTTTGGAACCGTTCGACATTAATAATACGTTTCTTCATGTCTCTTCGGGTGTTGATACATCTCAATACACTATTTGTTTACTTATCATTTCAATAAAATTTCATTGACACATTTTGTTTCCTTATGTTTATCAACATTGTGCTTATCAACCCGAAAACATGAAGCAACATATTACCAATATCGCTTATCGAACAATTCCAAAAGATATGTTGCAAAAGGTTCGTGCATCTTTTAAAGAGCATATTCAAAAGCGTCATGTATGGACAATGGACTTTGTGCACCTTACAAAATAAAATAAATTTATCTTGTTCAAAATATTATTACTTTTTTATCTACCTATAACTTATCCTATTTTTCTACATTATTTTATTTCAAGGTCACCCCACAGTCAAGATGTTATAGGTTGTTGGATTCGTCTTTATGAAATTAAATAATTTAATGTCTTTAGGAAATTAATTATGAAATTAAATAACTAAATTCTATGGTAAGTATAATCATCACTCACAAAAGTTGTTTGTATTAGAGATACCTATGTGGAAAGATAAACATATTTTTTTAATGTGGATAATTTAATAAAAGTTGTAGTGCTGTTCATGAAATAAATACAATGACGTATGATTTGACAGGATTATTGTAGAAATGATACGAGTTTTATCGGCTTGAAATTTTATATCTGGCACTAACTTTTCATTTACGATCCTGCGATACAACTAACTTTCGACCCTCATCAGCGATTAGCATGTTTAAGCAGATAACATGTCAATTGCCAATAAAGAAGTTGGAACTTTTGTGAATAATTACTATACTCACAATAGTTTAATTAAAACCATTTAACTTTATGTTTAGTTACTATGATTATTAGTCTATCTGTTTTAGTTTCGGAAATAATAAGGGGTAGGTATTTATGCTGGAATATTCTGTATACAGGGTGTCCTAGACCATCCGTACACCCCTTTTCTTTCAAAAACTAAGCATTTTAGAGAAAAACGTTTTGAACAAAAATTGTATGGTTTTGAGGAGAACATAAGATGGCGTCATTAGTGTAAAGAAAAAAACAAATAATTGTTTAAAAAAATACATTATAAATAATTATATACTTTTCCTTAAAAACAATTATTTTTTTTTACTAATTGATTTGTCTCATTATTCTGTACATAAAAGTATTACGGTAAGATTATCGAGAATTAAATATTTTACGAGATATTTTATTTTTTATATCAAAATATGTCAGATTAAAATATAAAATAACTCAAAAAGTACTTAATGAAAAAATACTTTATTATAGTGTTTTGGAAAGCTCTCGACATAAGCTATAAGAATATGCAATAAAAAATAGGGGATTCCATTTAAGAAATTAAAAATGTCTTTGACTTGACCTTAACGATGTCATCCACGGTCAAACCAATGACACCATCTTATGTTCCCCTCAAAACCATACAATTTTTGTTCAAAACGTTTTTCTCTAAAATGCTTAGTTTTTGAAAGAAAAGGGGTGTACGGGTGGTCTAGGACACCCTGTATATATATATCATATAATATAGATATATAAATATAAATATATATGTAATATACATAATACTTTAGATTAAAATGTATATAATATTTACCATTCATTTGGTTTGCCAAAGGATCATTAACATCGATTACAATAATCTTCCAATCAGTCTCACCTAAAATAAAAATTTTTTATAAAATAAAATATGTGTGTGTGCGTGTGTGTGTGTTACAATATTTTGTTTGTAAATTATTTTAATAAATATATTTTGTGTTTTTATATTAATCTAGCTTATTTACCTTCGTCAATGAGTGCCACTGTTCCAAGAATTTTTACTTTTAATACTTCACCTCGCTTTGCAACCTATATAAATGCAAATATTTCTTTCAATATTTATTATGTGGTAAATAAGATTATTTATGCGAAATACATGTTGCGATTATTTTTTACCCTGTAGCCTATTTCAAGAACGTCAATAGGATCATTGTCACCTTTGCAGCCTGTTGCGTCATCCAAAACTTCAGGATTTTCCCATGTCTGTTAATTATATTATATATATAGTATATATTATTATCAGCAGTATTATTATATTTTATAAAAATAATTAATTATAATACTAAAATTAGCTTAATAATAATTATAATACTAAAATTAGCTTAATAATAATTATAATACTGACTTAATAACTTATCAAAAACTATGAATTACATATTGTTCTTTAAGAAACTAGTAAATAATGTTAATTAGTAAATAAAATAGTAGCAAAACTAGTAGTAACAATATTAATTAAGTGATCCAAAAAATAATCAACAAAAATAATTGTTTTGAATTATATATACATATATACAAGCTCTCACATATATGCAGGATATACATGATAAAAAATTTCATACAAATATACAGGGTGTATCCTAAAAAGTGAGAAGTTGCAATATTGCAATGGGGGATTCAGGACACAAAAATAAGAGAAAAAGTTCATATAAACATATGTCCGATATAACCTTGTTTTCAAATTATAGCTTGTCTTATTTTTCAACAGAATTAAGATAATTACGGTTACAGGAAGTGCTCAAAATGACTACCTCTAACTTGAATACAGGCTTCAACACGTCTCATCATAAATTGTCTGACTTTTTCAAAAATTCCGGGTATTGCTTGAATTTCTCGGCAAGCATCTTCAACACGTTGACGAAGTATCTCGACGTTGTCAATGGGTTTCCGCATACAAAAGTCTAGCTCTGACTGCATTACCGTCGGCTAATCCATACATGAGATGTACGTCTGCCATTTCATTGTTTGACCAAACCATAGTTTTCACTTAAACGTAATTCTATCGTTAATAGTACTAACGTACGATACGAATACCTTACCTTCACTGAACACAAGATATGAACCGTATCACTTACAACACAAATAATACGCGTTTATGTTTACAAATTAACAAGACCTTAAGTCCTTTAAATCTTGTACATAAACAGCAAACCGATATCCAAGTATGCTATCTTAACTTTATTGGAAAATAAAACAAGCTATAATTTAAAAACAAGGTCATATCGGACATATGTTTATATGAACTTTTTCTCTTATTTTTGTGTCCTAAATCCCCCATTGCAATACTTCCCACTTTTTAGGATACACCCTATATACTTATATACTTATACAGAGTGTCCCGAAATTAAATGTTAAAACTTCAGGAGCGTGTGGAGGATCGATAAACTAAGAAAAAAGTCTTTTAAGTTAGGTAATCTCGCATTGTCGCGTATTTATTTACAATCCTCTAATTTCACTTCAGAAAAATGTTTCATTTTCTTTTCTTATTGTTAATTCTATGCTCTATAACTTTTATCTCATGATACTTTTTGATAAACTTAATAATTTTAGTGTTGTTTTGAGTTTTCTGAAAATTTTTTTTATTTCTTTTTTTGCGAATTTCTTCAAAACGAAGCAAAAACAAGCAAATCTCTAAAGGATTTTTTTTCTTACTTTCGATTCTGCACATGCTCCCGAAGTTTTGACATTTAATTTCGGGACACTCTGTATATATACTTATATAAATACTAATTATAAGTTAATATAATTACTCATGTTTCTTTTTATATTCAGATAAGAATCAATGAGATCATCATTAAATTACAATTATTATTACAATTATTGGAAAAAATAATAAATTTTGTAAATAAAAATATATGTATATGTAATATTATTATAATTTTAGTATTACTATAATTTTAACAAATAATAAATATAAACTATTTAAAAAATATAACATTCTGTTAAACTTTTAATTAAGAACTATAACAAATCTTTTCATTTTAATTTTTCTACAATTATATTTCCCAATTTATCTAAACTAATTTTTTATGTATAATACAAGAGTAAACATATATACTAGTATACTATATATATATATAAGTACAAATAAATATACAAATAAATTTGTATTGATGTAAATGACAATATACAAATTATATATATATTATTAAATATATATATATATATATATATATATATATATATATATAATCAAAATACAATTATCAGGATTTCTACCTGTGGCAAAGCTCCATAATTCCATATATATCCATGATGAGGGAAACAATTAGCAACAAATCTTAATTTACCATTCTTAACATCTTGCTTAATAGGATTCAAAGATTCTTTCAAACAGATCTCCATTTTAGCATTTGTCCATCTAGGTATTTCAACAATCATATTCATTATTTTATTCTTTTTATCGGCATAGAGTGGAATGTCATGCATGGGTGAGATTGGTACTCCCAGATCATTTTCTGTATATAAAAATAAAGATATATTTTAGAAAGATATTGATAATGTTAAGAATAATATACATATTTTTGCATATGTAAATATCTCAAACTTTTAATATGGGAAAAATAATATATGGCTCAAGAAAATATTGTATAAATACACACACACACACATGTCATACGCACGCATACGTACACACACACACGCATGCACACAGAACATAATCAACACTACTTCTTTATTTTTTTCCATTATACTTTCACATAAATTAAATGTGGTATAGTAACATGCTATGTTAACACTAAAAGTATTATTAATGACTAGCTGCCATTACAAAAATCATTTACAGATTTTTCTGTTTAAAAATCAGCATTCTAACTATAAGTAACAGAATGGGCAAACTTGGAACTCTTCAAGCTGCTATAAAAAAGGCTGTTATACCTTGTGCTATGAGAATTAAAATTCCTTAATTATTTAATGTTACAATATATATGAAACTAAAGGCAATTACGTGTCATTCGCGAATTCAAGAAAATAGTATTGGATTATATAATGCATTGAAAATATTAATGGCACATTGCGTGCAAATGTGCGGTCTTGACCTCGACCTTATGAAGATTATATGTAGTTCTCATTGCCGAGTTCCGCGAATGTCGATGAGATGTGAATTACATCGATTATATTTACTCACTGAAAAATATCCTGTAGTCCGTGCTGTTAAGCGCACCCCTCTCAACGATTGTGTACATATTTTCGAAAAGTTTCACAAACGCAGTAAATCGTTTCAATACCGGTTCGCCGATTGCTATGAATCGCGACAGAGTAACGAGTTTCAATAAACTTTGACGACGTAACATGTGCAATTAGAGAGAAGACTGAGAGTTGCTGAGATTCACCATGCTGCCGTTTTTCGTAAGACGCTTTTTCTAGGTCGTACACTAGCGGCGCGTACATCCATTTTACGCCGCTTGGAACTACATGGCCACATCCATTTTTAGGAGCCATGATAAAACAGCCGATTGGTTCATATCCGTGCTACATCTACATTTATAGCGTTTTCGAATGAACGGGTTAAGCCCGAATCACACTAGCGGCTCGCGGCTGCGATTGCGATTGCCTCAGCCAATCAGAAAGCACCAATTGCAAGTATGATTGGAGCGTAACAAATCACAATCACAAACGCAATCGCAGCCGCGAGCCGCTAGTGTGATTCGGGCTTTAGGGCCACCGCACAAGCTTTTCCGTAAGTGCCGGTCTACAATAGGTGATTTAAACCCTAAGCCTTAAGAAATTGACCAATCACAATCAAGTATGAGGAGAATACTCGACTGTGATTAGTCAATTTCTTAAAGCTTAGGGCTTAAATCATCTATTGTAGACCGGCACTAATGCATTACGTTACGTTAAGTACTAATTCTAAACTTAAACTCGTACATAACACAGAGAAAATCGTAACGTAACAAAAGCATACTACGTTACGATTTTGTTTGTGCGTTGACTGAAGTTTAATGGCGAATTCGATTGATGTGCACTCGCTCCGTTTCAGTGGGTAGTAACTTTTTGTTACCAGACATGTTTAGAGCGCATAGTTTAAGGGTCGACAGGAGTGACGGTGGAGACCTCTCGCGGGAAGCCGTGAATTACGAATTCGTAGTCTACGTCCTACAGCCAAAATAAAGAGAAAATCGGATTCTAATGATGATATTCGTATTCAGCAGCATCGTCTTCTTAGACGTACAGAGCGTTTTTTTGAAAAAATGATCAAAATAAAAATTCTAATATTGACAAACAACATACAGCTGATTGTGGATCAGGTGTAGTTGCTCTCGAATTCATATTATATTTTTATTATAAATTTTTAAGAGCCAAATTGCAAAATCCGGCTCTGTACGACTAATTCTAACGATGTAAGGAATACATCAAAACAAGTTTCATGAAAAAATATTAATTTTTCGAGATGTAGGACGAAGACTACGAATTTCACCACATCTGTGTCTAAAGTGCAGCTAATAGCAGAACATGGGGAATATTCCGTAGTGGCACACTGACTGCTTGACAAAGAGAGATGATTACGCCGTCTTTGTCTCTCTTTCATCGCATATGTGTAGCGTCCGTGAAAGCACACCGATATGTTGAGCAAACGGAAGCGATTGTTGGGAGATAATGTCAGACAAGGAGCGACAATCGCATGCTATCCTTGTTCCTCTAGCGTATCGCTTTACGGCCGAAATATGGCCTGAACCTGAAAATGCTTTTTGGCCTCTCGTGGCAGAAAGCAGTAATGCAACATGACTAACGGGCGCCCATTCTTTGAGAATTTTATATTTACGTATATACATATATGCATATATATGTTTAAATTATAGTTAAAATTATACGTGCAATTAAATATTGTATGATGATCAATAATAATATAGATAACAGAGTGAATAAATATACAATATGTAAGACACGGGTGCCTGTTAGACTTTGTGAGATTTGTTGCTTTGTTTGCTTACTATCGATATTTCGTTTATCATATTAGCGGGATAGAGAAATAGCATGATTGTCAATTCTTGTTTGATATTACATTATCTTTTAACAGTCTTAATCGTAGACAATTATATTATATATTCATAGACAATTATATTATCTTTCTTTAATTGTACCGATAGCGCGTAAGCACATACGAGTACTGGTATATGAAAGCATATACAGGGTGTCCCAGATCATTGGGGACAATACTCGTGTGCAAATAGAGCGGACCAAACTGAGTCGAAAAGTCCTCTATCATATTTTTTTATAACGTTTAATAAAGGAGTTATTATTGAATAAAGTCTGGTCAATCAGCGCCAACCTTTAGCCGGGCGCACATCGGTGAGCCGTGCGACGTGAAGTGTGTGCTGCCGCATACTACCAGGCGCGCGGCTCACCGACGTGCGCCCGGCTAAAGATCGGCGCTGATTGGCCAGATTTTACTCAATAATAACTCCTTTATTAAGCATTATAAAAAGATATGATAGAGGACTTTTCGACTCAGTTTGGTCTGCTCTATCTGCACACGAGTATTGTCCCCAATGATCTGGGACACCCTGTATATAAATAATACATGTAATGACGAAGTGCAAAATATTCAGTCTATCATGCAGTACACTCCAAGTTCAATTCCACAGATATCTCAAAAAAATTTTTATATGTGTTTTGTTATTACATTTTATGTTTTGAGAATTATATTGAAAACAAAATTTGAAAATTTTGAAAATATGTTAATATTAATATATGTAATATATTTAATAATAATTCAATAAAATAATAATAGCTTTTCTCTCCTAGCTATTATTGGTTTATTACAAGATATATTAAATACATAAAATAAATTTTTTATACACATGTACAATTACAAAATGGTCAACATATTTTCAAAATTTTAATAATTATTCTAAATATAATTCTCACACAAAATGTAATAACATTTATATAACAAAAAATATAAAAAAATTTTGTTAAGATGTCTGTGGAATTGAACTTGAGTTTATTGCGTGATAGATTGAACACTCTTGCACTGAGCCATCACATATTTCTTGTAAATGCTTTCATATTATCAGTATTTATGTAGCAGATATTTTTACACGATAATATCGATATAATCGAAAAGAAATCAAGATAGCATACTTGTCGGTCTATAAATTTGCAATTACTGAAAGATAATGTAAGCCAAGAATTAACAATCGTTCTCTCCTTGTCGCTCTATCATGCTGACAATACATAAAGTATCGATGAAAAAGCAACAAGTAAAAAAGCAATAAATTGCCAAGTCTAAGAAGTGCCCGTATCTCTTACACGTTGTATATTAGTTCACTCTATTAGCTATTATTCTACTAATATTATTTATCATTGTGCAATTTTGAAACATATGTAACATTTCTATATACTATTGGTATATATCTGTACATATGCGCATAAGTAAACATAAAATTTATAAAAAGTGGGCGCCCATTAGTCTTGTTGCATTACTGCTTTCTGCTACGAGAGGCCAGAAAGCATTTTCAGGCCATATCTCGGCCGTAAAGCGATACGCTAGAAGAACAAGGATAGCGTGATCGTTGATCCTTTTCTATCTTTCCTCTCCACGGTGCGTCCACGCGAGCAATGCAATCGTGTGTGTACGTATACAGACATACACCTATGCATCGAGACTGAGAATTCATTCCTCAGCGTTGGTAACCCTGAAAACTGAGTTTCACATTTTCACCGCGCGAGGTCTCCAATGTCAATTCGGAGTTTGCCCGTCACTCCTGTCGACCCTTAATATTGACCCGAGACTTATTTGCACTGACCTGGGAGCGATTACAGGCACTGATCCCAATATAGTGCATTTAGTAACTTCTTTAGTGGTGCCCACATGTGCAATATGCGACTTGTAATCCACAAGAGAGCAGAGAAAAACCTACAATAATCAAAGAGAGATACTTCAAATATGAAATAATATAATAAATATTTAAACTATACATTGAAATTATGTGTGATAATACCTCTTTATCAGAATATTCATTTATAATATTTATCATATTCCGAACTTTCGGAATTTGTGTTGCATGTCGCATTAATACTGCCATCATTTCTTCATCGCTAGAACTGCTCGAACTATTTAACAGTTCATCTAATAATAATATTTTAGCTGCCATATTTTTTTATTGGAATACTCAAATTTGCACTGAACTGCACTGTCGAAAATCTCAGTGCAATTCAGTGCCTTCTGCACTAGTGCAATGTATTTCAACCGTACGTACAAATAACACTGCTCTGGGATAATGCAGTTCAGTCGAACACGTTTTCACTAGCACATATTTTTAGTGCACTATCAACCGATTACACATAAAATTCTGAACCAGTACAGGGCAAGCCAACTGAATATTAAATACTGAAAGAGTGCGCACTCAGTGCGCACTAGTGCATCCAATCGAATTCGCCATAAGATTATGTACGAGTCTAGGTTTAGAATCAGTACTTAACGTAACGTAATGCATTACGGAAAAGCTTGTGCGGTGGTCCTTAGGGCCAATTTCACACCTTCCCAAAGTTAGCCCCTCCACTTTGACTTTTGGGAATTTTCTTTTTATCAATCGGTGGTTGATTGGTAATGTTTGGTATCGCATTAAAAAAGTTTGGTAGTTTCCCGTTTTTTGACAAAACTGTAAACAAATTTTTGATCTTTTTTTATCCCCCCCACTTTGACTTCCGGAAATTTTTTTTTTACCAATCGTTCAATGGTTAATTGCTAATGTTTGGTATCGCATCCAAAACGTTTGGTAGTTTCCCGTTTATTTAAAAAAAAATCGTAAACAAATTTTTAATCTTTTCTTAGACCCTCCCCCCCCCCCATTTTGACTGCTGGGAATTTTTTTTTCATCACTCGTTTGGTGATTGATTGGTAACGTTTGCTATCGCATTCAAAATGTTTTTTTGTATAGCTAATAATTTTACATATACAGCCAGATTTTGCAATTCGGCTCTTAAAAATTTATAATAAGGCCCATTCTACAATAAGCCGTATGTCGTTAGTCGTAAGCAAATTCTCAATCACAATCGAATATTCTCGGAATAATCGACTGTCATTGGTCAATTTGCTAACGACTAAAGCCCGTATCAGACTATGCATTGAGATTGAAATTTGACCAATCAGGACAAGGAAATTTTAGTTCCTTTTAGCCTGATTGGTCAAATTTCAATCTTTAATACGTAGTCTGATCCGGGCTTAACGACATACGACTTATTGTAGAACGAGCCTTATAGCGCATCGCCAATGCTCATATGTCGTAAAGCCCGTATCAGACTACGCATTAAAAATTGAAGGTTAAAGATTAAAAAAATTGGAATTTGACTAATCAGAACAAAAGGGACTAAAATTTTTTTATTCTGATTGGACAAATTTCAATCTTCAATCTTTAATGCGTAGTCTGATACGGGCTTTAAGATGCTATGTGGCTATTTCATTGGTTGAATAAGATCTTAAGACGACACAAGACCATACTTAAGCCCGTATCAGACTACGCATTGAAGATTGGAATATGATTAATCAGAACAAAAGAAACTAAAATTTCTGTATTCTGATTGATCAAATTTCAATCTTGAATTTTCAATCTTCAATGCGTAGTTTGATACGGACTTTAAAGACCGTATCAGACTACGTATTAAAGATCGAGGATTAAAGATTAAAGATTGGAATTTGACTAATCAGAACAAAAAGAACTAAAATTTCTTCATTCAAATTGGTCAAATTTCAATCTTGAATCTTGAATCTCAATCTTCAATACATAGTCTGTAGTTTGATACGGGCTTAAGGCCAATTACATTGCATTTGTCGTACGACAAACTTCTTAAGCGCATTGATTAGCTAATTTCTAGAGACTTAAGAAAGTTTCTATTTTGCAGCCAATCAATATACTTAAAAAGTTTGTCGTACGACAAGTGTAATATCGTCCTAAGGCCTGTTCTACAATAAATCGTATATCGTTAGTCGTGTTACGTCTCGACAATGCTCTTTTCTTACTATACCTCAGTTAGTGAGAAAAGGATAGCTCTCTATTTTTATAGGGCAACCTGCTTCCACCGGCTATATCCCAGGGACGCCGAGAGCTAGGACTGATCTGGTGGATTCTAGGGGAATGACGTTAGGCACGGAACTTACCGTTACTAGAGTGATTTTACTGGATGTTAATCCTAGGGATATGAGCATGCGCAATTAGATTTATTCAATTTTGAGGGTCTTCAGGGTTTTCAAGCAGGGCAATTAGTTGATCTATATCCAAATTGCCGTCTAGAAAATCGGTAATAAGTCTAGCGATTAAAGCTAAGATTTGCTCGCGCATGCGACTTACTACGGCTTGAACTTGCTCATCAGTATATAAAGGTTTCATTATCCGAAAATTAATGGAACATCTTGCATTACTGATTAATTATGAATCTAAATATCTAGCGTATTCATCTATTTTTAAGTGTTCTTCAGGCAATTGGTCTTTTAACTGGGAAATCAGGTCCCGGGGAGTTGTTTGATTTTCGTCGCGACAACTTTCTTTAGAATGATTTATATTTTGATACAATTCGTATTAGTAATATGAATTCCGGTGTATAAGTGAAAAGACCGGTAGGATCGCTTATGCAAGGAGCGTTAGTAATTGAATTGCTTTCCAGAGGTTCCGTTGATGTTTTTTTTTGAGAATCTTCTTGACTGTCTTTTTGAGGTTTATGAGAATATTTTAACCGATTTATAGTATCTGGAGACAAAGAGACCTTTTCACAAGATATTACTCGAGGTTTATTTTTACTATGTAATCGGTTAAGCCGAGACAACTCGGAGGAAAGGCGTGCAGCACGCGTTTTTACACCGGCTCTATGATTCCGTTTTTTCCTGAGAGCAAGCCTGTATTCCGGGTTAACCATTTGCAAGGGGCGTATTAATTATTTGGGGAAAATCTTAGATTAATATAACTCTAGGTATTGTGTTAATTATAGTATAATGAAAGTTAGAGAAATAATATTTTAAGAGGGAGAATTATGATAGTGGTAAAAATGAGAGAAGTGTTGATTAAGGGAACGTTTGTTGATTATGGGTAAAGGTCGATCTATTATTAACATCGATACTAGATCTTACTGGTTTCGTACGATCCTAGATTTTAATTCAAAGGGGAGGTCTAAGGTATGGGAAAAATGCCGATCGAGAGCATACTTCGATGCTCGATAACGATGGAATTATGAAGGGTGGTGATGGGAAGGTGCCGATCTAGGGCATTCTTCGATGCTCGATAACGATGGAAATTCTGGAAAGAGGGTAGAGTGTCACCAGGGCAATAAAGCTCGGTAACCGGGTTTTCAAGGGTTGGACCACGTCTGAGTGAAATTAGAATGATGAAATATTTTGTATTTTATTTAGTCTCCTGTTGTCAGTTTTATTGGAAGGTTATAAGGTAAGGGAAGGCGTCAATCAAGGGCTCACTATGAGCTTGATAGACGATAATCGTCAAGGGCACCATGTGCTCGACAACGATGGAAATTCGGGAAAAGGATGGAGTGTCACCAGGGCAATATAGCTCGGCAACCGGGTTTCAAGGGTTCGCGTCAATCAAGGGCTCACTATGAGCTCGATAGACGATAGTCGTCAAGGGCACAATGTGCTCGACAACGATGGAAATTCGGGAAAAGGATGGAGTGTCACCAGGGCAATATAGCTCGGCAACCGGGTTTCAAGGGTTCGCGTCAATCAAGGGCTCACTATGAGCTCGATAGACGATGGTCATCAAGGGCACAATGTGCTCGACGGACGATGGAATCGTATAGGGAGATGATGAGAGAGTGTCGATCCGGGCAAAACAATGCTCGACAACGATGGAAATTCGGGAAAAGGGTAGAGTGTCACCAGGGCAATAAAGCTCGGCAACCGGGTTTCAAGGGTTGGACCATGTCCGAGTGACAACAGCAGAATAGCCGCTAAGCAAAATCTAGATTTGTCTAGTATTGATAATAATAATAGTAAGAATAATAGGGATATTTCAAGTGATTGCAGGAAGATAGAATGTGGATTATTAAAGTTGACTGACTAGGAAACTGTCAGCAACGTGCAAATGCTTGACAGGGATTTCTTTTATTATTAAAAGTAATGGAATAGGAACTGAGGTAGTGGTTTGGGGCAAATGGGCTGTCAGTCAATTGTTGAAATAAACTTGAGAATATAAGGGATGTTAGTAATTGCGGGTACTTACTGCGTTGTAGCAAGTAATCTTTCTTTTAGCTCAATGTACTTTATACTTGCTTAAAGCCTTTCCTTTCTCATATACATACCTCGGTCGTGGATGAGATAGGCTAGGTTGACGTAGGCAGGTGTATGTTCAAAGTCTTTATTCTTGACTTATACAGATTGAGCTTATGAATCTATCTGACTGACTGATTGAAAATGAAAGACACGCGGTTGCGTCTGAGAGACTGAGACTAAGACGGTAAGAGACTAAGAGAATATTACTGTATAATGAAAGACATGCATATAGTTATGCGTTGGAATGATCGGCGGGACTGACGGTACTACTACTGATACTACCGGTACTACCCATACAGTACTGAAGCTTGCAACAACATTGCTGCAACATTGCAATATTGCATATTGCAGTGTAATGTTGCAGAAATATTGCAAAGACATTATTTTACAATATAACTTTAGCAATGTTACAGCAACATTCCGAAAATATTACAAAAGAAGTATTCGATAATCGCTAGTTCATTCGTTTACCGCGATGCGGCGCATGTTGCGCTATCTATTCCGCATTTAATTTTTAGTCACGATGATTATATAAAGTTTACAAAGAGCGGTTAGTAAGATTAAAGATATAATAAATATTTTTATTAGTTTAAGTTGTATGATATGACTCCAACACAGGGGACTCAGACATTGGACTAAAAATTCTTTTAATAGTTTCCATTCTTATATAAAATTAAAAATTGGATAATAATTTTCTAATATGCAAGATACTTCAGATTTTAATAAATAAATTTTAAGATTATATAAAGACAAGAGAGATGTGAAAAAACTCGTTGTATGCGTAAATCCAGCACGATCTTTTTGCGTCCGGATATCTGAATATTTCGGATACAAAGAGATTGTAAATTTACACAATTGCAAATTCAGTTTTTTCTTATTTCTCTTAGATATTCTCTGTCACTTAAGGAAGTCGAATGTGCACCCAAAAATTTACATTTTATAATTTTGTTATTATAATACAGAAAATCTATATACACACTAGATCCTGACTCTTATAGGCCTAATTTCTTATTATTTTTTTCATATGTAAGGATATTATTGTCGATAAATATACATAAAGTATTATTGCATATATATTATATTGCTATGTTGCTGCAATATTATATTGCAATATTTCTGTAGGCGGACATTTTATTGTTGCTGCAATATCATAACAATATTGCAGCAATATTTTGCAATGTTTCTGTAATGTTGCAATCTTGCAGAAAAATGTTGCTGCAACGTTGTTACAATCTTGCGGTGCTGTATGGGTACTGGCTTGACGGTGAAAATCTACATCTTATATACTATTGAGAACCAAGAGCGTTGCGAGCCGTGTGCAGATCATTCTGAGAATTTAGTTTACGTTCTGGAAATTCATTACGGTGAAGGTTTTCTATGGAAATCTATGACGAAAATATTTCTAAGTATTGCCCATCGATTAGCGGTAAATCCTTATCGATTGTTTATGTCTTGGTGTCTTCGTCGCGGATCTATTGGAGCCGCCATGGATCTGCACGCCTGCTTATCGCTCGCTGTCTCGGATAGTTTTACGATAGTATAATACGAGAAACTATAGTATAATATGGAAAAACTATAATATAGTACGGGAAACTATAGTATAAACTATAAGGTAATATGAAAAAGTTATATTAATATTATTAGCTTTATGGAGTCACTTGTTAAATTTGTTCCATGTCTGGTAATTAATTTGGAAATTCAAGTTTTAGTATTTCATGGTTGAAAGGAGTTATTCCAGATAAATTGTTATCATGTACTATGTAATCCGTGATTCCATAAATGTAAGTTTCTTAGATCTATATATTATTCGCAATCGCATGGTTAAAGCTACTACCAAGCATATTAATTCATAATGTAGTGATAATACATAGTATAATAACGCTTTCTTTGTGGAAACGTTTTATAATAATTTGTTTTTAACCAGTTATTATGAAGTTATCAAATTATTGTTATTGAAAGTTGATAATTATTAGCAAGGAATGTAAGAAAAATGTTTTAACAAATTATTATTGCGCGCATTTTACGATTCCATAAAGAGTGGTGCGCATATTCCTTATTTTATTTATTTTAATCCTATTCTTTGTATTTATTATACAGTGCCTACCAAAAGTTCCGGGCCACCTAAATAATTTTTGAATGGTTTAAAATATAGGATTGAAATTTATAAGGATACAATGGGATCACAAAGTCTATTATTTAACCACAAAAACACCCATCTCTACACCCACGGGGGACGGGGGGAGGGAGGAGCCAAAAAATCTTAAATGGCATGTGGAGTTGAGTGAGTGCTCGTTCGAAAGGGCTTTCCGAGACGAAAACAACGCGAGGTCGCCGAAGTCTCTACGATTTTTTTCGCAGAGTTATGATCATTTGAACATTTCTATTGAGATCTTGCGATAGCGAGAGCCTACGGCGACAACAGAAGAAAGATAAGGCTTCACGTGGGCACGCGCGTTCCTAAGTGTGTGTGTGTGCGTGGGTGCGTGCGTGCGTGCGTGCGTGTGTGTGTGTCACAACAGAGATAAGAACCCCGCGGTTCGTAACTTCCGCCGTATTTAATGACTCCAAATCCTCTCTGTTGTGTGTGCGTGCGTGCGTGCGTGTCCGGCCAACCAAGGCAAGACCGCTAGCGTGTCCTGCCAACTAAGGCAAGACCGGGATGGGAACACTGGTGTATGTGAAGGAATAAAAACATTAATTATTTTATCAAATGTTCAAATTGATGTCCTTCGACAACTTGGCAGTGTCCTAAGCAAATGTAAAACGTATCGATAACGTTAGTCAAAAAATTGTGTGTGATTGAATTTGAAACGTTCACTATTTTTTCCCGCAGCTCTTCTAAATTTTCGGGCCTAGTCTCATAGACCTTTGTTTTCAAATACCCCCAGTAAAAGAAGTCTAATTGGGTCAGATCTGGTGATTTCGGTGGTCTAGAAGACCCAAACATGCTAGTAATGACGAAAAAGCTTTAGATGTTCTGCTAACTGTATACGATAATTCCCATACATCGGTCTCGAGAGCAGCTCATGAAAATTATATTAGCACAACCTCAGTCCATCGAATTTTGAAGAAGCATCACTATCATCCTTACAAAATACATCTAGTCCAGGAGCTATCCGAAGACGATTATGACAGAAGAGTGGAATTTTGCGACACAATGATGACACGACTTGCTGATAATCGTCAGTTTTTCAACTGGATCTGTTTTTCTGATGAAACAACATTTGAATTAAATGGTTCTGTGAATCGACAGAATATGAAGTATTGGGCAGATGAAAATCCGCATTGGATGAGAGACAGTCACACGCAGTATCCTCAGAAGGTTAACGTTTGGCCCGGAATAATGTTTAATCGTATTATAGGACTGTTTTTTATTGAAGGAAACATAAATTCTCAAAATTATTGCAATTTGCTAAGAAACCAAGTGATACCGGCTATTCAGGATATTGCTGGAGAAGCTTTTCACAATGTTTGGTTTCAGCAGGATGGGGCTCCGGCTCATTTTTCTCTGGAAGCTCGAAATATTCTCAACGATGTTTTTACTGATCGATGGATTGGTAGAAGAGACACAATAGAATGGCCACCGAAATCACCAGATCTGACCCAATTAGACTTCTTTTACTGGGGGTATTTGAAAACAAAGGTCTATGAGACTAGGCCCGAAAATTTAGAAAAGCTGCGGGAAAAAATAGTGAATGTTTCAAATTCAATCACACCCAATTTTTTAACTAACGTTATCGATACGTTTTACATTCGCTTAGGACACTGCCAAGTTGTCGAAGGACATCAATTTGAACATTTGATAAAATAATTAATGTTTTTACTCCTTCACATACACCAGTGTTCCCATCCCGGTCTTGCCTTAGTTGGCAGGACACGTTAGCGGTCTTGCCTTGGTTGGCCGGACACGCACGCACGCACGCACACACAACAGAGAGGATTTGGAGTCATTAAATACGGCGGAAGTTACGAACCGCGGGGTTCTTATCTCTGTTGTGACACACACACACGCACGCACGCCCACCCGCACGCCCGCCCGCCCGCCCGCACGCACGCTCGCACGCAAGCCCGCACGCACGCACGCACGCACGCACACACACACACATAGGAACGCGCGTGCCTGCGTGAAGCCTTATCTTTCTTCTGTTGTCGCCATGGGCCCTCGCTATCGCAAAATCTCAATAGAAATGTTCAAATGATCATAACTCTGCGAAAAAAAATCGTAGAGTCCTCGACGACCTCGCGTTGTTTTAGTCTCGGAAAGCCCTTTCGAACGGGCCCACACTCAACTCCATATGCCATTTAGGATTTTTTGGCTCCTCC
The DNA here is from genome assembly GCA_009859135.1 of Formica selysi. Taxonomy (NCBI): domain Eukaryota; kingdom Metazoa; phylum Arthropoda; class Insecta; order Hymenoptera; family Formicidae; genus Formica; species Formica selysi. The sequence goes on from CM020812.1 coordinate 7,453,538, forward strand.
CTCCCCCCGTCCCCCGCGGGTGTAGAGATGGGTGTTTTTGTGATTAAATAATAGACTTTGTGATTTCATTGTATCCCTATAAATTTCAATCCTATATTTCAAACCATTCAAAAATTATTTAGGTGGCCCGGAACTTTTGGTAGGCACTGTATATTCATGTATATAGTTAATTAAAATCTTAAAGATGAAGTGCTAGCACTAGTATCACTGATTATATTAAAGCTCAATCGCGGGCCCATTCTTAAAGTAACCGCTGGTCAGTTCTAGAAAGTTGCTACTGCGCAGCTGCCTAGTTCTAAATAAAGCCTTCTGATTGGTCGGTCCAAGGAGCCTTTAATTCCTTGCGCAATCGGTTATTACTATTAAAAGAACTAAAATATAGTTAATTTCTAAGTTAAATAATCATATGGAACTAGAACAATAAGCAATTAGTAAAATTAATTAATAATGGAAATAAGGGCAAATGGTTAAATAATTGTTCTATATTCCATAGGCATAATGCAGTAATAGATGCGGTACTTAATTATTAGTTGAAATATGGTTTTGAAAAATGACGGGACGTCACAATCGTAAGCAAATTGATCAACCACAGTCGATTATTCCGAGAACATTCGACTGTGATTGGTCAATTTGCTTACGACTAACGACATACGGCTTATTGTAGAACGGGCCTTATTATAAATTTTTAAGAGCCGAATTGCAAAATCTGGCTGTATATGCAAAATTAGCTATACAAAAAAACATTTTGAATGCGGTAGCAAACCTTACCAATCAATCACCAAACAAGTGGTGAAAAAAAATTCCCAGCAGTCGAAATGGGGGGGGGGGAGGGTCTAAGAAAAGGTCAAAAATTTGTTTACTATTTTGTCAAAAAACGGGAAACTACCAAACTTTTTTAATGCGATACCAAACATTACCAATCAACCACCAATCGATTGACAAAAAGAAAATTTCCAAAAGTCAAAGTGGGAGGGCTAACTTTGAGAAGGTCAATTTCACCAAGTCCGGTTAGATGAACCGACGGTTAAAATTAGCAAGGTGGCCAACAGAAAATAGAGGTGAAGGAAAACCAAGCATTCATATCATTTCAGTTGGAACCTTGCTAATTTTAACCGTCGGTTCATCCATAGACATAGTATATCTAGACCGAGCGTTTGCCTTTATTTAAGGAGTGGGGGCCGATGTCCACGTAGAAAAGGACATACTCTGTTTCGTGCCCCTTGCGTTCTCTCTCGCTCGCACGTAGCATGACGAAAGAGAGCGCTATGCTCTGTGCGAGCGAGAGAGAACGCAAGGGGCACGAAACAGAGTATGTCCTTTTCTACGTGCACATCGGCCCCCACTCCTCAACACTCGGTCTAGATATACTATGTCTATGGGTTCATCTAACCTTGGTGAAATTGGCCCTTAAAGGCCCTTGCACAATGCTAGGCAACAGGCAACAGGAACAGGGAACAGAAATAAGGAATAAGAAATTATCGTCTCCGGTGCACAATGACGCGATAACAACAAGAAACAACCAATCAGAAGTTTCAAATTTTATCGGCTGCTTCTTGTGTTCATGTTCATAGCTGATCCATGTAAACATAACCCAAAAGTGACATATTTCCAAATTCTTCTGTATTTTGAATTCTTGCTGCGAATTAAATATTAGTATGTATATATAAATATAATTCTGTACTGTATATGGTTTTATTAGTATATAATATTTTCATTAACATTCTTTTTAGGTTATTTGTTATGGATGACGAAAGCATAATGTTATTTCTCTGTGCAATGCAAGTAACTAGTTTAGCATTGTATACTGCATGGAAGGCGGAAAAATCCAAGCGCTGGAGGAACAGGCGATGGTGGGTCCGTCCCATCAATACTCGACGTGCACAGTATGGTGACTTCGCAACTTTGTTTGCAGAGTTGAAAGAAGATGAAGATATGTTTTTTCGATATACAAGAATGGATGTGCCCACATTTTATGAATTATTGCGATTAGTAGGTCCGTTCTTGCAGAAAAGAAGTATCAGAACCCCAATATGTCCAGAATAACGTCTCGCAATAACTCTGAGGTAAAGATATATATGTTTTAAAATAATACATATATATTTCATGAACGGAGTTTTCGAAAATTCTTCAATTACCTTTGTTGCAGATATTTAGCAACAGGAGATCAGATGTTATCTGTGGCTTTAGCATACAGAGTAGGAGAGTCTACCGCTCATATGATTGTTAAGGAAACATGTTCTGCTATAGCAGATGTTCTGATGCCAATTTATGAAACATCCCACAGAAGAAAAATGGACAAGAATCAGTAGTAATTTTTTACAATTATGGAATTTGCCAAATTGTGTTGGAGCAATCGATGGCAAGCACATAATGATCCAGGCACCTCCAAACTCTGGCTCAATGTATTTTAATTATAAGAAGACTTTCAGTCTTGTGCTGATGGCTGCTTGTGATGCTCAATATAAGTTTACGCTGTTCGACGTTGGTGCGTATGGCAGTGAAAGTGATGGTGGAATCCTCTCCAGATCAAATTTCGGACAATCTCTATACGGAGGTACGCTCAATATACCTGAAGGCACTGCTCGTCTACCAGGAAGTGACAAGGAAGTATCTTATTATTTTGTTGGAGATGAAGCATTTCAAATGTCTACATACATGATGCGACCTTATCCAGGGAGATCTTTAAATGAGCAAAAAAGGATTTTTAATTATCGACTATCCCGGGCCAGAAGGACAATTGAAAATACATTTGGAATCTTTGCAGCCAGGTGGAGGATATTTCGAAGAACAATATATGCTAATCCAGATGTTGCTAACCGATTGGTGCTGGCAACAATGTGTTTGTATAATTTTTTAAAAACTAAAGATGATGAGAAAGTCCCACTGCAGCAAAGGTATTGTTCTCCCCAATTTGCAGACAGAGAAATGGAAGGAGACTTAATAGAAGGAGAGTGGAGACAACAGTCACAAGATAACCATATAAGACCTATAGGAAATGCAGGAGCACATTCAGCTACTAGAGAAGCATATGCAATGCGTGACACTCTCTTGTCATACTTCATGACAGTAGCTGGGGAAGTTCCTTGGCAATATGAATATATACGTCGAGGACAACATTACGATGTACCTTAAAATTTACAATTGTATCGTTTTCCGTACATTTCTATATGTGACGACTAATTATATTATATTCTGCAGTAAGATACAACAATATGAACAATATTGTAAATACATTTATTATTTTTATATGTAAAAAATAAAATTGTTCTTTTATTAGAAACCAAATAAACTTTTATTTATAATAAACTACAATGTAATTAAAATTAATTATCCATTCTAATACTATAAATTATGTAATTAAATAACAAAACAATGTAATTAAAATAAATTATCCATTCTCATACTAAATAAAACAAAATTAAAATTGAAATTAAATATAATAATGAATAAAATATATATGTAATAATATATAATATGAAATAACAAAATTAACATCATAAGTAAAATAAATAAAAACTATATGAAAATTAAGGAGAATGCGTGAATAGAAATTATAACTTAAAATTACATTCATTTGGATTTAGAAAAATATAGCAACTCCATAAATTTTCGTTTTAACTCGCTTTTGTGTGGTTTTGCTGTCATTTGAAGCTCCGCTGTGACGAGTTTTCCAATGAGAACATCTGGATCGTTCTCGTTTACCGGTTTCCTCCGGGAACACACTTCAGCTACCATTGTATTTAATGTGCTGTTCATCTGATGGAATGCTGTTTCCACTGAATCAATTCTGCGCTTTTTAAAAGTCCTTTGTTGGTTCCCCGAAAAGCAAGAAGTTGGTGGACTGACTTTAACTGATCCCTCTGTCTCCGAAGCAGATCTTTGGGACAAGAAAGATGTCGATGGCTACAAAAAAATTTTGAAATTCGTAAGTTTTAAATTTTCTTAGAATCAATTGATAATACAATTTAAAATTACTTACCAATGAAGTTTCTTCAGTTGTTGCAAGTGACATACGGCGTAGCAACGGCGAGGGTGACTGTGACTGAAAAATTAAAAACATCGGTTAAATGTATATAAATATTATTTTGTACATTTCTCATGTTGATTCAAAATTATACTCACATCATGATCTTGTTCCAAATAAACAGTAGGCTGATTTTTATGAATCGACATGTTTGGCAATGTGTTGCATATTTCTTTCGGCGTCGATGTATGCAGTGACTGCTGGCCGGATGTTGAAGTTGATGTCTTGTGCTGTAACGTGAATAAAATGAGTTTTTATAACATATTTCTCAAATAAGATAATATTGGTAAGAAAAAAGAAGTCGCACATTGGAATTGTCATTGGTGGACATTTCATAGTCATCCTGAAGAATTGTTGAATGTTGGGTTTTCAACGATGTTCCACTGACATTGCTTGGTTCGGATAGCTTTGTAAAATTGATATTAGAAAAGCTTCTGAAATGATAAATCGTTGTTGAGTATAATGAATTGTTCGAATTTATCAACAGAACTACGATCATTTGAAGAAATAAATGAAACAAATCTTCTTTGTGTTATATGCCTTCCCAAGAAAGTAAGGCTCTCATATAACATCCATTTTTGTCTGGTAGGCTTTCCGGCTCCACTCCTTGTCTCTTGCTCTCGCAGTTGCCTTTCCTTACTATAGCGTTGCCGGAGACGTATCCATCGATTCTTGCACTCTGCAACTATATCATACACAAACAACTATAATCATGTAATACATATAAAACTTAGTAGAATGCAATAATTAAAGACTTGAGACTTTGTCGTATCCTTATAATTCTCTACACTTTTATCATAAAGATATGGACGAGAACGAACCATATCTATTAATAATTCATCACCAAATTTTATATATTTGTTAAATGAGTTTTGATGATTAAATACGTCCAGACCATCATCACACTATTCCTCTTCTGTATTCTCGAAACGATTCGAATAATCACAATGATCGAACATATTTGCTGTTTGTAATAAAATAAAGCTTGTAAAACGTATATGGCATGTGTATAAACGCGCTAAAAGTTCGTAAATACAACCTCAAAAATTCGAACGCTGTGATTGGTTGGCAACAGGCAATAGGCATAGAATTTCCAACGTGATGGAAATTCTGTGTTTATTTCTTGTGTCACGGTCCATTCTGTATTGGTACAAGGTTTCTGGTATGTTGGAATTCCTTGTTTCTATTCCCTATATTTATTTCCTGTTCCTATTGCCTGTTGCCTGGCATTGTGCAAGGGCCTAAATTCAACCCGGTTCAATTAATCACTATATTTTACTATGAATTCAAGCCTTTTATTGGCAGAGACGATGCAATGACGTCATTAATCGCTTTATGTCCGTTTCTACTAGAGACCCTTTATGCTGTGTTCCGATTCCCCACCCGATATTATAGCAGAGAAAAGCCACGTCGCCGTTTTTCCTGTAACGCTTTCTCTAGCCGGTACAGTGGCGCTAACTGGATCCATTTTAGAGCCGGCGGAACTACGTGGCCGGATCCACTTTTCGGTGCCATGGTAAAACGATCGATTGGTGCATGTCCGTGCTAGATCCACAATTATGGATCTAGCATGGACATACATCAATCGGCCGTTTTAATCAAAAATACGAAAATATTATAGATTTGTTAATATTTTATGTTAGCTGCGCGTGATTTATTTTTATTTTAATACATATTATGGACGGTATATGTGTTATTGAAATTATTATAATTATTTTATGTATATCATCTAATGTAAAATATATATGTGTAATGTATATTATATATGTATAATATATGTTATTATATTGAAATATTTTTTTATAAGTATTGGAATTATTTTATATACGCGCACATGTAAAATATTATTTTCGCAAAAGAGAGAAATAAATAATAACTTTAGACTTTAAGAAACTAAATTATTTTAGAGTAAATTGTAAATTGTAAAAATTGTAGTGAATAAAACAATCTTTGTAAAACAAAATAAATTATTGTGTATAGTTTTGTAATCTTTATAATGTTGAGTACGATAAATAAAATAAATTTCTTTCTCTAATACAAAATAACATATGCAAAAAATATTTTTTACCTTATTTATTATTCTTAAACAAAAGCATTTCGAGCAATTACAAATGATATTTGTAATGTAGAAATAAAAAGTTTATAAAGTTTTATGTGAGAATGTTATATGTTATATAAGTATATTGATAACGTTGATATCAATTTTAACAATACACATTTGCTCAAGAGAAAGTGCTTATTACTCTATCGCTTTGAAAACTAGATGTCGAGTCCAAGTTTTCGAAGATTTATTTTCTTTTTTTAAATATTTATTTGTATTTATTAATATTTATTTATTATTAAAAAAATAATGTATAATATTTAAACGTATGATATATTCAAATGTACGATTTATCCGATTTATGTCGCGTTTTGATGCCATATTTTAATCGCATAAATCTTATCAAACCATTATAATTATTTTCAAATCGATAAAATACAAAATAAAAGTTTTAATTTTAATTTTATGTTTATGTATTGTAAATAAGGGAAGATCCTCGCTGCTGGAGAGTCGTCGAAAGCGAGAGCGAGAACGAATGAAGAGCAAGCGAGATGACTAACATAAAAAGTTCCGAAGTCTCTCTCGCGAGACTCCTTGGCTGCAAAATAGAAACTTTCTTGAGTCTCTAGAAATTAGCTAATCAATGCGCTTAATAAGTTTGTCGTACGACAAACGTAAAGCCTGCGGCACACGGTACGGTTTTTCGTACTGATTTTGTTAATTGATTCGTTGCGTGCTGTTTAGCGAAGTATTCTACATGTTCCAATCATAAGAGTGTTACTAGTTTTGGCTTCACACGTGCAGATTATCTTACGTGTTGGGTTAATATTTTAGTTATAAGATTTCTAGAGATTTCAACAAAATTCTTCAAGACTCTAAATATCCTCTAGATAATAGCCAATGATTGCTTATCTAGTCAAGATACGATTCAAGGTATTTATTATGGAAGAATTAATAAAATTTTTTAAATTTTATTGGGCTAGGAAATCTGTCATTTTTAATTAATTATATACATATTCAATTAATATCACCATAATTATAAATAAAATACATAATTATTTATATATGTATATATAACTTTTGTCTTTATATTTATTATTATTTTTATTTTTTGCGTTTTTGTCGTAGTATCGTCTGCAGCTAGCAACAAAACCATAGTGAAATATAGCACCGAACCTATTACCAAAAACTAGCATGCTAGCACGCACAGCAACACGCAGCACATAATATTTCAAGTTGCATAGTCATTATAATTGCTAGCAAAATGTCTCGCATGCGATCTAGTATGCAAAATCGTACCGTGTGCCGCAGGCTTAATATTAGCCTTAAGCCCGTATCAAACTACAGACTATGCATTGAAGATTGAGATTGAAGATTGAAGATTGAAATTTGACCAATTAGAATGAAGAAATGTTAGTTCTTTTTGTTCTGATTAGTCAAATTCCAATCTTTAATCTTTAATCCTCAATTTTTAATGCGTAGTCTGATACGGTCTTTAAAGTCCGTATCAAACTACGCATTGAAGATTGAGATTGAAAACTCAAGATTGAAATTTGATCAATCAGGATACAGAAATTTTAATTTCTTTTGTTCTGATTAATCAAATTCCAATCTTTAATCTTCAATCCTCAATCTTTAATGCGTAGTCTGATACGGTCTTTAAAGTCCGTATCAAACTACGCATTGAAGATTGAGATTGAAAATTCAAGATAGAAATTTGATCAATCAGGATACAGAAATTTTAATTTCTTTTGTTCTGATTAATCATATTCCAATCTTTAATCTTCAATCTTGAATGCGTAGTCTGATACGGGCTTAAGTGTGGTCTTATGTCGTCTTAAGATCTCGTTCAACCAATGAAATGGCCACATAGCATCTTAAAGCCCGTATCAGACTACGCATTGAAGATTGAAGATTGAAATTTGTCCAATCAGAATAAAAAAATTTTAGTCCCTTTTGTTCTGATTAGTCAAATTCCAATCTTTTTAATCTTTAACCTTCAATTTTTAATGCGTAGTCTGATACGGGCTTTACGACATATGAGCATTGGCGATGCGCTATAAGGCTCGTTCTACAATAAGTCGTATGTCGTTAAGCCCGGATCAGACTACGTATTAAAGATTGAAATTTGGCCAATCAGGCTAAAAGGAACTAAAATTTCCTTGTCCTTTGGTCAAATTTCAATCTCAATGCATAATCTGATACGGGCTTTAGTCGTTAGCAAATTGACCAATGACAGTCGATTATTCCGAGAATATTCGATTATGATTGATCAATTTGCTTACGACTAACGACATAAGGCTTATTGTAGAACGGGCCTTATTATAAATTTTTAAGAGCCGAATTGCAAAATCTGGCTGTAAGTGTAAAATTATTAGTTATACAAAAAAACATTTTGAATGCGGTAGCATTTATAGAAATAAGAGAAAACATTAAATATCAAAAATTGTTTAACATAAATTATTTAGATTAATATAAAAACTAGTTTTTAGTATTTCTATAATATTTATCATTTAATATTATTTACATTTAAAATAAATAGAGTAATGGAAATTTGAATATGAGCGGGAGTTGACGAAAAATGCCGGACTAATCAAAAGTAGCCCTCTTATGGCCAGTCTCTTATAGCGTCTTCTATTGGGAAAAACTCGCTTGCACTGACAGCACTGAGTGCTTGAAGCGTATTTCATTGGTAGTATTAGTGAGTATGTTCTGAGTGCTGCACATTTCATTGGGAGTGCAAAATGCTTTCAGTGCGCACTGAGTGCGGTAAAAGTGATCTGAGTTTAGAGGCCGGGGCCACCTCAGTGTTACACTGTTTGAATTTGACACTGTTCACTGCTGTGACAAGAAATATGGACTTATTTTTAGCAAGCAAATTTTTAGAATCTTTGTCTTCATCAAATGAAGATGAAATTCTGTTACTTATTGCAAACACGAAAAATGTGAAGCCAAAAATTATGAATTATGTGGATACTATTCACTTAAAGACCGATGATCAGGTTATAATATTTGATTTTTCAAGGTTATATTTTTAATAACATGTATAGGGCCGGTTGTTCCAACTTCTTGGGAAAATCACACTAACTGATAGGTGGCTATCTTACAGTTAAAGTATACCTATTAGTTTACCGACAAGTTTCATTTGACATGTTGTTCCATGATATAAATACCTATTGGGTAGTTACCTCGTAGATAAGTACGAAAAGCATTTCCGGTTTGTATAATGCTAATTTCATGTCATTAAAAAGTAAGGTTACATTAATATCATTTTAATATCTATTGATATGTACATATGTTCCCAGATAGCAAGGTGTCGTCATTATAACGTCATTTTTTAGTCACTGGTTACGTCAAATTCACTTTTGAAACGACGTAAAAGTGACGTTAGAATGACGGTCCTAAGTCACAGACCGTTGACGTCATATCTATGACGATAAAATGACAACATTTCTCTAATATAAGATGACGTATAAAATTGGTGAACTTTGGCTACTTCTCAAAATTTACCGTTCATTCAATTGTACAAATCCATTAGATTTTTGACTCTTTATCAAATAATAAACATAGAATAATAATATTTAACATATAATAATAAACATAGAATTATTATAGAATATATTAATAGAATTACAAATGTAATAAATATGATTTTATATATATATATATAAACGGATGATTTTAACTTTTTCGGACATTTATCTGATCGACTTTTAAAATTATCAGTCTAATATCTGAATTCCCTATATTGGGATTGCATCAGAAATTAAACTGATAGAAATAAATACATTTTTAATCTCCTGCCAGTTGCTCGAAGCTTTATATAATTTTCATGACTGAAACTCAAATGCGAGATAATGCGCATCGCGCGTCGCATAGCGGTAAATAAACGAACTAGCGGCTGAAGTATGAACTATCTTTCTGTAAAGTTTTGAAATGTTGCGCGCAGTAACATTTTTCATGAAATATTAAATAAATAATAATTTTCGATATAGATAAACATGCACATCAAATTCAATTATTAATATTAAATAATATTTCATAGTTTTGTAATATAATAATACCGTATTTTCAAGGATTTTGAACAGAAAGTCATGTAAACTTTATAAATATCATAAAATATTTATTATTTTCCATGAATAAGATAATTTTAATATTGATGTATTTTAATAACATTAGTTAATTGATCAGTAAATAACCTTAAAAAGACGATTAAATGACGTTATTTCTGTGACGGTAATACGTCGTCAAAAATATCACGTCTGTGTTACGTCATTATTTAGTCGACTGACGTCATATGACGAGAAATGACCTTAAAATGACGTTATAATGACGACACCTTGCTACCTGGGTTGATTGTTGGAGAATCGGAAAGAAGTATAGAAGAGAGTATAGAAGAGAGTATAGAAAGTGTTAAAAAAATAATGAATTTCATGTATAAAATATATTTTTATGTTTAACGTATTCAAATCTTATTTGATTCTTATTATTGTGCTATACATGAAAGCAACATTATTTTATATTTCTACTTAACTTATCTTTATCTTATCCTTATCTGACATTTTATATCTATTATTGCAAGAAATGCAAAACAGATTCGTATTGTCATAACTGTTTCGTACAAAATTACAAGATGTAAATATTTGCATAGATACGTGGAATGTTTCTATCCTTATCTGGATGTTTTTAAAAGGGAAAATAACAGTCTAATCTGACGAATAGAATCCCACTCGGCATGTAATATTTCTGATACATTGCTGCAATATTCCATTTGAAATATTACACCTTTCAACAATATTACAGAAATATTTCACGACCGTTTCTGCAACATTTCTGCAATGTTTCAATGTCCGCAATCATTTCAAATGCAACCTTGCTAAAAGATTTCAGCAATATTTCGGTAATATTAGTGAAATATTTCTGAAACATATTCCAAGTAGCAAACTGACGTCATAATGACGGTAAATTTTGGTCACAAAATGACCACTTAGATATCCTAAGTTAGGTCTCATGAGACCCGAAAATGATGTCGATATGTCACATCCGAGAGGTCATTTTCTGATGTTTGTTTGACGGCAAAACTAAAATCAATTACAGTAATAATATATAACAATATACATTAATGTGATATATATTATAGATAAATTTAAATAATTTAATTTATAAAATTAAAGATTTTATTTATATGGAAGTTAATCTCTGTTTTATATTTTGAGCAGATAATAACGAACGATTTTCACTGATTCGGACAGAAATTGTCCGAATAAGTGAAAATCGGACATTTATCTGTCCGATTTTCTAAAAATCAGTACAATATCTGAATTTCCCGGTACGGAAATCTCATCAGAAATTAAACTGGTAAAAATAATTATAATATTATTAACTGCGTTTTGCAGGCTTTATATACGCTCATGGCAAAAATTTGAATACGGGTATAAACAGTGAATAGCGCGCCGCATAGCGGTAAGCAAATAAACTATAACCTTAATACTAGTTACAAAAGGACTTTCTGAAAGATTTCAGAAATATTGCAAATGTAATATTTTAAAAAACATGATACAGGTACATTTTCGAAATATTTCGGATGCAAAGTTACAATTGAAATATTAATGAAATATTTCTGTACCATTTCCGAACATTACAGTATTTCAGCAATATTACATGCCGTGTGGGATAATAAAAGATTATTTATTTACAATTTAATACGTAAAAAAGAGTAAGTTGATATTTATTCATATATATTGTGTATTATGGAAAATATTTAAATAATCTAATAATTCACATTTCTCATCTGCAGTTACATTTAAAGCCATGTCCATAAGTAAAACAGAACATAAATGTCACAATATTCTCAGTAATATGTGAAACATAACCAAAGATCTTCACTTTACCTGCTAAATAGAGATCTTACTCGGTGGTTGGAATACAGAGTAAAATTATCTCTTGGTAATAACAATTTAACCCATAGGTAAACTTTACCAATAGATGAAACAACAGATATTGATATTTATTTAATGGGTGATTGACGGGTAAATCTACCAAGAATTTGGAACAACCGGCCCATAATGTGATAACATATGTATGACTTCCGCTTGTTTTCTCGGTGAGTGAACATCGTTTCTGAACTCTGAGTTTTTGGTGTTAGCATCAAAGAATATTTTCGCGAGTTATCTGCTTGACTCTGTACATCATTCGTTCTGTGTACATTGTTACAAGCTGCAGTCTGAAAGTGACACTGAGTGCGGAGTTGCCGGCCTTGCTCCGGTTTGCTCTGGCTTGCTCCAACTTTTTGCCTCCACGTAAGTGTGGTGTCGGCCATACTATCTTTCCAGGACATTTACTGCGAACAAGACCCATACACGCATTTAACACAACACGTGCAATTTATTCATCTCCAACTATGGATCCAACTATGGATTTTGCCATCGACGACGCTTTAGAAAAGGCTACCCGGGACCCGTCCCTACCTAAAGAGGAATCTAGCAATGATAACGTTGTTGATAGGGTTCGAGGTATCATTTATCGAAAACGTAAAAGAAGCCAGTCTTCTTTATTGAGAAGCTCATTTCCTCCTAAAAGATCAGCATTGGATATTCATGGAAAGGAAGATCCTCGGCTATTAAACAAATATGGCTTAAACATTAATCCTCCATTTATTGTTCACATAGAAAAAACCATAAATAAACCTCCTTTTTCCTCTTCCACTCAGGTACAGGATTCTGAGGCCAAAGAAAATAACGAAAACGTAAACACAGACATCGATGACCTTGCCCTTGTCTCATCTAATTTTGACCGAAGATCGAACCCCGGCTCTTACGGTATCATCGCGTTTGGTAAACGTATAACCAAATATATTGACCATTTCTTATCTGCTTTTGACCTGAAAACGATAGGGAAAAATAAGTTCTCTGTTACTTTTATCGATGGCAATTCTGCTAATAAATTCTGTGATGTCTTTAACGAAAAATGTAATAATATTTTTCCTAGAGAAAAATGGATAGCATACGTGCCTAACCATAAAGTCATTAGGCAGTTTATTATTCGGGGAGTCGATGACGACGATTCTCCGGATAAGTTAATCAGGAATATCCGTCCTCCTCCTGATTGGAATATTTTATGGCAACCACCCTTCGATGCCTCTAGAATGAAGAAACCCTTCCGTAGTCAAAACAAAGATAACACTTATACTACTAAATATATAGATTCTGATTCTTACATAATTCGTTTCAGAACAACTACTGTACCTCCTTCGGTAATATACATGGGGAAAAGACTCCACCTGGTTCCTTTTGTTGAGAAGGTTAGAAGGTGCCAGAAATGCCAAAGGTTCGGTCATGTGGCTAGAATATGCCAAACTTCGGATATGAACGCAGTCTGTCAGCGCTGTGGTAAGCTCGTTTCTTCTCGTAGTTGCAATAATAACGTCAATGAGACATGCACGGCTGAAAAACCGTCTTGTATTAACTGCGTGAGACACAAATTGCCGGATTCTGCCGCAGAGCATGAAGCCTCTTCCAACTCTTGTCCCATATTCCAGAAACAAAGAAAACTCAAAAAAATCATGGCATACCACAATGTGTCATACTCAGAAGCCTCCTCAATGCTTGAAAGTAACAATTATCAACAACAACCTTCTGAATCACATACTTCCCTATTTCCCCCATATAGAGTCCCTCTTCCTACCTTGGGGGAATATATTCCCTATGCCCTCCCTAAGTCATATGCGGACGCTGTTGTCAGGGATAGGAACTCGAACTTTAGCTCTATCCCAACGGTAAAGGAAAGAGGTTTCCCTATATGCGATCCTCAAAATACCATTAACAATCGACTTAAGGCGATGCCTCCCCCCAAAAAGAAAATTGATGTCAGATCGATACAAAAAGATTACAATCCCCCTCAAATCAAATCTAATACAGTTCCTGTAGCTAGTTCTTCTAATACGTTTTCTAATTTTCCTATTGCTGCTAACCCCAATAATGAAATATATAGTAAATGTAATTCACTCTCATCTCATTCGGAAATCTTAAACAATTGGATTCAAATATGTCAAAGTAAATTCTCTTCAATCAAATCCGTTCATACAGATATTCTATCGCAAATGGGAAACCTCCTCCTATTCCGGCTGCAGGAAACATCTTAAAACTGTTCCATGACTAACATCTTACAATGGAATTGTCGATCTTTGAAAAGAAGAATTCCCGAACTTACATTCTTGCTTGACAAGTATAAAATTGATATAGTAACACTTTGTGAAACAAGGTTAGATGAACAATATCGCCCAACATTAATAATTATGATATATATTCTTGCGATCGTAATCGACATGGAGGTGGGGTTGCAATACTCATTTCCAATAAACTTAGATTTACACGAGTTACAAACGATAATATTAATTCGTCCTGTGACCGCAATAATATAGAATACATCCTGGGCAATGTTTGGCTTGGACTTAAAAAATTCATATATACCCAGTAAGCAAAATGCGCGCAATATGCTAGCAGATTGGCAACAAATTTCCTCAGCTCTTGCTAGCAATTTGGCATCTGTTATGTCCGCATTAGGCTAATGATCTGCCAGCAGAGGATGCTCACAGAATCTGAGAGCAGATTGGCAGCAGAAACCGAGCAGGATCTGCTAATATGATTTGACGTCAGACTGATGGCTGAAACCGAGCAGGATCTGCGCGCGCGCAAACTGACGGCAGATTGGTAGCAGAAACCGAGCAGAATCTGCAACTTTTGGCCATTCATATAAAATGGTGCATTTAAATGAATTTAAAGGATCTCTAAATTAAACTGATAAAAATAATTAAAATGTCATTAATCGCATTTTGCAGGCTTTGCATGACAAGAACTTGAATACGGGTATAGAAAGTAAATAGTGCGCCGCATAGCGGTAAGCGAATAAACTATACTATTTCAATAAATTATATAAATGGCTGAAAGCTGCAAATTCTGCTCGGTTTCTGCTACCAATTTGTCGTCAAATTGCACGCGCGCAGATCCTGCTCGGTTTTTGCTATCAATCTGCCATCAGATTGCGCGCGCGCAGATCTTGCTCAGTTTTTGCAACCAATCTGACGTCAAGTCATGTTAGCAAATCTTGCTCGTTTTCTGCTATCAGATTCTGTGAGCATACTTTGCTTTGTTTTTGGCACCAATCTGTCGATTTAATCTGAAATAACAACTTCTGTACCAAATTTGTATCTTTTTTGCTAACAATAATTGATAGCAGGCACTTGGCATGATTTGCTTTCGACAGACTTGGCTATCTGGATATATGTTCTCTTTATAGTCCCCCTCGTGGCGGAAGCCACCCTCACACAGATCCGCAGGCCTGGCTCACTCTTCTTCAATATTGCGCTAACTTTAATCCCGTAGTCATCTGTGGTGATGTAAATGGGAAGAGTGCACTTTGGTCACCTAATATATTCAGCCCTGATCCCGAGGGACTAAAATTGGAGGGAGCAATCTCTCAGCTTAATCTGTCGTGCCTTAATGACGGTAATTATACCTGGTCTTCGCTAGACATATCAGCCACTTCTGCCCTTGATATAACTCTTGTTTCTTCATCCACGGCTGCAAAGTGCTTCTGGGATGTCCTTGGAGACAATTATGGAAGCGATCATTTTCCCATCATAATTAATATAAATATAGATATCACTAATACCTGCAATAGTCCATCCTTTGGCCATCCCTCATTTACGTTAGCTGGAGTAGATTGGCAAGCATTCCAACTGGAATGCACCAAATTTGTAGACCGGGAGTACAGGTTTAGTGGTGATTTGAGTGGAGACTACAATAACTTAATTGAGGCTATTCATGGCTCACTGACTAGGGCTGGAGCTAGAGAGCTGCCTGCCAATGGCGTCAGGAGAAAACCCCCTACTGTTTGGTGGGATGACGAGTGTAGGGACATCATTTAAAAAAAAAATCAAATTTTTCATAGATTTAAACAATCCCCCTCATCTTCAAGTCTTTCGGAATATTTAGAATGTAGAAAACAAACAAAAAAATTCTTTGTAAGAAAAAAGAAGCTAGTTTTCCGCGATTTCTGCTCCTCACTTAATATGGTATGGTATGGTATGGTCTTTATTGACTCCCCAATGGGGTTGCAATCTTATACACTTCCAAACTTACAATTTTCCAATACAATCAATTTTCCTTACATCTATACGCTTTTTCTTACCACTAACGCTTTTTACACATCGCTCTCCCCTTTTACCCTCTCTCTCGCTTTCTCCTCTCGATCCTAACCCCTCTCTTTCTTCCCTCGCTCTTATTTCTAACGCTTTCTCTCTCACACACACACCTATCTTATCCCTATCTTTATCCCTTCTTTTCCTTCTCCTTTTCTCACTCCTCACCCTCGTTGTCTCCCCTCTCTATTCCCCTTTCTCCTTCTCCTTCCCCTTCCGCCACTCCTCCTTATCCTCCACAACGAGGTATATGGTGGGATGGGACCCGAGCGGAATCGAATCTGGGACCTGATACTTGTCAGCCCGCGACTCAACGCTCTAAGCCACTCATCGCCCCACCTCACTTAATATGAATACTCCTATAACTACAGTGTGGAAATACATCAGAGCTTTTTCTAATAGAAATTCAAATAATCCCCCGCACTCTTCTATCTCTGTGGAGTCATTTACCGAAGCCTTCAACAAGCTGTCTCCTCCAATTCTTACACCTGTCCCTAATCTCCAAAACTTTATTTCAACAATCCATAACATCGACACTGACGTAAATAAAGAATTTCTTCTCACTCCATTTTCTAAGTATGAATATAATGAAGCAATCTCTACTTTAAAAGTTAGATCCTCTCCCGGTCCTGATCTGATCTCTAATAGGATAATAAAAAAAATTTCCACCAGAATTACACATCTATATTCTGAAATTGTTTAATCTAATGTTTAATAAAAGCATTTTTTCTCAACAATGGTCGGAATACTTTGTTGTATTTATTCCTAAGCCAGGCCGCAGAGATTCTCTCAGACTCATCTCTCTTGCTAACAACCTCTTAAAATTATTTGAAAAACTTATCTACAAGAGAATTGAATGGTGGGCGGAGAACAGTTTGATACTGTCTAATACTCAATTCGGTTTTAGAAAGGGGCTATCCTGTATGAATATTATTGCCACTCTAATTACAAATATTCATATTTCTAATAAATCCCAAAAATATACGGGCGTAGCATTCCTGGATATAGTTGGAGCGTTTGACAGGATCAGACCGGAGATTCTTATAGCTCTTTTGGATAAATATGGTCTTCCTCCTAAAATCCTTAAATTTATTAATTCGCTTGTTGCTCATAGAGATCTCATTGGCTTCGCCGCTGGTATTAACTTGCAAAATCGAACCACTATTATCTGCCTTCCACAAAGCTCCATATTGAGCCCTTTATTATTTAATCTATATATAGCCCTTTCACACACAGTGTTGCCAGACGAAGTAAAGATACTCTATTATGCTGATGATATTGCAATTTATTGCTCCGATCGACAATTGGATGTTATCAATAATCAACTTAATACTGCACTTGACAACTTATTTCAATATTTCAACTGCTTGGGACTTGAGATTTCTCCCTCAAAGTCCAACTATATGATCTTTTCCACTCTTAAACCTCGTAATCTCCGCATTCTGCTAAATAGATGCAAATTCACTCTAAAAGTTGATAATGAGAATATTCCGTTTTCCATGGCTACTAGATTCCTGGGAGTGGTCTTGGACTCAGAGCTCAAATGGAGGGCTCATATCAATTACCTAAAAAACCGCATAATATCTAGAATTAATATTCTAAAAGCAATTTCAGGTATCCGATAAGGCGCTCATCCCTCGAACTTAATTACTATTTATAAGGGATATATAAGACCGCTGTTGGATTGGGGCTGCCAAGCATTTGCTCCTTTGGAGGAATTATCTTACTTAAAGGCTAGTCGCTTACAATACGCGGCTCTCCGTGCGGTCACAGGACTTATGATAACCACCCCAACTAACGTCTTGCTGGACATCAATGGCGAATACCCTTCTGGAGTCGCGTTGGTTGAATCTTACTTTGAAATTCCTCTCAAAGGTTATGTCTCGACAATCGCATCCCCTAAATTTAGTGATCTCGGAGTTCCTAACCCGACCTGAAAACGAAAAAAACAACGTTTGTTACTTGATGGATGTTTATCTTGCACACTTCAACCTTTTCGAACAAATCATGCACTTCCGGCTCCCTGGTTACCTTGAGTTCCTGTATGGGAACAGGCACCTCGATCCTATAATTAACACTGACTTGGGTTTCCAAATTGGGGGCACCGATATGACGGATGTTAACGACATTTTCAACCGCCTCTCAGCTCCTTTCGAGTTTAACGTAACGTACTATACTGATGGCTCTCGCGCAGAGTCCGGCAATGTGACTGGATACGCTGTGTTCTCTCCGGAGCTCGGCTATGAATACAAAGAGAGAATCAATAATTATAACACCATCTTTGAGGCTGAAGCTTTGGCAATTCAACATGCAATCAATTCCATACTTGATAATAAAATAAAAAAGTCGGCTATTTTCTCCGACTCTCTGAGGGTGTTATCTAGTCTCTCGAACCCGGTAACAACGAATAAATCGCATCACGGGGTCTTCCAAATCAGAGACTCTCTTTTGAATGTTCTAAGCAATCACTGGAAATCCATATTATCTGGATACCTAGTCATAGGGGGATATACGGTAATGAGAGGGCTGACATTTTGGCTAAGGAATCTCTGCATCTCCCTGATCCTCTTCTCTTAAGTAAGTGCCATTATACCAACCTTTACTCTAGATTTAAATCCCTCTCAAAGAGTAGAGTCACTCGTGTTATCCAAATGGAGAGTCTTCTTAAAGGAACCAAATACTTTGCGCGTAAGCTCGACATTCTTTCACCTCCTTGGTACACTAATAGAAAGATCAAGGAGATACTTTCCAGACCTGTAATCACACTAGTGTCAAGACTGAGATCTAACCATACTGCAACTATGGGTCATCTTTGGAGAAAGAGTATCACTGACTCTTCAGAATGTCTATGCGGGCATTCTTTTCAAGACTTGAATCACATCTTCTTTGGTTGCCGTAACACATCTGACAGCTCTAATTTACTCATCTCTGGACTAAAAAAAATCAACCCCAACATTACACTAGATGTACAGACACTGGCTTTCACTAGCGACACTAGAGTATATCATCTCTTGCACAATTTCATCAGGAGTAATAACCTATCCATATGACCAATTGATTTACAGCAGTATCTAGTTGATGGTGTATGGACGAATCCGCTTGGAGGTCTTTTAGCCAATACGAAGAAGAAGAAGGAGAAGATAACATATGTATATATACAGGGTTTCCCAGACCACTCGTACACCCCTTTTAAAATGAAAATAAATGGCTTTTATCAAAAATCGCGAACATTTTTTAAGTAAATCGGGTATGCTCTATCGAACGGTGATATTTTCAACTTTTGATTCCGACGGGAAATACGCCATCCGGACCGGAAGTTGAATTTTTTGAGGGAAACATAGTACTTTTTATTACAGATTCGAATCGTACGTGAAAAAATAAGGAACTTTTGTATCAAACGTTTTTTCTGAAAGTGCCTCTATCAACCATAAAATTGACCTTGAAAGTAACTGTCATTAGTTATATCATTATATACAGGGTGTAACTAAACAAACGCATATGGACAACACTATCAGATACAGAACAACAATTCAAATCGAAAAGTCCTGAACCATTTTTTGATCTGAGCTTTCTTTTCGTTGTTATGTGATGTTAAAGTTAGCTAATCAGCGCCTGTCTATACACCAGAAAGCCGTCTCGCTACTCCGACCGCCGTCGTATCTTCTCTGTTTTCCGTTGTAGACAGGCGTTGATTAGTTAACTTTAACATCATATAACAACGAAAAGAAAGCTCAAATCAAAAAATGGTTCAGGACTTTTCGATTTGAATTGTTGTTCTGTATCTGATAGTATTGTCCATATGCGTTTGTTTAGTTACACCCAGTATATATTATATCATTATACAGGGTGTCCTAGATCATCCGTACACCCCTTTTCTTTCAAAAACATTTTAGAGAAAAACATTTTGAACAAAAATTGTATGGTTTTTAGGGGACATAAGATGGTGTCATTGGTTTGACCTTGGATGGCATCGTTAAGGTCAAGTCAAGGACACCTTTAATTTCTTAAATGGAATCCCCTATTTTTTATTGCATATTCTTATAGCTTATGTCGAGAGCTTTCCAAAATACTATAATAAAGTATTTTTTCATTAGGTACTTTTTGAGTTATTTTATATTTTAATCTGACATATTTTGATATAAAAAATAAAATATCTCGTAAAATATTCAGTTTTCGATAATCTTACCGTAATACTTTTATGTACAGAACAATGAGACAAATCAATTAGTGTAAAAAAAAATAATTGTTTTTAAGAAAAAGTATGTAATTATTTACAATGTATTTTTTAAAACAATTATTTGTTGTTTTTTACACTAATTGATTGAGAACAGACTTTGCAGTCCTTCCTAACTCCTGTTAGAATATTGTGTAGCTTTCCATTCAAGCGGATATCTTCGGAATCGGAGGTTGAAGTCGAGGCTCGATCGCGTGGCTGGCGAAAATCTCCAGTCAATTGGTGGACTAATGTTTTCAAATATCGCAAGTGATTAAGCGGCTGTTCGCTTTTCTGCTGTTTAGTGGCTTTATATAAAATATATGAATTTATTGAACAAATTTCTAAACCCCAAAAAAACAGTTTACGCCACCATTTTAGCGATTTTCTTAAGAAACAGTACGTTGATGCATACTGATCTGCACGATCGACACCGCCCATATGTTTGATATAATCTATTACTACGTTAGGTTTCTTGACGGTCACTTCTACTCCACCTCGTAAAATTCGTTTCACAGGCGTCATTCCTGCATTGTTCCAGTTAGTCAAGCATGTGACAACCCTCTTGTCCTTCCATGCTAAAACTAATGTATTTCTTTTCCGGTATGCTACTGTTGATTTTTTTCCGAATTTTGTTCTTTTTATTTGTTCTGGTATACGCTTTCTGTTTGTTAAGATAGTTCCTGTGAGGTGGCATTTCAATTTCAATAATTCTTCAGCCAAGATATAGCTCGTATAATAACGATCAGTGAACATATGATATCCTTGAGCACCAGGTATTTTTTCCAGCAGCATTGTATAAAGATGTAATGGTATTCTCGTTGATACCGGAAGGTCGGGCCTTATCAACTTGTCCGTTGTCAAACTTCCATAATAAGGAAGAATGCCACAGATGTAACCGGTACTTGAGTCTGCCATCGTATAAACTCTAATACCCCATTTGGTTGGTTTCTTGGGATTGTAAGTAATAAAGGAGATCCGACCTTTGAACTTGATCGTAGATTCATCCACACAAATTTCTCTTCCCGGTGTAAAATACTTTAAAAATTTTGAATTTATATAATCAAGGAAACAGCCAACTAGCTGTAAGCGTATTCGTGGTCCTGCATCTTGTCTTTGGATTGTTTTTAGATGAAGCATCCAAAAAATCTGATTGAATCTATCTCTCGTGAACTTGTTCGAATAAAAAGGAATGTAGCTGACATCATTGCGTGACCAATATTCTTGTAAATTTGCCAACGGCATTGTCCCCATATTTATTATAACACCAATAAATGCCCACATTTCTTCGATACTTACATTCCGCCAATTTCGCCATATCGAGTACGGTGATAATGTCTTTCCTTCTAACTTTTTTGTAGCATAATTATTAGTTTCAATAACTATTTCATTCACCAGTTCATTAGTAACAAAGAGTTTAAAAAAATCCAATGGTTCTTTCTTATCTGGTGGTACGTGCGGCCCTGCAGTAGTGTCGCCGGCTATGAATGGTATTCTTGACGGTATTTCTTCAGATTCAGTGCAACTAATCCATTCAGAACTGTCCGATTGTGAGTCTTCTGTAGTATCAGTATCGCTGTCACATTCACTGTCTATTACTCTGATCTTTCGCCTTCTTACACCTCTTACTTCGTCACTATCGTCACTACTGCTGTTATTCGCTGTATCGTCAAGCTCTCTGTGTAGAGACGTAACTTCCTCGTCAAGCACCGTGAAATTGAACTCATCTTCACTTGAACTTATTTCAGTATTACGTTCCATGTTTTTAGGGATCAAAAACTTTAACTTTAGTAGTCTCTCTGCCACGACTGTCAGGTTCGAACTAATGCCGAAAACGCAGTCCGGGTCCTGGTTGCGGACTAATTTCAGATAAGAAAGTCTTATCTCCATTTGAAGGGGTGTCATTTTACATTTCATAAGATTATACAGAAAGAGCGTAGGAACCCGCGTCGAAGA
This sequence comes from Formica selysi, assembly GCA_009859135.1. Taxonomy (NCBI): domain Eukaryota; kingdom Metazoa; phylum Arthropoda; class Insecta; order Hymenoptera; family Formicidae; genus Formica; species Formica selysi. The sequence goes on from CM020812.1 coordinate 7,475,970, forward strand.
AACTAAACGTAAACAGTTACTGCCGCGCATCGAGTTACCGCAGCAAACCAAGTGGTGAGCGAGAGTCACCTCTCGAGTTGCGGCATCAAACCACATGGTGAGTGAGAGTCACCTCTCGAGTGCAAAGGGTTAATATTAAACAAAATTAATGTTAACAATTAATTGCCAGATAACACATGTATGTCCTCTGGAAATCCAAAGGACATCTAATATAATAGACAGGACAGATATCCTATAGACATCCAGGGGTCATCCAATGGACATTTATAGGACATTAATACTTATTATAATACTTAAGAGTTCTAAATTATATTAAATAGCCTACATAACTGAAAGTAATCATGTATGCGTATTAAATTTTCATAAAATATATTTATAATGATATCTTAAAACGTCCTACAAATGTCCTGAACCGTCCTGGACATATTCAGGATGATCCTGAGGATGTCTTGTGCTGTCTGGGAATTATTACATTAGAAAATAAAATTTGGTATATAACTTGTGGCAAGTGAACAATAATTGTCAATCAATATTAAAATTATTATTTAAATACTAATTAAAAAGTATTGAGAAAGTAAAATATTTAAATGGAAGCATAAATAATTACTCAATATAAAAAAATCAATTAATAGCAAATCTATAGAAAAGGATGAAGTCAAAATCTTTACCTGTTTTATATAATACCATTTTTTCGTCTGCAAAGAACTTTCTTGTCTTTTTTTTAAGGTTATCCCAATAGCTTTTTAATACTTCAGAACTTCGAAATTCAGTTGAAGATGATGTACTATTAAAAATTTGTTCTATTATTTTCCAATATTCGTCCTTCTCTTTAGAAGTTATCGTATCTGATCTTTTATTTTCTATTATCTTTATAATGAGACACTAAATCTATTAATCCTATTTTTTCAGCTTCCGAAAAATTTGTAGCACGTTTGCGTATTTGTTTGTTATTTATGTTTTCTGTGTTCATTATTAATTTTTAATTTTGCAGTTTTTTTTCCAATTATGTTCCTCACAAGTACAGTTTCAACTATACGAGGACGACTCGTACATTAATATTAGATCTACAATTAATAAGCAAATAAACTTAATGATATATAAACTTAATAATATTAGAAATAATATAATAATATAATAACCTAATGATATAAATTAGAAATAATAATATGATATATTACTACTATATTTGACAGCTACTGACAGACACACTTGCAATTCGGAAATATTTTCATATTTGGCTCGCAAAGGTTATGTGTACAAAACATAATACCGTTAGAGCCAATATTAGACCAATCAATGTTCGAGTTTTAGTAAGATTCTAGAGTTATGACATATAAGGCTGGCTCCCCATGCGGCGTAACTTGCGTAAGCGTAACTTGCGCTGACCAATCACATCGTCTCATTTGAGTAAAAAAAAAAAGGGATATGAGAAATGATGAAATGAGACGATGTGATTGGTCAGCGCAAGTTACGCTTACGCAAGTTACGCCGTATGGGGAGCCAGCTTCAGTAGCTCCATAAAGTTAGCCGATCAACATTCACTTTTATAATTTTTTTTTTTTACGAATCGTTTGTTGGTCGTTTGTTGGTGATTGTTGGCCTAATTACAACGTTTGTTGGTTAATATTTTTTTTGAAAATACAAAAACAAAATTTTGTGTGAAGTTAGCCGGAAAGATATTATTTTTGTTTCAAACTTCCCTGCCGAAAATGGTCGATTAAAACGGATTAAAAAAAATGTAATCCGAATCGATCGGGATTTCTGCACCGAAAATGCGGTATTAAAACCGATTGAAAATAGTCAAATCGAATTTAGTACGCTTCAGGCGAGGTTAATGTTGGATGATATATCTCCACCTCAATGCGAAATTATGCGATTTCATAAAGTTATAATTAAACCTGTTTTAATGCAATTGAATTGGAATTTATCATAGTCAATCCATAGGTAAAAATAATCCCTTTTAATAAAAAATTTTATCATTTTGCAGATGGATCATTTTGAAGTCGGATTTGCTGTTATCATGAGTCACAATTAATTATTGAATCGGTGTTTCTGCAATTGAAACTCAGTTGTTAAAAACAAATATACGAATTCTCCGCAGAGGGTCCGCCTTATATCCCCGCTTGACGGCTTTCTACTTCCAGGTTGGCTCGCTCGACCTTCGCCGCGTAGCGGCGCCGCCCGGAACTACGCGCGGACGCGCGAGCGCGCGTCCGCCAAGTTGCGGGTCGCACTATTGTATCGCGGATTGTGCTTAATGTGATGACCTACGGCAGCCACAATATCCATTCGATTATTCGTGTTTATTTGGATTGACAACAATATGGATTAGAATGTAATGATTTCAGATTGGAAATAATCCGCGAAAGCGATATTAAAACCGATTATAGTTCGTTCGGAATTAAAATCGATTACTTTTTAATCCGGGCGCGGATTGAACCGATTAAAACCGATTAAAACCGATTAAAACGGATTATGTTTTAATCGGTTTTAATCGACCATTTTCGGCAGGGAAGGGTCAATAATGATTGTTCCATAGGAGATATAAAGGATTGTTTCTTAAAAGAATAATTGTATTAAATTTATATCTGTAACAAGAAATATTTGAAAAAAAAATTTAGATAACTTACTTATTAGTCAAGAATTTTAATTCATCTCTAATATTTTCTAATACTAACAAGACTAATGATTTATTCAGTCGAAATCGCATTTTAAATTCAACGTCATCCAGTTCCTCAAAATAATTAACACGTTGTTTAAATCTTCTTTCTCTTCTGATTAATAATTCTTCGATATCTTCGTCATCTGAAGATGACAGTATCAAGTTACGTGCCATATTTGAAATTATAGAAAATGCTAGTTATATTTCTTAATCACACCTCAATTACTTCTAAACGGCCAAAATTGGCCGTTCAATATAAACTCAGTTTATATATATTTAAACTTGGAGCAAATAGTTGGTAGAAACCAATATTCAAGTTAACTTAGGTTAATCGAATATCACTAGAGATTATCTTCTTAAACCGTGTTGGTAGAAACGGGCATGAGAGCGATTAAATCTGCTACATTCGAAAACGCTATTACTGTCGGTCTTGGTCAGTGAACTCTATACATACTGGAATTAGAGATCCTTATGGCTTTTGCACACAGGACACGGAAATGATTGCCGCGCGGCAAAAGGCGACGCGATAGCCAATCAATTTTTCGCTCTAAAGGAAAAATTGTAAGTTGATTGGCTACCGCGTCACCTTTTGCCGCGCAGCAAACGTTTCAGCATCTTGTGTGCAGAAGCCATTAAACAGAGATCGGACAATGTGCCGTCGTGGAGTAAAACCGGATATGACGTTTTTGATGGCGGTTTATTTTGATTGTTGAATAAATACAAGAATATGATATATATTTTTCGTTTGAAGTTAACGTGAGTAATGAATATTAAAACACGTATTAAAAAAGGTTACAAACAAATATATTTCATCAGTTTTCCTGTGTTAATATCAATTAATAATATGAATTGACTATTAAAAAATATATTGTTATAATTACTATTATAGGTTATATTATTATTATTGCTATATTATTACTACATTATTATCATTATTATTAGGCCCTGCGCACAATAGAAAAAATATTAGGAATAGGAATAAAATATTAAATATCAGGAGGAGCAATTTGGAATTATTTTACTTCAAACAAGGGAACGGAATGGATTAACGTATAATGAAATAAAAAAATAAAAATTAGAAATAGTTAATCCATTTCGTTTCCTTGTTTGAAGTAAAATAATTCCAAATTGCTCCTTCTGATATTTAATATTTTATTCCTATTCCTAATATTTTCTCTATTGTGCGCAGGGCCTTACGTTATTTTATATTATACATTATGTATTATTATAAATATAATTTATGCCTTTGTCGGACAGTTATGGTTAGGTCAGTTAGGTTAGCTATATATATCTTTCTCTTGTATATGTCACACTCTTTCGAGTGGGTATTTATTAATAAAAAGAGAACTGGAGTTACATTGATAGAGAATATAGAATATACACAAAATATAATGGTGTATCGGTAAGTACTTTTTTACAAAATGAAATAATTAACTTAAAACAATAACATAAGTTATAAATGTCACATTTGTAATTGTATGAATATAGCACTCTATGGAATCAGCTACTGGCAGATATTTTATCAGACAAAGACGTTTTTTAATAATAGATTTATCTATCATTTATTTGTAAATACAAATACATTTGTAAATCAATACGTTTGTAAATCAATATTAAATTATTTTATTTTTTATATTAAACAACATATTTTTTATATTAAAACAATATTTTAAAAAAGTTATTAAAAAAAACTTTTGAAAAACTCCACAATACACATCTCTCTTTTTTTACTCTACTGGGCAATAAACAAACTTAAATTGTATCTCAAATTATTTTTATTTTACAGTTTTCAATTATTATATTTGTTGTTTATAAATATACATATAAATATCAGTTATATAATATATAGTAATAATATTAAATACAAAAAAGAATATCTATAATAATAAAAAGTTATATATAAATATAATTGTAATATCCAAAATAATACAAATTTAATGAACAAAAACTTATTTTCATATTTTCTATATTCTCGAAACTCATTTCTAAATAATCGTGATACATGATATCACTTTGTATGTCCATGGTATCACCAGTATCATACATTTTTCTCTGTGTAGTCTATGGTTATCGGCAGCTTTCGCGCATCGCGAGCGAGGAAAGTGGAAACTTGACCATCTTTTTGAGCGACGTCGCGCCGAGCCTCGCGACGGATGTGACATTCGGAAAAGTAGAGCTCTCATTGAATATCGCCCATCGCTCATCGCTCATCGCGTCCAGTGTGCGAGGGCCATTAGCAACGAATATCGTTGTCGTTAGCGAGCGATAGTCTTGTTATTAGCAGGTATTTGGAAATCAATGAATAATATGATTACGCCGGTATTACTGGATATTACATAGATTTATTCGTATAAAAGTACAGCTCTTGATTAAGTGCTTACAGCGAAATGATTTTACATGTACGGTGTTAGCTCCTCGTAGACTTCAGATCAAATGCGCGGATTGGAATGCTGTCGCTCTTTATATACTATCAAAATGTAGGCCGCGGGGTGTAAAAATATACAATTCGATGAAGTGGAGACAAGTGGGATTCCGCGTATGCACGCACAGTTTGCAACTCGATATTCGATTCTAAGAACTATATGCAGGTTGCTTCAAACGGACGCCGCCGCCTCAGACGCTTAGCCTTGAAACGCTTAGCCTTGAATAATACATTGGAATGTCTATCTCAATATTTCCAACAGTCCCACTTTAGATTGACATGACTAGTATCCTTACGTACTAATTAATCTCTTTGGTTACACCTAACATTCCCTTTAATTTCTCAAACTGCATTTTGCTCAACGGCTTAGTACATATATCAGCTATTCGTTCTTTGGTATGAACATAGTATAACTCAAACATTTTCTCTTCATAATATTGTCGTACGAAATGGTAGCTACGTCTATGTATTTACTTCTCTTATGAAATTCAGGGTTTTTTACAAGTCTAATAGCGCTCTGGTTATCAATATACATTTTCGGAATTCCCATTTTTGTTTTAACTAAATCTTTCATTAATCTACTGACCCAAATGAGTTTTTGATTGTTTGACTAGCAACAATGTATTCCGACTCGGTTGTAGATAACGCTACCGATCTTTGTTTTTGTGAACCCCAAACTATCGGTGCATCCCCAAGTTTTATTACTAGACCGCTTGTGGATTTCCTAGTTTGCTTATTTCCTGCAAAATCTGCATCGCTAAAAGCTACTAACAATAAATTACTTTTAGTCCTTTTAAACTTGATCCCGTAATCAATCGTTCCCTTAATATATTTAATTATTCTTCTTACGGCGTTCTAGTGTTGTTTGCTTGGTGATTCAGCGTATTGACCCACTGCGTTCACCGCGTAAGCAATATCTGGTCTCGTTACGATGGCGAGGTAAACTGCTCACCGCTTCCTTGTAAAGTACGTTGATAGCTTTCTTGTCATTTTCAGGATTTCGTAGGCTCAGATCCTGGTGTTGATCTGCCGATATCGCCACAGTGTTTGTATCTTCCATTCGAAAACGCTCGATTATCCTCTCTGCGTACCTGGTTTGGCTGACGAACAGCGAACCATCTGGAAAACGTTTTATTTCCATACCTAGAAAAAGACTTAATGGAGTTACGGTTATTTCAATTTTAGGTGCCAAGTACTCCAGAATCTCGTCGATCTTTCGCTCACAGGTTGATGCGACTAGACCATCGTCTATATATATCGGATATATAAGGATTAGTCTCTCTCCGTCATCATCTGATATCCCAGACAGCACACAGATATCTGAAAAATATCCTACAAATATCCTTCAAGGATATTAAGAATATCCATAAAATGTCCATTTTATAACAAATTTAAGAAATTAGGCTCTCGAGTGACATCACAAATTCTAATAATCGCGGGCTAGTAAGAGCCAGAACGCGGATGGCAGTGCGTCAGTTTCATAGAAAATTAAGTTTTCTATGAAACTGAATATGTGCACAGGGCACGAAATTTACTTGGTGTATACCAAGGTTTTTTAAAAATAATCTCAATTCGAGATTTACAATAATCCCTCTTTACCCCCCTGGAAAGACGAAGGCGAGAAAAATATCGGGGCGAAGTCGCTGAATCGGGAATCGAACCCGAGTCTTTCGCTTACCGGGCGACTGCTCTTACCTCTGAGCTATTCAGACCCCACACCACCGATACTTCTCATTTGCCTTATAATATCTATTACTATTAACGCCATCTTTCAGCAGGCGTGAACTAACAAATTTAAGAAATTAGGCTCTCGAGTGACATCACAAATTCTAATAATCGCGGGCTAGTAAGAGCCAGAACGCGGATGGCAGTGCGTCAGTTTCATAGAAAATTAAGTTTTCTATGAAACTGAATATGTGCACAGGGCACGAAATTTACTTGGTGTATACCAAGGTTTTTTAAAAATAATCTCAATTCGAGATTTACAATAATCCCTCTTTACCCCCCTGGAAAGACGAAGGCGAGAAAAATATCGGGGCGAAGTCGCTGAATCGGGAATCGAACCCGAGTCTTTCGCTTACCGGGCGACTGCTCTTACCTCTGAGCTATTCAGACCCCACACCACCGATACTTCTCATTTGCCTTATAATATCTATTACTATTAACGCCATCTTTCAGCCGGCGTGAACTAACAAATTTAAGAAATTAGGCTCTCGAGTGACATTACAAATTCTAATAATCGCGGGCTAGTAAGAGCCAGAACGCGGATGGCAGTGCGTCAGTAAATTTCGTGCCCTGTGCACATATTCAGTTTCATAGAAAACTTAATTTTCTATGAAACTGACGCACTGCCATCCGCGTTCTGGCTCTTACTAGCCCGCGATTATTAGAATTTGTGATGTCCATTTTATGTTCCTAAAATATATAATGGATGTCCAGTATCCAAATATGAAATTGGTGGATCCCTGAAATGTCCAGAAGATATCTGATGGGGGAGCGATGCAGTTGGACACAGTACAATTGGACACAATGCAAATGGACACGTTACAAATGGACACGAGATTTTGCACACGGTTCAATTGGACACAGTGCATTTGGACACAGTAATTTTGGATACAGTAGCTTTTGGACATGTAAGAAAATACGCATCGTTTACTTGGATACCGCTCACTTGGACACTGTTCATTTGGACACCGTTTAATTGGACACCGTTCATTTGGACACAGAAAGACGCACACCGTTCATTTGGACACCGTTCATTTGCCCACCGTTCGTTTGGACACCGTTATTTGCCCACCGTTCGTTTGGACACCGTTCATTTGCCCACCGTTCGTTTGGACATCGTTCATTTGCTCACCGTAATTGTAAAGCGAGGTCCACCCTGCCTACCGGCGGGGTGGGTGCGGGAGGGGGGCCGAAGGCCCCCCTTGCACCTCACCGTGTGTGTGTGTGTGTGTATGTGCGCGCGCGCGCGCGTGCTTCCTGTCTATACATGTACTTTGGTATATTTCAAACTTTTTTTGTTAATAACTTTTTAATAAGCAACGAGCGACGATTAATATAGAAGAAAAAGCTACTCAGAATTATGTCCTTGACAACATATATCAAGGTCAAGGTCATTGGGGCTGGGTCCCCTTTTCGCTATATTTACCTAAAATGTAATAAGAATACTGATTATATTTTTCCAAAATGATTTTTATTTCTCTCCATCTGTTACATATTCAAACAAACAGTACGCATGTTTCTGTGTACAAATGAACGGTGTCCAAACGAACGGTGGGCAAATGAACGGTGTCCAAACAAACGGTGGGCAAATAAACGGTGTCTAAACGAACGGTGGGCAAATGAACGGTGTCCAAACGAACGGTGGGCAAATGAACGGTGTCCAAACGAACGGTGGGCAAATGAACAGTGTCCAAACGAACGGTGGGCAAATGAACGGTGTCCAAACGAACGGTGGGCAAATAACGGTGTCCGAACGAACGGTGGGCGAATGAACGGTGTCCAAATGAACGGTGCGCGTCCAAGTAAACGATGCGTATTTTCTTACGTGTCCAAAAGCTACTGTATCCAAAATTACTGTGTCCAAATGCACCGTGTCCAATTGTACTGTATCCAAGTGAAGGCCACTCATCTGATGGACGTCGAATGGACATAAATTTACAATAACAGATATACAAAACGACTTCATATGGACTTCATATGGACGTGAAACGAACGTGATAAAAAGGGAAATTACACTCGGAATTTTAATTTATATTAAAAAGATAAGATACGTTTATATATAGTATATGTTTTTTAAACATTATAATTAATGAAAGAAAATTTGTATTACATATCACATATTTGTATTACATATCACATCCCAGCAAACACAGATATATAACTGTAACATTGCCATAATGAAACGGAATGTAACAAGTAATATAACGTATTTGTTACATGTAACATTCACGTTAATTGTAATTTCCCACTCATACAAAATTGCAGTTATATAATATGAATATAACTGAAATAATGTTACTGAAATCCTGTTACAGTCATGTAACAATAATGCTCTCGGATGGACTGGTCCGTTGAGTCTGTTTTTTATCGCTGCATTTCCTATACTATAATTTGCACTTATCACATCCTCATCTTTTTTTCACCAAGTTACAAAACCACTCAAGTAGCAAACTGACGTCACAATAACGATAAATTTTGGTCACAAAATGACCAATTAGACGTCCTAAGTTAGGTCTCAGACCCGAAAATGACGTTGATATGTCATATTCATGGGACGTCATTTTCTGACGTTTGTTTGACGGCAAAACTAAGACCAATTACAGTAATAATATTGTTACGTCCAGACTCGAGGAAGGATGAGTCGAAAGAAGGGCGCAACAACTATCTTTAATTTTCCCGAAATTAAACGTCTCGTGGCGTTTGGAATCGAGTCGAACGAACTGACAGGTCTGAAAAGCAGGTAAACGACTGAGTCGCTGTTACGCTGGTTATTCAGACGTTCGTTCAGTGGTCCCTTTTTGGTAAGAGAATTTAATCTCTTTTACGCGGGATGGGACCAAGTGCGATCTTCCGACTAGAGGAATGAGTGGGGGGTTTAATAAAGAGTTAGTTTGATTTTTAAATTAACAAAATGTAAATTTATTCATTTTAAAGTAAATGGTGGATATACATGATTATATAAAAAAAATTAAAATAAAATATTGTTGATTATAATTTCTCGATGAGTGTACGTGTGTATGTATGTGTGTGTGTTAATTCGCGGGTGTTACATTAATACGGAGGACATCAGTCAGAATGCAAGGGAAAGATTCTATCGTTGACATTTAGGTTCTGACTGGTTAATACAATATAAAAATATATTTGATTAAAGGATAAAAACATAAAATCAAAATCAATATGTATAAGTAAATAAGTGTATATGTTAAGAACGGTCAGAAATATAAAATTGGTCGCTCGCATATGTGTTAGATTAAGATCAGGATTTAAAATTTTCTAAGACTTATTACCGAAACGGGTTGATGATTTAAAAGAATGAAACATTCTTCGGAAAGTTTTGATTTAAATAAGAAACAAGACAAAAAAGAGGAAAAGAAAAATTATTCAATTAAACTTACTTTTTTAAATAGTAATTCAGAGGTGGAGGGGTGGCGAATTTGTACGGTGTTTCGCCCTGTGTCTCATGTCGGCAGCCCGATGTTCGATTCGTGGTTGCTCTGGAGATGATGCCAAGTGAGCACACTGGTGGCACAAGTGCCTAACTCGCGAATTACGGTGCAAAAGCACAGAGTAAGACTGCGTGAAGCTGAAGACCGGAGAATAAGTACGTAAGTGATCGTATGTCCCTTCGAGTCCTCTTTTTATATCTCTCTTTTCGGGGTGTATTCTAATTTCTAAGAGTGGGAATCTTCCAAAACTTTAACGAATTAAAATTATGCGAGTGTCCTCATTAGGCGGGGTGTTTCTCCTACTTTTCAAATTTTTACTCATGACGATCGTCGATTGGTGATCAGTTCAGAATCCCTTGAGCTCTAGGTTTCCCTTACGCCCGTGATTTGATTTAGACAAAGTCCAAATGTGACGTCACAGAAGTTTCGTCATTATTGATTTAGTTGTATTCATCGGATATTTTGTGAGAATTTTATTATCTTTTCGTTATCAGCTTTTTATTCCGCTGGAGAATTCCACTGCGAGGGTATCTACTGGTTTTTATTTGTTTTTCGGCGACCGGCGCGGTTTCATCGCGTCTTTCTCACGGTTACTCTTAGATATAGATATTGATAAGTGACTAAATGTTTAAGGAATGTGTCACGCAAGATGTTCTATTTACCGAACGACTCATTTCTATCACCGATCGATTATCATTGCCGCAACTTCGCGGAAAGAAGGAATCGTGGAGTCGCCAAGACGTAACAATATATAATAACACATATTAATGTGATATAATATATTATAGGTAAATTTAAATAATTGAATTTATAAAATTAAAGATTTTATTTATATGGAAGTTAATTTCTGTTTTATATTTTAAGGGGATCCTCAAAGGTCTGTTTTACCGATAAAAACGCAAAGAATGAGTTCAAGTACTAATCTTCTTATTGGCTATACAGAATGAAAAATCCTTTTCTAGAATTAAAGTACTCATAATAACGATGTGCGGGCGCTATAATTTAATGTAAAAAAACCCAAAAAGTTAAATAATTACAGTTTTCTTATCGGCCTCTTGCATCAGGTCGTAACAATACTTATTTAATATAAAAATTCTGCAGTTTGTTCGTGCAAAAGATATAGCGCCCGCATTCAGAATAACATGAAAGAATAATACTAGACTGATAGAAATCAGCTTGGAAGCCTGTGTAAAAAGATTAGTATATGAAATTATTTAGTGTACATGTGTGCGTGCGGAATCGATGTCGAGGAGTAAAACAGAGCAATAGATTAGTTGCCGGGTAGCGTGATAGATGAAGCTGCAATCTGTTGAGCTGACAAGGACAGACATAATCGCACTATCTTTGTCTCTTTGATGTGTGTGAGAGTAATATACATGTACGCACTAACATTACTGCAGTATCTTTTCTCTCTCGATCATACGCTCTGTCTCTTTCTAAGGGCCCGGGCACATAAAAAAACTTAAGCAGTAAGACTTAAGACTTAAGAATTTCAACCATACGGAATTTTCAGCGTAGCTGGAAATTCCTTATGGTTGAAATTCTTAAGTCTTAAGTCTTACTGTTTACGTCTACTTACTAACTCGTAAACGAATTGACCAATTACGGTCGAACAGTAAGGCAGCCATATTGAAACGTAAGCTTAGTAAGTAAACAGTAGTTTACTTACTAAGCTTACGTTTCAATATGGCTGCCTTACTGTTCGACCGTAATTGGTCAATTCGTTTACATCTTAAGTCTTAAGCCTGCGGCACACGGTACGATTTTTCGTACTGATTTTGTTAATTGATTCGTTGCGTGCTGTTTAGCGAAGTATTCTACATGTTCCAATCATAAGAGTGTTACTAGTTTTGGCTTCACACGTGCAGATTATCTTACGTGTTGGGTTAATATTTTAGTTATAAGATTTCTAGAGATTTCAACAAAATTCTTCAAGACTCTAAAAATCCTCTAGATAATAGCCAATGATTGCTTATTTAGTCAAGATACGATTCAAAATATTTATTATGGAAGAATTAATAAAATTTTTTAAATTTTATTAGGTTAGGAAATCTGTCATTTTTAATTAATTATATACATATTCAATTAATATCACCATAATTATAAATAAAATACATAATTACTTATATATGTATATATAACTTTTGTCTTTATATTTATTATTATTTTTATTTTTTGCGTTTTTGTCGTAGTATCGTCTGCAGCTAGCAACAAAACCATAGTGAAATATAGCACCGAATCTATTACCAAAAACTAGCCTGCTAGCACGCACAGCAACACGCAGCACATAATATTTCAAGTTGCATAGCCATTATAATTGCTAGCAAAATGTCTCGCATGCGATCTAGTATGCAAAATCGTACCGTGTGCCGCAGGCTTTACTGCTTAAGTTTTTTTATGTGCCACGGCCCTAATCGCTCGCTCGCTATATACTACGTATCGCTTAGCTTCATGCCCCTCGCATATTCACTTACGCGTTCACTTACGCGTTCACTCGCGCTTCTCTCTCTCTCTCTCTCTCCCCTCCCCTCTCTCCCCCCCCCCTCTCTCTCTCTCTCTCTCTGCTCGTTCATTATTGTATTCTCTTATTCCCATTATTATATCAAGCGACGCGGTAGCGTCGCGACGCCATGTATATATATAAATTTGTTCCAGCTTGTCAACGGTTTGCCTATATACAGGGGCTGCGACGCTACCAAATAGCTTATCCGGAATTTTAGGTCTAATAAACTTTCGATTAAGATATCTTAATAACTAAAGCCGTAATAAAAAATCTAACGGCACCTTCATTATATAATGTGAATACAAGCTTTTGATTGCGACCGGTTCGAATAAGATTGGTGCAGTCAATCCCGAGAAATGATGATCGTATATCAGAATTGTGACATTTTTCGTTCTTCATCATTATCATAATAATAAGATAATAAGATAAGTTTCAGACTCTCACGTACGTATGCTCGCACGCACACACGCAAAGCGATTTTGTCCCTCAAGGCGCATTCATATCGCTCATGTACGATAATTCTTTCGTGTATTACCCTTTTATAAAATCATAATTTTAGAAATTTATAATAAATAAGAGAGAGGGAGAGAGAGAGAGAGAGAAAGAGACAGAGAGAGGGAGGGAGAGAGGGAGAGAGGGAGAGGGAGAGAGAGAGTGAGAGGGAGAGGGGGAGGGAGAGGGTAGGGAGAGGGGGAGGGAGAGGGAGAGGGGGAGGGAGAGGGGAGGGGTGGGAGAGGGAGAGAGAGAGGGAGAAGAGAGAGAGAGAGAAGCGCGAGTAAACGCGTAAGCTAATATGGTAGAAGAATAAAGCTAGGCGATATGCAGTACGTAGTAAGCGAGCGATGACAGAGAGAAACAGAGTAAGCGTATGGATCGAGAGAAAGAAGATACTAGAAATTGCGATAGTTGTTAGTGCGTACGTGTATATTACTTTCTCACGCATGAATTAAAGTTTGCTAATTTATCAATTAATTATTGTATATAAAGCAGTAAGAATATATTGTGATATTGTCTCATTTCAATATATGGAACACAATGCAAAAGATTGCGTTTTCTATTATGCATGTTTGAAATAATTATATTGGAAATGGCGGAACTAAAAATGTCGGTATTATCGACCCTTTTAGTTATGTTTAGATGAGGGCGCTAACCCGTCGGAGTTCGCCCGTCGCTTTAGGATCCCCTTAATAATTAAAATAAACAATAATGTCAATTAACGTGAATAAAGCAACAGTTTTACACAGTAATAAACACAATGCACGAATAATTACAAAGGTATTCAAAAAGCCAAAAGAGAGATTGTCCAGGAACGAGCGGTTGTCTTAAATGCGGTATATCACGAGAAATAGCGGTTATCAAAAAGCGGTGAATTGTATGCGGTTACTCTGTGCGTTCTAAGCGAGTGTGTGTGTGCTCCTTGCGAGCAGGCTCTTTTATATTTTTCGAGCAACGATCCTTGTCGTTGCTCGCCGCCAATAGTTTCACTCCACTTTGCAATGTTCAAATTTCTAACGGGGCGCCGAGTTTAATTGGCCGCCGCGTGAAAATTCGCGTGGATTTTGGCGCGAGATCGAAATTCGCGCAGGCGATAGGCAGGCGGCCTATACGACACGGCCTACGTCACGGCCTCGCGCGTGTCGGTACCGTAAGTCGAGAGCTCAACCGTCGGAGTTGTTTTCGCACTTATTTTGATACTTGTTTGCTACATGGGCTCGGTTATTAACACACAAACTCTGAAAGACAATAACATTAGTCGACCTGTTGGTATTTTTCGACTTTGAAATGAAAGATGTTTTAACAATTTTGCTAAGCCCATGCCGCAATGCGAAATTATATTTAATGTAATTTTTAATGTTTCGATGCGATCACAAACATTCCCGCCCGCCTCGGCACTTCGTGGCGAAATAAGTTCGCGTGCCCAAGAATAGGTGTCGCGAATTGGCCTATTAGGCACGATTGATTCCGGCGTTCGCTTCTGGAATGCGTGATTGAGTGACGCGGGGCGGCGAGCGGGAATGCGGGATATATAGCTCATTCATTATATTAGTTGTATATCGCGTGTTGTGTATGGTTACGCACAAGCGGGTTGTGAATCTGTTTACAGCATTAGTGAATCGAGTGATTTTATGCGAGTGAACGGAATGAAAAATCAAAATGCGTTGGCCGTAGATCATGCAGTTGCGCGTGAGTTGGTGCAGTTTTAAGACGCGATGTTTTATGCAAGATAAGTGCCAGTAGTGCGTGATGACAGATCGAGCCAGATTAAAGTGAAAGTGAGTGAAAAATTGTGTGATGCGAGGGGGTGTACCATGTTGACACAACGACGCTGTTAATGGTTGACACAATGAACTGCGCGGTAAGTAGTTACAATTGTTCTTACATTCTAACGATAATATGTACAATGATTATATGGAGACCGGGAGAGAAACAAAGAGGGGGGTTGAGGCAGTTGTGCGTGGATCACGCATCTTTGATTGGCGGCAACTCGTCGACTCCAGGAAGCAGTACGATCTTGGCGAGTGGTCGAATAAGCTCTGACGTAGGCGTCCTGATGGTCACCACGTGGACGACTCCGTCGTCTCCGGGGTGAAGTTTGACGATCCTGGCGAGGGGCCATCTGGTTGGCGGGGTGGTTTCCGAGCGAAGTAGGCAGAGGGTGCCAACGTTGGGATCCGCCTCGAGTTTCAGCCACTTCGGTCGAGAGGTAAGTCCATGCAGGTATTCTCGCGACCAGCGATGCCAAAAGTGATCCCGCATTTTCTGAATGAGTTGCTAACGGGTTAATGTTGTTTTCTTCGTTTCAGCGAGCGATGGTGCTGGCACGGCGAGCAGGGGCGCTCCTATCAAGAAGTGTCCTGGAGTTAGCGCCGAGAAGTCGTCAGGATCGTCTGACAACGCTTGAAGCGGCCGAGAGTTTAAACAGGCCTCCACCTGAGCGAGAAAGATGCTGAGCTCCTCGAATGTTAATGTGGCTTCTCCGATGACTCGTCTCAGGTGATGTTTCGTGGACTTCACAGCCGCCTCCCAGAGTCCCCCGAAATGTGGTGCAGCGGGTGGATTGAAATGCCACTTAATGCGATCGGAGCTAGTGGCTTGTGTGATGCGGCGGCCGTTGGGCGAGGACGAGCGAAAGAGCTCTCGGAGCTCTCTTTCCGCTCCGACGAAGTTGGTGCCGCAATCCGGATAAACGTCCGTGCAGAGGCCTCGACGCGCGGTGAAGCGGCGGAAGGCAGCAAGGAAGGCTTCGGTCGTGTAGTCCGACACGACCTCGGTGCACGGCCTCGGTGCAAAGGCACACAAATACTGCGATGAAGCCCTTGCATGCGCGGTGTCCTCGCCCTTTGGTTGTTCGTATGAGGATCGGGCCGGCGTAGTCCACGCCAGTGCAAAGGAAGGGGCGCTCTGGAGAGACTCGTCCTCGCGGAAGGTTGCCCATAAGCGGTTGTGGCACAACGGCTCGCCAGCGAGTGCACATCATGCACCGATGTAGCAGCTGTTTAACGACGGCCCGACCTCGCGGTATCCAGTAGCGGAGGCGGATTAAGCCGAGGGTTAACTGCACTTCTCCGTGCAGCGTTCGCTGATGGCAAGATTCGACGAGAAGCCTAGTCAGCCATCGCTCGGTGGAGCGATCATTGGATGTCGCTCGTCGTGCGACAAGATCGCGTGCTTGAGGCGTCCTCCTACCCTCAACACGCCGGTGTTGTCCAAGAATGGACTAAGCTTAGCGAGTGAGCTTCGATTGGCGATAGCGCGGTTGGCCGTAACGGCAGCGATTTCGGCAGCATAATGAAGCTGTTGCACCACTCTGAGCCAGAGGAACAATGCATTGTCGAGCTCGGCTGGCTGGAGCGTTGATGTTGCGTTGCCAGGAGGTAGTCTTCGGGCATCTGTGCGTCGCCACTGAAGACACAAGGCGGTCACTCTGAGGAGTCGGTGCAACGACGAGAATCGGCGCAGGAGTTCGGGCTCAGTCTTGATCTCGGCGGCGATGTTGAACATGGCGGCCCTCGTCTCGGGTAGTTCATCACTGAGAGTCTCCAGGCTCTTGTCCGGCCAAGAGGTCTCATCCTTGCAGAGCCAGGCAGGACCCGTCCATCACAACGGATGTTGAATGAGTTTGCTGGGTGCTATCCCCCGGGACGCGCAGTCGGCTGGATTGTCTCGCCCGGGCACGTGTCTCCATTGAGCGTCCGGCAGCAGCAGCTGTATCTGAGAGACGCGGTTGGCCACGTAGGTCTTCCACCTCGAGGCGTGTCCTTTGATCCAATGCAGCGTTACTTTGGAGTCCGACCAGAGATATACTGGGGCTGTAGAAAGATTGATGCGCGTATGTGGTGGGTAAAACTCGTTAATAATGAGGCCGCGCAAAGTTCCAGGCGCGGTAATGAGATTTGTCTGATTGGTGCGACTTTGCTCTTTGCAGCCAGTAGATGGACCGATGTAGCGCCTCCATTCGAGGTGCGGAGGTACAGGACAGACGCGTAGCCCCTCTTTGATGCGTCGGCAAAGCCGTGGATTTGGAAATTCGACCTTTCGGCTCCGGTTTGGAGCCAGCGTTGAATGCGGACGGGCTCTAGCAGAGGAAGCTCCTCGAGGAGGAATCTCCATTGGCGCGTGTCTGCAGGTGGAAGCGGGGAGTCCCAGTCCTGGCCTTGCAGCGAAGCGGACTGAATTAAGACCTTGGCGCGGATCACGACGGGGGCGAGCCAACCCAACGGGTCAAAAAGGCGAGCGGTCTCTGCGAGGACGCGCCTCTTAGTGAACTCGGTCACTGTTCGTGATTGAATTGCGAATGCGAAGTAATCGTCGCGTGGATGCCATCGAATGCTCAAAGTGAAGTGACTCTCGTCCTCCCAAGTGTGCGGTGTTTTGAGAAGTCGGTGCTCATGCGGAATGCCCTCGAGAATTTCCTCGCGGTTCGCGGCGCACTTTCGCAGCGGGAACCCGCCCGCCCTGCAGAACTCGCGAAGCTCGGACTGCACCAACATCGCGTCGGATAGCGTGCTCGCCCCCGTGACGATGTCGTCGACGTAGCAGTCGCGTCGTAGCGCGGCTGCTCCTTGAGGAAAACGGGATTCCTCGTCATCGGCGAGCTGGCGTAGAATCCGGATTGCCAAAAATGGCGCACACGCGAGGCCGTACATCACGGTGTTTAGTCTATACTCGCGGATGTCACCGGTGACTTCGTGCCGCCAAAGCACGCGCTAATAGTCCCGGTCGTCCGGATGGACGAAGATTTGGCGATACATTTTTTCTATGTCTGCCACAATAGCGAATCGGTGCCAACGCCAACGCAGAATGACGTCAGCGAGCGCGGGGAGCAGGTTTGCGTCGACTAGGAGCTGAGAGTTCACCGATTCACCGGACCGAAGACGCTGCGACCCGTTGAATACGACGCGGAGTTTTGTGGTAGCACTTGACTCACGGAGCACTCTGTGATGCGATAGGTAGCACCTGTTATCTTGGTTCTCGAAGGTTGACGGCGTCCTCACCAGACTCATGTGTTGCAGGTTTTCGTACTCCTGCATGAACGAGCAGTATAGTTCACCGAACTGGGACTCCTGGCAGCACTTTCTTTCCATTGCAGACAGAAGTCTCTCGGCTGGCTTGTGGGTTTCGGTGAGGTTTATTGGAGTGGCGGAGAACAGCAGCCTGACGACGTACCGCCCGTCAGCGGCGCGCTTGTGTGTGCGAATGAAAATATCTTCGCACCTTTCCTCTTCGGTTGCAAGAGAGACGGGAGAAGAGGGAGCTTCTTCTTGCTCCCAGAAGCGGCGCACCAGTTCAACCAAGTCGCGGTCTACGGTGCATTGTAGTGATTTGCGATGGCCGTGCAGCGTTGCCACGCCGTAGCCCCCTGACAGAATCCATCCTCAGAAAGAAGGCGGTCTTCTGTGCCATTGGAGCTTGAGGTCTTCCCTTGCGGAGTCCATCTTCAAAGATGGCAGAGCAGATCTCGGCCCCGAGGAGCAACTCGACGGGCTCAGTAGCCATGTATTCCGGGTCGGCCAATGGCAGTCCTCCGATGTGTGGCCAAGTTTTGCGGTACTTCGTTGTGGAGCCTTGATACGACGAAAAGCGGGAAAGTACGAAGGCGACAGCGGAGAACCTCGCTCCCGTCACCTTTGATGTAAGGCTCAGTGTCACTTTACCGTGAGTTGCTCCAAATAGTGATCCTCCGATTCCGAAGATCGTCACCGCGGAGTGTATTCGTTGAAGATGCAGGCGCTGCACCAGCGATTCGGCGACAATGGATACTTCGGATCCCTGATCGATCAGGACGCGGATGGTGTGAGGCTCTCCGTACCGATCTGCGACAAGCACTCGCGCGGTCGCGAGGAGAATGGCCTTGCGATCGTCGGCCCTGTTAACTACGGAGAGTGCGGTTGCGTCGGCTTCAGCGTGACGTAAGTATCATGCAGCATCGAATGATGCCGAGCTGTGCACGTCCAACAATTTTAGGTCGACTGACATTTGGCAACTGGGTGATTGCCAAGGCAATTAAAGCACAGTCGATTGGATTCGATGAAAGACCGACGCTCTTTGACCGGCTTCGCCTTGAACTGGCTGCATACCATGATAGAGTGCCGTTCCTTGCATAACGCGCACTGTGCTGAATTGAACTCGCGTTTAGTGAAGTGCGATTTAGCGAAAGGCGATGAGTCTCCGGAGGTTTTCGCGGTGCTCGTTTGCTTTGCTGCCTTTAACATGAGCATACGATTGGTGATGAACTCCAGCAGCACATCATGATTCGGTGGGTTTGAAGAGTCGCAGGTTAAGGACTCCCATTCCAAGCGCGTGCGAGAATCAAACAACTTAACGACCAAAAAATTGAAAAGATCCATGCCGTATGAGTTGATGGGCCGCCCGATGCTCTCCTGCGCGTTCATGGCGGTCGTCACGGCGTGATATATTCGGCTGAGTTCTTCCGCGGTCTCTCCCTTCATTTTTATTACAGCGGTAAAAGCGGCGAAATTGGAGCGTATTAGCTCCTTCTTATTCTCAAAATGCTTCTTTAAGAGCGCCCATGCTCGGTCATAATTTTCGCCAGTGACTAATAATGGCCGAATTAACTTTTCAGCGGGCCCTTGGAGACACGACTGAAGGTAGTGTAAACATTCAATTTTAGAGATTGCGGAGTTTTCGCCGATTACGGAAAGAAAAAGGTCGTGGAACGAAGGCCAATTCTCAAACGCGCCCGAGAATTGTGGCAATGTGATTCGAGATAACGTAGTTTTCATCGAGTGGTCTCCGCTTTGCTGCTCGTTCGACGCAGTCGAAGTTGACGGAGCAGTCTTATGACGGTCGGCGTATGCGGAGAGCGCACTACGTTGTTGCACGTAAGTATTTTCGACGGTGTCAAAAAATTCAGTAGCGTACCCACTCTCGTCATATTTTTCCTTGTAGTAGGCGCGGATGCTCTCGTGCTGCATCTCGAATTTCGCCCACAGTTGATCCAGGATCTTGATTCTGGTTTCGATCGCGCCGAGATTGATGCCACCTGCGCCCAGTTTCTTTAGATTGTCCACTGACCGGGACATGCGACCGTGGATGTCATGCTGAGCGCTGATCAAGGTGGCCAAGTCCATGCTCATGATAACTAATTGAGTTCTGTTTTACAGATGGTCACTGAACTTCTCCGAAGATCACTCACGAACGTGCAGTTGCTGCTGAAGATCCGGCTCGAAGGACTAGAAAATGTTCGAGAGCGACTCGATTTCAAGCGCGAGGATTTGCGGAAGGACTTGACGTCACAAAAAAGCACTCACAAATTTCAATTTTTGTGTCTTTAATAATTAAAATAAACGATAATATCAATTAACGTGAATAAAGCAACAGTTTTACACAGTAATAAACACAATGCACGACTAATTACAAAGGTATTCAAAAAGCCAAAAGAAAGATTGTCCAGGAACGAGCGGTTGTCTTAAATGTGGTATATCAGGAGAAATAGCGGTTATCAAAAAGAATAGCGGTTATCAAAAAGCGGTGAATCGTATGCGGTTACTCTGCGCGTTCTAAGCGAGTGTGTGTGCTCCTTGCAAGCAAGCTCTTTTATATTTTTCGAGCAACGATCCTTGTCGTTGCTCGCCACCAATAGTTTTACTCCACTTTGCGATGTTCAAATTTCTAACGGGGCGCCGAGTTTAATTGGCCGCCGCGTGAAAATTCCCGTGGATTTTTGCGCGAGATCGAAATTCGCGCAGGCGATAGGCAGGCGGCCTATACGTCACGGCCTACGTCACGGCCTCGCGAGTGTCGGTATCGCAAGTCGAGCGTTCAACCGTCGGAGTTGTTTTCGCACTTATTTTGATACTTGTTTGCGACATGGGCTCGGTTATTAACACAAAAACTCTGAAAGACAATAATATTAGTCGAGCTGTTGGTATTTTTCGACTTTGAAATGGAAGATGTTTTAACAATTTTGCTAAGCCCATGCCGCAATGCGAAATTATATTTAATGTAATTTTTAATGTTTCGATGCGACCTCAAACAGCGACAAATATTTATAACCATTCAAAGCATTCCCAAATTTTTAATAATGGAGAGTCATACTCTTCATCGCTGATTTTATTTTGTAGCTGTGCGCTGATTGACCGATTACAGTAATAAATAGAGGCGAAACTATTTATCGCATTGAAAAATATAGTATTAAACACTTTTTTTAATATTATCGTTTTCTATCGAATTGTGCTGAGCAAATGCGACACTTGGCACGATTACGATAACTACGGCCCCCTATTTGAAAAGTCGTTTCTGAAAGCATTTTTGAAGAGAAACACGAGAAAAACAGTAAAAAAATTTTCCGACCGATAGTTTTCGAAATATATCACTTTAAAGTATTGGACATGATAATAAAACGTTACAAAACGGACCCAATGACCTTGACCTTGACATATGTTGTGAAGATTACCGTCGCGAGTATCTTCCATGTATAGCTTAGAATCGTATGTACCAATGTCTTGCGTTGTTTACGTTTTTTCGGATCTAACCCAATCCATCTCCCACCCACACAACAATTGTGGGGTAGACCTCGTTTCGCGTTGTAAAGTATATGCGTGGACACAGTGGGTTCCGCCCCCCCCCCCTACGGGGGGCTTCACTTCCGAAAGATATAACCTAACCCAAACCTATTTCTGATTTAAAACTAAAATTTGGTTTGGGTTACGTTATACAACCCAAACCAAATTTTCGTTTCGCATTAAACTTTAACTTTAAATATCTTAAAAATTATAAGAGACCGCCGATTAAGTTATAAGGAAAAGTTACTCAGGATCATGATCTTGACAACATATGTCAAGATCAACATCGTTGGGTCCGTTTTTATAAAGTTTTATTATCATGTTCAATACTTTAAGGTGATATATCTCGAAAACCATTGATCGGAAATTTTTTTTACTATTTTTCCCGTGTTCCTCGTCAAAAATGCCTTTAGAAACGATCTTTCAAATAGGGGGCCGTAATTATCGTAATCACTCCCGACCAGTGATGCCAGAATGGCCACGCTAGCAACACGCAACCGTAGTGGAGGGGATGACGCACACAAGCGCAAACCGCGTATGTGTGAGCTCGGCGCTTCGGCTGGCTTCGGATAGCAGAAGAGGACAGATATACTGTTTTCTGTCTCTCTCCTTCTTATCGAGCCGGCACGAAGACCGGGCGGTACACATCGCTTGGTCGCTTCTCGATTGTCGCTTCTTGCTATGCCTTAAATGTTTTTTTCAGCCTTTTTGTATGAGATATATTATCTATTATATATCTATTATATAATATATTTATGATTAAGATACGTATATAAATTACTTTAAGTTTTTAATCCACGTAAAAATGCATTTTAAATCGATGATTTGAAAGAAGGAATATCCGTGTGGAGACAACAAAAGGAAAAATCATACATTTTATTGTACGAGAAATGTATCGATTTTCCGACAAATGATTAAAAATAATGAGAAGTACTATAAGAAATTTTTAATATTTAAAAAATATGTCATATAATAATATTTAACTTTAGTTTCTATACATACATATTTACAATATCATTACAATACACAAACGTATATACGGATCATATTTATACGTTTATGTCGTTGTCAAACGATACTGAATGATGATTTTCCACACCACCTATATGAGGTACCACCAATGGCGCGTAAGATTTTTTTAACGTGGATCTTCGCCTGTAATCATATCATACCACATTATAAGATATAATATGCTCTATTTTATATGAAGGAAAAGAATTTTTAAATAATTATTCCCCAATTGTATATTATTTTTTATTAATTTTTATATTATTATTTTATTATTTAAAAAATTTATAAATATTTTTAATTAAAGATATAATTTTTTATTATTGTGGGACCACTACGGCCTCACGCATTTCTTCCTCGGCCAGAGACGCCTCTTCCTCGGGCGCCAGGGACACCTCTTCCTCGGCCGCCCCTTCCTCGGCCACTGCCTCTATTTCTTATATCCCTGCCTCCCCGCTGGTAATACCAGCGGGGCGCGGGATCGGCCGCATGCTCTTTTTGTATGTATTTCTGAAAAAATAGATATATACAGATAAGTGATAAACAATGAATGATAATATAACTATGCATATTTATTAATATTTTAATGAAAAAGGATAAATAATAAAAATATACCATTTTCATTCATTTTCTCCGGCGGCGGCGGCGGCTGCGGCTGCGGCTGCGGCTGCGGCTGCCGCTGCCGCTGCCGCTGCCGCTGCCGCTGCCGCTGCCGCTGCCGCTGCCGCTGCCGCTGCCGCTGCCGCTGCCGCTGCCCCCGCTGCCGCTGCCGCTGCCGCTGCCGCTGCCGCTGCCGCTGCCGCTGCCGCTGCCGCTGCCGCTGCCGCTGCCGCTGCCCCCGCTGCCGCTGCCGCTGCCCCCGCCCCTGCCGCCCCTGCCGCTGCCGCTGCCGCTGCCCCGCTGCCGCTGCCGCTGCCGCTGCCGCTGCCGCTGCCGCTGCCGCTGCCGCTGCCGCTGCCGCTGCCGCTGCCGCTGCCGCTGCCGCTGCCGCTGCCGCTGCCGCTGCCGCTGCCGCTGCCGCTGCCGCTGCCGCTGCCGCTGCCGCTGCCGCTGCCGCTGCCGGCTGCCGCTGCCGCTGCCGCGGCTGCCGCTGCCCGCTGCCGCTGCCGCTGCCGCTGCCGCTGCCGCTGCCGCTGCCGCTGCCGCTGCCGCTGCCGCTGCCGCTGCCGCTGCCGCTGCCCGCTGCCGCTGCCGCTGCCCCCCCCCCCCCCCCCCCCCCCCCCCCCCCCCCCCCCCCCCCCCCCCCCCCCCCCCCCCCCCCCCCCCCCCCCCCCCCCCCGCCCGCTGCCGCTGCCGCTGCCCGCTGCCGCTGCCGCTGCCGCTGCCGCTGCCGCCGCTGCTGCTGCTGATAAAAATTAAATATTAAACTTTCTTAAAAAATACAAATAAAATACAAATAATAATAATTTGATTTATTTACGGGACATGACGATACGTTGTGTGCAATGTTTCACAGAGAACTGAAGCACTCGGCATTATTTCATTTGTTTCATACGCCACGCATTTGTTTTATACGTTATACTGCTACTGTTTCACGGCGCTTCTGTAAGATAATCTTGTTGCTCTTTGCGAGTCAACGTATTTTTTTATACGTGTCTTGTAAAATCTTGGTATCCAAGAAGCTGAAGCAATTGTGATTGTAAGTCCCGATTATTTCAAATATCTATATTTATTTCTATATTTCTATATTATTTCTATTTCTATTTTTATTATTAATCTTTCCTTTTATTCATTCTTCTTTCATTCTTTGTTTCTATCTACTTTTTATAAAAATGTGTGATGAATTAAGAAAAAAATCTAAGCGAAGCTTTTCAGAAGCTTGGCTTAGTGATGATAGAATTAAATCTTGGATACGTAAAGTATCTTCTGATGATAGTTTTTATCATTGCATCATATGTAATAAAAGTATTTCGTGCAACACACATGTTTTAAGACATGCAAATTCTGCGTGTCACAAAAATAATATTAAAGAAAATACTTTATTAGATAATATTGATATAAGTTCACATAAAAATATATCACCAAAATATAAATTTAAAGCACAATGGCTAGAGATCGAATTATTTCAGCCATGGTTACGTGAAATATCAGATGGCATTAATACATTTTTTTGCTCATTTTGTAATAAATCTATGATTGGTGATTTATCTCACATTTATCGTCACGTAGAATCTGAAGCACATATAAAAATATGTAAAGAAAAGAAGACAGAAACAATGAACATGGATGAAAATATAAACATGATGGATGACTCACTTTTGCCGTTTGAAGAGCGGAAAAAATCAGCAGAAATTCGATATGCCGCATTAATTGCTGATAAGAATATTTCGCATCAAACGGCAAAAGATATCCTCAACTTTTTTCAACAAATAGGAAAAGATCCTAACGTGTTAAAAAGTATGAGTATGGGTCGAACAAAATGTAAAAATATTATTTCGAATGTATTGTGTCCGGTCGAGACAAATCGTGTGATCAACAGCATTCAAAATACTAAATTTTCCATTTTTATTGATGAAACATCTGACATCTGTAATGAAAAATGGATGACGTTTCTTGTACGGTATGTTGATCCTGAAACATTAGACGTTCGCACGCAATTAATAAAATTAATGAATATTGATGCAAAAAATAGTAGCGCGGAAAAATTATTTAATGCATTTAAATGTGAAATGTGGAAATATTGTTGCCTTGTCATGCGACAATGCATCTGTCATAACAGGTAAACATCTTTCATTTAAAAAAAAGTTAGAAAAATTTTGTACAAATTTATTAACATTTCCATGTCCATGCCATTCCGCGGCATTAGCTGCACATGCTGCATGTGCTAAAATACCGGAATATTGCGAGGAGTTTTTAAAAAAAATAGCAAATTATATTAATAGTAATCCGAAACGTGCTGCTATTTATGAAGAATTTACCGAATGTTTTCAGGAAACAAACCGTAAAATTTTAAAATTATCCACTACACGATGGCTATCTCACCATTCATGTGTTGTGAGACTTCTTGATTTTTGGGATACTACGAAGCTTATTTTGACTGAAATGGTTATAAGTGAAAAATCTAAATCTGGAGACAATTTATTATTTGTGATGGAAAATCCGGATGTAAAAGCATATTTGTTATTTTTAAAGCATATTTTAAATTTTTTAAATTTTTTAAATGCATTTTTTCAAGCTGTGGAAACAAGAATTCACTTGTTGCAGCCAAAGTCATTGGAACTTTTAATAAGAATTTCCAAACATTTTTTGAAATCAGAGCTTGTAAAAAATGTATGTAATGATTTTAAATTTTCTGAGAAAGAAAACCAAAAATCTTTAAATGATATAAATTTAGGATCTGAATGTGAAGAATATCTCGAAAGTTTAATGAAAAAGGGACGCGCAGACATAATTGGAAATGTTCGAGATAATTGTCTACAATTTTACGTGACTGCTGCCGAGGAAATTAGTAAAAGATTGCCCATTAAAGATAAATTTTTATGTAAATTAACAGTTTTCCAATTCAACACAGCATTATGTAGTATTGACAGAGAAACATCATTTAATGATGTTTCTTTTATTGCTCAAACCCTCGGTGGCTTTGACGAAAATGCTTTAAAAAAAGAGTGGCATACTTTACATCTAGATTTTACAACAGCAGAAAAAGAACATCTTTCAAAATTAAACTTTGATGAGATGTGGAAAAAAATTTTTAAACGTACATATCCCAATATGAAGTCTCTTTTAAATGCTGTTAGATCACTTCCAAATTCAAATGCCGACCCAGAAAGAATGTTTTCTTTGCTATCAGATTTAAAAACGAAAAAAAGAAATAAGCTTTCATCTGCATGTATAAACGCTAGTTATGTGTTAAAATCAGCATTAAAAGCAAGAAAAGAAACAGTTTTAGATATGGAGATAAATGAAAACCATTTGTCTCTCATGTCGTCAGACAAATTATATTCTATTTGTCCTAAGAAAAAGAGCAGTTTAACACTATATGCTGCTGATAATGATATTGCTAATACTTCGGTTATTAATATGCAATAATAACGTTCAAAATGAAATAAATAATATTATTTATGGGCATTATTATTTATATAATACAATGAAGAGCTTTCCTCGCGTTATGATATGTTTGTAAAACAAATTTTGTCTGTAATAGACATCATACTTGTAAAAGCAAATGTTCCAAAAAATTGTTGTCACTAATTGACATCACACTTGCAAAAACAAGTGTGTAAAAAAATTATTGTCATTAATTGACATCACACTTGCAAAAACAAGTGTGTAAAAAAATTATTGTCACTAATTGACATCATACTTGCAAAAACAAGTGTGTAAAAAAATTATTGTCACTAATTGACATCACATTTTCAAAAACAAGTGTGTAAAAAAATTATTGTCACTAATTGACATCATACTTGCAAAAACAAGTGTGTAAAAAAATTATTGTCACTAATTGACATCACATTTTCAAAAACAAGTGTATAAAAAAATTATTGTCACTAATTGACATCACACTTGCAAAAACAAGTGTGTAAAAAAATTATTGTCACTAATTGACATCACATTTGCAAAAGCAAGTGTGCAAAAAATATTCTATAAATGACAGATACAATAGAGCATATTATATATTATAATGTGGTATGATATGGCTACAGGCGAAGATCCACGTTAAAAAAATCTTACGCGCCATTGGTGGTACCTCATATAGATGGTGTGGAAAATCATCATTCAGTATCGTTTGACAACGACACAAACGTATAAATATAGTCCGTATATACGTTTGTGTATTGTAATGATATTGTAAATATGTATGTATAGAAACTAAAGTTAAATATTATTATATGACATATTTTTTAAATATTTAAAGTTTCTTATAGTACTTCTCATTATTTTTAATCATTTGTCGGAAAATCGATACATTTCTCGTACAATAAAATGTATGATTTTTCCTTTTGTTGTCTCCACACGGATATTCCTTCTTTCTAATCATCGATTTAAAATGCATTTTTACGTGGATTAAAAACTTAAAGTAATTTATATACGTATCTTAATCATAAATATATTATATAATAGATATATAATAGATAATATATCTCATACAAAAAGGCTGAAAAAAACATTTAAGGCATAGCAAGAAGCGACAATCGAGAAGCGACCAAGCGACGTGTACCGCCCGGTCTTCGTGCCGGCTCGATAAGAAGGAGGGAGACAGAAAATAGTATGTCTGTCCTCTTCTGCTGTCCGAAGCCAGCCGAAGCGCCGAGCTCACACGTACGCGGTTTGCACTTGTGTGCGTCATCCCCTCCACTACGGTTGCGTGTTGCTAGCGTGGCGATTCTGGCATCATTGGGTAAGCTACAAGAATATGTAATGAGAAATAGGGGTTCCCATTTAAAAAACGGAAGTTAACTTTCAAATGACCTTGAAAATGTCCTTTAATGTCAAATCCAAGGTCACTATTAGATAGCCCCCTTTGTTCCCTACAACTTTTATCCGAGTCGTTTTCCTTCAAACGTTGATCCTGAAAAGTTATGAGGGTGGAACTTTTAAAATGGGACACCCTGTATATATATATATATATTATATACAGGGTGTCTCACAACCTCCGTACAATACTTTAATAGTGTATTCTAGAGATAAAATAGAATCAAAAAGTCTAATACAAAAATTTTGAGGCTGCAATAATTTTTGAGTTATAAGCGTTCTAAGTTTGCCAGTGATATTGCGTAGAGTTCGCGCGCTCAGATCCGTAACTACACATACATGCATACCGATCTCTATCATCTGTTATTGATTTTACAAATCAGATAATATTGATTTTTACTGCACAGCTGATTTTATTGTTTCTTATGTGTATGAATATTATGTGCAACGGTCTCAGCTGATATTAATGAACTATAAATGTTATATGTAAAATATTTAATTTTTTTTTTAAATAATAATTTAAATGGTTTATTGATTATTATATTTAAATAGAAATATAAACTTAATATTTTCACACATCTAAGAAACGAAGTTTATTTTTGTTTTGATCGCGTGGAGAAGTTTTGTAGAAATTAATTTATTTATTTTATCTGTCAGCAATAATAGATGACAGATCAGTATGTGTGTAAATGTAGATACGAGCCTGAAGGCGCGAATTCTATGCAATATTATTGGCAAACTTTAATCACTTATAACTCAAAAACTATTCTAGTCTCGATATTTTTGTATTAATATTTTTTACTCCATTTTGCCTCTAGAATACGCTATTAAAATATTGTACGAAGGTTGTGAGACACCCTGTATATATATACAGGATGAGGCATCTAAGACAGGCCACCCGAATAACTCCCACAGTTTTGGAGATAGGAGAAAATGTTTGAAATAGAAGTTGTATGGTATCGAGGGGGAAATCTTGTGGAAATGACCTTTTTTTCAGGTGTTGGCGCTTAGGAGATTTGAAGGTCTTCATTTTTTTAAATGGAAACCCCCTTTTTTATTACATATTCTTGTAGCTTATCTCGAGAGTTTTCCAAAACACTATAATAAAGTAGCTTTTCATTAAGTACTTTTTGAGTTATTTTATATTTTAATCTGACATATTTTGATATAAAAAATAAAATATCTCGTAAAATATTTAGTTTTCGATAATCTTACCGTAATATTTTTATGTACAGAGTAATGAGATAAATCAATTAGTAAAAAAAAAAATGGTAAAAATGCATAATAACGGACCCAGCTCCAATGACCTTGACCTTGACATATGTTGTCAAGGTCATGACTCTGAGTAACCTCCAAAAGGTTTTAGCCGTCGCCCGTTTTTTATTAAAAAGTTATTAACAAAAAAAGTTTGAAAAATGTAGCAGTTATTTTGAGTATTGAAAGGCATAAATGACTAATATATATGTGGAAATAGTATATGTATGAACGATTTCCCGTTTTTTCCCCCATAGGTGGGGGGGGGGGGGCGGAACCCACTGCGTCCATGCATACACTTTTCCACCCACACAAGAATTGTAGGGTAGACCTCGCTTCGCGTTGTAAAGTATATACGTGGACGTAGTGGGTTCCGCCCCCCCCCCCCCTATGGGGGGCTCCACTTCCGAAAGATATAGCTTAACCCAAACCAAATTTTAGTTTTAAATCAGGAATAGGTTTGGGTTAGGTTATATCTTTCGGAAGTGGAGCCCCCCGTAGGGGGGGGGGGCGGAACCCACTGTGTCCACGCATATATTTTACAACGCGAAGCGAAGTCCATCCCACGATTGTTGTGTGGATGGGAAATTGTATGCGTGAACGCAGTGGGTTCCGCCCCCCCCCCTACGGGGGGTCTCCACTTCCGGAAGATATAACCTAACCCAAACCTATTTCTGATTTAAAACTAGACCTTGCTTCGTGCAGAAAGTTGCAAATTCATGTGAAATCATATAATTATAAATCTTGTTTAAGTAGTCAGAACTTTTTACTAACCTAGTGACGGGAAAGGTCAATGACCTTGACTTTCTTAGAGGTCAAGGTCGACATCAAGGTCAACCGGAAGTCATATGGGATAGAGTGTGTAAAGGTAAACATTTACCCATTTACGTTTTATTTAGTAAACTTTTTTTGTTAATAACTTTTTAATAAACAACGAGCGACGCTTAAAACATTTTGGAGGATGCTCAGGACAGTGACCTTGACAACATATGTCAAGGTCAAGGTCATTGGGGCTGGGTCCGTTATTATGCATTTTTACCAAAAAAATAATTGTTTTTAAGAAAAAGTATGTAATTATTTACAATGTATTCTTTTAAACAATTATTTGTTTTTCTCTTTACACTAATTGAAACTTCCGGTTATCCGACGATAACTTCAGGCCTTTATCGAGCGCTGATGACAAGGAAATTAGATTATACTTTAGCTTAGATATGTACAAGATTGGAGTTAGATATTTCCGTTTCCATTCGCTTCCATTGTACGCGTAGACGTCGATCTCTCCTTTTCCTATGGCGTGTATAATCTCACCGTTCCCAATTCTTACCGGAATTGATGAAGTCAACTCCTCGTAGTTCACAAACCAGTCGCGTACTGGCGACATGTGCTGGGTCGCACCTGAATCCAGATACCAGTCGTTGACTACGTTGTGGCAGAAGTGTTATGGTTGTTTCGACTCGTCCGACGAAAGCCGCACCCCTATCTTCAGGCTTTGTGGTTATTTTTTCGCTGCCTGTCTTGGATCTGCAGTCACGCTTCCAGTGTCCTTTTTTCCCACACTTAAAGCATTTTCCTGCTGGTTTGTCCGACTTCCATTCTGTCTGCTGTCCTTTTGTAGTAAGTTGTTGCTTCGTTTTTGTTGCAAAAGCGCTGTTTCTATGGTTATAGTGCTGCTTATTCCTGAGTTCCTCCATCGTGAGCCTTGCCGTGAGGTTCGACAGGGCCCTTGGCTTCTAGCTCGTTGACTCCCATGCTGTGTTGAAATGCTGATAGGAAGGTGGAAGAGTCATTAAAATCTTTATTATTATCATCCCATCGGAAACAGACTCGTCAAGCATGCGCAAGGTCTTTTATCTTTGCTACATGCGTAGCTATGTCATCTGCAGCTTCCTTATCTAGAGTATACCATTGTTGTTGAAGAATGTGTTTTGCAATTTCGCTTTTGCTTTCGAAAATCTCGTGGAGCTTGTCTCACATTGCTTTGGCAGACTGACAGTTTATAATATGTAATAAAGGTTGCTCGCTTATCGTTGTCACTATAATTTTTTGAGCTTTACTGTCCAATTTGTTCCATGCTTTGAGGTATCGTCGATATTCTTCCATAATATCGGCTTCTCCCGCTGCCAGTTGCTGAGATTTTTCATACTCTCCGGTAACTATTTCAAGCGCATCTGCTGCGTTGATCAGGATTCTTATTTGAAATTTCCATGTTCCCCAGTTTTCCAATACTTTCAGTTTATCTATTTTTGCGAGTTCACTATCCATCTTCGGTATTTTTGTACTTTGTACGTGCCGGCTAACCTCAGATAAAATGTCGCATCTTTTTCCAAACAAGGATAAAACTGAAAATTCTGCTATGTTGCTGCAATATTATATTGCAATATTTCTGTAGGCGGACATTTTATTGTTGCTGCAATATCATAACAACATTGCAGCAACAATAAAATGTCCACCTACAGAAATATTGCAATATAATATTGCAGCAACATAGCAATATAATATATATGCAATAATACTTTATGTATGTTTATCGACAATAATATCCTTACATATGAAAAAAATAATAAGAAATTAGGCCTATAAGAGTCAGGATCTAGTGTGTAAATAGATTTTCTGTATTATAATAACAAAATTATAAAATGTAAATTTTTCGGTGCACATTCGACTTTCTTCAGTGACAGAGAATATCTAAGAGAAATAAGAAAAAACTGAATTTGCAATTGTGTAAATTTACAATCTCTTTGTATCCGAAATATTCAGATATCCGGATGCAAAAAGATCGTGGTGGATTTACGCATACAACGAGTTTTTTCACATCTCTCTTATCTTTATATAATCTCAAAATTTATATATTAAAATCTGAAGTATCTTGCATATTAGAAAATTATTATCAAATTTTTTATTTTATATAAGAATGGAAACTATTAAAAGAATTTTTAGTCCAATGTCTGAGTCCCCTGTGTTAGGGTCATATCATACAACTTAAACTAATAAAAATATTTATTATATCTTTAATCTTACTAGCCGCTCTTTATAAACTTTATATAATCATCGTGACTAAAAATTAAATGCGGAATAGATAGCGCAACATGCGCCGCATAGCGGTAAACGAATGAACTAGCGATTATCGAATACTTTTTTTGTAATATTTTCGGAATGTTGCTGTAACATTGCTAAAGTTATATTGTAAAATAATATCTTTGCAATATTTCTGCAACATTACACTGCAATATGCAATATTGCAATGTTGCAGCAATGTTGTTGCAAGCTTCAGTGCTGTATGGGTTGTTATTAGCAGATATTTGGAAATCAATGAATAATATGATTACGCCGATATTACTGGATATTACATAGATTTATTCGTATAAAAGTACACCTCTTGATTAAGTGCTTACGGCGAAATGATCTTACACATACGGTGTTAGCTCCTCGCAGACTTCAGATCAAGTGCGCGGATTGGAATGCTGTCGCTCTTTATATACTATCAAAGTGTAGGCCGCGGAGTGTAAAAAAATACAATTCGATGAAGCGGAAACAAGTGGGATTTCGCGTATGCACGCGCAGTTTGCAACTCGATATTCGGTTCTAAGAACTATATGCAAGTGACTTCAAACGGACGCCGCCGCCTCAGACGCTTAGCCTTGAATGTTTAGCCTTGAATAATACATTGGAATGTCTATCTCAATATTTCCAACAGATAGCCTATGAGAATTGCGCTTTTCACCAGGATTGTCCTTGCCATTGGCTGTCGCTAGTTAACGATACCGAAAACTGTCAATAGCAAGTTACTGAATCCCGCTACAGACATTCCCATACAGCACCGAAAGATTGCAAAAACGTTGCATAGACATCTTACATTGAAACATTGTAATATTGCATGGAAGTTGCGAAATGTTTCTGCAATGTTACTGCAAGCCTGCGGCAACGTTGAAATGTCTGCCCTTAGAAATCTTACAATTTAAGACTACAATAATGTTACGGTGCAATGTATTTGTAATATTGAAATGCGTTGCTGTAAATATACAAAACGCTTCAAATTTAATAGATAAACTTTGAGAATATATAAAGACATTAAAGAGAGATAAGAAAAAAAAAGTTGTGAATTTACGCAATTATAACGAGTTTTTTCTCGTGTCTCTTGGATGTCTTTACATATTCTCAAAGTTTATCTATTAAAATCTGAAGTATCCTGCATATTAAAAAATTATTATCAAATTTTTGGTTTTATATAGGAATAGAAACTATTAAAAATTTTCTGTTATCTAATTAACATCGCTATTTTATAAATAATTTACAAGTTTAAGAAATTGATAATGATTAAATAATTTAATTCATAAAAGTTAAAATTTTATTTATATAGATATTACACTCTATTTTACATCTTAAGTAGATAATAAACGGATAATCTTAACTTTTTCGGACTTTTATTTGTCCGATTTCTGAACAATCAGTTCAATATCTAAATTCCTTGTGTTGGGATCATATCAGAAAAATTAAATTGATAAAAATAGTTATTATACCTTTAATCTTACTAGCCGCTTTTTGCAAGCTTTATATAATCATCATGACTAAGGGTGCGGTCCCATGGACTGATATTTTCTGCGTAACGCGTATCGCGTAACCAATGAGAAGCGTTCCACGTTTTCTGTTAGGCCGGATTCACACCTTGGCAGAAAAGCAGAAAGCAGAATGTACTGCTTACTATCAGCGCGAGTTCTGATTGGCTTCTGCTTTTCTAGCGCGAGTTCTGATTGGCCTCTGCTTTTCTGCTTTCTGCTTTTTTGCCAAGGTGTGAATCCGGCCTTACGTGGAATTGAATGTCCTTAGTGCACATGGTACATAAAACGACAGCAGCGTATCACGTTTAACCAATGATATTTTTCTATTCTGTTAAAACCATAGACATAGTATATTTAGACCAAGCGTTTGCCTTTATTTAAGGAGTGGGGGTAAAGATGCACGTAGAAAAGGACATACTCTATTTCGTGCCCTTGCGTTCTCTCTCGCTCGCACGTAGCATAGCGCTCTCTTTCGCCATGCTACGTGCGAGCGAGACAGAACGCACGGGGCATAAAACAGAGTGTGTCCTTTTCTACGTGCATCTTTACCCCGACTCCTCAACATTTGGTCTAGATATATTATGTCTATGGTTAAAACATTCCAATAGAAATGCTAAATATTATAGTTGATTGGTTACGCGAATATTTGTTACGCAAATTTTGCGTCCATGTGAACGATGAAATTTGAATATCACGTAAATGCACACAAATATGTTTGAATGTCCATAATTTGACTTAACAGTAATAGCGCCTTCCATTGGAAAAAACTCGCTGGCACTCAGTGCCCTCTTGTTTTCGAGTTTTTTGTCGGGATTACACGAAACGCCACCAGTTCTAGCTAGTTTTGTACTCTCAATGGAATATGTCTTTTGAACTCAGTTTTAAGAAAATAGCGGGAAATGAATAATATTTAACAAAAGAGAGATGTTTAACAAAAGACTGTGCAGTTCTCTTAAGAGGAATAGACTAAAAAATTATAGATCGAGTTTTGTCAGTGAAGTTACAGCATTCATCTTGATAACCTCTCGTAATTTTTTCCTTTATATATATTTTTACTTATAATGACGAGTGAAAAAATGGATTTCAAAGCTGTTTATTTTAAAATAAATGCATTAGAACCAATATGTTGTGAAGTGGACAAAAATACATGCTATCGATTGAAACGTAAGTAAATTATTTTTTCTATAATTAATGAAAATATTTGTTGGTTAAACATAATTCGTAGATTTAAAACTTATTAAATAAATTCAGCAAGAATATATATTTTATAGATATCAATAACTATGCAGTGGATTTTGTTCTTCAATTAGTAGAGAAACAAATATTAAAATTAGAAGAAAATATAGTTTCACTAGCTCAATCTTTTGATGGCACAACATTGTAAGTACCTGTAGCTTTTATTTATTTATTAATTTAAACTTGAAGTTATTTTTGAAATATTTAACTTTATATTAACATTTTTTGTGTATCAACCTAATGAGAATAATAATATTAATAATAATAATATAAAACAATAGCAAAATATATTGTGTTTTTTTTTATTAACATGACGGACATAAAATAATATTTTAATAAATAATAGACGCTCCAGAAAATAAAAATGGAATGAAAGTGAACGGCTTGAGAGATTATACTATATTAAATTGTTTATTCCTTTATTTATTACAGCATTCCAGTGGTTCTAAACAATGAATTTGGTTTAGCTTCTTCATCAAATACAGAAATAAATGTTCAGGAGGATATTCTTATTCTAAATGAAAATGATGTTCATTCACAAAAATTAGAAGATTGCAATGATGATAGTGATATATATGTGTTTACTATTATACTTCTAAAATTAGTAAGTTGAGTGATAACGCGTTACATTTTTATAAATCTCATTTTTACAGACAGATTATGGACCATCCCTGAAACGAAATTTTTATTGGATAAATACAATTCATACCTTTCATTAATGGGTCCAATGAAAATGTACAAAACTAAAAAAGTCATGTGGAACCGTATTGCCCAAGATTTAAAGGAAATCTTGAACATTGAACGGACTAATGTGCAGTGTGAAAACAGATACAAAACGGTTATAAAAAGAAAGAAAAAATCAGTAGATAATAACAGCAAATCAGGTTCTAGCAGAATGGAGATAGAGTATGAAGAAGAACTGAAGAAAATTTCAGCAGCAGACGATAGTATCGAACCAGAAATTTTAAGAGGTGTAACAAAAAATAAACAAGCATTTAAATCGTGCAATATAAAAATATCAAATACAGAAGTTAAAAGAAAGGTTAAGAAATCCTTGCAAGATATTCTATACAATATTAATGAGAGAAAGGAAGCAGCAAAAGAACGTTGTCACAATGAAAAGTTAAAATTACTACAAGAATTATGTAAGTTAGAATACTTATTATTAAGAATTGTCAATTGCCTGTTGTTTCTGGAAAAGTTATATTTTTTAAAATATGATGCAGAGTTACGATCTGTCAATTTTATAATTTTCATATATACGTTCTTTAGAAATTATAAGTTTCAGTCTTACTTGTCCATTAAATAATAAACTTTTATTTTTCTAATAATCCAATTTAGATAAGAAAGGATGCAAAGATCAAGAAAACAGTTCTGAAGAAAGTGATAACCAGGGAAATGAAAATTAATCATTGTACGTTTATATTATTTTATTTCAATTTAATTACAGATTAATGTATAATTTTATGTTGAAGACGTTGTTGTATATGCAATAACTAAAAATTAAAAATTAATTATGATGAAAGCTGTTGACAAATGTCATCTCTTTTTATTTGTCCTAATCTTGTATAATGCATATCTTGCGGTGTCATATGTTCAAGCTCAGAGTATTCACAAGGATTTTCATCATAGTATTCTTCGTTAGGAAGAATGTCATCATAGTCTATGCATAAATTGTGCAGAACGCAACATGACATTATGAATTTTGTTATTTTATCTACCTCTTGAAATTCTAATTTCATCAAATTTCTAAATCTGTTTTTTAATAAACCAAATGTATTTTCTATTAAAACTCTAGTACCTGAAAATACTTTATTATAATGAATTTTATTTACGGAGAGGTTTCCATAGTCCCTATATGGAGTCAAAAGCCATGGCTTTATAGCATATGCATTATCTCCCAATATATGATAAGTGTTGCCACAGATGTTGGGTAATTCTTGGCTAATAAATGAGAGTTTGTAGACTCTTGAATCATGTATTTTTCCAGGGGGCCCTGTGAAGACATCAATGAACTTCTTTTTGTAATTGCAAATTTCTTGCAGAGTTATTGAAGGGAGATCGTGCCTATTCACGTAGGTTGGTTTGATTTTATGAGTAGGCGTTTTAACATGAATTGATGTACCATCAATGCAACCAAGTGTATTTGAGAATCCAGATATCTAAAAGTAAATGGATAAAAAAATAAAAGTTAAATTTCACAAATTAAACAGGAAATATCATAGTTGCACATATGTATAGTTTATAAATTTTACTTTATAAAAATTCTTCGCAGCAGATTTTTTTTCATCATCTGTAATCGGAAATTTAATCACTTCTGCTGCAAGGTTCAGTAAATAATCCATCACTCGATTCATTATCCTGAAGAAAGTTGACTCTCCAACACCGAATCTTTCGGCGACATCTCTCATAGCACATTTATTAGCAGCATACCTATAATAACATAGTGCACATTTTTATATCATATTTTATAGTACAGGGAAATCCTATTTGTAATTAAAAACTTACTAACCATACAAATGATAAAATGTGAATTTCTGCAGAAATTCGCGTACCACCATGATCTTTTCTGCAGTACGCTATATATATTTCATTATTTTGAAAATTTTCAATCAACATGGAACAAAGACAAATCAATTAGTAAAAAAAATAATTGTTTTTAAGAAAAAGTATAATTATTTATAATGTATTTTTTTAAACAATTATTTGTTTTTTTCTTTATATTAATTGATTTGTCTCATTATTCTGTACATAAAAGTATTACGGTAAGATTATCGAAAACTAAATATTTTACGAGATATTTTATTCTTTATATCAAAATATGTCAGAGTAAAATATAAAATAACTCAAAAAGTACTTAATGGAAAAATACTTTATTATAGTGTTTTGGAAAGCTCTCGACATAAGCTATAAGAATATGCAATAAAAAATAGGGGATTCCATTTAAGAAATAAAGGTGTCCTTGACTTGACCTTAACGATGCCATCCAAGGTCAAACCAATGACACGATCTTATGTTCCCCTCAAAACCATACAATTTTTGTTCAAAATGTTTTTCTCTAAAATGCTTAGTTTTTGAAAGAAAAGGGATGTACGGATGATCTAGGACACCCTGTATAATGATATAATATATACTGGGTGTAACTAAACAAACGCATATGGACAATACTATCAGATACAGAACAATAATTCAAATCGAAAAGTCCTGAACCATTTTTTGATTTGAGCTTTCTTTTCGTTGTTATATGATGTTAAAGTTAACTAATCAACGTCTGTCTACAACGGAAAACAGAGAAGATACGACGGCGGTCGGAGTAGCGAGACGGCTTTCTGGTGTATAGACAGGCGCTGATTAGCTAACTTTAACATCACATAACAACGAAAAGAAAGCTCAGATCAAAAAATGGTTCAGGTCTTTTCGATTTGAATTGTTGTTCTGTATCTGATAGTGTTGTCCATATGCGTTTGTTTAGTTACACCCTGTATATAATGATATAACTAATGACAGTTACTTTCAAGTTCAATTTTATGGTTGATAGAGGCACTTTCAGAAAAAACGTTTGATACAAAAGTTCCTTATTTTTTCACGTACGATTCGAATCTGTAATAAAAAGTACTATGTTCCCCTCAAAAAATTCAACTTCCGGTCCGGATGGCGTATTTCCCGTCGGAATCAAAAGTTGAAAATATCACCGTTCGATAGAGCATACCCGATTTACTTAAAAAATGTTCGCGATTTTTGATAAAAGCCATTTATTTTCATTTTAAAAGGGGTGTACGAGTGGTCTGGGAAACCCTGTATATATACATATGTTATCTTCTCCTTCTTCTTCTTCGTATTGGCTAAAAGACCTCCAAGCGGATTCGTCCATACACCATCAACTAGATACTGCTGTAAATCAATTGGTCATATGGATAGGTTATTACTCCTGACGAAATTGTGCAAGAGATGATATACTCTAGTGTCGCTAGTGAAAGCCAGTGTCTGTACATCTAGTGTAATGTTGGGGTTGATATTTTTAGTCCAGAGATGAGTAAATTAGAGCTGTCAGATGTGTTACGGCAACCAAAGAAGATGTGATTCAAGTCTTGAAAAGAATGCCCGCATAGACATTCTGAAGAGTCAGTGATACTCTTTCTCCAAAGATGACCCATAGTTGCAGTATGGTTAGATCTCAGTCTTGACACTAGTGTGATTACAGGTCTGAAAAGTATCTCCTTGATCTTTCTATTAGTGTACCAAGGAGGTGAAAGAATGTCGAGCTTACGCGCAAAGTATTTGGTTCCTTTAAGAAGACTCTCCA
The DNA here is from genome assembly GCA_009859135.1 of Formica selysi. NCBI lineage: Eukaryota > Metazoa > Arthropoda > Insecta > Hymenoptera > Formicidae > Formica > Formica selysi. Next base: position 7,515,523 of record CM020812.1, read on the forward strand.
TTTGGATAACACGAGTGACTCTACTCTATGAGAGGGATTTAAATCTAGAGTAAAGGTTGGTATAATGGCACTTACTTAAGAGAAAAGGATCAGGGAGATGCAGAGATTCCTTAGCCAAAATGTCAGCCCTCTCATTACCGTATATCCCCCTATGACTAGGTATCCAGATAATATGGATTTCCAGTGATTGCTTAGAGCATTCAAAAAGAGAGTCTCTGATTTGGAAGACCCCGTGATGCGATTTATTCGTTGTTACCGGGTTCGAGAGACTAGATAACACCCTCAGAGAGACGGAGAAAATAGCCGACTTTTTTATTTTATTATCAAGTATGGAATTGATTGCATGTTGAATTGCCAAAGCTTCAGCCTCAAAGATGGTGTTATAATTATTGATTCTCTCTTTGTATTCATAGCCGAGCTCCGGAGAGAACACAGCGTATCCAGTCACATTGCCGGACTCTGCGCGAGAGCCATCAGTATAGTACGTTACGTTAAACTCGAAAGGAGCTGAGAGGCGGTTGAAAATGTCGTTAACATCCGTCATATCGGTGCCCCCAATTTGGAAACCCAAGTCAGTGTTAATTATAGGATCGAGGTGCCTGTTCCCATACAGGAACTCAAGGTAACCAGGGAGCCGGAAGTGCATGATTTGTTCGAAAAGGTTGAAGTGTGCAAGATAAACATCCATCAAGTAACAAACGTTGTTTTTTTCGTTTTCAGGTCGGGTTAGGAACTCCGAGATCACTAAATTTAGGGGATGCGATTGTCGAGACATAACCTTTGAGAGGAATTTCAAAGTAAGATTCAACCAACGCGACTCCAGAAGGGTATTCGCCATTGATGTCCAGCAAGACGTTAGTTGGGGTGGTTATCATAAGTCCTGTGACCGCACGGAGAGCCGCGTATTGTAAGCGACTAGCCTTTAAGTAAGATAATTCCTCCAAAGGAGCAAATGCTTGGCAGCCCCAATCCAACAGCGGTCTTATATATCCCTTATAAATAGTAATTAAGTTCGAGGGATGAGCGCCTTATCGGATACCTGAAATTGCTTTTAGAATATTAATTCTAGATATTATGCGGTTTTTTAGGTAATTGATATGAGCCCTCCATTTGAGCTCTGAGTCCAAGACCACTCCCAGGAATCTAGTAGCCATGGAAAACGGAATATTCTCATTATCAACTTTTAGAGTGAATTTGCATCTATTTAGCAGAATGCGGAGATTACGAGGTTTAAGAGTGGAAAAGATCATATAGTTGGACTTTGAGGGAGAAATCTCAAGTCCCAAGCAGTTGAAATATTGAAATAAGTTGTCAAGTGCAGTATTAAGTTGATTATTGATAACATCCAATTGTCGATCGGAGCAATAAATTGCAATATCATCAGCATAATAGAGTATCTTTACTTCGTCTGGCAACACTGTGTGTGAAAGGGCTATATATAGATTAAATAATAAAGGGCTCAATATGGAGCTTTGTGGAAGGCAGATAATAGTGGTTCGATTTTGCAAGTTAATACCAGCGGCGAAGCCAATGAGATCTCTATGAGCAACAAGCGAATTAATAAATTTAAGGATTTTAGGAGGAAGACCATATTTATCCAAAAGAGCTATAAGAATCTCCGGTCTGATCCTGTCAAACGCTCCAACTATATCCAGGAATGCTACGCCCGTATATTTTTGGGATTTATTAGAAATATGAATATTTGTAATTAGAGTGGCAATAATATTCATACAGGATAGCCCCTTTCTAAAACCGAATTGAGTATTAGACAGTATCAAACTGTTCTCCGCCCACCATTCAATTCTCTTGTAGATAAGTTTTTCAAATAATTTTAAGAGGTTGTTAGCAAGAGAGATGAGTCTGAGAGAATCTCTGCGGCCTGGCTTAGGAATAAATACAACAAAGTATTCCGACCATTGTTGAGAAAAAATGCTTTTATTAAACATTAGATTAAACAATTTCAGAATATAGATGTGTAATTCTGGTGGAAATTTTTTTTATTATCCTATTAGAGATCAGATCAGGACCGGGAGAGGATCTAACTTTTAAAGTAGAGATTGCTTCATTATATTCATACTTAGAAAATGGAGTGAGAAGAAATTCTTTATTTACGTCAGTGTCGATGTTATGGATTGTTGAAATAAAGTTTTGGAGATTAGGGACAGGTGTAAGAATTGGAGGAGACAGCTTGTTGAAGGCTTCGGTAAATGACTCCACAGAGATAGAAGAGTGCGGGGGATTATTTGAATTTCTATTAGAAAAAGCTCTGATGTATTTCCACACTGTAGTTATAGGAGTATTCATATTAAGTGAGGTGGGGCGATGAGTGGCTTAGAGCGTTGAGTCGCGGGCTGACAAGTATCAGGTCCCAGATTCGATTCCGCTCGGGTCCCATCCCACCATATACCTCGTTGTGGAGGATAAGGAGGAGTGGCGGAAGGGGAAGGAGAAGGAGAAAGGGGAATAGAGAGGGGAGACAACGAGGGTGAGGAGTGAGAAAAGGAGAAGGAAAAGAAGGGATAAAGATAGGGATAAGATAGGTGTGTGTGTGAGAGAGAAAGCGTTAGAAATAAGAGCGAGGGAAGAAAGAGAGGGGTTAGGATCGAGAGGAGAAAGCGAGAGAGAGGGTAAAAGGGGAGAGCGATGTGTAAAAAGCGTTAGTGGTAAGAAAAAGCGTATAGATGTAAGGAAAATTGATTGTATTGGAAAATTGTAAGTTTGGAAGTGTATAAGATTGCAACCCCATTGGGGAGTCAATAAAGACCATACCATACCATACCATATTAAGTGAGGAGCAGAAATCGCGGAAAACTAGCTTCTTTTTTCTTACAAAGAATTTTTTTGTTTGTTTTCTACATTCTAAATATTCCGAAAGACTTGAAGATGAGGGGGATTGTTTAAATCTATGAAAAATTTGATTTTTTTTTTAAATGATGTCCCTACACTCGTCATCCCACCAAACAGTAGGGGGTTTTCTCCTGACGCCATTGGCAGGCAGCTCTCTAGCTCCAGCCCTAGTCAGTGAGCCATGAATAGCCTCAATTAAGTTATTGTAGTCTCCACTCAAATCACCACTAAACCTGTACTCCCGGTCTACAAATTTGGTGCATTCCAGTTGGAATGCTTGCCAATCTACTCCAGCTAACGTAAATGAGGGATGGCCAAAGGATGGACTATTGCAGGTATTAGTGATATCTATATTTATATTAATTATGATGGGAAAATGATCGCTTCCATAATTGTCTCCAAGGACATCCCAGAAGCACTTTGCAGCCGTGGATGAAGAAACAAGAGTTATATCAAGGGCAGAAGTGGCTGATATGTCTAGCGAAGACCAGGTATAATTACCGTCATTAAGGCACGACAGATTAAGCTGAGAGATTGCTCCCTCCAATTTTAGTCCCTCGGGATCAGGGCTGAATATATTAGGTGACCAAAGTGCACTCTTCCCATTTACATCACCACAGATGACTACGGGATTAAAGTTAGCGCAATATGAAGAAGAGTGAGCCAGGCCTGCGGATCTGTGTGAGGGTGGCTTCCGCCACGAGGGGGACTATAAAGAGAACATATATCCAGATAGCCAAGTCTGTCGAAAGCAAATCATGCCAAGTGCCTGCTATCAATTATTGTTAGCAAAAAAGATACAAATTTGGTACAGAAGTTGTTATTTCAGATTAAATCGACAGATTGGTGCCAAAAACAAAGCAAAGTATGCTCACAGAATCTGATAGCAGAAAACGAGCAAGATTTGCTAACATGACTTGACGTCAGATTGGTTGCAAAAACTGAGCAAGATCTGCGCGCGCGCAATCTGATGGCAGATTGATAGCAAAAACCGAGCAGGATCTGCGCGCGTGCAATTTGACGACAAATTGGTAGCAGAAACCGAGCAGAATTTGCAGCTTTCAGCCATTTATATAATTTATTGAAATAGTATAGTTTATTCGCTTACCGCTATGCGGCGCACTATTTACTTTCTATACCCGTATTCAAGTTCTTGTCATGCAAAGCCTGCAAAATGCGATTAATGACATTTTAATTATTTTTATCAGTTTAATTTAGAGATCCTTTAAATTCATTTAAATGCACCATTTTATATGAATGGCCAAAAGTTGCAGATTCTGCTCGGTTTCTGCTACCAATCTGCCGTCAGTTTGCGCGCGCGCAGATCCTGCTCGGTTTCAGCCATCAATCTGACGTCAAATCATATTAGCAGATCCTGCTCGGTTTCTGCTGCCAATCTGCTCTCAGATTCTGTGAGCAGGCTCTGCTGGCAGATCATTAGCCTAATGCGGACATAACAGATGCCAAATTGCTAGCAAGAGCTGAGGAAATTTGTTGCCAATCTGCTAGCATATTGCGCGCATTTTGCTTACTGGGTATATATGAATTTTTTAAGTCCAAGCCAAACATTGCCCAGGATGTATTCTATATTATTGCGGTCACAGGACGAATTAATATTATCGTTTGTAACTCGTGTAAATCTAAGTTTATTGGAAATGAGTATTGCAACCCCACCTCCATGTCGATTACGATCGCAAGAATATATATCATAATTATTAATGTTGGGGCGATATTGTTCATCTAACCTTGTTTCACAAAGTGTTACTATATCAATTTTATACTTGTCAAGCAAGAATGTAAGTTCGGGAATTCTTCTTTTCAAAGATCGACAATTCCATTGTAAGATGTTAGTCATGGAACAGTTTTAAGATGTTTCCTGCAGCCGGAATAGGAGGAGGTTTCCCATTTGCGATAGAATATCTGTATGAACGGATTTGATTGAAGAGAATTTACTTTGACATATTTGAATCCAATTGTTTAAGATTTCCGAATGAGATGAGAGTGAATTACATTTACTATATATTTCATTATTGGGGTTAGCAGCAATAGGAAAATTAGAAAACGTATTAGAAGAACTAGCTACAGGAACTGTATTAGATTTGATTTGAGGGGGATTGTAATCTTTTTGTATCGATCTGACATCAATTTTCTTTTTGGGGGGAGGCATCGCCTTAAGTCGATTGTTAATGGTATTTTGAGGATCGCATATAGGGAAACCTCTTTCCTTTACCGTTGGGATAGAGCTAAAGTTCGAGTTCCTATCCCTGACAACAGCGTCCGCATATGACTTAGGGAGGGCATAGGGAATATATTCCCCCAAGGTAGGAAGAGGGACTCTATATGGGGGAAATAGGGAAGTATGTGATTCAGAAGGTTGTTGTTGATAATTGTTACTTTCAAGCATTGAGGAGGCTTCTGAGTATGACACATTGTGGTATGCCATGATTTTTTTGAGTTTTCTTTGTTTCTGGAATATGGGACAAGAGTTGGAAGAGGCTTCATGCTCTGCGGCAGAATCCGGCAATTTGTGTCTCACGCAGTTAATACAAGACGGTTTTTCAGCCGTGCATGTCTCATTGACGTTATTATTGCAACTACGAGAAGAAACGAGCTTACCACAGCGCTGACAGACTGCGTTCATATCCGAAGTTTGGCATATTCTAGCCACATGACCGAACCTTTGGCATTTCTGGCACCTTCTAACCTTCTCAACAAAAGGAACCAGGTGGAGTCTTTTCCCCATGTATATTACCGAAGGAGGTACAGTAGTTGTTCTGAAACGAATTATGTAAGAATCAGAATCTATATATTTAGTAGTATAAGTGTTATCTTTGTTTTGACTACGGAAGGGTTTCTTCATTCTAGAGGCATCGAAGGGTGGTTGCCATAAAATATTCCAATCAGGAGGAGGACGGATATTCCTGATTAACTTATCCGGAGAATCGTCGTCATCGACTCCCGAATAATAAACTGCCTAATGACTTTATGGTTAGGCACGTATGCTATCCATTTTTCTCTAGGAAAAATATTATTACATTTTTCGTTAAAGACATCACAGAATTTATTAGCAGAATTGCCATCGATAAAAGTAACAGAGAACTTATTTTTCCCTATCGTTTTCAGGTCAAAAGCAGATAAGAAATGGTCAATATATTTGGTTATACGTTTACCAAACGCGATGATACCGTAAGAGCCGGGGTTCGATCTTCGGTCAAAATTAGATGAGACAAGGGCAAGGTCATCGATGTCTGTGTTTACGTTTTCGTTATTTTCTTTGGCCTCAGAATCCTGTACCTGAGTGGAAGAGGAAAAAGGAGGTTTATTTATGGTTTTTTCTATGTGAACAATAAATGGAGGATTAATGTTTAAGCCATATTTGTTTAATAGCCGAGGATCTTCCTTTCCATGAATATCCAATGCTGATCTTTTAGGAGGAAATGAGCTTCTCAATAAAGAAGACTGGCTTCTTTTACGTTTTCGATAAATGATACCTCGAACCCTATCAACAACGTTATCATTGCTAGATTCCTCTTTAGGTAGGGACGGGTCCCGGGTAGCCTTTTCTAAAGCGTCGTCGATGGCAAAATCCATAGTTGGATCCATAGTTGGAGATGAATAAATTGCACGTGTTGTGTTAAATGCGTGTATGGGTCTTGTTCGCAGTAAATGTCCTGGAAAGATAGTATGGCCGACACTACACTTACGTGGAGGCAAAAAGTTGGAGCAAGCCAGAGCAAACCGGAGCAAGGCCGGCAACTCCGCACTCAGTGTCACTTTCAGACTGCAGCTTGTAACAATGTACACAGAACGAATGATGTACAGAGTCAAGCAGATAACTCGCGAAAATATTCTTTGATGCTAACACCAAAAACTCAGAGTTCAGAAACGATGTTCACTCACCGAGAGAACAAGCGGAAGTCATACATATGTTATCACATTATGGGCCGGTTGTTCCAAATTCTTGGTAGATTTACCCGTCAATCACCCATTAGATAAATATCAATATCTGTTGTTTCATCTATTGGTAAAGTTTACCTATGGGTTAAATTGTTATTACCAAGAGGTAATTTTACTCTGTATTCCAACCACCGAGTAAGATCTCTATTTAGCAGGTAAAGTGAAGATCTTTGGTTATGTTTCACATATTACTGAGAATATTGTGACATTTAAGTTCTGTTTTACTTATGGACATGGCTTTAAATGTAACTGCAAATGAGAAATGTGAATTATTAGATTATTTAAATATTTTCCATAATACACAATATATATGAATAAATATCAACTTACTCTTTTTTACGTATTAAATTGTAAATAAATAATCTTTTATTATCCCACACGGCATGTAATATTGCTGAAATACTGTAATGTTCGGAAATGGTACAGAAATATTTCATTAATATTTCAATTGTAACTTTGCATCCGAAATATTTCGAAAATGTACCTGTATCATGTTTTTTAAAATATTGCATTTGCAATATTTCTGAAATCTTTTAGAAAGTCCTTTTGTAACTAGTATTAAGGTTATAGTTTATTTGCTTACCGCTATGCGGCGCGCTATTCACTCTTTATACCCGTATTCAAATTTTTGTCATGGGCGTATATAAAGCCTGCAAAACGCAGTTAATAATATTATAATTATTTTTACCAGTTTAATTTCTGATGCGATTTCCGTACCGGGAAATTCAGATATTGAACTGATTTTTAGAAAATCGGACAGATAAATGTCCGATTTTCACTTATTCGGACAATTTCTGTCCGAATCAGTGAAAATCGTTCGTTATTATCTGCTCAAAATATAAAACAGAGATTAACTTCCATATAAATAAAATCTTTAATTTTATAAATTAAATTATTTAAATTTATCTATAATATATATCACATTAATGTATATTGTTATATATTATTACTGTAATTGATTTTAGTTTTGCCGTCAAACAAACATCAGAAAATGACGTCTCGTGGATGTGACATATCGACATCATTTTCGGGTCTCATGAAACCTAACTTAGGATATCTAAGTGGTCATTTTGTGACCAAAATTTACCGTCATTATGACGTCAGTTTGCTACTTGGGATATGTTTCAGAAATATTTCAGTAATATTACCGAAATATTGCTGAAATCTTTTAGCAAGGTTGCATTTGAAATGATTGCGGACATTGAAACATTGCAGAAATGTTGCAGAAACGGTGGTGAAATATTTCTGTAATATTGTTGAAAGGTGTAATATTTCAAATGGAATATTGCAGCAATGTATCAGAAATATTACATGCCGAGTGGGATTCTATTCATCAGATTAGACTGTTATTTTCCCTTTTAAAAACATCCAAATAAGGATAGAAACATTCCACGTATCTATGCAAATATTTACATCTTGTAATTTTGTACGAAACAGTTATGATAATACGAATCTGTTTTGCATTTCTTGCAATAATAGATATAAAATGTCAGATAAGGATAAGATAAAGATAAGTAAAGAAGAAATATAAAATAATGTTGCTTTCATGTATAGCACAATAATAAGAATCAAATAAGATTTGAATACGTTAAACATAAAAATATATTTTATACGTGAAATTCATTACTTTTTTAACACTTTCTATACTCTCTTCTATACTCTCTTCTATACTTCTTTCCGATTCTCCAACGATCAACCCAGGTAGCAAGGTGTCGTCATTATAACGTCATTTTAAGGTCATTTCTCGTCATATGACGTCAGTCGACTAAATAATGACGTAACACAGACGTGATATTTTTGACGACATATTATCGTCACAGAAATAACGTCATTTAATCGTCTTTTTAAGGTTATTTACTGATCAATTAACTAATGTTGTTAAAATACATCAATATTAAAATTATCTTATTCATGGAAAATAATAAATATTTTATGATATTTATAAAGTTTACATGACTTTCTGTTCAAAACCCTTGAAAATACGGTATTATTATATTAAAAAACTATGAAATATTATTTAATATTAATAATTGGATTTGATGTGCATATTTATCTATATCGAAAATTATTATTTATTTAATATTTCATGAAAAATGTTACTGCGAGCAACATTTCAAAACTTTACAGAAAGATAGTTCATACTTCAGCCGCTAGTTCGTTTATTTACCGCTATGCGACGCGCGATGCGCATTATCTCGCATTTGAGTTTCAGTCATGAAAATTATATAAAGCTTCGAGCAACTGGCAGGAGATTAAAAATGTATTTATTTCTATCAGTTTAATTTCTGATGCAATCCCAATATAGGGAATTCAGATATTAGACTGATAATTTTAAAAGTCGATCAGATAAATGTCCGAAAAAGTTAAAATCATCCGTTTATATATATATATATTGTTGCGTCCCTGCGGGTCGTCTAAGGCGGTTATTCGTGAATCTGCTGTATTTGTATCCGGGAGAACGTTGCTAAGCGTTATTGTTAAACAACGGCGGACATCTTGGGAGAGATCGGCCATCTTGAGTCTCGCGACGGATGTCATTCCGGGCGGATATACTTGATATACGATTACTGTTATTACCCGTTCTGTGTTCCTTGTTCAATTGTGTGTTCTGTGTTGCTATATTAAAGTTTCTTTTATTCTTTCTAAAGAGTGTCAATCATTTACTCGCGATACGCGGGTGCCGGTTGTGTCGCGCGTGTTCGAGTATTATCGAAGTCGACGCGCGGACGCAACATTTTGGGGGCTCGTCCGGGATACGATACGACGGAGTGGACGATTTTCTGGAGACGATTTTCTGGAGAATTGTGTGTTTCTTTTCGTCTATAAAAAATGGAACGGGAAAATTCGCCGACGGCAGGAGTTTCGACGAGAAAGAGGAGTCGATTGACTTCAACGGCGGCTACGACATCGGGACCATCATTGGAAGCGATTACACTTCAGTCAGCGATGCGAGAGATTACTGAGCTACGCGAGGAGCGGCTGCAGCAGCGAGCCGATTTTGAGACGCAATTGCGCCAACACGATAAGCAGCGAGCTGTATTTGAAGCACAACTGCGCCAACGCGACGAGGCGTTACGGGGCATGGAACAGAGGATTCGTCTGCTGGATAACAACAACCAGCTAAGTCGCTCCATTAACAGAAATTTTTTTTGCCTAATGTTGCGCCTAATTTCGAAAGAGACGCGCGTGTTAATATTAACACAGAATTAGGCTTTAAATTGAAGCCGGACATTAAAATAGTTCATTTAGATCGATTGGCTTCGTATCATGAAAGGCGGATTTAAGTCACATCTGAAACCTGATTTATGATTTATGTTACTTGTTATTGGTTAATTTTCTTTCTGTTTTTTTTTAAGGGATTGAAGAAGATGGTTTATGGAATCTTCTTTCAAAATTTGTTCTTCAAAGACCATCGTTGAAGACTCTGTCTCTCCCCGGTTTTTGACCGTGGTTTTCCCGTGGGACGAAGGGCAAATGCCGAGACAGGGACTTGAGGTGTCCTCTTAGAAGGACGGTGGGTCCACGGATGTTACCCCCCTCTTGTCCGAAGATTCGCTCCCTTTTGAGATGCGGAGATGCAGCAGTTTTGAGTATTTCCGAGAATAAGGCGAACTACGGGGGACGGCTACTGTGGTTTCAAGATGTATCAAAGTCGATTGGGTTCTGGATTTTAACGGTGCTCGGTAACCTGCAGCAGCAGCTCAGGGTAGAGCAGGAAACCGTTTCTGTGCCCTGGAGTCGACGTTGGATGTTCTTGTCAAACGGGTTCGATGACAGTATCCTGTATATTCCTGGAGGGTGTGTGATTGGGGCCGATAAATAATGGCGCTCGGTAACCTGCAGCAGCAGCTCAGGGTAGAGCAGGAAGTCATTAGGCACCCTGGAGTCAACGCCTTGGAAGAAGAGGACAACGATCAACCCATTTAATTTGGAAGAGCCCTCATTGATTGTCGGGACGACAATTTTGAAGAGGGGGAGTAGTGTTGCGTCCCTGCGGGTCGTCTAAGGCGGTTATTCGTGAATCTGCTGTATTTGTATCCGGGAGAACGTTGCTAAGCGTTATTGTTAAACAACGGCGGACATCTTGGGAGAGATCGGCCATCTTGAGTCTCGCGACGGATGTCATTCCGGGCGGACATACTTGATATACGATTACTGTTATTACCCGTTCTGTGTTCCTTGTTCAATTGTGTGTTCTGTGTTGCTATATTAAAGTTTCTTTTATTCTTTCTAAAGAGTGTCAATCATTTACTCGCGATACGCGGGTGCCGGTTGTGTCGCGCGTGTTCGAGTATTATCGAAGTCGACGCGCGGACGCAACAATATATATAATCATATTTATTACATTTGTAATTCCATTAATATATTCTATAATAATTCTATGTTTATTATTATATGTTAAATATTATTATTCTATGTTTATTATTTGATAAAGAGTCAAAAATCGAATGGATTTGTACAATTGAAAGAACGGTAAATTTTGAGAAGTAGCCAAAGTTCGTCAATTTTATACGTCATCTTATAATAGAGAAATGTCGTCATTTTATCGTCATAGATATGACGTCAACGGTCTGTGACTTAGGACCGTCATTCTAACGTCACTTTTACGTCGTTTTAAAAGTGAATTTGACGTAACCAGTGACTAAAAAATGACGTTATAATGACGACACCTTGCTACCTGGGAACATATGTACATATCAATAGATATTAAAATGATATTAATGTAACCTTACTTTTTAATGACATGAAATTAGCATTATACAAACCGGAAATGCTTTTCGTACTTATCTACGAGGTAACTACCCAATAGGTATTTTTATCATGGAACAACATGTCAAATGAAACCTGTCGGTAAACTAATAGGTATACTTTAACTGTAAGATAGACACCTATCAGTTAGTGTGATTTTCCCAAGAAGTTGGAACAAGCGGCCCTATACATGTTATTAAAAATATAACCTTGAAAAATCAAATATTATAACCTGATCATCGGTCTTTAAGTGAATAGTATCCACATAATTCATAATTTTTGGCTTCACATTTTTCATGTTTGCAATAAGTAACAGAATTTCATCTTCATTTGATGAAGACAAAGATTCTAAAAATTCGCTTGCTGAAAATAAGTCCATATTTCTTGTCACAGCAGTGAACAGTGTCAAATTCAAACGGTGTAACACTGAGGTGGCCCCGGCCTCTAAACTCAGGACACTTTTACTGCACTCAGTGCGCACTGAAAGCATTTTGCACTCCCAATGAAATGTGCAGCACTCAGAACATACTAATACTACCAATGAAATACGCTTCAAGCACTCAGTGCTATCAGTGCAAGCGGGTTTTTCCCAATAGAAGACGCTATAAATAAAGCGTAACCTAAAATGAATTCGGAGATATTAATATCTATTATTGCTCTACAAAAGCAAACAATAAATAAGACGCAAACAATAAATAAAACAGATAGAATGTCAAAAATGAAATTAAAAAAGTTAGTTACTCTTTTCTTATTGTGCAAAGAAAACGAGCGAAATAGAATAATAAAACGAAAATATTGGGTTCATCCGATTTTTTCAAACGAAAAGCGGGGACAATATGGAGCAAGTACAACTTTTATAAAAGAATTGTGTTTTCATAATGATGAAAAATTCATCAATTATTTCCATAGACATAGAAAATATAGAGACCGAGCATAAACTCCTGGTTTAGGTGAGGGGAATGAAGCCACTGCGGGACGGTGCAACGAGGTAAATTGTGCCTAAATTTGATTGGCTGTTATATTGCGCAAGCGCAGTGATGTTCAAGCGGCCGTTTGTGAAAAAAAAAAAAAAAAAATTAAGTTAAAGAAAATAAAGAAGACGAAAAGTAGGCAAAAAAACAAAAAAAAAGAAGATAAAGAAGAGAGAAAGCGAGAGAAGGAGAGACAAAAAGACAAAGGTATATACAGGGTGTTCCGGAACAACCTTCCGTCTGTGAAATGACGTATTCCTGATACAATTCTAAGACGATTTTTCCTTTACCAAAATTTGAATTAAAGCGTAATTTTTGAGTTATAAGCAAAAATAGTTAGTAAATCACGCGTCGAGTACAGAAGACAGGCAGGAGCGGCGCGGCGCGACGCGGCACGGCGCGCCGCGAGCGCCCGGCACAGCTGACCGTCTGATTACCACCGCATGAGTCGCTAACTATTTTATCTTACAACATAAACTTATGCTTTAAATAAAATTTTAGTAAAGAAGAAAATATCTGAGAATTATGTCAGGAATACGTGTTTCTTAAAATAACGTCACTTTAACAAAAGTTGTTCCGGATCGCCGGCCGTCGGACACTGCAATCAGCTGATTGCTAACGCGATGTGTGTATGGCGGAGTGGTGCGTAAAAGAAAGAGAGAGAGAGAGAGAGAGAGAGAGAGAGAGAGAGAGAGAGAGGGAGGGAAGCAGGGAGAGACGTTTATACACACGCACGCACGTACGCATACACTTTTTTCTCGCTCTCTTTCTCTCTTTTACACAACACTCATACACTCTCTCATTCAGTCACTCATTCACTCACTTACTCACTCACCTGTTCACTCACCTGCTCACTCACAGCGTAGCGAATCTTCATGCTACGTATTGTTAACTGCTGCACGGTTATTATTATTTAGCGACGGACCGCGGAGACTGCGCGACCACATTGTTACGTTGCCGAGAAACGCAACATGTAACCGACTTGTTTTCTACCGCATTCGCAATGCGAGAGTTTTAGAAGATCGTTCGTCTTATCTCGCGTCGATCACGCGCCACGCGCACGTCGCAACTTGCATGTTGCTACATGTCGGTTACATTACATGTCGCGCTTCTCGGCGGCGCTAGGCAACGTAACAATGTGGTCGCGCAGTCTCCGCGGTCCGTCGCTAAATAATAATAACCGTGCAGCAGTTAACAATACGTAGCATGAAGATTCGCTACGCTGTGAATGAGCAGGTGAGTTAATAGATGAGTGAGTGAGTGAGTGAATGAGTGACTGAATGAGAGAGTGTATGAGTGTTGTGTAAAAGAGAGAAAGAGAGCGAGAAAAAAGTGTATGCGTACGTGCGTGCGTGTGTATAAACGTCTCTCCCTGCTTCCCTTCCTCTTCCTCACGCTCTCTCTCTTTCTTTTACACACACACTTCGCCATACACACATCGCGTTAGCAATCAGCTGATTGCAGCGTCCGACGGCCGGCGATCCGGAACAACTTTTGCTAAAGTGACATTATTTTAAGAAACACGTATTTTTGACATAGTTCCGAGATATTTTCTTCTTTACTAAAATTTTATTTAAAGCATAATTTTATGTTGTAAGATAAAATAGTTAGCGACTCATGCGTTGGTAATCACACGTCAAACGGTCAGCTGTGCCAGGCGCTCGCGGCGCGCCGCGCCGCGCCGCTCCTGCTGCCTTCTGTACTCGACGCGTGATTTGCTAACTATTTTTGCTTATAACTCAAAAATTACGCTTCAATTCAAATTTTGGTAAAGGAAAAATCGTCTTAGAATTGTATCAGGAATATGTCATTTTACGGACGGAAGGTTGTTCCGGAACACCCTGTATATATACAGGGTGAGTCTTTTTAATCTTAACAGGCAAATATCTCAAAACCTGTAAGTTTTAGAAGGAAACTTTTTAGACAAAAGTTGTTTAGTTCTGAGGGGGAAAAGAGATAGGAATATTAGTTAGACCTTGGGTGGCATTGTTAAGGTCATATCAAGGCTACATTGAATTTTTTAAATTAAAACCTCTATTTTTTATTGCATATTCTTATAGCCCTTATCGAGACCTTTTCAAAACTCTATAATAAAGTATGTTTTCATTAAGTACTTTTTGAGTTATTTTATATCTTAAGCTGACATATTATGATATAAAAAATAAAATATCTCGTAAAATATTTAGTTTTCGATAATCTTACCGTAATATTTTTATATACAGAATAATGACACAAATCAATTAGTGTAAAAAAAACAAATAATTATTTAAAAAATACATTGTAAATAATTACATACTTTTTCTCAAAAACAATTTTTTTTAGGTTAAGATTAGAAATTTATAAAATGAATTGCGCTTATATAGAAATTCTTGGCAACACTAAAGTTATTCTGAATTTCACAATAAATAAAGTAAATTAACAAATATATGAGTAATATAATAATAATATAATAATTAATATATCAACTATTAAAATGAAATTAATATATTAAATAATAATTTTTCATTGATCTTCCGCAATTACCAAAATACGTGATAGTTAGGCACGCACACACGTACGCACGCACACACGCACACACGGTCACACACACACGCACGCGCGCGCGCGCGCGCGCACACACACCATACGTAAGCATGCATACACATACATACGTACATTGCGCGTCAACGATTCCTTCACTGAGGTAAGGGAGGTTCATAGAAGTATATCAATGTCCCATTGGTGTACTTCCATAAACCCCCTTTACTGCAGGGAATGAATCATTGATCATTCATGCGGGGTACATACACACACTGTGACGTGACGTTTTTGGGACGTCCGTCACAAGGGTCGAATGACCCGATCGGGGGCGGTTTTTCGGGGGCCTGCGTCCTCTCTATTTAGGGAGAGAGCGGCCCAATCGTCGGATCGGCGAGATCCGACTTTTGGTAGTAGTAGTTATCGGAAATGTAAGCTCGAGATGAGCCCGCGAGTTGGTTGTCGGCACGAGATCGAGCGGCGGGATCCCATCCGGCGGAAGAAGAGGAAGAGAGAAGAGTGACGGCCGAGAGCGGGAGTCCAGGACACCCAGGAAACAGGAGACGCCAGGTCGTATTTGTCTAATATTAAAAACATTTTATATGGCTGACAAACATCGCTGCCGGTAAATTTATATTTTATATGGCAGGAAAGGAGCGCGGAGGGCCGGAATTATCCGGCCAAAGGGGCGGCCACTCCACCCGCACGAAGGGAGTCCCAAGGACGGAGCGGCGAGCGGACTCTCAATCCGGAACCTATCCAACCAGATAGGAAAGAGAGCCGATCGGGTGCAGCCGTAAGCCCGCACCTTTAAGCCAAAAAGCGGAAAATCTTGGGAACTCCGGGGCGATGAACCCACCAACACGGCCGTGATGACAACAAGGATCGCGAGGACCGCAGGACGGCCCTGCGTAACGCGAAAGCGCCACAGATGGCACGATAGCGATTTATCGCGCCGGCGTGTCTCCTGCAGGACTCTCGCTCGGCACTGTTCGGCGAGATAGCGAGACGGACGCAGTTTTCCGAGGAGCGAAATCTTAGACGATCGAGGAAGCACCGAGAACTTCCTGCCGATGGGACGAGCGTCGCCGACCTATTTTGTTGCCGTTTATTTGTAGGTAATTAATTCGGATGAGTCGCGCCCTTAATAGTTGTCGAGCCACGCGTTTTGGTGAATTAACTTTGTGAAGATTTTTGGTAGATTAAGTCGCACGGCCGACGGGCACACGTCGCTCATCCGAATTACATAAAGTAAGCTCTCTCTATTCATTTCGCCGCCGCCGACAGTCATTAATGTTAGTTTCGCGTCTGTGATTATTACATGTTGTAAAGTATCGGGATTTTCACGCTCGCGCGATCGATATTCCGGATCGCGCAAAGTATTGCGTCATACGACTCGTACACCACAGTCGTCACCGATAGTTTTCGTATTCTTTTCGAGTATTGTTAGCATTTGTCTTGTACACGTTATGCGTAATTCGAATAAGGAGAAGGCGTAATTCTCCGATATCGAGCAGAGTATCTATCGGGTGTGTGTGACCCCATCGTTAGTTTTCGCGAGTCATCCGAGTAATATACGTGGCATATTTCAAGCAAAGGTCGTCGTTATTATTATTGAGGCACATTCCAGCATCACGAGCTGCGTTAAAAGACCGATTCGAGTCGTATCACCGAGAAATTTATATTGTATTGAAGCGGATTCACGGGCGTGCGTAAAGTAGTTACCGGCGCATTCGAGAGATTTCTTTAGTTGTCGCGGCCTAATTAAGTCTCGTACGGCGGAAATCCTCGCGGCCGAAAAGTCGAGTTAAAGTGCGTAAGACGCCCGGTAATTTAATATTGTTGCGCACGGTCGTGCCGATCTCCGCGGAAATAATATATCTAATTCGCCTGTAAAATAACTACTGTCATCAAAGGCTATTTTTTTTTATGTGAACTGCTCTATACTCTTGTTTCTTTTTTTATAATATATTATTGTTATCTTTACTGTTAATTTATCGAATGCTCATTTTCGCTCCCGTGTTCTCGACTCTCAGAATTTCTCCCGTCTCCCCGAACCTCCCCCTCTACCATTTCGGGTATACTGAGTAGCCGCGGAATTTTGCCGTCGCGTTAATTATCGAACTCGAAATTGTCTTTCGGTGTTGCGTTTATCGTGAATGGTGCGGCCTACCGTACCTGGCGCCCAACTCGGTTATTTGGTGATATATCGGCTTTTTCGAGATATCGGGATCGATATCCGAGGTACGCGCCGAAGGTGTGCCGTGGGCACCGAAGAACCGCCCGCCGAATAAATAATTAATTATTAAAATAATTAAACAAAGAAAATAACGGTTACAAATTGGCGCCCAACGTGGGGCCCACGAAAACGGGAAATAAGAGGTCGAGAACGACGGAGCTTTTGAAATAAAATTGAGCATTATTATATTTGTGTGTGAAAAGGAATTTTTTTTTGTTGTCTGTAAGGAGAACAGCTCCTACGATTATTTGAAGCGACGATTATAGCACTGACGGCATGTCGAGCATTTTTTTTTGTAGTTACCGAAGCCTGAATAATTTTTCACGATGTTAATGTAATAATTTATATTATTTCTTTGGAATACGTTAGTAACGAGTATATGAAATATTTATTTGAATTGTGTGAGGAAAAATATTATTTCTGGCTTTCGTATTTCATTTCTTTTGTTCTCGGGGCTACGTGGCAGCTTTCTTTTGAAAATGATATTCACCTTATACGATTCGCGGTGTTGATGTTTTGAGATCTGTACGCCTGTGCCTAGGAATAATACAGATAATAATCTTTGGAATAGAAATTGATTGTGTTTGCTCGACATCGCCGATCACATTTATCTCGCTTATTTTGTTATGTTTGATATTTATACGATGTGTCTCACTATTTATTGATATTGAAATGTTATTTATTATGAATGTTGGAATATTTCCTTTTGTATATTTGTGTTAATCATATTTTTTTTCAGTTTTGTTGCGAATCGCCAAATTTGGCTATTAAGTATAATAATTACCACCGGGTAAATTAGTAATAGGGGGAATCCGTGAAATTTCGGACATTGGACTTTCGTGTGACTATAAAATAATATCGGAACGGAAAATTTCCGTTATTTGGCTGCTTCTGAGATTCGTTCGCTCGAGAATCGTGTTAGGTGACCGCGCATAGTTGACGTATGTTTTTGTTCCTTTTTTTTTTGTTCGGCCAATTATTGCGTAGTTGTCGTGTGTGTCGAGTGCCTAAGCGGTTCGCGCCCTCAAGAATTAGCGTATACTCGGATAAAATTTCTGGCTGTCGCATAATTAGGCTTAGGGAGTTCGCTGCACAGTTTTCCGTGTTGAATAGCTAAACCGCAGCGATTTCCGGAATTGATTCGGTAGATACGCTCACAAGCGAATGGGTCAATAAACTTTCAATGGAGCAGCTCCAGCGGGAGTTGAAAAAGCGTGGTCAAGACCCGGAGGGTACCGTCTCCGCATTACGGTCGCGCTTAATTGTATTCGAGAGTGACGCGTTGCGGGGGGCTGATCTTCCCCGTGTCCCTACGCCTAAGAAGGGCCCCTTCGAGTTACCGGGCCCGGGCGAAGAAGCGTCGGCGCGACCCGATAGTCCAGTCGAGATGGGCTTTAGGTTAGTTGACGATGGGGAGGCCGGTAATAGGGGGGCGCGCCTCCGCCGCCGCGGGTGGACCTGCCGCCCCGCGGGGCCGAGGCGCGAGGCCCCGCGCGCTCTACCTCGTCGGCCCTCGACGCGTATCAGCTGATGCGTCGGTGGGATTTACAATTTTCGGGTGCGCGCGGTATGACGCGGAAGCATTCCTCACACGAATAGAAGAGGGACGCGCGTTAGTTCCCGTTAGTGACAACGAAATATTCAAGTGCATCCCGTTCTTCTTAACGGGCATCGCACTGTATTGGTATCGTAACGAGCGCGGACAGTGGCGTAATTGGCGGGATTTTGAGTCGGCATGGCGAACGCGATTCGGTAATCCGGACTTCCAGTTCGCGTTGCGAGACGAAATTATGCGCCGCACGCAGGGGGATCACGAGCCTATTGCGGACTTTTTAACCTGTATGAGAGCTTTGTTTGCGCGATTGAGACCCCCGTGGAGTCTGGATGAACAGTTAAATTACGCACATCGTAATATGCTGCCGCGTTTACAAATCGCTGTGCACCGACGCGATATATACGATTTCCATTCTTTAGAGAACTTAGCCTCACGGGTGGAACGTAGTTATGAGGCGGTAAACCAATATCGAGCGCCACCACCGCCGGAACAGTCGATTTTCCCGGATCTCGCGTATCGTCCGCCGCGTAAAACCCACAAAAATCCGATCGCTACAGTAGCTGCGGGATTTGATGAGGCGACGCCGAAAATAGGAAATGGCGCGAAAAATCGAGCGCGGGGAAGAACCAACGCGCCCGCCACCGCTTCAGTTGCCGCTGCGATTCCACCGAGCTCGTCAACAACGGTCAAGTCCGCCAATTCCTCCAACCCCGGTTCGAACACTAAGTGCTGGAACTGCGGGAAGATCGGGCATTTCGCGAGGGAATGCGAAGAAAGAAAACGCGTTCATTGCTATCGGTGTGGAAAACCGAGCGTTACCGTACGGACGTGTCCGGCGTGTGCGGGAAACGAGAAAGGGAGTCGATAAAACGGGCCCCAACGACTCCGGAAATCTTAAAGGGGGGCCCCGTTGCGCCCGAAGGCCGAGAAGCCTCCAGTCTCTCGTATACTGCGCTTAATTCCGTGAAGTCTTTAGAGTTGCCGTCGCTTTGTTATTTCGAGATCTTTATACACGGGGAACCGTTACGAGCTTTAGTCGATTCAGGATCGAATCGAACGATCCTTGGGGCCGATGGCATACGAATAATACGGCAATTAGGGATGCCGACGCGTAAAAATTATGTTACGCGAATTCGCACGGCCAACGGAAAACTGGCGGAGGTACGGGAGGAGGCGGAGATCCCGTTCGCGTTGAAAAATCAGAGTCGCCTAATTTCGGCTTGTTTGTTGCCGGATTTAGCAGTCTCGTGTATCGTGGGGATAGATTTTTTGTGCAAGTTCGGTATTGGACTAGATTTCGCGACGACCGAATGGTACTTTGCGAAGAAGCCCGCGGTGAGGTATAATTTTGAATCACGGAGCGAAACGCCGACAGTGTGCAGTGGACTCTCTGATTTAACGCCCTCACAGACCGAACGATTGGAGAATTTTTTGAAGGGTAGAATACCGGAAACGGTAATTAACCCCGGTGTCACTTCTCTAACGGAACATGAAATAGATGTCGGTACGAACCGCCCTATAAAACAAAGGTGTTATTTAGTTTCACCTAAAGTACAGGAAGCGATTCATAATGAAGTCGATAAGATGTTAGGTGCCGGTATTATAGAACCTTCGTATAGTGAATGGTCGAATCCGATCGTGATGGTGAAAAAGCAGAACGGGAAATACAGATTTTGTTTAGACTTCCGGAAAGTAAATAGCGTTTCAAAGAAAGACGCGTATCCGTTGCCAAATATGAATGGTATATTAGATAAGCTAAGATCAGCTCGGTATATTTCCACGATCGACTTGAGTCAGGCGTACTTTCAAATACCCCTGGCAAAAGGAAGTCGGGAAATTACAGCTTTTAGCGTCCCGGGGAAAGGCTTGTATCACTTCACGCGGATGACGCAGATATGGATTAACGGGAGCGCCCGCGACCTTCCAGCGCTTATTAGATAAAATAATCGGGCCGGAAATGGAGCCTCACGCGTTCGCATATCTTGATGATATC
Organism: Formica selysi; assembly: GCA_009859135.1. Classification (NCBI taxonomy): domain Eukaryota; kingdom Metazoa; phylum Arthropoda; class Insecta; order Hymenoptera; family Formicidae; genus Formica; species Formica selysi. The sequence continues at coordinate 7,536,351 of CM020812.1, forward strand.
GTAATAGTAACGCCAACTTTCGAAGAACATTTAGAATGGTTAGAGCGCGTGTTAACGAAAATCTTTGTTGCCGGTCTCACGATAAATCCGGAGAAATGTGAGTTTTGTCGCTCACAGGTTCGATATCTTGGATTTATCGTACAACGTAACGGGCTTACGGTGGATACGGACAAAGTTCAGCCAATACTGGATTATCCGGCCCCGCGCAATATCAAGCAAGTACGCAGATTTTTGGGCATGTCGTCTTGGTATCGTCGGTTTATACCATAGTTTGCAACAATTAGCGAACCGATAACCCGGCTTTTGAAAAAGGGTCAGCGCTGGGAGTGGGGGGATGCGCAGTGTCGCGCTTTCGAGCAAATTCGTTCGCACTTAGTTACCGCACCTACGTTGTCGTGTCCGGATTTTAACATCCCGTTTGTTTTGCAAACAGACGCAAGTTCGGTAGGAATAGGAGCCGTGTTGACCCAAAAGGTAGAGGGAACCGAACACGTCGTAGCTTTCGCGAGTCGAGCTTTAGCAGATCCCGAGAAAAAGTACTCAGTTACCGAGCAAGAATGTTTTGCGGTAGTATGGGCAATAAAAAAATTTAGACCATATTTAGAGGGATATAAATTTACGGTCGTGACAGACCACAGTAGCTTACGTTGGCTACATAATCTTAAAAATCCGACAGGCAGACTCGCGAGATGGGCTCTAGAACTCCTAGAGTACGACTATGAAATAATTCATAGAAAAGGTGCATTACATCACGTACCGGATGCCTTATCGCGAATGTATGAGAGTGACACCGAGGTAAAAATAATGGTTGCCGTAGAGGCGGATATTATCGCGAATACGACCGACGCTTGGTATATCAAACGTTGCGGGGAGGTCGCGAATGGACCTCGACGCTTTACCGATTGGCGAATAGTGGATAATCAATTATATTATTGCAGGCCCAAAGCGATTGTATCGGATATTGTGGAGGACTTAGACCGATGGAAATTGGTGCTACCGAAAGAATTGAGGGAAACAGCGCTTAGAGAGGCACACGACACACCGCAGTCGGGACATTTAGGGGTGGAGAAGACGTTCCACCGACTGGCGGTCGCATATTACTGGCCGAATATGTTTCGGGATGCCGCGAAGTACGTTAGGCAGTGCGACGTCTGTCAGCGTACCAAGGTCGAGCAAGCTAACCCGGCGGGTCTCATGGGTCACCGCGTCGTGGAAGGCCCATGGACCATGGTGGCTGCCGATATAATGAGTCCGTTTCCGAAAAGCAAAGCTGGTTTTGCGTACGTTTTAGTGGTGCAAGATTTATTCACAAAGTGGATGGAATGTTTTCCATTAAGGGCCGCTAACGGCAAGAAAATTTGTAAGGCTTTGAGAGAAGCCATTTCGCGTTGGGGTACGCCAAAATTTTTGCTGACGGATAACGGCACGGAATTCGCAAATCAGACGTTGCGAGCGTTCTCGGAAGAACACGGGATAACCCACACGACAATTCCGCCATACCATCCGCAGGCTAACCCAGTAGAACGCGTCAATCGGGTTTTAAAGACCATGATAGTTGCCTTTTTAGAGAGAGATCACAGGGAATGGGATGAGCATTTGCGAGATTTTCGATTCGCGTACAATACCGCTCATCATTCATCTATCGGCACGTCACCGGCGCTTTTAAATCTCGGACGGGAGCCCACGCCGATAAACTCGATACGCGAGCGATGCGCAAACGTCGATGAAGTCGAACAACGCGATCCAGCGGGATGGGCCGAACGAATGCGGAAAATTCAGTCTTTGCACGATTGGGTGAAGGAAAATCTCGAGCGGGCCTATCGGAAGCAGTCCACCTATTATAATTTGAGACGCCGCGATATTGTATTTAAGGTTGGGGATTTGGTATTGAAACGGCAACATGTGCTGTCGTCTGCGGCACATAATGTTGCGGCCAAGTTGACACCGAAATTTCACGGTCCCTTTAGGATTAATAAGATATTGTCGAATGTGGTGTACGAGCTCGCGAATTTGGAGGGAAATATCGTGGGTAAAGTGCACGTAAAAGACCTTAAATCCTATCACCTTCTACCTCCTAGATAGCTGTCGAAAACCAAGAGAGATGTCCAACCTGGAGTGGCGGCATTTCAGGGCCCGGTACGCTGGTCTGTTCCGCCAGATCAGCAACGAAAACCCAGGATTCTGGACGGACCTGGGGGAGCTGTTAGAAGCCCAGGAACGACAGCGATATACGACGCGCGGGGCGCGCGTCGTGGAATTCCCGACCACCCGGGATCAAGGGAGCCAGACCGAGCTGCTCGGTCCTTTCATAAGCAGGATGTTGAGAAGGGCCAACATCGAGAAGAGAGACGAGGAGACCCAGACGCCGCCAGCGTCACAAAGGACAAGGGGCAGCCAAACGGGATGGCCCGAAGATTTAGTTGCCGGAACGGCACGCCTAGGGGGAGGGAGACCACCGACGGCACCCGAAGCCAGGGGAAGAGGCCGAGGCCCCATGGCCTGGCCGAGGCCCCCATTGCCAAGCGGCTTAGGGCGAACTCAGCCGCCACCCGCGCGACCACCCACGCGGACGGTGGGAACCTCCCCGCGGACACCGTCACCGACAAGGGAAAGATCCCCGCGTCGGAGAGCGAGATCCGCGAGATCGCCAGCCCGACCGGCTTCCTCCAGCCGATCACCGCGACGCCGTTCCGGTGGGGAAGCCAATCGCTGCTGGAATTGCAGATCTACCAGCCACCGATATACGGAGTGCCCGGAACCACGGGGCAGGAGATATTGTTATGGGTGTGGACAAGACGGAGTCACAATACGCACCTGCTCCCGATGCGGATCGAAGTGGCTTAACCTGGGCCCCTATCACCCCGACAAGGGCCGGTATGGGCCCACGTAGCTGTCGAGGACCTGGCTCCTCTCTTCGCCTCACCCGCGGGGCCACCACAATGTACTGAGCGGGGAGGAAATATAGGAGATTGAGGAGGAAAATCGTGTTGTGTCATGAAGCCCTCCCGCCTCCCCCCCCCCCCCCCCCGATACCCCTTCACCGAGGTTTCTTTTGGGATGTGCGTACGTTCGTTTCTCTTTGAGTAGTCCGAGTTACTTTTGGGTCGGTAGACATGGCGGTGACTTGTTGGAGAGGGAATTGGCTTATTTATTTTGAAGAGTCTGGATAACTAGAAAGGAGTTGGTGGCTGTCGACGCTCGTCGCCAGCCAAGACCTCCTCGTTCCTCTCCTGGGAAGGGGGAGTTGTGACGTGACGTTTTTGGGACGTCCGTCACAAGGGTCGAATGACCCGATCGGGGGCGGTTTTTCGGAGGCCTGCGTCCTCTCTATTTAGGGAGAGAGCGGCCCAATCGTCGGATCGGCGAGATCCGACTTTTGGTAGTAGTAATTATCGGAAATGTAAGCTCGAGATGAGCCCGCGAGTTGGTTGTCGGCACGAGATCGAGCGGCGGGATCCCATCCGGCGGAAGAAGAGGAAGAGAAAAGAGTGACGGCCGAGAGCGGGAGTCCAGGACACCCAGGAAACAGGAGACGCCAGGTCGTATTTGTCTAATATTAAAAACATTTTATATGGCTGACAAACATCGCTGCCGGTAAATTTATATTTTATATGGCAGGAAAGGAGCGCGGAGGGCCGGAATTATCCGGCCAAAGGGGCGGCCACTCCACCCGCACGAAGCGAGGGAGTCCCAAGGACGGAGCGGCGAGCGGACTCTCAATCCGGAACCTATCCAACCAGATAGGAAAGAGAGCCGATCGGGCGCAGCCGTAAGCCCGCACCTTTAAGCCAAAAAGCGGAAAATCTTGGGAACTCCGGGGCGATGAACCCACCAACACGGCCGTGATGACAACAAGGATCGCGAGGACCGCAGGACGGCCCTGCGTAACGCGAAAGCGCCACAGGTGGCACGATAGCGAGTTATCGCGCCGGCGTGTCTCCTGCAGGACTCTCGCTCGGCACTGTTCGGCGAGATAGCGAGACGGACGCAGGTTTTCCGAGGAGCGAAATCTTAGACGATCGAGGAAGCACCGAGAACTTCCTGCCGGTGGAACGAGCGTCGCCGACCTATTTTGTTGCCGTTTATTTGTAGGTAATTAATTCGGATGAGTCGCGCCCTTAATAGTTGTCGAGCCACGCGTTTTGGTGAATTAACTTTGTGAAGATTTTTGGTAGATTAAGTCGCACGGCCGACGGGCACACGTCGCTCATCCGAATTACATAAAGTAAGCTCTCTCTATTCATTTCGCCGCCGCCGACAGTCATTAATGTTAGTTTCGCGTCTGTGATTATTACATGTTGTAAAGTATCGGGATTTTCACGCTCGCGCGATCGATATTCCGGATCGCGCAAAGTATTGCGTCATACGACTCGTACACCACAGTCGTCACCGATAGTTTTCGTATTCTTTTCGAGTATTGTTAGCATTTATCTTGTACACGTTATGCGTAATTCGAATAAGGAGAAGGCGTAATTCTCCGATATCGAACAGAGTATCTATCGGGTGTGTGTGACCCCATCGTTAGTTTTCACGAGTCATCCGAGTAATATACGTGGCATATTTCAAGCAAAGGTCGTCGTTATTATTATTGAGGCACATTCCAGCATCACGAGCTGCGTTAAAAGACCGATTCGAGTCGTATCACCGAGAAATTTATATTGTATTGAAGCGGATTCACGGGCGTGCGTAAAGTAGTTACCGGCGCATTCGAGAGATTTCTTTAGTTGTCGCGGCCTAATTAAGTCTCGTACGGCGGAAATCCTCGCGGCCGAAAAGTCGAGTTAAAGTGCGTAAGACGCCCGGTAATTTAATACTGTTGCACACGGTCGTGCCGATCTCCGCGGAAATAATATATCTAATTCGCCTGTAAAATAACTACTGTCATCAAAGGCTATTTTTTTTTATGTGAACTGCTCTATACTCTTGTTTCTTTTTTTAATAATATATTATTGTTATCTTTACTGTTAATTTATCGAATGCTCATTTTCGCTCCCGTGTTCTCGACTCTCAGAATTTCTCCCGTCTCCCCGAACCTCCCCCTCTACCATTTCGGGTATACTGAGTAGCCGCGGAATTTTGCCGTCGCGTTAATTATCGAACTCGAAATTGTCTTTCGGTGTTGCGTTTATCGTGAATGGTGCGGCCTACCGTACCTGGCGCCCAACTCGGTTATTTGGTGATATATTGGCTTTTTCGAGATATCGGGATCGATATTCGAGGTACGCGCCGAAGGTGTGCCGTGGGCACCGAAGAACCGCCCGCCGAATAAATAATTAATTATTAAAATAATTAAACAAAGAAAATAACGGTTACAACACATACATACAGGATGTCCTAGACCACCCGTACACCCCTTTTCTTTCAAAAACTATGCAATTTAGAGAAAAACGGTTCGAACAAAAATTGTATGGTTTTGAGGGGAACATAAGATGGTGTCATTGGTTTGACCTTGGATGGCATCGTTAAGGTCAAGTCAAGGACATCTTTAATTTCTTAAATGGAATCCCCTATTTTTTATTGCATATTCTTATAGCTTATGTCGAGAGCTTTCCAAAACACTATAATAAAGTATTTTTTCATTAAGTACTTTTTGAATTATTTTATATTTTAATCTGACATATTTTGATATAAAAAATAAAATATCTCGTAAAATATTTAGTTTTCGATAATCTTACCGTAATACTTTTATGTACAGAATAATGAGACAAATCAATTAGTGTAAAGAAAAAAACAAATAATTGTTTAAAAAAATACATTATAAATAATTACATACTTTTTCTTAAAAACAATTATTTTTTTTTACTAATTGATTTGTCTCATTATTCTGTACATAATAGTATTACGGTAAGATTATCGAGAACTAAATATTTTACGAGATATTTTATTTTTTATATCAAAATATGTCAGATTAAAATATAAAATAACTTAATGAAAAAATACTTTATTATAGTGTTTTGGAAAGCTCCCGACATAAGTTATAAGAATATGCAATGAAAAATGGGGGTTTCCATTTAAGAAATTGAAAGTGACCTTCATGTGACCTTCAAATGACTATCTAAGGTCACATCAATGAGTATGTTTCCATCGAGGGTTCGAATCGGGTCAGAGTCGAGTCAGAGTCGGGTTGGGGTGAGCGTTCTCACGGTGGAAACATCCCATTGGGTAGTGTTCAACTTTAAGTTTGGTGTTTCCACCGTAAGAACGCTCATCCCAACTCGACTCTGACTCGACTCTGACCCGATTCGAACCCTCGATGGAAACATACTCAATGGCACCATCTTATGTCCCCCTTCGAACCAAACAACTTTTGTCTGTAACGTTTTTCCGTATCTTCCATATTTTTCGAGATATTTGACTGGCTCTTTTAAAATGGACCACCCTGTATATATATATATATATATATATATATATATATATATATATATATATATATATATATATTTTATCATGTGGCCTCCTCGAAATCATGCATCTTTTGTCTGAAATATTTTTTCCAATCTCTTTTACTTTAAGAGATATTCAGCTGCATTACTTAAAATAATACACCCTGTATATACAGGGTGAGTTTTTTAACTTGAAACTGTAAAATATCTCGGAAAGTAAGCTTTATCGAAAAAAATGTTTCAAACAAAAGTTGTAGGGTTCGGAGGGGGCCATATGATAAAAATATGGATTTGACCTTGAGTGACCTTTTCAAGGTGAGGTCAATGTGATCGACGTTTTCTTAAACGGAACCCCCCTTTTTTTATTGCATATTCTTGTAGCTTATCTCGAGAGCTTTTCAAAACACTATAATAAAGTATTTTTTCATTAAGTACTTTTTGAGTTATTTTATATTTTAATCTGACATATTTTGATATAAAAATTAAAATATCTCGTAAAATATTTAGTTTTCAATAATCTTACCGTAACACTTTTATGTTCAGAATAATGAGATAAATCAATTAGTGTAAAGAGAAAAACAAATAATTGTTTAAAAATATACATTGTAAATAATTACATACTTTTTCTTAAAAACGATTATTTTTTTATACTAATTGATTTGTCCCATTATTCTGAACATAAAAGTATTACGGTAAGATTATCAAAAACTAAATATTATACGAGATATTTTAATTTTTATATCAAAATATGTCAGATTAAAATATAAAATAACTCAAAAAATACTTAATGAAAAAATACTTTATTGTAGTGTTTTGAAAAGCTCTCGAGATAAGCTACAAGAATATGCAATAAAAAGTAGGCAGTTCCATTTAAAAAATTGAAGGTGACCTTCACGTGACCTTCAAGCAACTATTCAAGGTCAAATTAATAACATCACCTTATGTCCCCCTCGAAACCATACAACTTTTGTCTGAAACATTTTTTTCTAAAATGCATTGTTTACGAGATATTTGACCGTTTCCAGACTTTTCTAACACCCTGTATATGTGTAAGAAGGAAAAAATCGAGTGACTTAAAATTAATATGTGTATATATGTAAAATAAAAAACAAAGGTAGAAATATGAGTAACTTAAAAATTAATATATATGTATAAGAAAGAAAAGGATATAAGTGGCTTAAAATTAATGTATATATGGATGCGTATGTGTGGTTCTTATTTCTATAAGAGTCTTCTTTTTAGAAGCCCTTTTTTCCTCTCCTCCCTTTTTAGACAGCAGGAAAAACATCTACTGTCACATTCTTGTTGGTTCGTACATGGCCTAATTGGATAAGCGTATCCTGCAGATCGTACGATCTGCCGAAATTTTCGCCTTGTACCGTTAATTTTACAAGGGCGGCTCCTCTTCTAATGGGCTGGACGATGTTAATCCAGCCTTTGTGTCCCTCAGCAAGGATTTGACAGAGTTTGTTGGTTTTGTCTGGCCAGATTTTGGCGCGTCCTTCGGATCCGGTATATGCCAGGCCGCAGGCAATACCTTGCCATAGTAGCTCCTTGTATCTATCCTCCAGATAATAAATTTCGTTCATCGGGCGCCAGATTTCCCTGCCATAATCTCCGAGATACACCTTGACCACGTTGTTGTCCTTGTTTACACTTTCAATCCAGCCTCTCCGCCAGATATTCTCTTCCTTCACGACTATGTCCTCTTCTTCTCTTATGTCTTCCGGCCAACAATGCAGGTATTTCGCTTTCCTCCACATGCGGAATTCGAATTCCTCTTCCACATATTCGAGGTCCTTCTTACTGTTGTTAAGATGCACCCAGAAAAGCAGCGGGGATATCACCTTGATTATTGTTACCTGAAGGCGAGAGCGGGTCAATTGAGCCATATCTATAGGCTTGACCTCCATTTTTCTATAAAAAGATTAGGTTTGTTTTAATGAGGGAGGATTTTGTTTGTATATATATATAAATTTTTCCTTTAAAGGGAGCAGGAAAGTGAAGAAAGTCAGGGAAGTGAGGAAAAAGAAGGGGGGAGTAGAGTTTTCCTTTCTTCAAGCCCCTTTATTCTCTGAGTTGCAATGTGTAGGTAGTAGCTTCTCTAGCGGGAAGAGAAGGATAGGTTCCGTCCATTAGTCTGTAAACTGTCTTTATCAATCACTACAAATCCATACTCGTGTTGCCAACATTTTTGACAGAATGCGCGAAAATCGCCGTAAGACATGTCAGTATTTACATGATCGTTGTATATATGTTTCAAGTTTGTACCATCTTAAATAAAATCAGTAAATTTGCATTGTCCCGTATAAGATGCTTGGGTATCTTGGCATACGTTTGACAAAGATAGAAACAGTCGACGCTCGAGTGTCGACCCAATGCAAAGTACTCTCTTATCGTATCTTGCTTATCGCATGCCACGTCGTCAAAGATAAAAATGGAATTCGGAAGCGCCTCGCTCGGTGGAATAACGTCACTATTATTAGAGAATGTAAAATAACCAATTTCATCGATCGATAATAGCAAATTTTCCAAGTATCGATATTTCGGTTGTTGAAGTGATTTCGAGTATACGTACACATTCTCGAAATGTACACCGTGTGGACTTTCTATCAAACTTATCAACACGTTAGTCTTACCGCAATTCGAAGGACCGCAAATGATACAACGTATAGTAGTCGGCAGCATGTTTCCATGCTTGCGTATTTCTTTCTCGGACATTACACGTGTTTTATCGTGAAAATTTATCACTTTGATTATCGTCGCTTGTCGCGCGAACCGCATGTTTGCTCTCGCGAATCTGAAATCAGATTTTGGAAAATGATTCATCGGGGCCCTATTTATAGAGGCACACCGAATCGAAACCACTCAGTCTAAAAAATGTTTCTTCTTCTATCAGTTCACAGCGATATTCTCGAGCTTACCACCGAGCAGTTACAGATTATCCCCAAGATTGTTTTACTGCGAGACTTTGGTAACTACGTGGAACAATTGTGGGACAAGCTTCCCGAACATATAAAAGCTGACTCAAAGGTTCAACAGTATCGTCGATGCACGCGACATTATAATTTGCCGTGGCAACAAACACATTTCGACGGTCCAACACCGTTAATAAAAGATTGTGGCAAATGCCAGCAAAAATTATAAGAGGTAGCGGTTTGTTAATTCGTGCGATAAACGCACTTCCTATCGAATTACATATTCCAGGCTATCAGTTTTGCGGACCGGGAACTCATTTAGAAACGCGATTGGCTAGAAGCGATCGAGGTATCAATCCATTGGATGCCGCGTGTCGCGAGCACGACATAGCTTATTCTGGAAGCAACAATCTCGGTCAACGACACGTTGCGGATAATATACTCGCCACGAAAGTGCGAACACGTATTACCGCGAGAGATTCGACCATTGGCGAAAGAGCAGTCGCTACAGCTGTTTGGGCGGCTATGAAAGCAAAGACAAAATTCGGTATGGGGATGAAAACAAAAAAATCATCGATGAAGAAAACGACTGCGAAAAAACGAATACTTCCTATAGCGAAACGCGGTGGTATCTTACCCATTTTACCATTATTGGGAGTTCTCGGTTCGTTGGCTGGCGGAGCAGCGGGAATCGCGAAGGCGGTGAACGATAGCAAGGCGGCGCAACGTCAGCTCGAAGAAATGCAACGTCATAATCGCGCCATGGAAGGTCAGGGACTTTATCTCGCTCCATACAAGCGTGGACGAGGGTTCTCAACAGTGGCCAAGAAAAAAAAAACGTCAAAATAACAATGCCTGCCGGTGTAACAACCAATGTACAATTGGAACAACTTGCAAGACGTATGCGTATACAATTTTTTAGAGGCGTTTTCATGCGCAATAACTTACCGATAAACAGTATACGGCGAAATGAGAGCGGTATCGTCAATTTGGATGACGTCGATGGTTCCGGTACTCATTGGGTTGCGTATGCAAAGAGGGGAGATCGTGTAGTATATTTCGATAGTTTTGGAAATCTTCGACCGCCCAAGGAATTAGTGCGATATTTTGGACAGAATGTTGCGAATATAGAATACAATCACACGACCTATCAAAATTATAATCAAAGTATTTGTGGACAATTTTGTCTTCGATTTCTTCAAACGGTTGATGATCGATATGAATTTAAAGCCTGACAATTCACCGTCGCGACTCAGTATTCGTTTGACAGTTTTCCAGCATGTCACTCACGCTTACGTTGACTGGCAAGAGTAGCGTTCTTGCTGTAAGCTACTTTCCGGCTATAGATTTAAACGATGGCGATTACGAGCTTGGTTTAACGGACTTTGAAACTTATCATACGATATCGAACGTGAATTCTTGGAATAATAAATTTTATTTTGATAACGACGATAAGGAAATTACGATTCCCGAGGGATCGTACGAATTACACGATATAAACGAATATCTCCGACGTGCAATTTTACGACATCGACGCGTAGTTGATTCCAACGATATTGTTGATGGCGAAGAACACGATGAATATCCAATAATGCTTCGCGCTAATCATAATACGTTAAAAAGTGAAATCAAATGTGTCTATAGAATAAATTTTAGTAAACCGGGCAACGTTGGATCGTTGTTGGGATTCTCGTCGAATCGTATATTACAACCTCGGAAATGGCACGAATCGGATGTACCGATAAATATTATTAGCGTAAATATTATTCGTATAGAATGCAGCGTAACCACTGGCGCGTACAGCAATGACAAGCGCGTACACACGATACATGAATTTTCACCGAGCGTGCCGCCAGGATATAAGATATCGGAAACGCCAGCACAGATCATTTATCTATCGATCGTCGCACGGAGCATTACTGATTTAACGATACGCATTGTTGAGCAAGAAGGACATTTGCTCGATTTTCGAGGAGAGGAAATTACCGTAAGATTGCATATACGACGGCGGCAAAAATAAAGCGCTTGACAAATGAAATGCTTGTGTTGAACGAAAGCACGGAGCACGCGACAATATTTTTGCGAGAGACAATATTTTTGCGAGAAGGCGAGTGACTGCGGTATCGGGTGACAATAATCAGATATCTGATTACGCTAAACAGAAGCTCAGCGCGTTGAATCGTGATTTTTTAAAATCATTGGGATTCGTCGTACGAAATACTTGAACAATATGATTGACATCTTGAATATCGGAGGCGAGCCGATCTTTGACAATCGTATCGTCAAGATTTAGACTCATACGTACAATCCATACACCAACACAACGCTTGGATATAGCGACGAGATACGGATACCGATACAACATCAAGATTTGTATACGTTACCATGTGAAAGTTTTCTATACGTCGAGGGAAAGTTGATGGTGCGTAAAGTAGCTGAAGGAGGAAGAGTGGTATTGGGAAACAATTGTGTCGCGTTTATGTTTGATGAACTTCGATATGAACTCGACGGTGTGGAGATTGACCGCAACAGAAACGTTGGAATAACTTCCACGATTAAAAACTATGTCTCTCTAACAACCGAGAAAGGTAAAATCTTGGAGAATGCTGCATGGAATATGTCGCATAATGCTGTTGAAGCTTACTTCAATTTTTGCGTGCCGCTAAACATACTACTGGGTTTTTGCGAAGATTATAAGCGAGTTGTGATTAACGCTCGTCACGAATTAATTCTGATACGTTCGCGCAACGACAACAATTGCATATTTGGACATGCTTCGGCTGAAGCTGATATCGAATTATTCAAGATACAATGGCGTATGCCACATGTAATATTGAGCGAGGTCAATAAACTATCCTTGCTACGCGCGTTGGAAAGCGGGCGATACTTGAATATGAGTTTTCGCTCTTGGGATCTATACCAATTTCCTCTATTGCATAATACTACCAAGCATTCGTGGACCGTGAAAGCCGCCTCTCAGCTGGAGAAGCCGCGATACGTGATCTTTGCGCTGCAGACTGGCAGAAAAAATGCTCTGTCAAAAGATATTACTACATTCGACGACTGCAAATTGACCAACGTTAAACTCTATCTAAACTCGGAATTTTATCCCTACGATGATTTGAATTTAGATTTCGATAAAAATAGATTCGCCCTCTTGTTCGATATGTACTCTCGTTTTCGCAAATCTTATTACGGATGTGATAATGATGATGTGCTATTAAACATTTCAAAATTTTTACATTGCGGTCCTCTCGCGGTTATCGATTGCTCGCGACAAAACGAGTCTCGAAGCGAGGGGGGGATTTAAGGCGGGAGGAGGCACGAACCAAGCATCCATCTCTTCCGTGGCAGCGGCACTGTCGTGTCTGTGTAGGGCGTTTACACACTTCCTCAGCCCGACAAATAATTGTTAGAAAACAACATTTGCGGGTCTGAAAAAATATGCGAGGTACAAGTGGCTGAATCGGGAATCGAACCCGAGTCTTTCGCTTTCCGGGCAACTGCTCTTACCACTGAGCTATTCAGACCTCACACCTTACGCCACTTTAACACAGTACATACGACTCCAGAGCGATGTTGGAATCTCGCTCCATGGATGCAGTGCCGATTGCCACGGAGAGACGACATCCCCAGCACGTCTCCAGAGCGGTCCAATCATATTAAACGATTGAAAATTGGCGCCCGTAGCCGCTCAGCGATGAGTCTTGACTCGTCACCAGTATGAATGGAAGCCTCCTCGAGTAGTCCATCCTAAACCACTATGCCTAAGCAGCCCCCTCTTCTGCTCCCAATTACTAATACGATCTTCCACCGTCACCACGTGGTGGATTTAGTGGACAGATTACCAGCACTTACGCTGGCACATATGTACACCGCAGAGTGAAGCGTTAAAAATTCCACCGTGGACGTGAGATTAGAGTTTGAGTGAGGATATACCGGCAAATACCACCGCCTATTGTCTCATCTTGCACGATCGCGTTGTTGAATATTGCCCATTGACCAACGTAGTTCATAAAATTACCTAGATCAGCAAATATCCCCTCCAATGTCAAAAATATATAAAGATTGAGATTTTGACGATCGACAGCAGTCGTACATCGTTCTTGCAATCGTACAGTAATATTATCAGCATGATCGCGCCAACGTTTGTGGATCTGCAAGGATTCATTATCGGGAGAAACTTTGTCGTGGAGGAAGTAGCGATACTGAGAAATGGATTTGTTCTTTCTCACTACTTTTTTGCAAGTCCCGTACCATGGCGTGCGCTTACAAAATCTGAGAGATGCCAAGTTTCATGGCTAATCGGACATCACCATGGACTTCAATGGGAGGATGGAAACGTTCCATACAGCTTCGCTAGGCGTTTGATTACGAGAGCTGTGATGGATTGTGCGGCGGAAGAGGAAGATGGAGCATCTCCTATCGTGTACGTTAAAGGACACGAAAAACGAGAATGGCTGGCCGATATACTTGACGATGATGCGAGAAACGACGTTATTATTGAGACCTTGGATGCGGACTATGAAGATATCACTTCGTTAAATAAGCTAGATATTACTAATACTATGCGCTGTGAAAAACATTTAAAAAATTGCGCTTTACAACATGTATTTAAAATATTCAATTGGTGGACGAATCATCATAAAGATTCATCCAAACATTATTTAGAATAAACTATTATTAAAATATATTTTATTCTCTTTTATTCTTCCCTCTTCCTCTTTCTTATCCCAGTATGCGAGTATTAAATTTCAGTACGTGATGTTAGATAGCGGCGTCAGCTAGTTAATTAAAATATAGATGTTACATTTCAGTACATGGACATAGACTTTAAATATTTGAATTGCGTATAAATAATTGTTTTGTCGTTCAATAGTCGTTCAATAGCCGTTCGATAGCCGTTCAAAGCCGTTCGATAGCCGTTCAAAACCGTTCAATAGTCGTTCATAGCCGTTCGATAGCCGTTCAATAGTCGTTCATAGCCGTTCGAAAGCTGTTCGAAGCCGTTCGATAGCCGTTCAATAGTCGTTCAATAGTCATTTATAGCCGTTCGTTAGCCGTTCGATAGCCGTTCGGTAGCTGTTCAAAAGCCGTTCAAAGCCGTTCAAAAGCCGTTCATAGCCGTTCGATAGCCGTTCGATAGCCGTTCAAAGCCGTTCGATAGTCGTTCAAAGCCGTTCGATAACCGTTCGATAGCTGTTCAAAGCCGTTCGATAGCCGTTTGATAGCCGTTCAAAGCTGTTCGATAGTGGTTTACATATTATAATAATAATATATTCATATTTAAAAGACTTGTAGACAATTGTCCGCGGGAACGTGCTATCTTTTGTCTTCTTATCATGTGCTGAAGGTAAGCGTTCTTTGTAACTGATACATCCCCTACTCTAAAATGTTTAAACGAGATGATGTCTATCCCGTTGTGTCCGTCATAACGTTTCGAGCAGTAGGTAAAGTGAAGTGAATAAAAATGCCAATGTTTCGCCTTAATCTGATAAGTAGTGTTCAGTGTTTTTGTGTGCGAGATTATGTGTGATATTTATTAATTAATAATATATTTCAGTTCGTGCAAATTGACGTCATCCACCGCAGATACATGCGATGGATGAGGGGCAATTTTCGGCGGGTGCACGCCAATTCGTGGGGCGACACCCGAGGGGCCCGCGAGTGGGCGAACATTCACCCTGACCAGTATGAGGACATATTCTGTTTGCGGCCGCTTTTTGGGCTTGAGCCTTATGAAGAAGATGAGAATTGGGAGCCTGAAGAGGCGTGGGTAGAGGAAGAGGAAGAGGAGGATTGGGAGGAGGATTGGGGGGAAGAGTTTGCGGCCCCAGGAGGATAATGTAAGTATCTATTTTTTAAAATTTATATTAGATTTATAACAATTAAATTAATATACTAACAAGATATGTATTTTTCTGTTTCAGAAGGAGCCTGCAGCAAATATTTTTATTATATTATTATTATTATTATTATTATTATTATTATTATTATTTTTATTATTTTTTACACACACACACACACACACACTATTATATTATATACACAATTTTTAAATAAATATTTTTATTATTATTATTATTAAAATTAAAGTGGTAATTATTTCTGCGCCTCCTTCTCCCACGTCCATGCATGCCTCGCATTATCTCTCTCTTTCTCCCTCCCAAGTGCATGCGAACGTCATCCTTTTCCCACGCCAATGCGGACGCTATCCTGCTCCTACACGCGTGCATGCCTCGCGCTATCTCTCTCACACCGCCTTGCGAACGCCGTATCATCCACGTGCATGCTTTGCGCTATCTCTCTCTCTCCCAAGTGCATCCTTCGCGCTATCCCTCTCCCAAGTGCATGCCTCGCGCCATCTCTCTCCAACGTGCATGCAAACGCTATCCTTGTCTTACGCTCATATGGACGCTTCGCGCTATCCTTCTCCCACGCTCATAGAATATCATTAGCGCTATCCTTCTCTTACACATTGCGGACGCCTCGCGCTATCCTTCTCCCACGCCTCCTCGCGGCATCGTACCTTCGCGTTCCCTTTTCCCCGCGGGTCCCTCGCCTATCGGTTTCGCCGCGATCCCCCTCTTCCCCGCGGGTCCCTCACCTATCGGTTTCGTCGCGGGTCCCCCTCCCCCTCTCCGCGGACCCCTCGCCTACCGGTTAGGTTAGCGGGTCCCTCGCCTATTGGTTAGGACGCGGTCCCCCTCCCCCCCTCACCGCGGACCCCTCGCCCATCGGTTAGGACGCGGTCCCCTTCCCCCCTCTTCGCGGACCCCTCGCCCATCGGTTTGACCGCGATTCCCCCGCATGACGTCATACTCCCCGCGACCGTTTCCCCTCGCCCCTCACCCCCCCTCAGAGGACCTGCGTTAGAACCAGCCTAGCTATACTACTTGCTTGTAAAATAATAATGTCGGTAATGACGCAACTAAAAATGTCGGTATTATCAACATTTTTAGTTACGTTTAGATGAAGGCGCTAACCCGTCGGAGTTCGTCCGTCGTTTTAGGATCCCCTTAAGAACGTGTCCTGCTACGGCCGCACCATATCACTACGCGCTAGTCCTTGTCAGGATAAGCCGCAGAGAGCACTGGCGCCTAGTCCTTCTCAGGATAAGACGCACAGGCAGTGCTAGGAAGTTAGAACCACCAGACAGCCACGCGACACCCTGTAGTAATTAAGACCTGTCGCTTCTCTGTAAACACCGCGAACGCGTTTCCTTGTGTGACACCTACACATCGTCTGCATGAGCGCGCTCGCTTCTTGAGCCTTGCATGCGCCCGCTTACGTCACGCCGCTCCTGTGAGCATTAACGAGCACCGTTCTTGCACGTCCGCTGTTGTAAATAGCTTTCATTGTTTAATCTGAATAAACCGTGCAATTATACCGAGGGTAAGTGAGTTCGAGTTTCCCCCTTCTCCCGAGTCCTGGCATCGGCGAGCCTTTGCTCATCCGCGGCGTCGGGAAAGGTGAACCGTTCAACCTATCTAAAGTCGCAGCTTGTCCACACAAACAACAAAATTTTTATACTTTCTATTTTATTTCTTTGAAATTGTAATAGATTAATGAGATTTTTGCGGTTGAAATGACATCAAACCCAAATTATTTGAATAATAATTGTTATGAAACGCGTAACAAAAATTTTTATTATGTATCTAGTTAGAAATAATCCCAATAATGTTATGTTTGATGTCATTTTAAATGCAAAAATCATATTAATCCATTACTTTTAAAGAGATAATAAACAAAATAAAAGCTTTAATTTTTTATTTTATAAAATGTTGGCATTTATGAGTTATCGTAAGTATTAAAGAAAGGCTCTTGTAAGAGATTTTGGAACTCTTTGATGCTAACAAGTTGCAGAAAGCGAGAGCTTGAAAGAATTTAGAAAACGATAGAGATGACTAAACATCTTACAGAATAATAATCCATTTTTTTTGTTTTTTATTTCTTTGAAAGAATAATTTTAATAGATTGATAAAAGATTTTAGATTTTGATGTGTTTTTATGCTCTATTAATTTTTTATTATTTCTATTATAATCATTAGGTAATATTATTATATTATCAGCTTATAAATTCCATAAATAAAAATATATACATTTGATATATATAAGTACTTTCGTTTTTCAGATTTGATTGTTTTTTGATCGTATCGGAGTATTGTGCGCCACTTTCTTTCATATTCTCTATGTCGTTACAGTAATATGTGTGTAGCGCGAGTAATCCGATACATACGGCGATATGATCTTACGCAGACAGATACTCGCAGTCGCGCGAGAAGTGCTGCACGTACGCGTAACAAGAAAACAGTGCAAGTAAAATCGATCATTATAACGCGTTATAACGTGTCAGGTGCAACAGTGGAAATAAATATAGTGTACATAAATAGTGTACATAATTAATATGTTATGTGTACATAATGGAATACAATTTTAATGGTATACATATACAGGGTGGTCCTCGTAACGGTCGCCACGATTTTTAAGGCACTTACAATAATCTGACATAAAAAAGTCATAAACAGAAATTTATCAGTTTCTAACCTGCAACAAATTGCAATAATAAAAATTGACCAAACATTTTTTTTTCCATAAAAAAGCAAGGTCACCTTCAATTTTTTAAATGGAACTGCCTACTTTTTATTGCATATTCTTGTAGCTTATCTCGAGAGCTTTTCAAAACACTATAATAAAGTATTTTTTCATTAAGTACTTTTTGAGTTATTTTATATTTTATTCTGACATATTTTGATATAAAAAATAAAATATCTCGTAAAATATTTAGTTTTCGATAATCTTACCGTAATACTTTTATGTACAGAATAATGAGACAAATCAATTAGTAAAAAAAATAATTGTTTTTAAGAAAAAGTATGTAATTATTTATAATGTATTTTTTTAAACAATTATTCGTTTTTTTTAAACTAATTGATTTGTCTCATTATTCTGTACATAAAAGTGTTACGGTAAGATTATCGAAAACTAAATATTTTACGAGATATTTTAATTTTTATTTCAAAATATGTCAGATTAAAATATAAAATAACTCAAAAAGTACTTAATGAAAAAATACTTTATTATAGTGTTTTGAAAAGCTCTTGAGTTAAGCTACAAGAATATGCAATAAAAAGTAGGCAGTTCCATTTAAAAAATTGAAGGTGACCTTGCTTTCTTATGGAAAAAAAATGTTTGGTCAATTTTTATTATTGCGATTTGTTGCCGGTTAGAAGCTGATAAATTTCTGTTTATGACTTTTTTATGTCAGATTATTGTAAGTGCCTTAAAAATCGTGGCGACCGTTACGAGGACCACCCTGTATACGTGGTATATATGTATAGTGGTATATACATATATACATATATGTATATACATATATACATATATGTATATACATATATACATATATGCATATACATATATGTATTATTATGCCTCCGGAGAGGCACGGTAGTTGGGATCGTTTGCCGGAAGGAATTTGGGAATTCGGGCTCCGCCCGAGAGACTCACTGATTTTATTGTAGTTGACAATGACACTCTTGTAGTCGGAATAAAAATATATGTATCTATTTTATTTACAAATTGGCTTAATTACAAAGTTCCCGCACGTTAGCTCGCGTCGCGTATCGCGATAACGGATATCTTGGCGTGCGCGTGTCTGGAGTCGAGTTTCGGTCGCAAGACTCACTCCTCGATCTTTCGTATTTATTTCTGGCGACTGTGTGGCTTTAATTTAATAGTTGTCCGTAATTAGCATTATTGACTGCCCGTTCGATACTAATTGATTATTAAGACTGCCCGCCGCTCGTTAGCGATAGGTCTTTTTATTATCTCCCCTTGGTTTTCCGGGAGGGGATCGTTTAGCGGCAGGACCATGTGTCGTATCGCTCGATTTTGGCGGCAAGATCCGGGTGCAAGCTTGTAACGCGGTCACCTCGCTCGACGCTCGGATCGGCTCGTCGGTGTCCGGGTTCGAGAGGAGGGGAGACTCAAGCTTACGAGACACAGTATAGGTAGAAAGAGATAGTTTATTCAGTTAGAGAAAGATAGATACAGCGTGCAGGGTCTGGCGATAGCGTGCGGTGAAGGCGGTCGCTGGTAGCAGGATCTGCGGAGCGTAACGCGCAGGCGCGAAGCGTGAGGCGCAACGCGGTGAGAAGCGCCAAACAGGTGCGGCGTGCGATGGTTCCCGGTTCTATTTACATGCGGCGGACTTATCACTAACAGGCCTTAAGATTAGGATGCGGTTATGACGAGCGGGCTTAATACTACCAGGCGTTATTGCTAGCGAACTGGTCTTATTACTAACGTGCGATTATAACTAGCGGACTTATTACTAGGCAGGTCTTAGTACTAACGTGCGGTTACGACTAGCGGACTTATTACTAGGCAGGTCTTAGTACTAACGTGCGGTTATAACTAGCGGACTTATTACTAGGCAGGTCTTAGTACTAACGTGCGGTTATAACTAGCGTGCGGTGATAGCTAGCGGACTTATTACTAGGCAGGTCTTATTACTAACAGGCCTTACTTCTAGCGGACTTAATGGTACCCGGTCTTATTACTAGCAGGCTTATCTCTATCATGCGGCTACTATTTACAACGCGATATGTACATGCACCTTATATCCTAGGGTCAGGTTAGGCGGTGAGGTATTGCGGGCAGGACCGAGTGTCACGTCGGGCCTGCCTTGGCAACGGAAACCGGCGAAACCCGGCAGGGCTGAGCGAAACCTCAGCCCGGGTAGGTGTTAGGAGCCGGCGAAACCCGACAGGGCCAAAAGAAACCTTGGCCCGAGGAGTGGTGACAGGAGTCAGCGAAACCCGACGGGGCTGAGCGAAACCTCAGTCCGAAGGTAGAGAGAGCCGGCGAAACCCGGCAGAGACGAGAGAAACCTCGTCCCCGAGAGGTAGTAGGTATTAGGCAGGTCGGTGTCTGGAGCTGGATATCGGGACAGGATCTGGTCCCGATGTCTCGGTCAGTCGAGCTTATTTACCCAGCCGGCGGCCCCCACTGTGCGCCGTCGGTCCGGCGGTGGGAGTCGGTACCGCGTGGGGACCCCGCGAGAGAGATAGAGCGTGCCGGTGAGCGAGAGCGCATGCTGAGCGAGATAGCGCGTGCCGGTGAGCGAGAGCGCATGCCGAGAGCGAACGCGCATGCGTTAAGCAAGATGGTGGCGGGCAGGACAGGTAGGGCTGGGTGAATAAGCAAGCCGTTTGTATATACATATCTATATTTGGCCTACGTATGCCGTAGTAACGGCCCTGCCGTTACAAGCTAAGGTGTTCTAAGTAGGACTTCTTTGCTTGCATTTTTGCAATTTCCTTATTCCGCTTCTAAATAGGACTTCTTGGCAGTCGCTCGGGCTTCGCGCGTGGCTCGCCTTGTCAGCGCTTCGCTCGGTCAATGCTCGTAACGTGATCTGTATTCGCGTTACACGTTGAGCAATGGTATAAAATAATATATATCTAAAATAATTTATATCTAGTAACTGGTGTATAGCCTTTTCGGGCTATAACAGTATGTATGTATGTATGTATGTCGCGAATTGATAGAATAAACGCGAAAGAAATTTGTCGGAATTCGCCACGGGCTGACTAGCTCGCCTAACGGTAGAGGGGCAGGGCGATTGTTGTTCTAACGCGATAATTTATGCAAGAGACGACAATTACGGAAACGACAAACACAACTGAAAAGAAACTCGCCAATTAAACTAAGAAATTAACAGATTTATTAGAATAGCGGGAGCCGCAGCTCCTCGAGGATAATAATGATAAATCGCGCGGATATACGGCTGCGGTAAAAGAAACGCGGCTGCGAGATTGGATGTTAGACGCGGGGCGCGAAACCCCGTAATGCGTACGTCGAGACAGACCCGTTAGATCGGCCGGAATGTCCGCTCGGCTTGAATTACGCCTCGCACTGCGAAGAAATTGATTATTATGTTCGTCTATAATTCGGGCGCAAGACCGAGTCAATTCTCGATATCGCCTCGCCAACGGCGATCTTATCGCCCGCTATTACCGCTAAATTATCAATACGCAACTTAAGATTAACAGGCAATTAATACAACGCGGACATGCTTCGATTTCGGGCGGACAGGTTACGCAGAATCGAATACTCGGCACACACACGCACGCAATTCATGCAAGAATCGCGAGGAAACTCTCACAAAACGCGCTCACAATTTCGAGACGCGGTGCTTTACAACCGATATAATACGTCGAATTTACGCGATTCACACTCTCACGCAACCCGTACAATAATCGTGAAGGAAAGTTGCACCGGACGTGCACGCAAAGTTTATACGCGAAGTTCCACAAACGAAAGATAAAAATAATATAACAAATTGACGCGAATCACAACCCCACTCAAACGACCGACATACAGCACAAACGAGACTTAAACGCTAGACGTGCGAGAACCAACGCAAATATAATCTACGGAATCCAAATCTCCAGAGAGACGACACACGGTTTATTACAAACGCGAGGTAATGTCTCGATCCGCGGAAACCGATACTTTCGAGGCTCCGGGGCTCGAATCGCTTGACGACGTGGCCGTGACGCGAAAATCTACACTAAAGAGTCGGGCTTAGCCCGTACACCAAAGTACGAATTCACGGTGACGACGACAGAACGAAACGATTCCGGGCGCGATCGCGAGTGGCGAATATGGCGGAGGATAACCTCAGCGGTACCGTTCCTCTCGTGGTGGTTGCACGGGGTCAGCGACGTCCTCTCCCTCGGGTCCGTCCTTCTCAGCTGCCGATCGCCGGGATCCTCTCCGCTCGCTCTCGTCTCTCTATCGCTCTCGTCTTTCAATATCGCTCCTATCTCGCACGCAAGCTCACGCCAGTCTGATCCCGGATCGTCGCGATCCAGAATCGATACCTATGGGCCAGCCGGGGCTGCGCACACGGGGTGCGTATTATCGCGGCCAATCACGCGCTGTGGCCGGCGGGCGGCGCGCTCACGGTCGTAACGGGGGTGCGCGCGCCCCCGGTATTACAAACAATAATTCGCTGGGGCCCTTTCCGCGGGGCCGTCGCGAGGTCTAGGGCGAACGGCTTAGCCGGAAACATCGCTGCCACCCTTCTTTCCGTCTTTTCCGGGACCGCGTCACGCCATCGGGTGCAAAATTGCAGCCCCTCCGCGGGGACCGGATCCGCACGGGCCTGTGTCCTTGCGCGAGGATCCCCTCGCTGTCCCGTGCGTTGCGCATCACGTGTGCGGGTCCTGATCCCGTCGTGACGTAGCTAGTTTGGCCGTTAGATGTTTCGGATTTCCAAATTGCTGGCTCCTTGCCCCTCTAAGGTCTTCCTTGATTGGCGATCGTATTTTCCGTGACGCTTCAGCGACTTTCAGCACCTCCTTCCGATGAGGCTCCCAAATGAATTATTCATACGAAGGAAAATCATAAACGAAATTAATATTAAGCTCGAAATCTCAATTAATGACGCCTCTCTGGAGGTAACGGTACGGTTCTCGCAATTATTCGACTGGCGCGGCCCTTTAGCCCGCGCTTTTCGATCGGAGAGGGACTCGGCGGACGCGCGCGAGACGGCAATGTCACAATGTATACAATATACGTGTACGTGTACATACGTGTAAGACACATGTATATATCTATATAGACGTATTTGTTAGCCAGAGGCAGTCTAATTTGTGTGCTGGTTGCTTTCAACAAATATTTTATTCCAGAAGCTCCCACGTCAATGTTCGTGATCTTACTATCTTACGTCACGTACTGAAATTTAATACTCGCATACTGGGATAAGAAAGAGGAAGAGGGAAGAATAAAAGAGAATAAAATATATTTTAACAATAGTTTATTCTAAATAATGTTTGGATGAATCTTTATGATGATTCGTCCACCAATTGAATATTTTAAATACATTTTGTAAAGCGCAATTTTTTAAATGTTTTTCACAGCGCATAGTATTAGTAACATCTAGCTTATTTAACGAAGTGATATCTTCATAGTCCGCATCCAAGGTCTCAATAATAACGTCGTTTCTCGCATCATCGTCAAGTATATCGGCCAGCCATTCGTTTTTCGTGTCCTTTAACGTACACGATAGGAGATGCTCCATCTTCCTCTTCCGCCGCACCCATCACAGCTCTCGTAATCAAACGCCTAGCGAAGCTGTATGGAACGTTTCCATCCTCCCATTGAAGTCCATGGTGATGTCCGATTAGCCATGAAGCTTGGCATCTCTCAGATTTTGTAAGCGCACGCCATACGGGACTTGCAAAAAAGTAGTGAGAAAGAACAAATCCATTTCTCAGTATCGCTACTTCCTCCACGACAAAGTTTCTCCCGATAATGAATCCTTGCAGATCCACAAACGTCGGCGCGATCATGCTGATAATATTACTGTACGATTGCAAGAACGATGTACGACTGCTGTCGATCGTCAAAATCTCAATCTTTATATATTTTTGACATTGGAGGGGATATTTGCTGATCTAGGTAATTTTATGAACTACGTTGGTCAATGGGCAATATTCAACAACGCGATCGTGCAAGATGAGACAATAGGCGGTGATATTTGCGGGATATCCTCCTTGCACTCAAACTCTAATCTCACGTCCTCGGTGGAATTTTTAACGCTTCACTCTGCGGTGTACATATGTGCCAGCGTAAGTGCTGTCCACTAGATCCACCACGTGGTGACGGTGGAAGATCGTATTATTAATTGGGAGCAGAAGAGGGGACTGCTTAGGCATAGTGGTTTAGGATGGACTACTCGAGGAGGCTTCCATTCATACTGGTGACGAGTCAAGACTCATCGCTGAGCGGCTACGGGCGCCAATTTTCAATCGTTTAATATGATTGGACCGCTCTGGAGACGTGCTGGGGATGTCATTTCTCCGTGGCAATCGGCATTGCATCCATGGAGCGAGATTCCAACATCGCTCTGGAGTCGTATGTACTGTGTTAAAGTGGCGTAAGGTGTGAGGTCTGAATAGCTCAGTGGTAAGAGCAGTTGCCCGGGAAGCGAAAGACTCGGGTTCGATTCCCGATTCAGCCACTTGTACCTCGCATATTTTTTCAGACCCGCAAATGTTGTTTTCTAACAATTATTTGTCGGGCTGAGGAAGTGTGTAAACGCCCTACACAGACACGACAGTGCCGCTGCCACGGAAAGATGGATGCTTGGTTCGTGCCTCCTCCCGCCTTAAATCCCCCCCTCGCTTCGAGACTCGTTTTGTCACGAGTAATCGATAACCGCGAGAGGACCGCAATGTAAAAATTTTGAAATGTTTAATAGCACATTATCATTATCACATCCGTAATAAGATTTGCGAAAACGAGAGTACATATCGAACAAGAGGGCGAATCTATTTTTATCGAAATCTAAATTCAAATCATCGTAGGGATAAAATTCCGAGTTTAGATAGAGTTTAACGTTGGTCAATTTGCAGTCGTCGAATGTAGTAATATCTTTTGACAGAGCATTTTTTCTGCCAGTCTGCAGCGCAAAGATCACGTATCGCGGCTTCTCCAGCTGAGAGGCGGCTTTCACGGTCCACGAATGGTTGGTAATATTATGCAATAGAGGAAATTCGTATAGACCTCAAGAGCGAAAACTCATATTCAAGTATCGCCCGCTTTCCAACGCGCGTAGCAAGGATAGTTTATTGACCTCGCTCAATATTACATGTGGCATACGCCATTGTATCTTGAATAATTCCATATCAGCTTCAGCCGAAGCATGTCCAAATATGCAATTGTTGTCGTTGCGCGAACGTATCAGAATTAATTCGTGATGAGCGTTAATCACAACTCGCTTATAATCTTCGCAAAAACCCAGTAGTATGTTTAGCGGCACGCAAATATTGAAGTAAGCTTCAACAGCATTATGCGACATATTCCACGCAGCATTCTCCAAGATTTTACCTTTCCCGGTTATTAGAGAGACATAGTTTTTAATCGTGGAAGTTATTTCAACGTTTCTGTTGCGGTCAATCTCCACACCGTCGAGTTCATATCGAAGTTCATCAAACATAAACGCGACACAATTGTTTCCCAATACCACTCTTCCTCCTTCAGCTACTTTACGCACCATCAACTTTCCCTCGACGTATAGAAAACTTTCACATGGTAACGTGTACAAATCTTGATGTTGTATCGGTATCCGTATCTCGTCGCTATATCCAAGCGTTGTGTTGGCGTATGGATTGTACGTATGAGTCTAAATCTTGACGATACGATTGTCAAAGATCGGCTCGCCTCCGATATTCAAGATGTCAATCATATTGTTCAAATATTTCGTACGACGAATCCCAATGATTTCAAAAATTCGCGATTCAACGCGCTGAGTTTCTTTTTAGCGTAACCAGATATCTGGCTATTGTCACCCGATACCGCAGTCACTCGCCTTCTCGCAAAAATATTGTCTCTCGTAAAGATATTGTCTCTCGCGTGCTCCATGCTTTCGTTCAACACAAGCATTTCATTTGTCACACGCTATTTTTGTCGCCGCCGTATATGCAATCTTACGGTAATTTTCTCTCCTCGAAAATCGAGCTATCGTTCTTCTTGATCAACAATGCGTATCGTTAAATCAGTAATGCTCCGTGCGACGATCGATAGATAAATGATCTGTGCTGGCGTTTCCGATATCTTATATCCTAGCGGCACGCTCAGTGAAAATTCATGTATCGTGTGTACGCGCTTGTCATTGCTGTACGCACCAGTGGTCAAACTATATTCTATACGAATAATATTTACGTTAATAATATTTATCGGTACATCCGATTCGTGCCATTTTCGAGGTTATAATATACGATTTGATGAGAATCCCAACAAAGATCCTACGTTGTCTGGTTTACTAAAATTTATTCTATAAACACATTTGATTTCACTCCTTAGTGTATTATGATTAGCTTGAAGCATTATTGGATATTCGCCGTATTCTTCGATATCATCTTCATTCTCTTCTCACGCGACATTTTCGTCATCAACAATATCGTTAAAACCAACTACGCGTCGATGTCGTAAAATTGCACGTAGGAGATACTTGTTTATAACGTGTAATTCATACGATCCCTCGGGAATCGTTATTTCCTTGTCATCGTTATCAAAGTAAAATTTATTATTCCAAGAATTCATGTTCGAAATCGTATGATAAGTTTCAAAGTCCGTTAAACCAAGCTCGTAATCGTCATCGTTTAAATCTATAGCCGGAAAGTAGCTTACAGCAAGAACGCTGCTCTTGCCAGTCAACGTAAGTGTGAGTGACATACTGGAAAACTATCGAACGAATACTGAGTCGCGACGGTGAATTGTCAAGCTTTAAATTCATATCGATCATCTACCGTTTGAAGAAATCGTAGACACAATTGTCCACAAATACTTTGATTATAATTTTGGATAGGACGTGTGATTGTATTCTATATTTGCCACATTCTGTCCAAAATATCGCACTAATTATTTGGGCGGTCGAAGTTTTCCAAAACTATCGAAATGTACTACCCGATCTCCCCTTTTTTGCATACGCTACCCAATGAGTACCGGAACCATCGACGTCATCCAAATTAACGATACCGCTCTCATTTCGTCGTACGACGTTTATCGATAAATTATAGCGCATGAAAACGCCTCTAAAGAATGGTATACGCATTGCAAGTTTTGCGGTTTTGCAAGTTGTTCCAATTGCACATTGGTTGTTACACTGGTAGGCATTTTTACCGTTTTTAACGGTTTTTCTCTTAGCCGTTGTTGAGAACCCTCATCCACGCTTATATGGAGCGATATTAAGTTCGTGACCTTCCATGGCGCGATTATGACGTTGCATTTCTTCGAGCTGACGTTGCGCTGCCTTCCTATGATTCACCGCCTTTGCGATTCCCCTGCTCCGCCAGCCAATGAACCGAGAACTCCAAATAATGGTAAAATTGGTAAGGTACGCGCTTGGCTACAGGAAGTATTTGTTTTTCACAGTCTTTTTCTTCATCGATGATTTTTTTGTTTTCATTCCCATACCGAATTTTGTCTTTGCTTTCATAGCCGCCCAAACAGCTGTAGCGGCTGCTCTTTCGCCAATGGTCGAATCTCTCGCGGTAATACGTGTTCGCACTTTCGCGGCGAGTATATTATCCGCAATGTGTCGTTGGTCGAGATCGTTGCTTCGAGAATAAGCTATGTCGTGCTCGCGACACGCGGCATCCAATGGATTGATACCTCGATCACTTCTAGCCAATCGTGTTTCTAAATGAATTCTCGGTCCGCAAAACTGATAGCCTGAAATATGTAATTCGATAGGAAGTGCGTTTATCGCACGATTTAACAAACCGCTACCTCTAATAGTTTTCGCTGGCATTTGCCACAATTTTTTATTAACGGTGTTGAACCGTCGATATGTGTTTGCTGCCACGGCAAATTATAATGTCGCATGCATCGACAATATTGTCGAACCTCTGAATCAACCTTTATATGTTTCCGGAAGCTTGTCCCACAATTGTTCCACATAGCCACCAAAATCTCGTAGTAAAACAATCTTGGGAATAATCTGTAACTGCTCGGCGGCAAGCTCGAGAATATCGCTGTTAACCGACAGAAGAAAAAACATTTTCAAGACTGTGTAACGGGTGTACTTTTTATGAGCTCGCGGATTCGCTCTGTCGTGATCAGGGCTCGTAGAAAGTATTGAGACACACGATTAAAATATAAAGAGATGTTACTTTATTAGCCTCTATCGGCGCGGAATAATAATACAGAACTGCCCCGCGGAGCGGGTGCGCGGCGGATAGTAATGCGTTACTGACGGGGCGCAGCTGTTATCAATTACGCGAGTCTGACAATGAGATGCGGTGTAGTATACGCAACGCGGATATAAACACGCCAGGTAGGCGGCGCGGGGCGCGTGGTCGGTTTATTGTGACGGCGCGTGGTTCACAAAAACGTGTGAATCGGTTTAAATCGCCGAGACGATTTCTTATGCGTATGCGGTACTATTTATATCGCGTATTCCCAGATGTTACGGGATGCGTGCGATATCGAGAAATCTCGAACGGGCAGCGAACTCGCTATCCCTTGTTCGCACGCGGAGTACGGATTGACCAACGGTGTTGAGAAAACTCAACGGGGTGGCGAACTCGCCAGCCCACGGTTCGTATGGTCGGATCGGTCGGAAGTTAGATCGTCTCTCGAGAACTCTCGAGAGAAACGATTTCGCATTGCGAAGGATCGTAAAGCGGTTCGGAAGCCGAGAATGCTCGGCGGAGGCTGCGAACTCGTCAACCTCACGTTCCGTCGTGTTTGCGATTTATTAGGATCGGATCAGGCAAGTCTCGAGCGTACAGCTCGAGCGGATTCGGTTTCTGGTACGATTCTGGTGCCGGGATCTAAAAAGGCTGCCGTTATATACCCGAGCGATTAGGGGTACCCGCGTCGTTCGCCCCCGGGTGGGGATAATGACGTATTGTTTTTCGGCAGGTAATTCGGTAATACGTCATCTCCCCTGGGCGAAACGGCGCGGCGTTTCGGCGGGTGTCGCTCGGGCGTTCACGGCAGCGCTCGGCGGTATTCGGCTTTCCGAATCTCGGCGGCCGTATAACGGCCGTACGGTTGTTTATTGCAACGGTGTATTTAATGTTTAAAAATGGGCGCTCGGCGCCTCTGCCCCTGCCCAGCCGATGTTCGCCGGGCGGCAGACTTCCGGCGGTCTACTGACGGGTAACAATGCGTCACAATGGGGGGTGCATTGTTACAACTGAGCGGTTTCGATTCGGTGCACCTCTATTAATAGGCCCGATGACTCATTTTCCAAAAATCTGATTTGAGATTCGCGAGAGCAAACATGCGGTTCGTGCGACAAGCGACGATAATCAAAGTGACAAATTTTGACGATAAAACACGACTAATGTCCGAGAAACAAATACGCAAACATGGAAATATGCTGCCGATTACTATACGGGGTATCATTTGCGGTCCTTCGAATTGCGGCAACATTAACGTGTTGATAAGTTTGATAGAAAGTCCACACGATATACGTTTCTAGAATGTGTACGTATACTCGAAATCGCTTCAACAACCAAAATATCGATACTTGGAAAATTTGCTGTCACCGATTGACGAAATTGGTTATTTTACATTCTCTAATAATAGTGACGTTTTTCCACCGAGCGAGGCGCTTCCGAATTCCATTTTTATCTTCGATTACGTGACCTGCGATAAGCAAGATACGATATGAGAGTACTTTGCAATAGGTCGACACTCGAGCATCGACTGTTTCTATCTTTGTCAAACGTATGCCAAGATACCCAAGCATCTTATACGCGACAATGCAAATTTATTGATTTTATTTAAACAAGATGGTACAAACTTGAAACATGTAAATACTGACAACGATCATGTAAATACTGACATGTCTTACGACGATTTTCGCGCATTCTGTCAGAAATATTGGCAACACGAGTATGGATTTGTGGTGATTAATAAAGACAGTTTACAGACTAATGGACGCTATCGAAAAGGATTTAACGATTTTGCGATACCGTAAAGTGGTTAGTCGCTATTGACACATCGATTGAGCAAGGTCTAAAAATTTTCGTCTGAGCGCAACATGACGACACGCATTGACAATGATGAGAAGATTGTGAGAGAGGTTGCAAAAACGTGCGAATCAATCCGCCAAAAATAGCGTTCTTTAAAGACTGGTCAAATGGAGAAAGACGTCGCATTGAAGAGGCTCTTTAAACCAATTACTGAACCTCTAAAATAGCTTGTCGAAAATACAATCAATGTGGAATCTAATGAAACGAAAATCGAGCCATTGAGTATGCTCGAAGACAAGCATCTGAAAAAACAGACAAAGTATGGAACAAAGCGAACACGGTTAAATATATCATTGAACAATTCGCTAATAACTTCTACTCCAGATCAATCAAAACGTAAGCGAATGAAACAATTATCGAATGTGATTACTTCTACTCCGATAAATGACGTACAATCAAGTCAAATATTGCACGAAAGACCATCTCCATCTGTGGATGAAATTTTCGAAACTACGCCTGAAACACTTGTGACATCGGTTCAACATCTATTACAAACGCCCGAGGGTCAAAATACATTGCGCACACTTTGGTACACTAAGGCAAAAATATGTGGGAGCTATTTTGAGTCAAGATAAAAATACCAATATGGATTATGTATATGGTGTTAAATTTTGCAACGAAGGAATGATGATTGGTGATACAATTTTTGATGTGGATAAAAATGACAATATAATTATCGGTGGAATAAAATACGTGGCAACACCAGGTCTCTACGAGTTGATTTTCAAGAGAATTCCCGACGATGACGTATACACTGAGGATGATATGTATAAATACAAAAGTATATTACTGGCGATAAATGCGCATAGGCGTGGCAACAGTATGTATAAGCCAGTATTAAGTAACAAGGGATACAAGTATAAACACATAATTGCGCCATTAATCTTTGGTAAAAAAGCTGTAAGAGTTATAAACATACCGCGCGCTATGACGTTAAACGATAATAAGATCGATGACGTGCATTGGAATGATCCCAACGAGTTGGTAGATTGTCTGCGATTGCTGGAAGCTTCGCGTCAAGCCGGCAACAATGCCCACGACAATGAAACATTATCAATTCTCAAGGAACTTTGCAAAGCTGGTATTATTATAAAATAAACTATGCATCAACGAAACGAGTCAGTCTGTCATTATTGTTTGTATCGAAATGTCGATTAATAAATTTGGATTATCGTTGGGAACACCAAACAACTCATACTACCAATGAAATGGATTATTAAGAAATTACGTGCGCGATAACGCTCTGTGTCAGACAGCCTCCGGCTTTGACGCGAGGTCGCGCAAGATACGACGCGTAGCGCAACCGGAAGATGATACTGACGCCGCAAACAAACAGTACATGGCAATAAGTGTCAAGCTTTTGGAAAATCGACAGGAAGAATTTGAGAAAAAGTAATCACGCTCGAGACGAATATGCAGACGCTACAAATAATGATGGATGAGATGCAGAAAATGCTTCGGTATGCAACTCACGCGCAGACTACATCAACGCAGGAGAAGAAAGATACATAAAGAATATACGTGGAGGAATTATCTCATATTACGAATTATGCCTCGATCAAATATGTTACGGAAGACCTCTGAAAAACAGCTGTTCGTGGAAGAGTTGGATGCTCCAGCGAGAAAAAATTTTCCACGTAGACGTGTCATAGTACGCGGATACGACGATCTGTGGCAGGCGGACGTGGTCGAGATGCGTCCATATGCACGATTCAACAAAGGCTACAACTATATACTCACAGTTATCGATGTGTTGAGCAAGTATGCGTGGGCTGTACCGCTCAAGAGTAAGAGTGGAAACGAGATGTTGGAAATGATCGCAAAGATAATTCGAGATGATGGAAGATGCCCGAAAAATTTTCAAACCGACAGAGGAAAAGAATTTTACACCGCAAATGTACAGAAACTCGTGAAAAAACACAACATTAATCATTATTCGACGTACTCTGTCATGAAAGCCTCGGTCGTGAAACGATTCAACCGAACGTTAAAGAGCAATATGTGGAAAATGTTTACGCTTGGAAATTACAAGTGGATCGACGCGTTGTCCCGACTCGTTGAAGAGTACAATGCGCGAAAACATCGCACTATCGGTATGAGGCCTATCGATGTTACCCTCGCGATCGCCGATAAACTTTTAAATACAGTATACAGCAACGTAAAGATTGCGCCACCGGCAAGATTCAAAGTAGACGATCCGATACGCGTGAGTAAATTCAAGACCATATTTGACACGCCAAATTGGACTACCGAAGTGTTTAAGATCGTTAAAGTGCAGAAAACTAATCCCGCGACTTATGTACTCGAAGATTCGCGCGGAAATCCCGTCGCCGGCGGATTTTACGAATACGAGTTACATCGCGTTGCTAATCCCGACGTACATCTCGTGGAAAAGGTGATACGTAAAAAGGGTGACGAGGTTTATGTGAAATGGCTGGATTTGATACAACACACAACTCTTACATAAAAATAATATATTATGAATATGTTAACAATAATACATAATATTAAAGGTATATTACAAATATATATAAACAAAACTGTACACTTTATAAAATATACATTTAAATTTTATTTACAATAAATATACATAATTTTTAGGGAGGAAAAAGTGGCGGTTGGGGAAGAGATAGTTAGGGCATGTGCTCGAAGGGAAAGGCGCGGGTAGTTGGTGCAGAGAGGAAGGAATCGGAGCGGAGGAAGGGAGTAGGAAGAGCAAAAAGGGAGGAACAGATGTGAGTAAGGAGAACAAGGTGGAGGGATGATTATAGAAAAAAGAAGGACACAAAGACGTTTGGCAGTTTGGAGATTAGAAGGAAGAAAAAGAGAGAGAGAGAAGATGGATAGAAGGAGAAAGGCTGAGAGTGAAGAGGAAGGATGACAAAAGATGGAGAGGTCGATAAGAAAGAGGAGAATTAGGTAAGATAGGGCATAAAGGAACGAGGAGAATTGAACGGGAAAATCCGAGAGGTGGCGCCGAATGTAGGTAAGGAACTAGGATCGAGCACATGTGGAATCAGTGGATATCGATACGGAAACGGACAGTAGGGATGGAATACATAGCAAGTGAAAAGAAGGAAAGACAAAAATGTGACAGAAGCGAAAAAGGTGAAAAGGGATTGGCAGGAGACAGAAGGACAACAGAGGAAGGGAAAAGAAAAGAAGAGGAGTGCGACAGGGAAAAGAGCCGAAGAAAGTAGATCGTGGAAGAGGAGATAGGTTAAGCGCAGAAAGTCGATAGAAATAAGAGTGTGAATGAGAAGAGGAGAAAAGGAGGAGAAAGAAGGAAAGAAGAGGGAGGCGGAAGGAAGAAAAAGAAGGTGAACATGGAGAAGTGGATGAAAGAATTGGTGGAGGAGATAAGGGGAATAAGGAGGGAATTAAAACTATGGAGAGAAGAGAGACAGGGAGGAAGGAAAGAAGAGAATAGAAGGTCAACAACGTCATCGAAGAAGCAGAGAGAAGAGAAGTGGAAGGGGAAGAGAGAGGAAAATAAGGGACAGAACAAGAAGGAAGGAAAGGAGACAAGGAGGAGTCAGGAGGCAGTGAAAAGGACGAGGGAAAGAAGAGGTCAAGGAAGAGGAAGGTGGAGGAAGTAAAAGCCTGGTGGGACACGGAAGAAGATAGTGAGACGGATAGAGAGGAGAGAAGGGAGGAGAGGAGAAAGATGGATGAGGGAGAGAGGAAGGGGGAAGGAAAAAAGAAGAGGAGAGGCAGGGAGGATCCGAGGGGAGAAGAGAAAGTAGAAAGTGAGGTACGAGAGGAAGCGGGGGAAGGAGAGGGAAAGGAGATAGGGCAGAGAGAAGAAAAGCGGAAGGGGAAGAGAGAGGAAAATAAGGGACAGAACAAGAAGAAAGGAAAAGGAAACAAGAAGGAGCCAGGATGCAGCGGAGAGGACGAGGGAGAGAAGAGGACAAGGAGAAGGAAGGGGGAGGAAGTAAAAGCCTGGTGGGACACGGAAGAAGATAGTGAGACGGAGAGAGAGGAGAGAAGGAAGGAGAGGAGAAGTGAGAACGAGGGGAAGAGGGAGGGGGAAGGAAGAAAGAGGATGAGAGACAGGGAGGAACTGAGGGGAGAGGAGAAAGTAGAAAGTGAGGTAAGAGAGGAAGTGGGTGGAAGAGAGGAAAAGGAGTTAGTAGGGGAGGGGGAGTGGAGTAAGATAGAAAAGGAAAGAAAGAGGAAGGAAGGGAAGAAGACCAGGACGGAGGAGAGGGATATAGAAGAAGGAAGAAGAGAGGAAAGGGAGACAAGGAGAGGACCTGGAAAGAAAGAGGAAGACGAGAGGAGAGGTTGAACCGGAGGAATCAACAGGGGTCTGGAGAAGGAGAAGCAGGAGGGCAGGGGGAGAAGAGAGAGTGAGGAGCGAGGGAGAAGAAAGAAAAGGAGAAGAAATATGGTATGGAGAGTAGTCAAAGGAGAAGAGCCAGAGGAGAGAAGGAAAGAAGTCGAGGGAATGATGGAGGAAGTGCTAGGAAGGAAGGCAAAAATAAGGGGGCTGGAGGAGAGAGTAGGAGAGGGGGGAAGGAAGATTTTGATTGTAGAGATGGAGGATCAGGGGGAAAGAGAGGAACTATTAGGGAAGGAGTATGAGATTAGGGAAAGGTGGGAAGTCGGAATAGATGAGGACTTGACGATGGAAGAGAGGAAGCTGAGATGGAAGCTGGTAGAGAAGGCAAAGGAGGAAAGAAGGAAGGGAAGGCGTGCGGTAGTGAGTAATAGGAAGTTATGGGTAGATGGTAGGGAATGGGAGTGGGATGAGGAGAGGGGGGTATGGTGGGAGAAGAAAGGAAGGTAAAATTAAGCGAGCTAAAAGGAAAGGTATAGGCGTAGAAGTAAGATTAGCGGTAAGAGGAGAGAATGAGGCAGAGGTACAGACTGTAGAAAAGTAGGTGGATGAGGCTGAGGGGAGGGAAGCGGAAGGAAATATGTGGTGTGTGAGAATGAAGAGAGATAGGTTAAGGAGAAGATAGGTTAAGAGAGAAATGTAAGATGAACTGTGGGATTGTAAAGAGTGTAAAAGGAAGTGTAAGAAGGAGGTGTTGTTGTGAGAGACTTTGTAACCCCAAGGGGAACAAATAAAACCATACATATACATAATTTTTATTTATAATAAATATACATAATTTTTTCTTTACAACGATATTTTGTCATGTCCCCACGGTAGCGTGTCGGTGGTTTCGGGTACAATATACCGCTTGTTATCGTACGGACTTAGAGCAGTTTTTGTCTTGCGAATAGTGTATACTTCGTGTAATTTAGATCTTATTTTTGAGGTTATTGTAGCAATCCAATCACATAGGTGTTCGATAGGTTCGTAAATATATATACGTATTTATTTAGTTTATTGGAACACAAAATGAGGTACAATGAGAAGACACAAGACGCTACAAAGCGAATAGGAATAAATGAATACCCGCGAGACACGTGGTTACTTCTAATGTGTCGAGTCTAGAGGGCCGCACGCACGGCAAGGCGCATACGTGATCGATAGTCGTTCGAGGGAACACGGGCTTAGTGGTGGGGGTCGCAGAAGCTATGACATTCGATAATCGATAGTATCGACATGACTTGTGCTTGGCCCTAATATTTGTCGCAAAAAACTCAATACTTATACAAGATTTTTGACGCGTCATTTCAATCTCTTCTTTTAAACACCGCGTGTAATCGTTCTTGCGACGACGTTACTCTTGACGCCTCTTACCTTTTTCATATCCTTCTTACCATCTATTCGCAATGCGTACATTTCTGCCCTAAGCCCGACGAATTCTGTCATGATCGCACCATTATTTTCGTCCTTCATTAAACCCGGTATCTATTCACAAGCGGTATACCGTACACATTGTCCATAATCGCTGGTGTCGATTATGTCGACATTGCGCTTCATATTCTCATACACATCTTCACACTTGATGTGATATATGAGACTGTCGGTGTCGGTGTACATGACTTTACATTTCTCTCGATATATAGGTGACATGTAATCGTGGTGAAACTCATACAAACATGTTTTGGATATGTCGAGTATACACACACCACGTAGATTGGTTTATTAAATTTAACTTCGAGATTGCGCAATTCAACGGCGATCAGATTCTCCGAAAACACGCTTCTATTGTGAAAATTTGGTTTTAATAATCGCCTCTGCGCCAAATCTCCTATCCCAATGTGTCACGAGTGGCCTTCACTTGGACACAGTACAATTGGACACGGTGCAAATGGACACGTTGCAAATGGACACGAAACTTTGCACACGGCTCAATTGGACACAGTGCATTTGGACACAATAATTTTGGACACAGTAGCTTTTGGACACAGAAGAAAATTAATTTGGACACCGTTCAGTAGCACACCGGTCAGTAGCACAACGTTCAGTTGCACACCGTTCAGTTGGACACATAAAAATGCACACCGTTTAGTTGGACACATAAAAATGCACACCGTTCAGTTGCACACCGCTCAGTTGCACACCGTTCAGTTGCACACCGTTCAGTTGCACACCGTTCAGTTGCACACCGCTCAATTGCACACCGGTCAGTTGCACACCGCTCAGTTGCACACCGCTCAGTTGCACACCGCTTAGTTGCACACCGCTCAGTTGCACACCGCTCAGTTGCACACCGCTCAGTTGCATACACACACACACACACACGGGGGGGTGCAAGGGGGGCTTTCGGCCCCCCTCCCGCACCCGCCCCGCCGGTAAGCAGGGTGGACCTCGCTTTACAACTACGGTGGGCAAATTAATGGTGTGCAACTGAACGGTGTGCAACTGAACGGTGTGCAACTGAGCGGTGTGCAACTGAGCGGTGTGCAACTGAGCGGTGTGCAACTGAGCGGTGTGCAACTGACCGGTGTGCAATTGAGCGGTGTGCAACTGAACGGTGTGCAACTGAACGGTGTGCAACTGAGCGGTGTGCAACTGAACGGTGTGCATTTTTATGTGTCCAACAAAACGGTGTGCATTTTTATGTGTGCAACTGAACGGTGTGCAACTGAACGGTGCGCAACTGACCGGTGTGCTACTGAACGGTGTCCAAATTAATTTTCTTCTGTGTCCAAAAGCTACTGTGTCCAAAATTATTGTGTCCAAATGCACTGTGTCCAATTGAGCCGTGTGCAAAGTTTCGTGTCCATTTGCAACGTGTCCATTTGTACCGTGTCCAATTGTACTGTGTCCAAGTGCACCGCTCCCATGTGTCACGAGCGTAACATTAACATGATTGCGCACATTTTCCATCGTTTTAGCAAATACCGCATTATTCATTAATTTATATAAATTTTTTTCAAAATCATTTTTCGCAAGTGTTCGGAATTGTGTATTCAGTTTGATGAAACTGCGAAGCCATGGAGATTGCGAAAATTGTAATATTCGATGTATTTTTGTAACGCAAAGTCCGTGTCGCGTACATTGCTGCAGGTTGCGGTAATGTATTGCGTAACGCTTCTTATCATATAAGGTTGCGAGCAGCTTATCGTGCCGTTTACCAGGTGATTTGTCGCGTGTCGGGCAAAACGGTAGTGTGCGCATCGTGAACATGTTGCGGATACTCGAGATCAATTTCGAAGATGTAGCCTGTAGGCGAATCGAGCGCGATCGATGATGTATCAAAATCGGATACATCGTCGACCCATCGAAAACCTGCATAAGGCAAAGATTGACACATTGCCCATCCGTACAAATTGTTTACATCGAAGTACATGAGATACGATGAAGGTTTCGATGGATCGTACAACTGCATGTACTTGTTATTACCATGTGCATATCTATTGGAACATTGACTCAGACCACCACGTATTCCACGTTCGATAAACATAACTATGTCGATATCTGTAAGCAATTCGAATGTAATATACGTATGCTTCAACATGACGTCCCACGTGTATTTAGGAAGAGTATAATAATACGCGGGGTCGAGCCTATAACTTTTAATACAACTCTCGCGGAAATTTTCAAATATATCTGCTAATAACAAGACATCAATTTTGAGATACAAGTCGCTATATTCGCCCAGCATTCGAATGGAGAATCGCTTCCAAACGTTCTCGGCGTGCGCGTAATTGCTCTTGGATATCGTGTCACCGGTCAAGGAACTGTAAAATGATTCGCGCGGTGGTAAACACGTATCTTGCAACCTGTCGACGCAGTCAATATATTCGTACGGAAAGACGCCCTTCCTTGTTAATAAATTGAAATTGTCATTCGGCAAATTTTGAAATTCAGATTTAAAAATTGTGAGTTTGTCTTTATTCAAGAATGATGCCAATTTATCGAGACTGGCTGTGAGAAATTTATACGAATCGATGAAACGCAATTTAATATGATTTTTCGATTTCTCTTTTGCAAGTTTAACATTTTTCGTAAACGATATATATTTTTCCTTTGTTATCGGAAGTAACTCGATTCTCCCTTCGAACGCTGTAGCTATTTCCTTTATAATAAAATGTGCATCGTAACCGGATAAATTATGAAAAACTATTGGAATGCAAAAAGAATCTTTATAATTTAAATTGCAATTTGAATGCGCGGGACCTCTGTACCGCCCGGTCAGATGGCAATGATCGCGTATGCGTGTATCGTCTTGTACGAATGGTTTCTCGCAAATGTGGCAATGCGTCGCGCTGTGAAGTTTTTCCCATTCATCATGTGTTAAAGTTACCATGGGGACATTAGCTGATAAAATTGTTTTTACACGCAGTGCTAAATTTTTAAGTTCTTCGACGAACCATGACATGCAATCGGTACTGCGACGAGAATGATACGCGGATAACGATTCGTCGTACGAACAATGTACATAATATGCTATGCTAAATACTTTGTGATGTTGGTAATTTCTCTCTTCCTCCGTCTTCTCTAAAACGCACTCCAGATCAGCGTATACGACTCGTTGTTCGACTGCCGAAGAGAGAGTAAGTAAAATCAAAGATTTTGCAGTGTGAGGGTTATCAACTGGATACAGATTTAAGCAATAACTATCAAATGCTTTTATTAGCTGCGTACTTCACAAACGCGATATCAGCCTTGACTCGGATTAAACGATACTCTCTCTTCGGCAGTCGAACAACGAGTTGTCTGTGTCTCGCTGTTGTCCGCCAAGTCCCCGTCAAGGGAGGGGAAACCTCCAATGAGGCGCGTCTACGTCACGGTCGCGTGAGCTGACGCTACTCGCGTTGTAGCGACCAAAAGGAAGCCGCTCTTTCCGATTATAATTGTTGAACGTGAGCCACTTGTCCTTCTCGCTCGATAATCGGATAGCGCACTCGTTCATCTCTCGACAGTCCACCGTATGTGACTGCAATTTGTCGTCCGACCCAAAATAGTGCAAACATATGTAAAAAGAAATAATTTTTTATTTTTTGTTTAATTATTTCTACAATGTATTTTATTAAATATATACGTACCGATTGCAGATATATTGTCTTCGTTTGCCACAACTCAATTGCGAGCTCACGAGCCTGGATAGATTCATGATCCACGCAAAATGTCCAACGTTGTTGTCTTCCACGTACAGCAGGTTGACGTGTTTGTCTCTCTTTAGCTCGCTCAGACGTATCGGGACAATGTTCTTTTCCTCGATGCTATATACATTGATTGAGATATCGTTGGCAAGTTCGAATTTTTTGATTTGATTCATAGTCACTGGAAATTCAATGTCTTGGAGATTCAGTACTGTCGTATAATGTGGATACGAAGACACTCGATAAATATAACTTTCAGCAGGATGTAGAGCGACGACCACAGACCACGCGAAACACGCATTGTCATTAGATTGCACGTTGATCACCGCTCTCTTCATCATTACCGCCCGCGGTAATTTTATGTGACATCCCGCGCGCATAGGATTATATTTATTTATATTTACGATTAAATCGAGTATTCGCGACAATGCCCACCCGCTGTCGCGTTCCTGAAATTCTTCGAGCGATGCTAGAGTGGGCTCGACAACGCGCCGCTCGTACCACTCGCGTAAATCGGATGTGCGAAAGAGTTCATAGTTTCTCGTATCGATACTTTTATTTGCGCGTTTATCACCCGTCACAAATTCACCATTGAATACTGTATTAATTTTCACATTAAAGTGTTTTTTCAGCACGGTTTGCACATGTTCGAGCACAATGTCTTTGGCATCCTCGAGAAATTGACGAGGCTCGATGTGATTATGATTTATAACCGCACCAGTCAATATGCGGCTCTCGAACGCCGTATCGATCTCTCGCCAAATCAATCCGTGTTGCCGCGTGCTGCATCCTGCACCAGCATGTACAAAACGCCTGCGTAACGAGTTCTTCAATCCCTCGAGTTGCGCAATTCGGGCAATCAGCGATTGTCGAATCCCGATCGATAATCGTGGACGTTTGATTCGACTTTGCTCTTCCAACGATTCGATATATTCATCGCATCGTACTCCTCTATCGAATTCACCCTTACAGATTGCTCGCGCAGATTTCGTTCGGCACTGTTTTCTGCCATATTTCCAAATGCCAAAAATTTTGCTAACAAGATGCGCTTATTAATAGCTCTTGTCTCGGAACTTTTGGCGAAAATACTGACAGGGTGTGCCTCTTTACCATGATTTTATATTCTATCTTGATGTCTCTTTCCATTATGTGTATCAATTAAATCTTTATTTCGCGGTTTGTCACGTACATTTTGACTAATGTCGATTATTGCATTTCTGTCGTCTAGAGATGATGTCATATTACAAGTGCATCGCAAAAGTTTTAAATTACATGCTGCTGTCCAAGTATGTTAGCGCAATTTAACCATGAGGATTATCCTTATATTTCACGATTTTGTCATGTTTTGACACGCGCGTTTGAATTCTGATATCTAGGATGATG
The DNA here is from genome assembly GCA_009859135.1 of Formica selysi. Lineage (NCBI taxonomy): Eukaryota > Metazoa > Arthropoda > Insecta > Hymenoptera > Formicidae > Formica > Formica selysi. The sequence continues at coordinate 7,577,058 of CM020812.1, forward strand.
TCATCGCGAAGCAGCCGCACGTCGACGCTTGAAAATTTTATATTACATTGCATTTTTTGTGCATTCGGCTAAATATCACAGCTGGTGATGATGTCATCTCAGTCCAGATGCATCGCAAAAGTTTTAAATTACTTGTATATTAGCACAAATTAATCTTGATAATTATTCTTATATTTCACGATTTTGTCATGTTTTGACACGCGCATTTGAATTCTGATATCTGGGGTGATGTCATCGCGAAGCAGCCGCACATCAGCGCTTGAAAATTTTATATTATGTTGCATTTTTTGTGCATTCGGCTAAATCTCACACCTGGGGGTGATGTCATCGCGAAGCAGCTGTACATCGGCGCTTGAATAGAAAAATTAAAAAAAAATATCGCGTCGGCAATAATCCCCACCACATTGCAATTTTGCAACGCTAATACATATTTTAAATATGTTTAATACGTTCAGTATTGCATCGACCACTTGTGTGAAAGGTTCATATAAAAAATGTATCCCACTGAAGGAAGCCGCATGAATTATTACGTTCCGATTCAAGAACCTGATGAAACTTCACCGTGTAAGAAGAAGAAATGTAACAAGTAAGTTTTAATTAACTTAAAGAATTTTTATACTTCGTAAATATTTTTTTACCCCTTTTAAATATTTATAAATAATATTTTTTTACTCCCTAGCATTTCATCCGAGCCTCGTCGTGCGGTTCGTATACTTGGAAGACGATACGCCTTAACCCCGACGTCATACAAATATTTGGAATAAACGTTGGAGCTGTATCTTGCGTGGAATTGGTTCTCGGCGATAATCGAGGCAATCAAATAATATTGCCTTTTGAAACGTGGAAATCGCTCATGCAGAAACGTGTGGACATTGAACGGCTTCTACAATCGACTGAAACCCCATTGCGGATTCGAGATTTAACATTCAAAGTGGTTAAAATATCTGATTCGAATATTATAAAAATTGGATTATCCAATAATTCTTTATATATAAAACCGCCAACTGTATTCTATTTATTCGATTTTAAAAAATGCATAGATCATATGTATTACTGGTTATGTGAAAATACGCATATTGTAAATGAAAAATTCAAACAATTTGTAACTGTTTTACAACAGAATAATATCGCTAATGTATGCTGTTGTGCCTCTAGCCGCTAAGGAAGAGGTCTTTAGGGATTTATACGCCCAAAGGATTAGGATCCACGCTCGAAATAAGACACTCCCGGACGTTAGGTAGAAGTTGATATATTTCACAGGTTTTTGTACACTTTTACTTATTCGCGATTATAATAGTCGGGCGCGATACGTACGGTACTTCGATACTATCGATATATGCGAGCGAGTAGTGAGCGAGTAGCGAGCGATGTTAATGAGCTATATTATTGAGCTATGTTACTAAGCTGGCGTCGGTGCATCTCGCGCTCAATATATATTAATTAATTAGGTCGTTGATTAGGGAGGAGTGTGGTCCCTGACCGGAGCATGTCTCGTGCTCCGCTCGTCAGCTGTCTCGTCAACTGCTTACTCAGCTTCCGAGAACTTGACCGTGACTTCCTTCTCTTTAGTCACGTATCTTTACTTTATTTTATTAATAATCTTTTATTACTTTTATTCTTTCTTAATTACTTTTCCTTGAGCTCTTTCCCTGATTCTAATGCTTTGCATTAGTCAGCTCTTTCTCAATCTTTTCTGTTCTACTTTATTTTACTTGTTTTATCTTTTAATATATTGAGAAATTGGTCTGGTTACGACAATGCGACGCTGCAAAAGCAATACGTGAAAGTGATATGTTTAACAGCGAATCACTCATAGATTGCGAGTTATTGATATGTGCTGTAAATGATATTCTTCACGATGCTTGTAATAAATAAGTTATTTTACTATTTATCTGTGAGTTTAATTATTTAACCCATCCTTTATGTATGAATAAAAACGGTGTAATAGATATGTACAGTCTGCAAAACTTAAATCTTTCTCTCGACACACTCTGCTAAAGATGTAGAAAAATGATGAGGTAGATGAGACGTGATACTCCAGTTAGAAGGAAACAAAAGGTATGAAATTAAAATATATATAATCGAGAGGAGTGTGCAACGTTATAGTACGCAACCGTCTACGCCCTTACGACGATCTTAACAATATGTGTTATGGCTGACGAAGAAGTTATGGTTATTGATGATGACGAGGATGTCATTCTCGAAGATGACAACTTGATGGCATTTGAGAATTTGTTGGACGATTCATCAGACGAAGACCGCGTACTTTCGGAGGATTCCGATTACGATAGTGACTGCAGTATTGATATTACGGAGGACATAAAGCAACGTACTTTAAACCGAGTTGAAATAAATAGTTCACGTGCGGTGAAAATGTGCTGTATATACTTTTATTATAAAAGTGACGTCAACGAAAAATTTTGCACATACTGTTTTATGCGAATTTCAGACTTATTTTCGAATATTCGTGTTGTGCGAGAACATGAAAGTGCAATTTATGACCTAATCCTGGGATCGTCTTGCGCAGAGTATAGAAAACCGCTGTATCAGATAATGCCCTGCAATATGTGCCCAATTTGCACTGTATAAGCTGGACAAAACTTGTGTTGTGAAAAAGACATGAATTGGAAATATGGAAAAACCCAAATACATTGCGCGATTAGAACAATATCTATGGGAGTTTTACATAGAGGTGGACTCGGCGTGTTCATGCGGGTTATGGGAAAGAAAGTGCCTTGAATGTCTCGAGTGGTTGGAAGAATAGTACCGACTCGCGATGTTACAACAGAGGCGCGGAATTCAATCACTGTTTGGCAGAATCGCGCGACTTGAAAGTTTAAGACATTCGTTACGCAAAGGTTACAAATCCATAGATGTCCGTGTCCCGGCGCTATCGACAAACACTCCTGTGACATCAATTGTACAAATGGTACAAGGCCGAGAAATCGGCTTGAAGAAATCTAATACAACAGATTTGGATCATCGTCTGAGAGATCATGAACAAGTGATGTACAAGGAATGGGATTTTGATATATAAAACGCAGCTGACGTCTCGTTATGAACCGCATTGAAATACTCGAAGAATTAATTGTAAGTATCTATTTTTTAAAAATTTTATAATATTTAAATTCTTATACTAATAAGACTTGTATTTTTTCTGTTTCAGATGGAGCGCCATCATATTATTATTATTATCATTATTATTTTATATCTTTGTATTTTTTTATATTTTTATTATTATTATTATTTTTATTATTATTTTATTATTATTTTTAAACACACACACATTTATATGATACACAAGTTTGAATAAATATTATTATTATATTAAAAATGTCGATTATTTCTGCGCTTCCTTCTTTCCTTTTCCTCTCTCTTATCCCAGTATGCGAGTATTACATTCCAGTACGTGCTGTTAGATTGTGGCGTCAGCCATTTAATTAAAATATAGATGTTACATTTCAGTACACGGGCATTATGTCCGTCACAAAGTGCTTGACAACGAATAAAGAACAGTGTAATAGTAAAGTTAAGTGAATAAAAATATCAATATTTCGCCTTAATCTGGTAAGTAGTGTTCAGTATTTTCGTGTGTGACATTATGTATATGTATATTTATTAATATTATATTTCAATTCGTGCAAATTGACGTCATCCACCGCCGATAGATGCGGTGGATGAGGGGCAATTTTCGGTGGGTGCACGCCAATTTGTGGGGCGACACCCGAGAGGCCCGCGAGTGGGCGAACATTCACCCTACGCAATATGAGGATATTTTCTGTTTGCGGCCGCTTTTTGGGCTTGAGCCCTATGAAGAATAGGAGAATTCGGAGCCTGAAGAGGCGTGGGAAGAGGAAGAGGAAGAGGAAGATTGGGAGGAGGATTGGGAGGAAGAGCTTGCGGCCCCAGGAGGATAATGTAAGTATCTTCTTTTTAAAATTTATATTAGATTTATAAAAATTAAATTAGGGAAAGCGCATTATACTAACAAGATATGTATTTTTCTGTTTCAGAAGGAGCCTGCAGCAAATATTTTTATTATATATTATTATTATTATTTTTATTATTTTTTACACACACACACACACACACACACATTTAAACGAACACATAAATTTTGAATAAATATTATTATTATTATTATATTAAAAAATGTCAATTATTTCTGCACCTTCTTCTTTCCTTTTCCCACACGCGTGCATGCCTCGCATTATCTCTCTCTCTCTCTCTCTTTCTCCCGCGAACGTCATCCTTTTCCCACGCCAATGCCGACGCCATCCTTCTCCTACACGCATGCATGCCTCGCGCTATCCTTCTCGCACCGCCTTACGAACGCCGTATCATCCACGTGCATACATCGCGCTATCTCTCTCTCTCTCCCAAGTGCATGCTTCGCGCTATCCCTCTCCCAAGTGCATGCCTCGCACCATCTCTCTCCAACGCGTATGCAAACGCTATCCTTGTCTTACGCTCATATGGACGCCTCGCGCTATTCTTCTCCAACGTGCATGCAAACGCTATCCTTGTCTTACGCTCATATGGACGCCTCGCGCTATCCTTCTCCCACGCCCATAGAATATCATTAGCGCTATCCTTCTCTTACACATTGCGGAAGCCTCGCGCTATCCTTCTCCCACGCCTCCTCGCGGCATCGTACCTTCGCGTTCCCTCTTCCCTGCGGGTCCCTCGCCTATCGGTTTCGCCGCGGGTCCCCCTCCCCCTCTCCGCGGACCTTTCGCCTACCGGTTTCGCCGCGGTCTTCTTCCCCCCTCTCCGCGGACCCCTCGCCCATCGGTTTCGCCGCGGTCCCCCCGTGTGACGTCATACCCCCCGTGCCGGTTTCCCCTCGCCCCTCACCCCCCCTCAGAGGACTTGGGTTAGAACTCTCCTATATACCCTACTTGTTGATATAATAAATAATTCTTTGAAGGAAGTTTGCTGTCCAAAAGGTTGGAAAACGTCTACAATAATACCGATTCCAAAAATAGAGAAAGCTAGAAAAGCAAGTGAATTTAGGCCTATAAATATGTTACCAATATTTGAAAAAGTGTTAGAATTAGTAGTTAAAAAGCAAATTGAAACGTATTTGGAAATTAATTCTATTATAACAGAACATCAGTCGGGCTTTAGAAAATAGTATTCGTGTGAAACAGCGATTCAAACAGTCATTGATGAATGGAAATTGATAGTTAGTGAGGCAAAAATGGTAGGGGTAATTTTCATGGATCTTAAGCGAGCCTTTGAAACAGTAGATAGAGAAAGATTATTAGAGAAATTATATCAATATGGAATTAGGGGAATGGTTATAGAATGGTTAAGATCATATTTAAAGGATAGAACACAACAGGTTCAATTTAATAATAAATGGTCTAAATTAATGACCACAGAATATGGAGTACCGCAAGGATCTGTATTAGGACCTTTGTTATTTATAGTATATATAAATGATATAATAAAAATCTGTCCAGAAGGATGTAGTATAAAAATGTTTGCAGATGATACGTTAATATATGTAACTGGAGAAAGCAGCGCGGAATTAGAGGGCAAAATGAATATGGCATTTACTATAGTAGAAGAGTGGATGAATATAAATAAGTTAAAAATGAATGCAGGAAAAACGAAATATATGATTGTTAGAAGTATAAGAAAAGAACTGCGAGGTAATATAACATTGAAATGTTTGGATGGAACTGAGATTGAACGTGTGGAAATAATGAAATACCTAGGCATAATTATTGACGATAGACTACGATTTAAGGACCACTGTGATTATTTGTTAAAGAAAATAGGGAAAAAACCGAGTTTTTTTGAATAGAATAGGTAATTATATATCGGCATACACGAGATGTATTGTATATAAAACAATTATAGCACCTCACTTTGATTATTGTGCGACGCTGTTAATTGATATGGGAGAAACACAGCTGAGTAAATTGCAAAAAGCACAAAACCGGGCCATGAGGATCATATTGCAATGTGATAGACATACCAAAGTGGAGCGTATGCTGCAAGCGCTGCAGTTTATGTTCATAAAACATAGGCTATATTATAATGTGTGTATATTTATTTTTAAGATTTTAAGGAACATGTTACCGGAGCAATTAAGAAATAGATTAAAAATTGTGGGAAATGAGAGTGAAAGGCAAACACGACAAGCTGGGGATATTGCAATAAAATATCGCAGAACAAGGAGTGCGCAAAAGAGTATGTTTTACGAAGGAGTGAAAATGTATAACGCCTTGCCAGCTGAAATAAAGCGGAATGAAAGAATTGTGCCGTTTAAGCGAATGTTAAAGGAGTATATTGTAATTAATGTAAACTAGATTTGTATTACAAATAGCTGAGAAAGCTAATAAAGATCAATCAATCAAATCTCTCTCTCTCTCTCCCCCCCTAGCGCGCGGTTCCCCCTCCCCCTCTTCGCGGACCCCTCGCCTACCTGTTTCGCCGCGGTTCCCCTGCGTGACGTCATACCCTCCGCGCTGGTTTCCCCTCGCTCCTCACTCCCCCCCCTTAGAGGACCATGCCTTAGAACTCTCATAGATAATCTACTGAGTTATTCTGAATAAATTGTTATATATATATATTATATATTGTCGCAAAATGTAAAAGAAACACTAAATTTATGTTATGTTCAGTTTAGATTAGTTTTCTTCTAATGGGAGTGTTGCAATAATATAAAAAAAACATTAAATTTATGTTACATTCAGTTTAGATTATTATTTTGTATTTAGTTCAGATTTATTTTTTTTTAATCTCCTGCCGATTTAATCTTAGGACATATTGATAGATGACGCTTATGTCTGCCTTTGTCTTTTCCCGGTTCACTAACTTTTCTTCTTCTTCCGATTTTTAACGTTTACCTCTTACACGTGTGTTAAAAGTGATGCTAAATAAATCAATCTTTTATTCTGTAATATCAACATCTATTTATTCCCAGCACTGCATAACCATTATATATACAGGGTGTCCCCAATTTAAATGTCAAAACTTTAGGAGCGTGTAGGGGACCGATAAACTAAGACAAAAAGTCCTTTAGAGATTTGCTCGTTTTTGCTTTGTTTTGAAGAAAATCGCAAAAAATGAAACAAATAATTTTCACCAAAAAACTTAAAACAACACTAAAATTATTAGATTTATCAAAAAATATTATAAAATAAAAATTGTAGAACATGGAATTAAGAAAAGAGAGAGAGAGTTAAAATCCTCCTGAGGTAAAATTAGGGGATTGTAGATAAATACGCGACAACTCGAAATTTTGTTTCTAATCTAATTTTACCTCAGGAGGATTTTAACTCACTCTCTTTTCTTAATTCCATGTTCTACAATTTTTATTTTATAATACTTTTTGATAAATCTAATAATTTTAGTGTTGTTTTAAGTTTTTTGGTGAAAATTATTTGTTTCATTTTTTGCGATTTTCTTCAAAACGAAGCAAAAACGAGCAAATCTGTAACGATGCATCCCCCCATCGTTACTGCACCGTACCCGGCCGCCGATCCGCCGGAAGTCCGCCGCCCGACAAACACCGGTCGGGCAAATGCGGAGGCGCCGAGCGCCCATTTTTTGAACGATAATAGAAACACGCGCTTTTTAAACCGCCGTTAGGCGCGCGTAAACATCTCGAAGAGACGACGCGCTCGGGTAACCGACTCGACCTGTACCGAAAATACCCGAGCCGCGCGCGCCGCTTCGAGATATTACCGTTAGAACAATACGCGAATTACGCAGACGCGCGCGCCGGAGAATTAGTATAAATAGAGCGCGTTTCTAATTATCGAGACCAGATCTTCCGCACCGCCAGAGTCTGTAAGACGCCTGGAAACCGCCTAGATCCTGAACCGCTCAGAGAGAGAGAAAACGGGGTTGGGTGTACCCCGCCTCCGCCGAGAGTTTGCGGCATCTCCGAGAGCGATCCTTCCGATTCCGATTAAAAGAGGCAAACGGGAACGGGCGTACTCGTCTCCGTCGAGAGTACTCGACACCTCGCATAAAATCCGACCACCTGCGTGCAACGGCGACCTTCTAGTGGTGGGGAGTTCCCTGCCATCGACGGGTGTTCTCGTCGGCCGTTGCACTCCTGAATTACACGGGGACAGACCATCCCGACTTACGACCGACCGCACTAGACACGCGTATCTAATACGGCCCGACCGCCATTACGACATCGGGACGCGCCATTAATACGGGAGCGCTAAGTCCCGCGCCGAGGGCCGACCTGCGCCCTACCGCGACACCGATCGACAGCCGAAATCAATAACCGCGTCAAAGGACCGCCCACCGCCCACCGACGCGGCCGAAAAGGACCATCCGACAGCTAACAGCTCCTGCCGGATTTACGCGGCGCGATTAAGAATCGATACGCGATCGAACACCCGAAAACGCAAATCGCGCTGCGCGCAATCGCGGTGCATTGCATGCACCACCCGGCATTACATACTCACAGCTATATTTTATCCATACGTGCACGCATACATTGTACATACTCACAGCTATATTTTATCCATACGCGCACCCGCACATTGTACATACTCGCATCTATACTTTATACGTACGCACACACACACATATTGCGTAACCGCACGCATACATTGTAAATACTCACATCTATACATTATCCGTACTCGCACACCGACATTGCGTAACCGCACACACATACATTGTAAATACTCACACTCGCCACTCGTCTCGTTACACCTACACTCAACCCTACACATACACTCACGCTGTACCACCATACATTTACACGAAATAAATTACATTTTACCAAACATCACAACGCATTCGTGTCTCGATACCGCTTTCCCGAACCCAGGATCCCGACCGAGTTATCCGTCGCCCGCCTCGCGAAAGCGGCTTGTTACAAATCTCTAAAGGACTTTTTGTCTTAGTTTATCGATCTCCTACACGCTCCTAAAGTTTTGACACTTAAATTGGGGACACCCTGTATAATCCATATATAATTCCATAAGTATAAGTTTCTCAAACCTATATACTATTTATAATCGCTTGGCTAATGCTACAATAAAATATATTAACTCGTAATGATGGTCCCTTTATGGAAACGTTCTATAATAATTTGTTTTTGATTAGTTATCATAAAGTTATCGAATTATTATTTTTTATTTTACGAATAAGATTTAGATAATATTGAAAGTTTATAATTATTTGCAAAGGGTATAAATTTAACAAATTATTAAAGTTAATAATATTGAAAGTTGATAATTATTTGCAAGGGTAATATTTTAACAAATTATTGTTGTGTGCATTTTACGATTCCATAAGGTATAGTGCGTATGTTCCTTTTATATTGTTTATTTTAATTATATTCTTCGCGTTTACGCAGAAATACTTATTATATATTCATCTGTATAATTAATTCAAATCTTAAAGATTAAGTATTAGTATCGCTGATTAGGTTAAAGTTCGCTCGTGTGACGTCCCGCCATTTTTCGAAACCATGTTTTAACTAATAATTAAGTATCGCTTTTATTCTCGCATTATACCTATGGAATATAGAACAATTATTTAATCTATTTGCTTTTATTTCAGTTATTAATCAATTTCATTAATTGCTTAACGTTCTAGTTCCATATGGTTATTTATCTTAGAAATTAAATGCATTTTAGTTTTTTTAATAATAATAATCGATTGCGCAAGCAATTGAGGATTCCTTGGACCAACCAATCAGAAAGCTTTATTTGAAACTAGCTAGTCGCGCAGTAGTAACACTCTAGAACTAACCAGTGGTTACTTTAAAAACAGGCTTGCGAGCGAACTTTAACCTAACCAGCGATACTAATACTTAACCTTTAAGATTTTAATTAATTATACAGATTGTTGAGACAAGGGTTTGTCGCGTTCATTTTTCTTTATGTTTCCCGCGTGTTAATATTTATGACGTATCGAGTCTCGCTCGGGCATTTCCGTGTGTCGCGAGCGAAGGTACAGTCGATCGATCCTAGTCGCTTAGTCTTTAAGGGAATCCTGTGCGATCAAGTCATCTGTTACTTCAAGCGCGAGTATTGTAATAGAGAGAGCACAAGGCGAGTCAACCATTTTTGAAACTAAAATATATTTTCTTTTCAAAGCCTTTCTGTCCTTTTTCGCCAGAAACTCTTCCGCTTTGCAGCATCAGGTTATGGGCCCAGGCCATCTGTACTGCGTTGAGTTGTTGGCGTGAAAGGAGAAAGGTTTTCGGGTTAATAAATTCGCGAATAGTGGCGAACGGTGCGCAACGGCCATCGTGAGTCGAGCGCGTGTGAAGATTCCGAGAGAAGGTGCGAGTGATTCGTATCGGTCATGTCAGACGACATCCTGGCAAGAAACGTCAAGAGATTTGACGGAACGAATTTTCAAGCATGGAAATTCCAGTTAAAGGTATTATTCACAACGAATGGCATTCGAGATGTCGTCGAGGGAACGAGAGTAAGGCCGGCTGACCCGGCGGCGGCGACCACGTGGGAGCGCGATAACGCAAAAGCGATGTTTCTCATTGCATCATCGACGGAGTCCTCACGTCTGGATCCACTTCTGGTGTGTACGACGGCAAAAGATATGTGGGAGAAGCTGTGCACGATGCACGAGCAGAAAGCCGTGGCCAATAAAATGGGCCTTCTACAAGAGTTCCACGAGTATCGGATGGGGTCAAACGATTCGATCAAGCAGCATCTTGCAAAAGTGCAAAACATGGCCGATAATTTGATCGACCTTGGCGAAACGATCTCTGATAATATTGTGATATCGAAGTTGCTGTCGAGTTTACCACCGAAATACAGTACGCTGCGAACTACGTGGGACAGCATCGAGCCGAATCGACAAACGATCGCCAATCTGCAGACAAGATTAATTCGGGAGGAAGCGAATCTCAAATCGGGCGGTGACGAGGGGGCGAGTGCACTTGCAGTGTCGAAGCAGGATCATCAAAAGAAAAGTGGTGACGAAAAATCTAAAAAAAACGTTCCAAGAAGAAAATCGAGTGCTACAAGTGCCATGAAATGGGGCATTATGCTCGCGAATGTAAGAGCGGAAAGCGGAGAAAAAGTGAACCGGAAGACAAAGACGCGTGTGATTGAGCGTTTGTTGGTGAGCGAAAAGGGAGCGCAAAGAAGTCCGCGGTGGTCAAACTCGCGGGGCTGTCGTGTGGGCCGGTAGAAGAGGTGCAGAGTGCTCACCAGAAAGAGATCTGGCTTACCGACAGTGGGGCATCGGCGCATATGACTTTTCGACGTGAGTGGCTTGCGGAGTAGAGTGGCCACGAAGATCCGCGAGGAGGCACCGTACTACTCGGCGATAATGAAAAGTGTAACATTGTCGGAGTGGGAAAAGTAAATATACGAAAGCTTATAAACGGTGTGTGGGTAAAGTCGTGTATCGAAAATGTCTTACACGTGCCGAAGCTTAAAAAGAATTTGTTTTCGGTCGGAGCGTGCGTCGAAAAAAAGTATACAGTGGTGTTTGAGGACAAACTAATGAAACTGAAACAAAATGGTGAGGTGGTTGCGTCGGGGATACGACAAGAAAACAGAATCTACCGGATGCTGTTCAAGGTGGAGGCGCCGAAGAAAGCAGAGGAAGCAAATGTGACCGCTACGAATTTGCGTATGTGGCATGAGCGTCTAGGACACATTAAGAAGCGTGCGATACGCGAACTGGTTAAGAAAGGGCTGGTAAAAGGAGTGTCAATGTCAGACTGCGACGATTTCTTCTGCGAGGCGTGTCAGCTGGGTAAGGCTCATCGTCAACCGTTCAAAAAGTGCGTCGAGAAAGTGAAAACAGAGCCGGGTAAGAAACTACACACGGATGAGTGCGGGCCGATGTCCGCTGACTCACTGGGTGGTGCGAGGTTTTTCTTGATGTTTCGAGACGATGCGACTGGTTTCAGACACGTGTATTTTATGGGAGCGTCCCGTTTGACCACGTTGATATTGACCACGGTCCCGATTGACCACGGTCCCGATTGACCACGGTCCCGATTGACCACGTTGATATTGACCACGGTCCCGATTGACCACGTTGAGATTGACCACGTTGATATTGACCACGTTAATATTGACCACGGTCCCGATTGACCACGGATCAATACATGTCGTTACTAGGGCATGTACTTTGCAAGCTGTAAAGCGAGGTCCATTGTGTCTGACCTGCGGAGGGGTGCGGGAGGGGGGGCCGAAGGCCCCCCTTGCACTCCCCCGCATGTGTGTGTGTGCGTGTGTTACATGGTTTTTCAATCGGGACCGTGGTCAATATCAACGTGTCAATCGGGACTGTGGTCAATCGGGACCGTGGTCAATATCAACGTAGTCAATATCAACGTGGTCAATCGCAACGTGATCAATCTCAATGTGGTCAATTGGGACCGTGGTCAATATTAACGTGGTCAAATGGGTGCCACTCGTATTTTATCAAACAAAAGTCAGATGTTTTTGATAAATTCAAAGAGTTCGCGCAGCTCGTAAAGAATAAATTTAATCGACCTATTAAAATCCTCCGGTCGGACAACGGGCGTGAATTTTGCAACGCAAAAATGGACGAGTATCTAACTGCACGCGGTATCAAGAAAGAGAATACCGTGTCGCATACGCCAAAGTAAAACGGGAGAGCGGAACGAGACAACAGAACCATCGTGGAAAGTGCGCGAACGATGCTGCGCTCGAAGGATCTGCCGATTTTTCTGTGGGCCGAAGCAGTAAATACAGCGGTTTATGTGTTGAATCGAATGGTAGCTTCGGGCGGTGCGGCTACACCTTACGAGTTATGGGTAGGGAAGAAGCCCAATCTTGAGAATATTCGCATTTTCGGGTCTCAAGCGTATGTCCATGTGCCTAAGCAGTTTACAAGAAAGTTTGATGCGCGTGCGCAACCGAGTGTTCGTGGGTTATCAGGATGATTCGGCTAATTATCGAGTTCACGATCCTGAGTCGAAGAAAATAAGTGTGTCGAGGAATGTGACATTCAACAAGGTGATCGGGAAGTCGGGGACGATTTCGGAGCACGACAAGGAGGAGATGACAATGCCACCATGATCACAAGTTCCTGAAGAACGAAACGAGCAGCAACAAGAGGTCCAGAAGATCTCCGATGAATCCGACGACGAGTTTAGCGAGGTCGAGGAGTTCCCGGTTGCAAACAACCAGACTCAGCCACAGCCTCACGACGAACAGGGAGGACGAGCACTGAGGGATCGAGCGAGTTTACGACGCCCAAGGAAGTTCGAAGTAGACGTTGCCGAATATGTCGCGCCGAACACATACGATGAAGCAATGAGCAATACAGATGCCGCGCAGTGGGCACGTGCTGTTCAAGAGGAGCTTCGAGCACTCGAGAACGATCGAATTTGATCGATCGTTCCGAGGACAGAAAATCATCGATTCAAAGTGGGTGTTTCGTGTCAAGAAGGACCCCGAGCGGTGCTCAGAGGTTCAAGGCAAGGCTCTGTGCGAGGGGCTTTATGCAGCGGCAGGGCATCGATTTCACGGAGACGTTTGCGCCTGTCGTACGCTATGACTCGCTCCGAGTTCTGCTGGCGACGGTGGCTGAGAAAGATCTTGAACTTCTGCAGTTTGACGTGCAAACTGCGTTCTTGTACGGCGAGCTCAGCGAGGACATCTTTATGGAGATCCCCGAGGGAGTTAACGTCAAGGAAGAAGGAAGAAGGAGTGCGACGAAAAGTATTGTGTGCAAGCTCAAAAGGTCATTGTACGGGCTCAAACAAGCCCCGAGATGCTGGAATCAAAAATTTACGAAATTTTTGAGCCAGTACGAGTTCATTGCGAGTGAATCGGACGAGTGTGTTTTTATCGGAAAATTCGAGAGCAAGAATGTGTATCTTGCGTTGTTCGTGGACGACGGGTTAGTAGCGGCCGAATCAAAGGCTGCTCTCGACGTCGTAACGAGCGAGCTGAGCAAATCATTCAAGATTACGATTGGCGATGCGAAAGTGTTTGTTGGACTGCAAATAAAACGGAATAGAGACACTAAGTTGCTTTCTATACATCAGGCGACGTACCCGGCGAAAGTTATCGAGAGATTCGGGATGAGTAGTTCGAAAGCGATAGGTATGCCAGCCGACCCGCATACGGTTCTTCTTCCGGTAGAGGACGACGAGGAAACGGTGAACGTGCCGTACGGAGAGGCTATCGGGTTTCTAATGTTTTTGGCCGTAGTCTCGAGGCCGGACATAGCATTTGCGGTAAATGCAGTGAGTAAATTCACGAGTAATCACAACGTCTCGCATTGGCGCGCGGTGAAGAGAGTTCTCGCGTATTTGAACAGTACGATACATTACGGAATAGAGTATCGAAGCGGCGGTAGCGATTCGGGTCTCATCGGCTTCTCCAATGCAGATTTTGCGGGGGATATAGAGACGAGGCGATCGACGACGGGATATGTTTTCTGCTTATCGAACGGTCCAGTTACGTGGTCCTCTCAAAGACAGAAACTCGTAACCCTAAGCACGACGGAGTCCGAATACATTGCGGAGGAACCAGCATCGAGAGAGGTGGTGTGGCTCAGAGGATTACTGAAAAGTCTCAGTCGCGAGTGCGATGGAGCGACAAAGTTATACGTGGACAATCAGAGTGCGATCAAGCTCGTAAAAAACGCGGAGTTTCACAAGCGCACGAAGCACATCGATATTCGGTATCACTCGATAAGAGAGAAAGTCAAAAGAAAAGATATCCAAGTAGAGTACATACCCTCAGAGGCACAGCGTGCAGATATCTTTACAAAGGCGTTGTCGAAAGAGCGTTTTAAAATGTTGCGAGAGCATGTTGCTTTAGCATGTGCGAGGTTTAGAAGTGCTCAAACGGCGGTAGTGTTGAGGCAAGGGTTTGTCGCGTTCATTTTTCTTTATGTTTCCCGCGTGTTAATGTTCGTGACGTATCGAGTCTCGCTCGGGCATTTTCGTGTGTCACGAGCGAAGGTACAGTCGATCAATCCTAGTTGCTTAGTCTCTAAGGGAATTCTATGCGATCAAGTCACCTGTTACTTCAAGCGCGAATATTGTAATAGAGAGAGCATGAGGCGAGTCAATCATCTTTGAAAATAAAATATATTTTTCTTTGTCAAGAAAAATTTCTTCTTTTTTCGCCAGAAACTTTTCCACTTTGCAGCAACACAGATAAATATACAATAAGTACTCCTGCGCAAACATTAAGAATATAATTAAAATAAATAAAACAAAAGGAGTATACGCACCGTACTTTATGGAATCATAAAATATATATAATAATAATTTGTTAGAAATATTCTCTTCATATCCTTTGTAAATAATCATAAACTTTCAATATTATTTAAGCCTTATCCATAAAATGAAGAATTACAATTCAATAATTTATGATAACTAACTAAAAACAAATTATTATAAAATGTTTCCATAAAGGGATCATCATTCAATTATCACATCAATTAATATGCCTCATTATAGCATTAGTCAAGCGATTATAAATATTTAAGTATATAGGTTTAAGAAACTTATATTTTATGGAATCATAGATTATAAGTATATATAATACATATATAACAATTCAGTCAGAATAACTTTTTCTTCAATCATAGAATGCTAGAATTCAATAATTTCCAAATTAATTACCAGATTAGAAACAAGTTGAATAAATGATTCCATAAATTAATAATTATAAATATTAATACATATTGTTGCGTCCGCGGACTATCTCGATAAATCTCGAACACGCGAAACACAATCGTCACCCGCGTACCACGCCGTAAATAAAAAATACACTTTATTAGAAAGAACAACAGGAACTTCAATAATGAAACTCAACCAAACACAGAACAAATAATAACTATAATATCGTAATTGGCTAATACGTCTGCACGGAATGTCATCCGTCGCGAGACTAAGATGGCGGCTCTTCTGTCAAGATGTCTGCCGTTGTTGTTAAACAAACCCCCGACAACGCGCTTGGAAACGATTTCTCGGAGACGGCATACTTTCGATACAAGGATGAAATCCAGGGACGCAACACTGCCCTCCCTCTTCAAAATTGTCGTGCCGACAATCAATAACGGAGAGACTTATTCCACCGGTGCATATCGACTCCAGGATTCCTAATGAATCTTCTTGCTCTACCCCAGACTCCTGTCCAGGTTACCGAGCAAATCATTTTATTGAATCTAATCAATCACCAGCACGTCTTCACATCGACTCCAGGATTCCAACGAATCTTTCTGCTCTACCTTGGACTCCTGCCCAAGTTACCGAGCGATATGGAGCGGTGCACTTGGACACAGTACAATTGAACACAGTGTAAATGGACACGTTGCAAATGGACACGAAACTTTGCACACGGCTCAATTGGACACAGTGCATTTGGACACAATAATTTTGGACACAGAAGAAAATTCATTTGGACACCGTCCAGTAGCACACCGGTCAGTTGCACACTGTTCAGTTGCACACCGTTCAGTTGCACACCGCTCAATTGCACACCGCTCAGTTGCACACCGGTCAGTTGCACACCGCTCAGTTGCACACCGTTCAGTTGCACACCACTCAGTTGCACATCGTTTAGTTGCACACCGTTAATTTGCCTACCGTAGTTGTAAAACGAGGTCCACCCTGCCTACCGGCGGGGTGGATACGGGAGGGGGGCCGAAGGCCCCCCTTGCACCCCCCGTGTGTGTGCGTGTGTGTGTGTGCAACTGAGCGGTGTGCAATTGAGCGGTGTGCAACTGAGCGGTGTGCAATTGAGCGGTGTGCAACTGAACGGTGTGCAATTGAGCGGTGTGCAACTGACCGGTGTGCAACTAAGCGGTGTGCAATTGAGCGGTGTGCAACTGAACGGTGTGCAACTGAGCAGTGTGCAACTGAACGGTGTGCATTTTTATGTATTCAACTAAACGGTGTGCATTTTTATGTGTGCAACTGAACGGTGTGCAACTGACCGGTGTGCTACTGAACGGTGTCCAAATGAATTTTCTTCTGTGTCCAAAAGCTACTGTGTCCAAAATTATTGTGTCCAAATGCACTGTGTCCAATCGAACCGTGTGCAAAGTTTCGTGTTCATTTGCAACGTGTCCATTTGTACTGTGTCCAAGTGAAGCCCACTCGAGCGATACGCCATATTGAACCCAATCGACCGTCAATGTACTTCCCGGTTTTGCACTCTGATATCCCTCGTACTCTGCCTATTTTCCGGAAATCCTTCTTCCTCGACGTTGTTGCATCTCGGGAATCTTCGGACAAGAGGGGGGGGGGGGGTATCTACCGTGGACCCGACATCCTCATATGAGGATTCCCCAAGTCCCTGTCTCGGCATTTACCTTTCGTCCGCACGGGAAAACCACGGATCAAAAACCGTGGGCGAGACAGTCTTCTTTTCTTACAGTCCGATCATCACTCCAAAAGTCCGGGCAACCAGTCCTTTCGTCTCATAACCTTATGCGAAGTCTATCCCTGAACAATTAAATAAACACGAAACCAAATAATGCACTTATCAGTACAACAAATATTAAAATTAATGTTTTTTAACATTACACTACATCGGGTTCCAATAAACTTTTCTAATTAAAAATTTGTCTTTCATAAAATGGGGCTAGCCTATCAGCATGAACAACTTTACTTCTATACCTATTGGACTTTCGAATACCGAAAACAACATCACTAAGTTTTTTTACTATTCTATAGGGGCCTTCCCAATTACTTTGTAACTTGGGAGCCCTACCCTTAATCTTCCGAGGGTTATAGAACCAGACGCTTTGACCTATATCAAAATGAATTTGACGAGCTCTTTGATCATATCGCTTTGATCGAAACGATTTAATATCTAAACGTTGTCGAGTATTCTCATGAATATCCTCTAATTTCTCCTTTAACTTCCTCACATAACTACCAATTGAAACCTCTTCCTCTTGCTCTGGAGGATTCCCTCGTAATAAATCTAAAGGTAACCTCAAATCCTGAGCAAAATATAGTTCAGCCGGAAAGATACCAGTAGCTTCGTGTCTCGACGAACGATAAGCTAATAGGTACATTGGAATCCAATTATTCCAATCTTTCTGATTTTCTGAAATATATTTCGTCAAGTAATTAAGAATCGTTTGGTGATGACGTTCAATTTGCCCATCTGATTGAGGATGTAACGCAGTTGTCCTGGTCTTCTTCACCCCTAGTAAACGCGTCATCTCCTGAAAAACTTTAGACTCAAAATTCTTTTTCTGATCAGTATGGACTTCCAGAGGAACACCATGACGAGAAACAACCTGATTCACAAAAGCTTCTGCTACGGTATTAGTTCTAATATTCTTTAACGGAAGAGCTTCAACCCATTTTGTAAAACAATCAATCACAACTAATAAATATCGATTCCCTGTCGAAGTAGTAGGAAGAGGACCAAACACATCCATTTGAACTCTATCAAATGGAGCTCCTACATTGTAAACCCGTAACGGAGATTTTCCCTTTTCAGATGGACCCTTTTTTGCTATACAAACCTTACAAGAACGACACCAATTTTCTACATCATACTTGCATGTTGCCCAATAAAAACGTTTCCGGATTTTATCCAATGTTTTATTTATCCCAAAATGTTCACCAGATATGGAATCGTGGGCCATTTCCAATATTTGAGCAATGCCCTTCCTGGATACAATAATCTGCAAAACAATAGATTTCAAATTTGGAGCCTCCCACTTCTTAAACAAAACTCCATCCTGCAAAATTAAAGCATCTCAATAAAACAAATAAATTTTCGCCGAGATATCCTGCATAGCGATTTCCTATCGAAGAGGACGCCTTCCCGATTCCTTTCCCCGAATAAAAATTGCAATAGAGGGATCTTCTAATTGTCTCTTCCTCCACTCTAAATTATCTTTTCCCAAGACCACCCGAGCAACCAAATTCTCCTTTAATTCCACTTTGATACAATAAACACATCCTATCTCTGCACAAGGTCGTCTCGACAAACCATCAGCATTTTGATGAAGTGGTCCTTTACGATGAATAATCTCAAACTCGTATTGTTGTAATCTTTCTAACCACCGAGCCAACTGACCTTCTAATTCTTTAAAGAACATTAACCATCGAAGAAAACTGTGGTCCGTCCGAATTAGAAATTTTTTTCCATATAAATAATGATGGAAAGACTTCACTGATTCCACAATAGCCAATAATTCTCGTCGTGTCACGCAATAGTTCCTTTCCGGCTTGCTTAAGACTCGGCTGAAATAAGCAATAACTTTCTCAGTGCCATCTTGTATCTGCGACAATACTGCTCCTATACCATGATTCGAAGCGTCGGTATCAAGAATGAATTCCCCTTGCTCTGTAGGAAATGATAAAATCGGCGAAGATATCAACTTTTGTTTTAGCTCTTCAAAAGCTTCCTGACAAACCTGAGACCATTCGAATTTAACCTGACTTTCAGTTAGCATAAATAGAAGTTTTGCTATTAATGAAAATCCTTTTACAAATTTCCTATAGTACGAACAAAATCCTAGAAAACTTCGTACCTGTCTCTTAGTACGAGGAACAGGCCAATTCTTTACAGCAGAAACTTTTTCGGGATCCGTAGTAATTCCCAATTCAGAAACAACATGGCCGAGATACTTGACTTGTCTTCCTAAAAGAGAACACTTCTTTGGATTAATCTTTAAATTATTCGAACGGAAACAAAGAAAAACCGTCCTTAGATTAGTCATCATATCCTCAAATGTTTTGCTGAAGACAATAACATCGTCTAAGTATACCAAACAAATTTTAAACAGAATTTCCCGCAGAACTTTTTCCATTAACCGCTCAAAAATCGCTGGAGCATTACACAAGCCGAATGGCATCACGGTAAACTGCCATAATCCATTTCCTATGGAAAATGCTGTCTTCTCCCTATCTTTGGACCGAACCTTTATCTGCCAATATCCACTTTTCAAATCCAGAGTCGAAAACCAAGAATTTCCTGATAAAGGATCCAAAATATCACCCTCGTTAAGTTAGCACCCCCACCACAATAAATTAAAATAAAACATATGCCAAAATTAAGTGCTATTTAGGTGCTAATTTGGTGCTGTATTCCTAATTTTAGTGCTCGAACCATTTAGCTGGAATTCGCGTTGTAAAGTGGAGGTGCTAGCTTTCATGAAGCTAGCACCCCCATTATTAAATACTTGCACAAAATCAAAAAGTAAATATATCAGAATTAAGTGCTTTTTAAGTGCTTTTAAGAACAATTAACAAAATATAGTTATCTATTATAATTTAGAAGATATCAGCTAACAAGGACAGAATAGGTATAAGAATAAAGTACTTTAAAAAATCGAGATAAAGGATCGGTTCTGGCCTTGAAATATTCCCTGATTTTAGTGCTCACAAAATATATAAAATTAGATTTTAGTGCTCAGTCCTTGTCGCGAAAAATTCATACTTAAACTACCGAATGACTAAACTAACAAGAGTAAAGTACTTTAAAAAATCGAGATAAAGGATCGGTTCTGGCCTTGAAATATTCCCTGATTTTAGTGCTCACAAAATATATAAAATTAGATTTTGGTGCTCAGTCCTTGTCGCGAAAAATTCATACTTAAACTACCGAATGACTAAACTAACAAGAGTAAAGTACTTTAAAAAATCGAGATAAAGGATCGGTTCTGGCCTTGAAATATTCCCTGATTTTAGTGCTCACAAAATATATAAAATTAGATTTAGGTGCTCAGTCCTTGTCGCGAAAAATTCATACTTAAACTACCGAATGACTAAACTAACAAGAGTAAAGTACTTTAAAAAATCGAGATAAAGCATCGGTTATAAGTTTACATAAAAGTTTACTACATGTAAAATATAAAAATAATAAATTTTATCTGCAGAATTGAATATTAAGTATAGAGATGGGTTTATATGGTATGTATGTATGTATATATATTATATAAATATATATATATAAATATATATATATGTATATATATATATTATTTATTTATTATATATATAATTTTATACATTATAATTTTTTTAATTTGGTATAAAGCAATTATTATATCGCGTATAAAAAGATTTGTGGATAAACAATATAATTCTCATTTAAAAATTGTTCTTTATCTTTGCAGTCATTATAGTTGATCCATTTGTTATTTCTGTAACAAATAGCTGTATAATGCCCAATATCATTATCTGTCGATTGTCTTGTTTGTTTCCCAGGTCCTGCATAATTTACGAAGCCAACAAGAGAATAATCTTTTTCCAAAAATGTGAATTTTATTTTCTTTGGTATGCTCAGTAATTTGATGTTAGATACTTCTTCCTCTATATAAACTTCCAGCATAATATAAGGACCTAAAGATAGAGAATTTATTAATAAACAGGAAATATGTCTACACGCACACGATATTATATTATGTGTGTGTGTGTGGATATATATATATATATATATATATATATATACATATATATATATATATATATATATATATATATATATATATATATATAAAATAGTAATAATGATAAAATTTCTAATATTTTAATTTCTGAAACATAGTTAATTCAACACATTCATCATTAGCTATAATGATAAATATATAATGTTGTTTTAAATAATACTTACTTATATGTGAGAACGTTGTTGTTTCTAAACCATTGCAATCTGTTTGACAGCAAAGTCGTGATCCTTGTATTATTATATTATTTTCTAATGCTTCATAGTCTTGCCGTATTAAGAAATTAATGTTGGCATGTAAAAGTGGAAAATCTTTTTCTCTTTTCAAACAGCCATTAGAACATGTTGATATTTCTTTAAAAAAGGGACATTTTGCAAATAATTTATTGCATAATGATCCAACATTTACTGCACAATCTACCAAAATGCAAGTATTTGATAGTATCTTATTTGTAAAAATTTCTTTTAAAATTTGTGCTCTCAATTTGTATGATTGTTGTGTAATTCCACGCGTTGCTGCGTCTAACACTAATTTCAAAAATATATTTGACTCTTGCGATGATATAAAACTTTTAATTTCCTCTTTATCAAAGTATGCTGCAATAAATAATTGCAATGTACTATCGAAGGCACAAGTATTAGTCAAAGAAATTTTGTTATGTCCTAGTTTTGCTGCTTTAATGGAAATGTTGCCTCCATTTTTTATTATTGGCATTTTTATAATTTTATTATTATATAAAAATTGATTCTCGACATTATTTGCCTGTATATATTTATTTATTCTTTCTTTTTTTGTAGCCAATCCACGCCAATTTTCTATTATTCTTGTTGGTAATATATCATTTGCGATATTATTATCACCGCAGTTCTGACATATTCGTTTCTGTCCATATCCTTCTTCACTTACAGGCGCGGAACATCCATCTATTGCATGCACAGCTTTATTACAAATATAACACTTATGTGCACCAGTAGGTTTGTCTCCATTTGAACACACTGGACATGAATTTGTGGTGCTCGATGCAGTTATAATTTTATTGATAGGTTCGATTTCATCTTCGCTTATTTCTGTGTGTGATTCTTCTGTTGCATCCGTTAGATTTCTTGACTGTGCATTAGCAAGTTTGATACGACCACTTATAAAGTTGACATGCTTCAATACAAATTCGTCGACTCGCATAGGTGTTTCTTCATTTTTTAAAAGTATATTTTTTACTATATTAAAGTCTCCTTCTACTGATGCACTGCTTGCTGGAATTCGCCCATATCCGAATTTATCACGGCAGATACATGACCATAAAGGCAAAAACTTGATATGTGTCATTATTTTATTCGCGAAATGTGGTAAATAATGCGCATTTTCGCGATCTCCTTCTATGATATTTATTTTCTCTTCAACATCTTTTTTAATGCCTTTAGCCCATTCTGTCCATTTGTTTCCTTGATTATTATTTTCATGTTCTTCGTCATAAATGCTATCTTTTGTTGTTTCCAAAAAGTTATCTTCTGTTGTCATTGAGGACATGAGGGACTTTACTTTTATTTTGTATTCTTCACAGACAGTTAATGTACCATCTTGTGTTATCCCTTCCGTTTCGCTATACGCAATCACTAAGATTGATGTCAAAATAACTTTTGCCTTGTCCTCACTTCGACATAAAATTAACTGGCTCAATAGAGACATGTAAAAATGTTTGATACGAGGTCGTACATCTTTTAAAAAATTTGCGTAAATTTTTATAAAATGTGCTACGTCGATACGAATATAACAGTTCAGCATATTTACATTCTTACAGGCATCGGCATATTGTTCAAGTGTCAGATATTCAGTGAAACTGCGGACAGCTGCTGTTAAAAGAGCTATGGAAAAATCACAAACGACTTCTCGAGGATAAGGTGCACCTGTTCGTATCCATTCTATTAACCAAAATTGAATAGAATTTGTCGTATGGCTTTCTGTCAGCATTTGTGTCACAGGAAAAAGTCCGTTTTGATCATGATTTATAACACAATTGTATAAGAATATATGCTTCGAATTAGAATTATCCGGTTTTCGAATTTTTTTAATTATGCTTCCCGTTGCGTCGATAAATACACATGCTGGTTCTGAAGCTGCGTATGTTCGGTAAACATCTAACTGGTAATTTCCCCAATAATGTACGAAAAATGGATGTAATCCGATATTATGAATAATTCCCATTAATTTATCAAATTGCATTATATGCAAAGCTCTTACAGGATCCTTATCAATATAATTTTTCTGTATCATTTCATGTTTTGCGGTACGTAACACTTCAGAACTATATAAATGCGGGGGCTCTATAGCACTACTGTGATCCATACATTGTTCTGCTACTTCTGCTCTGTATGCCATTGCAGATTTTCCGCGCATATTTTCCACGACAGCGTCTCGTATTGGTCTACGAAGATAACGTTTACCGCAGCGTCCATTTCCTTCGGTGAATCTGCATTTTATTATTGTGCTTAGTTCCTCCTTATTAGAATTATTAATTTTACATTTGACGATAGAACCACATTTACAGGTACCATTTGCATATCTTGATTGTCCATTATTAGCCAGTTTATGGTTTTTAAAATTAAAGCCACAAGAAAATTTAGTGGCTTCCCAAATTTTCTGACACGGTACGTGCTGCCACATTTCTGGTTGTAAGACTGTATAATGACCGTATTATTTTTCTTTTATATTTCAAGCCCTTTTTTAATGTAGTGAATTTGTAGTGAGTTTTTTCATGTGATTCTAATATGCACTGATAAGATTCATCTTGTTATGAATTCATTAATACATGATTCATTTTTTGAGATATCATTTTCTTTATCTTTCATGAAATTATTTGCATCTCGATTGTCAGAAGAGAAAGAATTCATTAATTTGTCTTTGAAGATTATCATGTATCATTTCGTCTTGAGAAAATCACGGAAGTTTAGTTTTAGCGAGATATAAGATTGTCGTGTTGCGTTTAGAACGTTTAAGCATCAGTTTCAACTGTTTTCGACTGTTATTTGTTCAGTTTCAATTGTTTTGTCGTGTGTGCACAGATCGCTGGTCTTTAGTTGATGTAGAAGCGCGAGTAGAGAACAATCGATTTCGATATTGAGATTGTAACAGTGTTTACTCAAGTTAATTTTGCATTACAGTGCGCTATATTCATATTGTATTAGTTTAACATCATTCTTAATTATGTTTAAACGCGGAAGACCGCTCACAATAGATAAAAGCAAAGTAATGGAATTACTAATAAAATATAAAGATGACATCGTGTTAGATGATGACAAAATTATATCAAAATATGATAAAATATGGTGTACATTATCAAAAGAAATGAATGACGTTATGACACCGAATGCCTTGTATACATTTGTTGTATGTAATAAGCATAATGTTCGTGATAAATTAATGAGTTTATTTTCTTCTGCCGATCGAGATGCAAGTGATATTACGAAAGATGAAGAAAACGATACTTCAAAGAATATTTCAAAAAATGAATCATCTAATAATGAATCCGTAGCAACCTGTGACGAATCTTATGAACGCATATTAGAATCACGTGAAGAAACTATTTTCACCATAAATATACCAAAACATGATTTCGAAGCTATGATAATTCATAAGAAATATCAAAGAACTGATAAATATAAAAGAAGAATAATACGGCATCATACAGTCTTGCAACCAGGAATGTGGCAACATGTACTGAGTCAGAAAATTTGGGAAGCCACTAAACTTTCTTGTGGCTTTAATTTTAAGAACCATAAACTGACTAGTAATGGACAATCAGGATATGCAAATGGTACCTGCAAATGTGGTTCTATCGTTAAATGTAAAATTAATAATTCTAATAAGGAGGAACTAAGCACAATAATAAAATGCAGATTCACCGAAGGAAATGGACGCTGCGGTAAACGTTATCTTCGTAGACCAATACGAGACGCTGTCGTGGAAAATATGCGCGGAAAATCTGCAATGGCATACAGAGCAGAAGTAGCAGAACAATGTATGAATCACAGTAATGCTATAGAGCCCCCGCATTTATATAGTTCTGAAGTGTTACGTACCGCAAAACATGAAATGATACAGAAAAATTATATTGATAAGGATCCTGTAAGAGCTTTGCATATAATGCAATTTGATAAATTAATGGGAATTATTCATAATATCGGATTACATCCATTTTTCGTACATTATTGGGGAAATTACCAGTTAGATGTTTACCGAACATACGCAGCTTCAGAACCAGCATGTGTATTTATCGACGCAACGGGAAGCATAATTAAAAAAATTCGAAAACCGGATAATTCTAATTCGAAGCATATATTCTTATACAATTGTGTTATAAATCATGATCAAAACGGACTTTTTCCTGTGACACAAATGCTGACAGAAAGCCATACGACAAATTCTATTCAATTTTGGTTAATAGAATGGATACGAACAGGTGCACCTTATCCTCGAGAAGTCGTTTGTGATTTTTCCATAGCTCTTTTAACAGCAGCTGTCCGCAGTTTCACTGAATATCTGACACTTGAACAATATGCCGATGCCTGTAAGAATGTAAATATGCTGAACTGTTATATTCGTATCGACGTAGCACATTTTATAAAAATTTACGCAAATTTTTTAAAAGATGTACGACCTCGTATCAAACATTTTTACATGTCTCTATTGAGCCAGTTAATTTTATGTCGAAGTGAGGACAAGGCAAAAGTTATTTTGACATCAATCTTAGTGATTGCGTATAGCGAAACGGAAGGGATAACACAAGATGGTACATTAACTGTCTGTGAAGAATACAAAATAAAAGTAAAGTCCCTCATGTCCTCAATGACAACAGAAGATAACTTTTTGGAAACAACAAAAGATAGCATTTATGACGAAGAACATGAAAATAATAATCAAGGAAACAAATGGACAGAATGGGCTAAAGGCATTAAAAAAGATGTTGAAGAGAAAATAAATATCATAGAAGGAGATCGCGAAAATGCGCATTATTTACCACATTTCGCGAATAAAATAATGACACATATCAAGTTTTTGCCTTTATGGTCATGTATCTGCCGTGATAAATTCGGATATGGGCGAATTCCAGCAAGCAGTGCATCAGTAGAAGGAGACTTTAATATAGTAAAAAATATACTTTTAAAAAATGAAGAAACACCTATGCGAGTCGACGAATTTGTATTGAAGCATGTCAACTTTATAAGTGGTCGTATCAAACTTGCTAATGCACAGTCAAGAAATCTAACGGATGCAACAGAAGAATCACACACTAAATAAGCGAAGATGAAATCGAACCTATCAATAAAATTATAACTGCATCGAGCACCACAAATTCATGTCCAGTGTGTTCAAATGGAGACAAACCTACTGGTGCACATAAGTGTTATATTTGTAATAAAGCTGTGCATGCAATAGATGGATGTTCCGCGCCTGTAAGTGAAGAAGGATATGGACAGAAACGAATATGTCAGAACTGCGGTGATAATAATATCGCAAATGATATATTACCAACAAGAATAATAGAAAATTGGCGTGGATTGGCTACAAAAAAAGAAAGAATAAATAAATATATACAGGCAAATAATGTCGAGAATCAATTTTTATATAATAATAAAATTATAAAAATGCCAATAATAAAAAATGGAGGCAACATTTCCATTAAAGCAGCAAAACTAGGACATAACAAAATTTCTTTGACTAATACTTGTGCCTTCGATAGTACATTGCAATTATTTATTGCAGCATACTTTGATAAAGAGGAAATTAAAAGTTTTATATCATCGCAAGAGTCAAATATATTTTTGAAATTAGTGTTAGACGCAGCAACGCGTGGAATTACACAACAATCATACAAATTGAGAGCACAAATTTTAAAAGAAATTTTTACAAATAAGATACTATCAAATACTTGCATTTTGGTAGATTGTGCAGTAAATGTTGGATCATTATGCAATAAATTATTTGCAAAATGTCCCTTTTTTAAAGAAATATCAACATGTTCTAATGGCTGTTTGAAAAGAGAAAAAGATTTTCCACTTTTACATGCCAACATTAATTTCTTAATACGGCAAGACTATGAAGCATTAGAAAATAATATAATAATACAAGGATCACGACTTTGCTGTCAAACAGATTGCAATGGTTTAGAAACAACAACGTTCTCACATATAAGTAAGTATTATTTAAAACAACATTATATATTTATCATTATAGCTAATGATGAATGTGTTGAATTAACTATGTTTCAGAAATTAAAATATTAGAAATTTTATCATTATTACTATTTTATATATATATATATATATATATATATATATATATATATATGTATATATATATATATATATCCACACACACACACATAATATAATATTGTGTGCGTGTAGACATATTTCCTGTTTATTAATAAATTCTCTATCTTTAGGTCCTTATATTATGCTGGAAGTTTATATAGAGGAAGAAGTATCTAACATCAAATTACTGAGCATACCAAAGAAAATAAAATTCACATTTTTGGAAAAAGATTATTCTCTTGTTGGCTTCGTAAATTATGCAGGACCTGGGAAACAAACAAGACAATCGACAGATAATGATATTGGGCATTATACAGCTATTTGTTACAGAAATAACAAATGGATCAACTATAATGACTGCAAAGATAAAGAACAATTTTTAAATGAGAATTATATTGTTTATCCACAAATCTTTTTATACGCGATATAATAATTGCTTTATACCAAATTAAAAAAATTATAATGTATAAAATTATATATATAATAAATAAATAATATATATATATACATATATATATATTTATATATATATATTTATATAATATATATACATACATACATACCATATAAACCCATCTCTATACTTAATATTCAATTCTGCAGATAAAATTTATTATTTTTATATTTTACATGTAGTAAACTTTTATGTAAACTTATAACCGATGCTTTATCTCGATTTTTTAAAGTACTTTACTCTTGTTAGTTTAGTCATTCGGTAGTTTAAGTATGAATTTTTCGCGACAAGGACTGAGCACCTAAATCTAATTTTATATATTTTGTGAGCACTAAAATCAGGGAATATTTCAAGGCCAGAACCGATCCTTTATCTCGATTTTTTAAAGTACTTTACTCTTGTTAGTTTAGTCATTCGGTAGTTTAAGTATGAATTTTTCGCGACAAGGACTGAGCACCAAAATCTAATTTTATATATTTTGTGAGCACTAAAATCAGGGAATATTTCAAGGCCAGAACCGATCCTTTATCTCGATTTTTTAAAGTACTTTACTCTTGTTAGTTTAGTCATTCGGTAGTTTAAGTATGAATTTTTCGCGACAAGGACTGAGCACTAAAATCTAATTTTATATATTTTGTGAGCACTAAAATCAGGGAATATTTCAAGGCCAGAACCGATCCTTTATCTCGATTTTTTAAAGTACTTTACTCTTGTTAGTTTAGTCATTCGGTAGTTTAAGTATGAATTTTTCGCGACAAGGACTGAGCACTAAAATCTAATTTTATATATTTTGTGAGCACTAAAATCAGGGAATATTTCAAGGCCAGAACCGATCCTTTATCTCGATTTTTTAAAGTACTTTATTCTTATACCTATTCTGTCCTTGTTAGCTGATATCTTCTAAATTATAATAGATAACTATATTTTGTTAATTGTTCTTAAAAGCACTTAAAAAGCACTTAATTCTGATATATTTACTTTTTGATTTTGTGCAAGTATTTAATAATGGGGGTGCTAGCTTCATGAAAGCTAGCACCTCCACTTTACAACGCGAATTCCAGCTAAATGGTTTGAGCACTAAAATTAGGAATACAGCACCAAATTAGCACCTAAATAGCACTTAATTTTGGCATATGTTTTATTTTAATTTATTGTGGTGGGGGTGCTAACTTAACGAGGGTCAAAATATCCTCAATACGAGGTAGTGGATAAGAATCCTTGATCGTAACACCGTTTAACTTTCTGTAATCAACGCAAAATCTTAATGAATCATCCTTTTTCTTTACTAATACCACAGGAGAAACCCATGGACTCTGAGATTCCTCGATCACACCTTGTGATTTCATTTCTTTAATAATCTGGTCGACTTTTCCTCTGAGATGTATAGGAACCCGACGTGGAACTTGTTTAATAGGTTCAGAATCTTTTATGTTAATGCTGTGTTCCACAACTTCGCAATTCCCTGCAGTTATTTCTTCCGAAAATACATCCTGAAATTCATTTAAGAACTCAGAAAAAACACTCTTTTGTTCAAAATCCAAATTTTCTGAATTTTCCTCAAAAAGTTTCTTCAAAAAATTAGGAACTTTTTCTGTTGAATCTATTCGAGAACAAGAAAATTCTCCACGATTCTATTGTGCATAATTTGCAAAAACGGGCTCAAAGATTCCTTCTAAATTGATCATCTTAAGAAAATCAGTCCCTAGAATACGGTCATCTGAAATTTTGGCTACATAGGAACATCTAGAGAATATCTTCCCAATTCTACTTTCATGACGACTTTATTATTAATTACAACCGTTTCCCCTGTCGGATATTTCAAACTATAATAGTTTTCATCGATCCGCCGGCTAAGCCGCTTAACCAATCTTTCATTTAAAATCGAAATATCGGAACCCGTATCAACTTTAAACGTACAAACTTCTCCATCAATCTTTCTCTTATAACTAAAGGAATCTTTCTTAATTTTGTTTATCGAAGAACATTTATAAGCGATTTTCGGGGCATTGGCCTTGTTAGCCGAACCCGCCCCGTAAAGCTCGACTAATCCTTGTTTTCCTTGCTAGTTAATGCAGGACATTCTGACCGGTAGTGTCCCTTTGCTCCACATTGCCAGTACTCTTTATTATTAACAAAACTCTTTTTCACTCTATTAAAAGATTTATTCTTTTCAAAATTCCTATTGTCTTTTTTCCCTTCTTCTTTCTTTGTATTTCTATTATTCTTATTAAATACAAATTTATTCCTTTCATTTTTAAATTGAAAATTATTTCTCTCATTTCTTCTCTTGTTAAAACTATTTTCTTGAATAACTTTGATCGCCATTGCTCTTTCAAGAGCTGATTTCAACGAAGTCACACCCTCTAATTGTAACGTGCGTTTAACAAAACCATCTGATAACGCAGCGATAAATTGCGCGCAAGCAATTTTATCTCTTACTTCGTGTGAACATTCGGAATAAGCCAACCGCGAGAGGCGTTCCAAATCTGCGCCCAATGTTGCTAAATCTTCAGAATTTTTTTGTCTTCTGTTAGTGAATTGCGTGAATATGTTTGGGCTAAATGCCCTTCCCCAAAACGCAATTCTAACCTTGATTCTTCAAACTTTAAATTCCCGATTTCGAAAATTCCGACCAATACGGAACGTGCCTGTCCCCTCAAACACGACGCTAATGCAACCGTTTTAACAGAATCAGACCACGCATTCGCTCATGCTATCAGATGGAATTGAGTGAAGAACTCTCGCAAAGGAACACTTCCGTCGAAATTATCGGATTTCAATTTATAGCCGATTTCAATATTTAAATTTCCGCGCTCGGTACGCTCTATTATCTCTCTGTTATTAAAACGACTTAGCTGGTTATTGGTGTAGTCCAGCTGTCGCATTCTCTCCTCCATTCCACGAAGCATTTCGTCACGATAACTATGCCTCGTAGTCAGCTCACTGCTGTAGCCGTTCCTTGCGTAACTGTCGGATTTCACGCAGCGCAGATCGGAGAGTGATCGCCTCCAAAGACGGCCCTGACGTCGCAGCTTCAGTCGACATTTCTGCGGTACGGAGTGGAGTCCTAGCTCGAAGTTTTTTCCGTGTTGTGACTCCAGTTGTTAAATCTTGCTGCTCATTTCCCATAACCATGGCTTGTCGTGTGCTCGATCCCGGACGAGCCCCCAAAATGTTGCGTCCGCGGGCTATTTCGATAAATCTCGAACACGCGAAACACAATCGTCGAAACCCGCGTACCACGCCATAAATAAAGAATACACTTTATTAGAAAGAACAACAGGAACTTTAATAATGGAACTCAATCAAACACAGAACACAGAACAAATAATAACTATAATATCGTAATTGGCTAATACATCTGCACGGAATGTCATCCGTCGCGAGACTAAGATGGCGGCTCTTCTGTCAAGATGTCTGCCATTGTTGTTAAACAAATCCCCGGCAACGCGCTTGAAAACGATCTCTCGGAGACGGCATACTTTCGATACAGGGATGAAATCCAGGGACGCAACAATATATTACCCATATACTACTAAAGACTTTAATATTATAAGATTATTTAAGACGAAAGGAATGCGCACAGGAAATCACATCGATGACTGATACTGCGAGCGATAAGTAGCTGAATAGATCCGCGGCGGCTCCGCGTAATTTGCGACTGCGGATGCCGAAACCTAAACAATCGATAAGCACTTACTAATAATCGGTCGATAATTCTTAGAAATATTATTTATCAAACCTTTCTCGAACGATCTCCACCGGATCACCCTGAGAAAGTTCTAGAGTGCACGTGGTCTGCATACGGCCCGAAAACCCTTTGTTTTTCAATAGTATATAAGCTGCCGATTTCGTACCTCAGGAGCTCATTAGCAGTCATTCTTTCATTAAGCTCACTTGTCATTTTAAACTCAGTTCAGTGAGTCGGTTCATTCTTTTTTTTTATTACGTTCATATATATTCAATCTCATTAACGTTCATTCTTTCTTCAATATTCAATTCACACGCTCAAGCTTCCTTAATCGCAACATCCTTATTCGTCATATAATCTTTGTTCAACATTAATATTATTAATATTACACTGTCGGTCTTGTGTTAGAATTTATAAGTTCAAATTGTGTAAAGTTCAGAATAAAAGATTTTGTGCATATACCTGCGTACATCAATCCAGCCTATCTCATCAACGACTAAGGTCCTTGAGGACGAGGAAAAAAGGCTCAAACGAGTACAGCAGACATTGAACGAGAGAAGGATTATTTTGCTACAATACGGTAAGTAATTACAATTACTAAAACCCTCGTATATTTGCAAATATTGGAATCATTGTTCTGCAATTGACTAACAGCCTATTAATTCCACATCTAATTATTACCTCAATTCCTATTCCATCGTCATTCAGCATTTTGAATGTTTTAACGACAATTTTCCCATCCTTCAAATAATAAAAAGGCCATTGTCAAGCATTGACATGTTGCTGACAGTTTCCCAGTCAGTCAACCTAAATAATTCATCATCATAAATTTATCTTCCTGCCATCACTTGAAATATCCTTATATTATATCAGTACTAAACAATATTTAGATTTTGCTTTGAATTTATGCTGCTGTTGTCACTCGGACGTGGTCCAACCTTTAAAACCCGGTTGCCGAGCTTTATTGCCCCGGTGACACTCTACCCTTTCTCCCGAATTTCCATCGTCATCGAGCATCCAAGCATGCCCTAGACCGATACCCTCCCATCATCACCCTGTACCAATTCCATCGTCCGTCGAGCACATATGCCGTATAACACATATAACACATTGTGCCCTTGACGACTATCGTTTATCGAGTTTATAGTGGGCCCTTGATTGACGCCTTCCTTCACCTTAAAACTGACAACAGGAGATTAAATAAAATACAAAATATATCATTCTAATCCCACTCGGACGTGGTCCAACTTTTAAAACCCGGTTACCGAACTTTATTGTCCAGGTGACACTCAACCTTTTCTCCCGAATTTCCATCGTCATCGAGCATCGAAGCATGCCCTCGACCGACATTTTTCCCATATCTTGGACCTTCCCTTTGAATTAAAATTTAGGATTGTATAGAACCAATAAGATTTAGTATTGATGTTAATCAAAGAGCCCTCTATTCATGATTAATAACACATTGATATTTTTCCTATTTTCCTTTCTTTCCTCCGTTATAATAGAGGAATAATAGTTTCAGAGTCTTCCCAAATAACCAATAAGCCCCTTGCTAATGAACAACTCGAAATACAAGCGTGCTCTCCGGAAAAAACGAAATCATAGAGCAGGCGTAAAAACACGCGCCATACGAATTGTCTCCCGGTTGTCTTGGCTTAACCAATTGAATATTAAACCTAAACCTCGAGTAATATCTTGCGAAAAGATCTCTTTATTTCCGGATACTATAAATCGCTTAAAATACTCTCATAAATCTCAAAAAGGCATTCAAGATGAATCTTAAAGAAAAACTCCAACAGAAACCTTTGTACACGATTCAATTTTTAACGCTCTTTGCATAAGTGATCCAATTGGTCTTTTTGTTTATGCGCCGGAATTCACATTATTACGCGAATGATATCAAAACATAATTCATTTTAAAGAAAGTTGTCACGACCATAATCAAATAATTTAAATAATCGCGGGCTAGTAAGAGCCATACGCGGATGGTAGTGCGTCAGTTTCATAGAAAACTTATTTTTCTATAAAACTGACGCACTATCATCCGCGTATGGCTCTTACTAGCCCGCGATTATTTAAATTTGTGATATCACTTGAGAGCCTTAATTTCTTAAATTGATAATCAAATAACTCATTCTTTATCTTCCTATTTAATTTCACTATTAAAAGATTAACTGCCCGAAGAACATCTGAGTATAGATGAGTACGCAAGATATTTCGATTCGTAATTAACCAGTAAAAAATCGTTACACGACATTTAATTAATTATTCCTAAAATAATTAATCTATCAAATGAAACCTTTATATACTGATGAGGAAGTCCAAGCTATTGTAAATCTCGAATGCAACCAACTCTTAACATTAATCATTAGACTCATTTCTAATTATTTAAACGGTTATTTGGAAATAGATCAATTAATCGTCTTCTTAGATAATATCGAAAATTCTTGAATTACTCATACGTATTTGCGCCTGCGTATATCCCTAATCATAAGACATCTAGTAAAACCTCTAGTAAGTAACCAGTTTCCGTGCTATGTCATTCTTCTAGATCCACTAGTCTGGTCTTAGCTCTCGGCGTCCCTGGAGTATAGTTAGTGGAAGCAGGTTGCCCTATAAAAATAGAGAGCTATCCTTTTCTCACTAACCTAGGTATAGTAAGAGAAAGAGCGTCGCTAGGACGTAACCACAGACTTCTATATATTACTAGACTGCTAACTTCTTATGTATAATGGCCCTCGCACACTGGACGCGATAAGCGATGAGCGATGAGCGATGGGCGATATCCAATGAGAGCTCTGCTTTTCCGAAAAAATAAAGCTCTCACTGGATATTGCCCATCGTTCATCGTTCATCGCGTCCAGTGTGCGAGGACCATAAGGCATCTCCATTTCTTATGTACGAAATAGTACATAAGATTGTAACGCGGTCACCTCGCTCGACGCTCGGATCGGCTCGTCGGTGTCCGGGTTCGAGAGGAGGGGAGATTCAAGCTTGCGTAGACACAGTATAGATAAGAAGATAGTTTATTGATAGCGAAGTATGTACAGAATAGCGTGCAGGGCCGTGCGGTGGTAGGCGGCGTGCGCTGGGTGGCAGACGCGAGCGCAGCGGAAAGCGTAAGCGTGAAGCGGTCGGCGCGAAGCGGCGTGCAGCGTGAAACGGATTTAACTAGGCTATTATTTACATGTGCGTTGGCTTAGGATCTACGGGGATGTTATTTACACGCGGTTCTCCCGGTCGAGCCTATTCCTAGCGGTTGATAATGACGGCGCGATTCGCAGGTACGGACTTACAATTAGCAGGCTTATTATTACGGCGCGGTTCGCAAGCGCGGACTTATAATTACCCGGGCTTATGACTAGCAGGCGTAATTCTACGGAGCGGCTATAACTAATGAACGGCTTACGATTACGGCGCGGACTTACAACTACCCGGACTTATTGCTAACAGGCGTAATTCTACGGAGCGGTTATAACTAATGAACGGCTTATAATTACGGCGCGGTTCGCATGCGCGGACTTACAACTACCCGGACTTATTGCTAACAGGCGTAATTCTACGGAGCGGTTATAACTAATGAACGGCTTATAATTACGGCGCGGTTCGCATGCACTTACAGCTACGGTCAGGGTAGGCGGCAGGGTATTGCCGGCAGGCACGAGTGTCACGTCGAGCTCCGCCTGCAACGGATAGCCGGAAAACCCGGCGGGGCTGAGAAAACCTCAGCCCGGGCTGGTACGAGGAGCCGGAGAAACCCGGCAGGGCTGAGAAAACCTCAGCCCGTAAGGTATAGAGAGCCAGAAAACCTGGCAGAGCTAAGAAAACCTTAGCCCCAAGAGGTAGTGGTCAGGTCGGTGTCAGGAGCAGGATGTCGGGACAGGATCTGGTCCCGATGTCTCGGCCGGCCGGGCTTATATACCCGGCCGGAGCCCCCACTACGCGTTGTCGGGCCGCCGGTGGGAGTAGGTTCGCCGTGGGGGTAAGCGCGATAGCGCGAACGGCGTGCGTATGAACGAGATAGCACGTGTGGCACACGTGCAAGCGAGATAGCACGAGCGGCGCACGTGCAAGCGAGATAGCACGTGTAACGTACGTGCAAGCGAGATAGCACGCGTGGCGTACGTGCAAGCGAGATAGCACGCGTGGCGTACGTGCAAGCGAGATAGCACGTGTGGTGTACGTGCAAGCGAGACAGCACGCGCGGCGTACGTGCAAGCGAGATAGCACGCGTGGCGTACGTGCAAGCGAGACAGCATGAGGAACGCATGCGCAAGCGGGATAGGTGTTGCAGGAAGAGACAGCGACGTTATACATATATATATTTGGAACACTTTAACATATTTACAGTTTATATACATATTTACAGATTTAGTGACGACCCTGTCGTTACAAGATAACCCTCCTTGCGCATGCTCTTTGATGATACATGCGCTATATACACACATTCGCACATACATACACACATACACAACACATACACACATTTGATATATATAACATATGATCAAGTGGTATCCTGGTATCTCGTCCGAAAAACAGAAATCTATTAAAGAAAAATAAATATAAATATAAATATAAATTTGGTATATTCATAGAAAATCTAAATTATTCAACAATAATTAAGTTAATACTAAATATATCATAGAATTTTATTACAGAATTTTTTTGAATGATCAAAAGACACAGGACAGCCTCACAACATATATAATTTTATCATATATTTTTACTTAATAATATTTACCTAAAGAAAGAGATTTTATTATCATTATTTTTATTTCTGTTGTATGCTGCGGTGCTTTTGTACTTTACAACAGCATATTTAAGAGGCATTTATATATTTTTTCTATTATTATTCTTCGATCATTTTTCTATCCGATTCAGGATAAAATAACTGTCAACTATATTATGGTTATGGAGACTATATCTATTAAATTGTTTGTGCGCATGTGCAAAATGAAATATCTTAATACATGCTTTTTGAGGCCATTTTATATAAGCGAAATTTGGAGAGTTAGCAGTCTAGTAATATATAACAGTCTGTGGACGTAACACTTGCAAGCCTGGGTATCGATCATGTAACTTTTCCCCTAGGGCGGAAAAGTGAAAAGTGAAAAATTTTGCCATTGATTTCAATGCTAATATTTTTCACTTTTCACGTTTCCGCCGTAGGGAAAAAGTTACATGATCCGTACCCTGTTCTTAAAGTAACCGCTGGTTAGTTCTAGAAGGTTACTACTGCGCGATTAGCTATTTCTAAATAAAACCTTTTGATTGGTCGGACCAATCTTCGATTCTTTGCGCAATCGATTATTATTATTAAAAGAACTAAAATACATTTAATTTCTAAGTTAAATAACCACATGGAACTAGAACGATAAGCAATTAATGAAATTGATAACTGAAATTAATAACTGAAATAAAAGCAAATGGGTTAAATAATTGTTCTAAATTCCGTAGGTATAATGCAAGAATAAAAGCGGTACTTAGTTATTAGTTAAAATATGGTCTCGAAAAATGGCGGGACATCATAATCGACAATATCGAAAAGTGGATATAGCACGGATATGAACCAAGACCAGTGAACTCTATGCATGGTGACGTCTCGTCATTTTCAAAACCATATTTTAACTAATAATTAAGTACCTATGGAATATAGAACAATTATTTAACCATTTGCTTTTATTTCAGTTATTAATCAATTTCATTAATTGCTTATTGTTCTAGTTCCATATAGTTATTTAACTTAGAAATTAACTATATTTTAGTTCTTTTAATTGTTGTGCCTCTCTGTGGAGGCACGGGGTTTGTTCCGGGATCGTTGGCCACTAGGAGCTAGGGAGCTCAGGATCGAGCAAGGTCGTCTCGCCGTGTCAACAATTATGTAGTCGTTGTAGAAATAAAGTCATTTATTCTTATACATCTGCTTTAAATCTTCTTGTCTTTCTCGCACTTCAACTCGGCTTATCGCGGTATAGAGTTGCTTCGCGTGCCTGATATCGCGGCTGCCGTCGCGAGATCAGCTGGGACGTTCGTTATTATTAAAACGGTTATAATTGTTTCGTGTGATTTTGTGATTAGGACTGCCTGGCGCTCGTTCGAGGTGGGTAGTTTTATCACCTCCTGTTCGATTAGTTTTCGGAGGGGATAGCTTAGCGACAGGACCATAGGTGGTCGTGTCGCTCGATTTCGGGTGGAAAAAACCCGTATGCGAGCTACGTATATTCTTTGCTTGCATTTCCGGCGCGTCGTTCTTCAAGTCTCGCGATCGCGTGGCCTCCGCGCGTGGCTCGCTTTGTCAGCGATTGCGCTTGTAACTTTATACGTCTTCCTCGACTTCGAGTTATAGACAGAAGACGTTAGATAATATTTAATAATTAATAATTATACTAATTTGGTTATAGCCGTTTTGGGCTATAACATAATAATAATAATCGATTGCGCAAGGAATTCAGGATTCCTTGGACCGACCAATCAGAAGGCTTTATTTAGAACTAGCTAGTTGCGCAGTAGTAACTTTCTAGAACTGACCGGCGGTTACTTTAAAAACAGGCTCGCGAGCGAATTTTAACATAATCAGCCATACTAATACTTAATCTTTAGGATTTTAATTAATTATATGATAAGTATTTTTGCATGAACGCGAAGAATATAGTTAAAATAAATAAAATAAGAGAACGTGCTCACCACTCTTTATGGAATTATAAAATTCATACAATACTAATTTGTTGAAAACATTTTTCTTACACCCTTTGCGAATAATTTATAAAACTTTCAATATTATCTAAATTTTATTTGTAAAATAAAGAACAATAATTTGATAACTTCATGATAACTAATCAAGAACAAATTATTATAAAACGTTTCCATAAAGGGATCATTACTATGAATTAATATGCTTTATAATCGCATTGGCCAAGTGATTGCAAATAATATATAGATATAGATTTAAAAATTTTAAGAAATTCGGCTCTCGAGTGACATCACAAATTTCAAATAATCGCGGACTAGTAAAAGCCAGAACGTGGATCACTCGGAGCCGCCGCGGATCTATGCACCTGTTTACCGCTCGCCGTATCAGATGTCTCGGATGCATCTTCTATACGCTTTCCTCTCATCTCGCATAGTTTTACAATATAAGCCAGAACGTGGTAGTTCGTCAGTTTGATAGAAAAATAAGTTTTCTATGAAACTGAATATGTGCACAGGGCACGAAATTTACTTGATGCTATACCAAGATTTTTAAAATTAATCTCAATTCGAGATTTATAATAACCCCTCTTTACCCCCCTGAAGAGACTAAGGCGAGAAAAATATCGGGGCGAAGTCGCTGAATCGGGAATCGAACCCGAGTCTTTAGCTTGTCCGGCGACTGCTCTTACCTCTGAGCTATTCAGACCCCACACCACTGATACTTCTCATTCGCCTTATATGTAAATATCTATTACTAATAACGCCACCTTTCGCCTTGGTCTCTCCAGGAGGGTAAAGAGGGGTTATTATAAATCTCGAATTGGGATTAATTTTAAAAATCTTGGTATAGCACTAAGTAAATTTCGTGCCCTGTGCACATATTCAGTTTCATAGAAAACCTATTTTTCTAAACTGCCGCACTACCATCCACGTTCTAGATTTAAAAAGCCTACATTATGGAATCATGGATTACATAGTACATATATAACAA
Organism: Formica selysi; assembly: GCA_009859135.1. Taxonomy (NCBI): domain Eukaryota; kingdom Metazoa; phylum Arthropoda; class Insecta; order Hymenoptera; family Formicidae; genus Formica; species Formica selysi. Next base: position 7,616,585 of record CM020812.1, read on the forward strand.
TTTATCCCGAATAACTCCCTTTCTGTTTGAGATTGAACGTCTCTAAAGGGAGCGCTCAAAAATTGGCGCGTTAGCGGCCATCTCGCGCGGAACACGGCGCGCCGCAAATCACAGCGCGCGTCAACAGCTGTGCTCCGCGAATCGCGCCAGGCCCGCGGCATCGCTCGTGCCGTTCGAAGCGGGCCAGGCAGCGGTCACCCGAGAGAGCCAAAATTACAAACAAATGAGAACAACAACTTTCGATTTTAACAAACTCATCGAAAACATCCGTAAGCCCGATCTTTCGGGACAACACATAGAAGATTCTCGAACAATCGAAAGACCGGTGTATAAAAGCTGTCTCGGGGAACCGCCGGGCGCACTCGATCGTGAACTCCATCCGTGACAGTGTGTTATTATATCGTCTAAACTCTCGTGAAAGAAAAGTCGCTCTCTTTTCCAGTTCGTACGCTCGCTTACGAAACGCGAAGTTATCGATTGTAATAAAAGAGATTTCTCGTAGCTCGCGATTAATCTCTCGCAATTAAAACGCGCCGTTTATTCCGTCGCTCGCGGAATCGCGCCGTTTATACCGTCGCTTGCGGTATCCAAGATATATCCGCCGCTCGCGGAGAATATCTTTGCGCGCCCGATAGCTCGCTGGCGCAAGTTCGCTGTTAAGATGCACGAATCTAATGCGAGAAACACTTGTAAACTATTTTTTATTTGAAATACAGACTGTCCATTTTACGCGAACAATCAGTGAAGTCAAGTCGCTCGTTTCTTTCTCTGTCGGTTGTCTTTCTCGAGTGCAACCTCGATCTCGGAGGGCTTCTCTCGCCCATGTCCACTTCTTTATCGCACATTTGCTGGTCCTTCGAGCCGGATCCTTTTGCTATCCGGTGCCTGTGCGTGGAGTGAGTGCAGTGCCTGCAGTGATTCCGTCTGTGCTCTTCTGGACGTCGCTCACCTGAAAGACAAAGATGAATAAGGACAAGGAGCCAACTGTCCGTTTGCAGTCGGACTTATACGGACGCATTGCCCGCGCATGCGAGAACTTGCGGATGTCGGGAACCGCCAACATAACGATCGAGCTGGCGGAAGCGCGATTCCAAGCCCTCGAGGCCAACTGGGCGAAGTTTGAGTTCCAGCACGACAAGCTTCTCGAACACTGGGAAGCCCTGTCGGAGAGCACGTATGTGAGAACCGATATGCCAACGTTAGCAGAGGAGGCTTACCTGACGCAGAAGGGCATGTTCTTGGACACGCTTCGACGCCTCAGAGCCGCGGAGAGGACCGAGGCTCCAGCCGTCGGACCGGCTCCGTCACAGCCGTCGCGAATGACTCTGCCGAGAATCCAACTCCCTTCTCCGGACTCTACGAGGATTGGCCGTCATTCCGCGACATCTTCCATTCTCTCATCGGGAAGGATGCATCCGCCGCCGACGTCGAGAAGCTTCATTACCTCAAGGCGTGCCTGAAAGGAGAAGCAGAGCTCCTGATTCGCAGTCTACCCACGACAGGCGAAAACTTTAACCGCGTGTGGAAGGTTCTCACGGACTATTACGAGAACAAGCGCCTGCTCGTGCGGTTTTACATCGCGAGGTTTACGGCAATCCAGAGGATGAAGGGTGAGTCGAGTGCGTACTTGCGCAAAGTCTATCACGGTGTGCTAAATACCGTCGGCTCACTCGAGAGCATCGGACGACCGATAACGCGCGGGGAAGACCTCTTCGTGCACCTCGTGGTTGACCTCTTGGACTCCCGGTCTCGCCGCGAGTGGGAGAGCGCGATTAGCGATACGACGGAATCGCCGACGTACGCCGCGTTGATTCAGTTCATCGACCGACGGCTACACACGCTCGAGTCGTTGCAGCCAAGCAAAGCGGGGTCGAGTACCGCGAAACCGGAAGCGAATTCCGGGCGCCCGACGCGCGTGCTTCACGCCCGGATACCGGACAGCAAGCGCGGTGTACGATGTGCCACCAGGAGCACTATATCATGTTTTGCGACGCGTTCAAGGCGCAGACGGCGTCGAAGAGAAAAAAGCACGTTGAAGCGAACCAGTTGTGTTTCAACTGCCTTAGGAGGCACCAAGCGAGCGAATGCTCGTCAAAAAAGACGTGCTCGTCGTGCGGCGAACGCATTACCCATCACTCGTCTCTCCACGAAGCGGGCAGCAACCCCGAGGTCGCCAGAGCATCGCTATCCGCAACTCGGAACGTGAAGGCCGCACCGGCAGTGCTCCTCGCGACCGCGCGCGTTCGCGTAGCCGACAAGTTCGGAGTCCTGCACGCCGTGCATGCCCTAGTCGACCAGGGCTCCGAAATCTCGCTCGTGGCCGAGTCGCTAGCGCAGCGTCTGCAGCTAGCCCGGGCACCCACCTCGACTTCCATAGTCGGCGTTGGCGGGCGGTCCACCGGCGCTCGGGGCCAGGTCGAGCTTGCGCTCACACCGCTGCGCGACGGTCCGCCTGTGCGAGCATCGGCTTTCGTCCTGGACCGGCTGACGCACCACAACGGCGGCCTCCGAGCGGATCGGCAGTCATGGCGCTACCTCGATAACTTGGAGCTCGCCGACCCGGACTTCTTCGCGGCCGATCCAGTGGAGTTGCTCCTCGGCGCGGACATCCTCCAATCGGGTTTGCGCCGCGGAGGACCCCAACAACCTGTGGCACAGAGGACAACGCTGGGTTGGATTCTCTCGGGCACCGTCGGCGCCACGGCCGCCGCGCGGTCCGCCCGCACACACCACGGGCTTGCGACAAGAGGCATCCGGGGGTCCAGCCGAGCTCATTACCCCTCAAGCGGCTCATCGTCGAAGCTTGTCACAGGCGAAACTTGCACAGCGGCGCGCAACTCACCCTCGGGACCAACAGGCCACGGGACTGGATTCCCCGAGGACAGCAGCTGGTCCAGGCCGCGATCCAGCGTCGCGTCACCTGCGCGCGATGGCGGACGGCCACTCAGCAGCAGATCATGGGGGACTTGCCACGTCTTCGCGTCACCCCAGCAAGGCCTTCGCTGCCTACCGGCGTGGACGACGGCTACCCCATCCAGCGGCGCATGTCGAAAGGGCGCGAACACCGATCGCACAAGGCCGTGCACCCGGAGGTCGTGTCCGACTGCTCGGCAAACGCCTTCCCTGCCGCTTTGCTGCGATTCACGGCGCGTCGAGGGCTCTGCCGCAGCCTCCACAGCGCCCGCGGTTCGAACTTCGTCGGGGCGGACGTCCAGCTCCGAGCGTTCTTCAGGATAACAGCAACCCGGCGCAGCGATAGATCGCCGACCAGCTAGCCAACGACGAGGTGCGCGTCGGGCGACTCTGCCTCATCCGGAGCGACAACACGCCGCCAACACGATGGCCTCTCGCCCGGATCACGAGCGTGCACCCGGGAGCCGACGTGCGGACCCGCGTGGTCACTCTTCGCACGCAGTATACGAGCTGACGCGCCGAATCGCGAAGATCGTCCTCCTGCCGGAAAGCCACTCCGACGAGCAGGAGAACGAGCCCGCGCACCGCGTATGACGAGTCACCCGTCGGGCTGCCAAAAAGAGAATAAATAATAATTATCCGCACTAGCATTAACGACTCGAAAACGGCTGTCGTTTCCGTTTCCTTTCGCGGAATTTGTTTTATAGCGCGAATCAATTACGATGAGAGAACGTTTTCGATATACTTGCGTTCATCATTTATGATGCGTGACAATTATAATAAGACAGCAATTCTCGATTCGAATACAATGTATATTGTCGACCACGCGATTTACGCGCATCGATCGATCATCAATTTATTATACGGCTGGTATAATTAACACGAGCGTGTAAACAAAAATTGTCTAAAAATTACCATTCTCACGCTTAGAACCGGCTTATATTACCTGGCATTTTCTGTGGCCTCTCGTATCATCGATCAGCTGTGACATTCCAGCTCGCGCTCCCGCGTCTCGCTCCCCACGTCTACGAGCCAGGCGTGGAATTTGCCGTCGCGCAGCTCAGGTGATGCTAGGTGAGCCACGCGCTGTATCTCCTGCGCTGGGAAACTCAGTCACACAATCTATTCGTTTAGATTGCGATACTCACCGATCACGTTCTCACGCCACGGCATTTCGGCCTCGTTCCCGTCTCGTCTCGGCGGACACTCCGATGCACTCCACCACGCACTGCATAATTCTCGCGTATCGACCACACGTATCGCCGATCGACCACGTGCCGTGGATCATACGCGAGCATCGTGCGGAACTCACGGCGCCGTTCATTCACAGCCAGTCGTAGGGCCGCGCCATGCGAGGGTCCACGGGGCGCTAACAAGCGGCGTGCTATTTCGCCGGAGTTTCGGCGAGGCGGGCGGGATGTTTGAGATTGAACGTCTCTAAAGGGAGCGCTCGAAAATTGGCGTGTTAGCGGCCATCTCGCGCGGAACACGGCGCGCCATAAATCACAGCGCGCGGCAACAGATGTGCTCCGCGAATCGCGCCAGGCCCGCGGCATCGCTCGTGCCGTTCGAAGCGGGCCACGCAGCGGTCACCCGAGAGAGCCAAAATTACAAACAAATGAGTACAACAACTTTCAATTTTAACAAACTCATCGAAAACATCCGTAGGCCCGATCTTTCGGGAAAACACGTAGAAGATTCTCGAACAATCGAAAGACCGGTGTATAAAAGCTCTCTCGGGGAACCGCCGGGCGTACTCGATCGTGAACTCCATCCGTGACAGTGTGTTATTATATCGTCTAAACTCTCGTGAAAGAAAAGTCGCTCTCTTTTCCAGTTCGTACGCTCGCTTACGAAACGCGAAGTTTTCGATTGTAATAAAAGAGATTTCTCGTCGCTCGCGATTAATCTCTCGCAATTAAAACGCGCCGTTTATTCCGTCGCTCGCGGAATCGCGCCGTTTATACCATCGCTTGCGGTATCCAAGATATATCCGCCGCTCGCGGAGAATATCTTTGCGCGCCCAGTAGCTCGCCGGCGCAAGTTCGCTGTTAAGATCAGCACGAATCTAATGCGAGAAACACTTGTAAACTATTTATTATTTGAAATACAGACTGTCCATTTTACGCGAACAATCAGTGAAGTCAAGTCGCTCGTTTCTTTCTCTGTCGGTTGTCTTTCTCGAGTGCAACCTCGATCTCGCAGGGCTTCTCTCGCCCACGTCCACTTTTTTATCGCACACTTTCAGTTATACTAAAATTCGATAATTTCCAAATTAACTACCAGACTTGAAACAAATTTAACAAGTGATTCCATAAATTAATATTCAGAAGTATTAATACAGCTTTTTCATATTATCCTATAGCTTTTTTATATTATCCTATAGCTTTTTCATATTATACTGTAGCTCTAATATTGTAAAACTATGCGAGATGAGAGGAAAGCGTATAGAAGATGCATCTGAGATACCTGATACGGCGAGCGGTAAACAGATGCATAGATCCGCGGCGGCTCCGAATGATCCGCAACATAGAAGCCAAGACATAAACAATCGATAAGGATTTATCACTAATCGATAGGCAACTCTTAGAAATAGTTTCATCATAGATTTCCGTAGAAGACCTTCATTTTAATAAATTTCTAGAACGCAAACCAAATTCCCAGAACGATCTGCACATGGCCCGCAATTCCTTTGATTCTTAATAGTAATAGTATATAAACTACGGATTTCAGCCCTCAACACTCACAGTGCGGCAGCGCTTCTTGTCAGATCATCTTAGTCTAGTTTTCATTTATTATACTGTCAGTCTTGCGTTAGATTCATAAGTTCAAGTTGTGTAAAGTCCGGAATAAAAGACTTTGTGCATATACCTGCGTACATCAATCCAGCCTATCTTATCCACAACCGAGGTCCTTGCAGACGAGAAAAAGGGCTTAAAACGAGTACAAAGGACATTGAGCAAAAGAAGGATTACTTTGCTACAATAGGGTAAGTAATTACAATTACTAAAATCCTCGTATATTTGCAAATATTGGAATCATTGTTCTGCAATTGACTGACAGCCTATTAATTCCACATCTAATTATTACCTCAATTCCTATTCCAGCATTTGGAATGTTTTAACGACATTCTTACATCCTTTCAATAATAAAAGAAACCCCTGTCATACATTGGCATGTCGCTGACAGTTTTCTAGTCAGCCCACTTTAATAATCCATTATCATATATTTATCTTCTTGCAATCATTTGAAACATTCCTATTATTATTATAATATTGTTATGTCCGGTGGACTCCACGATCCTTTTCTTCCATAAAAACTCTTTCACTGATATAAAAAATTACGCTCTGGAACTTTTCTGCACACGACGTAAACAATAAACCAAGAAATATCTAGCAGGCGAGACTAATCTTTCAGAACGATAAAATTTTCTTAACCACGAGACGGATCAATAAATATTCCGGGACTAAAACCCACGTCAAAGATTTGAAAATTTTAAACAAAGATAAGAGACCCTCGAACGCTAGAAATCTAGACCATGTGCGTACGGAAAACAAACAGATGGATCAAATATTCAACTCTATGGTCCGCGCAACGGGGGCTTAAGGGTTTAAAACAAAGGATAAGGAGAGGGACAGGGACAATGGTTTACAGATGAAACCAAGATCCGTAACCAGAACTCGCGATACTTGACACCGCGTGCTCGCCTGCCAGACCACCCTCTTGTGTTATCTGTTTGAGATAAATTTCAACGGGAATAATAAAAATGTCAACTTAGCCGATCATAACGGACTCTCCAATAGGCTGGACTTAATTTCTAAAAACAAAAGTCTACACCAATAGACGCAATTTCTGGACCTTCTTCTGGAAGGGTAGCACCTCCTACTCATGAGAGGGGTAAATAGTAAAGATTTGATTTGCTAAACAAGAATTCTGATTGCCTAATGGAAAGGGTACGTGGGGAGACGCTAAGATTCGAGGATACGCGAAATCTTCGCTCGAAAATTCATTCCGTTTTCGTTCTTCAACCGACTCACTACTTAAGCCTGTGGCACACGGTACGATTTTTCGTACTAGATCGCATGCGAGACATTTTACTAGCAATTATAATGGCTATGCAACTTGAAATATTATGTGCTGCGTGTTGCTATGCGTGCTAGCATGCTAGTTTTTGGTAATAGGTTCGGTGCTATATTTCACAATGGTTTTGTTGCTAGCTGCAGACGGATACTACGACAAAAACGCAAAAAATAAAAATAATAATAAGGTAAATATAAAGACAAAAGTTATATATATATATATAATACATATTCAATTAATATCACCATAATTATAAATAAAATACATAATTACTTATATATATATATATATATATATATATATATATATATATATAAGTAATTATGTATTTTATTTATAATTATGGTGATATTAATTGAATATGTATATAATTAATTAAAATGACAGATTACCTAACCTAATAAAATTTAAAAAATTTTATTAATTCTTCCATAATAAATAAACAGTGATTTTAATTATATATTCATAATTATACATATATAATCATAATTATACATATATAATCATATACATAATATAATCATATATTCATACATAAATACGTACATACACACATATGTATGTGTGGTGTGTGTATGTATAAAACTTATTTTCTTTATATTTGTGTGCAATAATATTTATAGGCAATATCTTCTTCACCTAATGGAAGCTGCAAAAAGACGAAAATTAGCTGCAGTTGCTCTTCTTCTTATTGTAGAAAGAGAAAGAAAAAAGTAACAAGATAAAAGAAAGGTTTGGGCCAGATATTGGCTGCAACGTAGAAATACAATTTGCAATACTTTAACAATGCTACATAAAGAACTGAGGTTCGTAATATATACATATGTATATATATACATTTATACATTAACATATTTCAATTCTCATTTGTAATGTCGATGGCTTGCTTGCATTTGAATTTGCCTTTCAATTTATTATTCTTTGGTTTTAATTTAAAGTTATGTTATTTATTGTGTAGTATTGAAGATCCAAGCTCTTTCCAAAATTATGTATGTATGGAACAACTTGTGCTTGAGGAGTTATTACATGCTGTTGCATCTCTAATTGAAAAGAAAGATACTGTAATGAGGCAAGCTATCCCTGCCCGAGACCGATTAAGTATTACATTGCGATATCTTGCCACAGGAAATTCATTCCAGGATTTGTCATATTCAGTACGAATCGCTCCTAATACATTATCTCAATTAATACCTGAGACATTAAGAGCTATTGTTAAAGTACTTGAAGATAGAGCTTTCAATTGCCCATCTAATCCAGTAGAATGGCAAGTTTTGGCAGAGAAATTTAATACATTGTGGCAATTTCCGCATTGTATAGGTTCATTAGATGGAAATTAATTTCCGACCACCAAGAAAAGCAGGTTCTATATATAGAAATTATAAAGGAAAAGATAGCATAATCCTTCTTGCTCTTGTGGATGCTGAATACAATTTCATATTTGTGGATATAGGAAGAAATGGTCGCATGCATGATGTTTCTGTATTCCGAGAAAGTCCTTTGGCTGCGCAATTGTATTCTGGAACATTAAATTTTCCTTTGCCATCCTCTTTGCCTGGATACGATGTTAACGTACCATATGTGATTGTAGCAGACGATGCTTTCCCTCTTAAGACAAACATAATGAAACCATATCCTGGACGCGCTCTTACTAATGAAAAGAAAATTTTTAACTATAGATTGAGTAGAGCACGTAGAACGGTAGAAAATGCCTTTGGCATTATGACTAATAGATTTCGTATTCTTCTGAGTACTATACCTCTCTCAGTAAAAAAAGTAGAATTGATTGCGTATACTTGTTGTATCCTACATAATTTTTTACTAAAAAAGGAAGCACATTCTTATATCCCTTCAGAATTGAGAAGTAATACTTCTGATAGGATCCAATCAAATTTGGATAGTATATCATATCAATACGGAAATCATTGTACTGATAGAGCTGCTACTATCATTTCTGCACATATTTCAATACAGTAGGAGCTATATCATGGCAAGATATATATATTGAAAAATAATAGTATATTTATCATCTTATTTAATTTTTAATAATTTTAGATATTAATATATGTAATCACTTTTGTAAACAAATTTTGGTTTATGTAAATTTTGACAAATACAGATCTACAATATATATAAGAACAGTTTTCGTTTTCATACTTTATTCCATTTTCTAATATTCAAGACAATTATTTTTTAAGACAATTATTTAGATTGAAACTTATGTTTATTTATTACTCAAACACAAGGATATTACACAAAATAATCTATCCAATGTAATAAAAACAGAAAAAGATAAAATATAAACGGAAAAAGCTTTGATATATATAAATATATATAAATATAAAAACTAAAAATAATATTAATACTTAATCTTATACAATATATTAGGAAAAGTTTTCTATAAGTACACTATATATTGTATTTTATAAAATATAACATCAATGTAACATACTTATATAAACATAAAAACTGAAAATAATATTAATACTTAATCTTATACAATATTAGGAAAAGTTTTCTATAAGAAGTTTTCTAATTTATCTCTTAGCTCGTTCTAAATCCGTTACACTAGCGTTTAAAACTGTTTGTACTAAGGTATTCATAACATCCAATTGTATGTCTCGAGATTGTATTTTTTTAAGAAGAGAACCCAAAAAGTTCATGCATCTACAGGATCTGTACTGTCTGTCATAACATTAACTGGTGTTGATGGCATCTTTATAGATTCTGCAATCGATTCAATTGCCTTTACATAAACATCATCATTTTTAAGTTTGCGCTTCTTAGAATTATAAACAACGGAGATTGTAACATATCGCATACATCTGTAACGGCAGGGCCGTTACTACGGGCCTAACCTGTAGAGTCCGTCAAATATATATACATATATACCCGGCTTGTTTATTTCACCCAGCTCTACCTGTCCCGCTACCGCCATCTTGCTTACCGCATGCGTTCTCACTCTCGACATACGCTATCTCGCTCAGCATGCGCTCTCGCTCAACGACACGCTCTACCTCTCTCGCGGGGTCCCCACGCGGTACCGACTCCCACCACCGGACCGACGGCGCACAGTGGGGGACGCCGGCCGGGTATATAAGCCCGGCCGGCCGAGACATCGGGACCAGATCCTATCCCGACCAGCTCCTGATACCGATCTCGCCACTACCTACTACCTCTACGGGCTAAGGTTGTATTCAGCCCCGCCGGGTTGCACCGGCTCGTACCTACCCCGTCCAAGGTTTTACTTGGCCCCGTCGGGTTGAACCAACTTCCGTTGCTCAGGCAGTGCTCGACGTGACACTCGAGCCTGCCGGCAATACCTAGCCGCCTAACCTGACCGTAGAGTATAAGTGCATGTACAGACCGCGCTGTAAATATAGTCGCATGATAGAGATAAGTCCGCTAGTTCTAAGCCTCGTAGACATAGACCTGTTAGCCGTAAGCCTGTTAGTACTTAGTCCGCTAGTTATAATCGCATCCTAGTCTTAAGGCCTGTTCGTACTAAGTTCGCTAGTTATAACCGCACCCTAGTCTTAAGGCCTGTTAGTCCTAAGTCCGCTAGTTATAACCGCATCCTAGTCTTAAGGCCTGTTCGTACTAAGTTCGCTAGTTATAACCGTATCCTAGTCTTAAGAACTGCTAGTAATAAAACCTGCCTAGTATTAAGTCCGCTAGCTATAATGCCTGTTCGTCATAAGTCCTCTAGCTCTAACCGCATGTAAATAAAACCAGGAACGATTGCACGCCGCACCTGTCTTGCGTTTCTCGCCGCTTAGCGCCCCGCACTCTGCTACCAGCGACACCGCTCCGCGCCCGACAACGCCAGACCCTGCACGCTGTATCTATCTTTCTCTCACTGAATAAAGTATCTTTCTACCTACACTGTGTCTCGTAAGCTTGAGTCTCCCCTCCTCTCGAACCTGGACACCGACGAGCCGATCCGAGCGTCGAGCGAGGTGACCGCGTTACACATCTGATGATGACTGTACAGAACTTAATGCTGAACATGATCTTGATGGACTTGATGTATTTATATTAGATAAATTTGTAAATGGTAAAGATCTTAACTGCAAATTTGTTTGTTCAAAAATCGGTTGTGTTGTAGTAATCATGTTATTAGTTAACGAAGACATATATAATTGTGTTTCTTCGTTATTATTATTATTTAAATCCTCTTCATTATGTACGTGGTCACTACCATCTTCAAATAATATTTCATTTATATTTAATATTGACTCTTGCGATTCTTCTGGTTGTTCTTGTGAGTAATCTGCTGCAAAATAAAAAGAGAAATAAAACATCTAATCCTTATATTATGTAAATGTTTAGATTCTTATCTATGCGAGTATATTTACATAATTAATTAAAGAATGTATCTTATATTTTGAATGTTTAAATATTCGTAATTCGTATAAAATGTAAAATAATAAAATCCTATTATTTTTTATCTAATTATGCAGAAATATATGTAAAAAAATCAAATTTTAATAGTTAAAATATTCATAGTATTGAATGTAATTATTGTTTAAATATGCTATGCAACAAGTTTTGGAAATATGCATTGTTATGGAAATTTAACACATTTAAATATTTAAATACTTGTAATAAATGAACAGGCGTATTTTTTTTAGTATTTGGTAGATGTGATGCTTTGCCTTTTCTGGGAATTGTATGTTCCTCTACAAATTTTAGAGTATCATAGTACCATAAATTGGGTCTGTATACCTATTTTTGTATATAACATGAATCTTTATGCTTAATCTATAAATTATTTAGCTAATAAATTATTTTAATACTCACATTTTTACTACCTATACCACTCTTCATTGATGCTCTTACTTTTGCATTTTTAGAATTAAATTGATTTCTTAAATTATAAAATTTGGTACTGCATTCTTTTTCTGTAGTGTTAGGTCTAATAGTATTAACTATTGCACAAATACGTTTTAATGATTCATGACGTAAGTTTTTATTATGATAATTTGGATTTCTTGTTTGATATAGACAAGGCTCATTCTTGTATGCGTCAATTAGAAATTGAACAGCTTCTTTGGTCCATGTCGCCATATCTCTCTGTTAAAATTTTATTAATTAATTCAATAGTAAATTTACTCACTTGCATTATACTGCATTAGTGCACATTAAAGAGAATTAAATGAGGTTATCTACAAAAGAATAATACAAATTTTTGATCGATAAGATATACTTACAAACTTTGGCTTATGTAAGCATTCTATTGCATCGAACAAATTGTCACTGAGGCAAAGAGATCAGATTTCTATAAAGAACCCTTTCAATAGAGAGTTCAGTCTTTCCGCAAGAAAAAGCGTAGGAATGGCAAACATATCAGTTATATAGATATATATACATAACACAGTTTTCTGATAAACACTAGATATACTTACAATCTTTGGCTTTTATAAAGCGGTCTACAATTATTGTCTCTACAATTATTATCTGTACAATTATTATCTTTGTCAGATAAAATTAATAAACGTACGACAGTCAACACACACCACTAAATTCTCGACACAACCGATCACTTTTGCAACCGATCACCTTGGAAGCACTTGGAAGACGAAGGCACACTGTACAACGTACTCACTTTTCGCCCGCTTTCCCGCCAACAATAATTCAACCCTGAATCATATCTTGACTAGATAAGCAATCATTGGCTATTATCTAGAGGATTTTTCTTGAAGAACTTTGTTGAAATCTCTAGAAATCTTATAACTAAAATATTAACCCACGTAAGATAATCTGCACGTGTGAAGCCAAAACTAGTAACACTCTTATGATTGGAACATGTAGAATACTTCGCTAAACAGCACGCAACGAATCAATTAACAAAATCAGTACGAAAAATCGTACCGTGTGCCGCAGGCTTTAGCTAGTAGTCAGCTCTGAGCTCAAGTATTCATTTTCCCGCGATTCTAAATTGCGTAAAGAGCGAGTTTAGATAAAAGTACAAGACTTAGTGATACTTAAGTGTTAAGTGCCAGCAAGCCGTTGTTTAAACCAGCAACAACAAGCCGGGTTCCCGAGCCATCACTGCCGAGCCCATTCCGATCAGCTACGACAGCTGGAGCCGAAGTACACTTAGCCACTACAAGTTTCGTCCAACGCATTCTCAAGTAGTAAGTGGGTTGAACAATTTTAAATCTTTTTCCCTTCCTTTTATTATTATTATTATATTTTACGTCTTGTATTCCGAAATAATTCTTGGATCGATCAGTATGTCATTTCGATACTTCGTACTTAGATTTTGATTTGTTTCCCTGTGCAACCTTCTCGTCCTTAATCCTCATACTTCTTCCCTTGAAATATTATCTCGAATCCTTTTTTTCACTTCCCGTTCGTCACTAAGAGTCACCTGTATTTTTACATCGCGACTCCCGACTTCCTATCAGTCACCACGAATTACCTGTATTTTACAGCGCGACTCCCGACTTCCTACCAGTCACCACAAGTTACCTGTATTTTACAGCGCGACTCCCGACTTTCTACCAGTCGTCGAGAGTTACCTGTATCTTACAGAGCGACTCCCGACTTCCTCCCTGTCGTCGAGAGTTACCTGTATTTCACAGAGCGACTCCCGATTTCCCGTCTGTCGCCACGAGTTACCTGTATTTCGCAGAGCTACTCGTGATTTCCAACCTGCAATTAAGAGTCACCTGTATTCTACAGAGCGACTCCCAATTACATTTGTCACCTTTTCTACTCCCAGTTCGTCCGAAAATTTTCATATAGAAATATAAAATATAAACTTTCTTTATTACCCGGATCTGAAATCTAGAGTTATTCAGTTAATTAAAGAAAACTTCCAAGAATTGTTTCGCGAATTAAGAATTTCTTCATAATCGATTTCATTATTATCATTACTTATCAAGGCCCCTTTCCTTAGTGGAAAGATTAAATCAATCTTCGCGCGCGACCATCAAAGGGTCGCGAAACCGTCGGAATAGACAGCTGAGAAAAGAATTGGCTCGGGCGGCCGCGGACCCTAATTACACTATAGATTATAAGAAATTTAACCTAGATAAGCATTCCTTCGATCTAAGAACTCATCGTTTAATTAAAATATATAATAAGCAAACACGAACACACAAAATACACAACCTATCACCTTGTCCTCCTACTTCTTCTCCTCATTATTCTCCCTCCTCTTATTCACCCGTCTCTTCCCCCGAGCGTCTCCCGTTATCTGCCTTCCCTGAATCCCCTCAACAGTCAGGAAATCTTACTTCTCCTCCTCCCTCTGAACATTCACCTACCTTCCCTGAATCTCCTCAACAGCTGGAAAACCCTGATCCCCCTTCTCCCCCTTCGCCTGCTTTCCCTGAGTTCCAGCAACCGCCGAGAAATCCTACTCCTCCTCCCCCCTTCGACTATCCACAATCTCCGGAACATCAACCGTCGAGAATTCCCACTCCCCCTCCTCTTCACACCTCGAATCGTCTGATCTTCCAGGAGCGTCGCACGATTGGAAGCCCTGCAGAACTTCGCGGAAGAGTTACCGGACCTCAAAGAGAAACCGGAAAATCCCGAACAGGGATCTTTCGATACCGAAGGAGAGTCTGAGTTCCACGAAGAACAGGCTAGACAAAACTGGTACAGATACCTTTTAAGTCAATTTCCTCCTTACCCAGTGTCTCTTACGGACGAGGACTATCGGGTCGGTCCAGATATAGTAGACCTTGACCAATTCCATCTTATCCTTCATACCAGTCCACCTGGCTCAATCATTCCATTTTTGTCCCAGGTTCCCTCTTTCTTTAGCCGTCCCCATCGAGGTCTTCTGGATGAAGTTCCTTCCCCCTCCACAGTACAACTCCAAGATCTCCAATAGCCTCCTACCCTTTTCTCCCTTTTCAACTTTTCTTTTTTTTATAATTTATATTTTTATTTAAAATGATTATTGTAAACCTCCAACCTCCAACCGGAATCTAGATTTTAGTTTCCCCGTTTAATTCCGGTTGATGTTCTTCGCATTAATGTATCACCCGCGAAAAGAACACCTCTCACTCTCTCTCTCTCACACACACACACACACACACGTACACATTAGAATTTAAGAAAATTTGTTTTATAAATAAGATTTTATAAATCAAACTGAATATTTCACTATTAAATACTATCCTTTTAAAATCATTCATTTTTATTTTTTTAAATAAATGTAACGTTAAATTTTAAATTCGAGTAATTCATTAATCCGACCTCCTTCCTGTTATCCGAAATCGCACAGGGTCCCATCCCGGGTAATAAGAATTCAGTTCCTTTACCAAAAAGGACTGCCGAGCGAACGGCCTTTCGATAGAGTAAGAGCGACCCTTTCGGTCGTTGACCTGTCTAAGGCCCTATATTGTTCGTTCGACTCGGAAACACTTGTCTCGCAAAAGAAAGAGAGAGTGTGTTTCGAAGTAAGTATAAGTTGCGTTCCATCCCGACTCAATTCTCCACGAGTCCGGACGTAACATATACGATTAATTTCGGGGGCTCGTCCGGGATTGCTATGTGCGATTTCTAAAAACGGGAATGAGTCGAGATACTAGAGGAGGAAGTGATAAAAACGAAGTAGAAAAACTTTATAAACTCGTTCTAGAAAGAAATAAATTGAAATCTAAATCCAAATCCGAACCAAATACAATACACACATCTACACCAACATTACCTTCTAAATCAACCGGTAGACAAATTGATTTTGATTTAAACGAAACCTTAGAAAAAACTTTAATTGCCGAAACCGAGACGTCCGAGTCAAGTTCCGACGATTCGCAGCGTATTACAGATAACAAAGTAATTAACGAACGAAAGATAAAATTACTACGAATTACACTAAAAAGATAGAGAGCAATTCAGACGAAACTGAAACAATGGCTCAAAATCCCTTCGCTACTCTAAAATACGCGGTGGAAGCCGTCCCTTTTTTCAATGGCAACCATTCTTCATTAACTTATTTCATTGAGGGATGCGAGGAAGCAAAATCCATGTTACCCAAGGAAGCCGAATCGCAACTCACTAAAATTATAAGAACCAAAATTGTCGGAAAAACGCGTCGAACTATACAAGATCAAGACTTTAATAATATAACGCAATTAACATCATATCTAAAACAAATTTATGGCTCTTCTAAAAACGTCTATCAATTACAAGGAGAACTAGGATGTATTTACCAAAAGAATGAAGAAGATGTCATTACCTACGCGAATCGCGTTAAAATTCTCGGAAAGCAAATACTAGAAGCATATAAGAGCTCAAATCAAGGAAATACATCAGTCGATCCACTCATTAAAACATCATTGGAAAAAGATATAAATAAATGTTTCATACGAAGTTTAAAACCTGAAATTGAGCAAAGAATCGCAAGGAATTTAGACATAGAAAATACCGTCGCCGATGCCCTAAGGTTAGGAAGAGAGCTTCGAGCGATGATAGATTTACGACAGGGACCAAGTACAGACTCAGGCAAAAATAACCTACACACCACTAATCGGACGCGAGAAACATGTCAAATCTGTTTTAAGGAAGGTCACGCAGCGAGTAATTGTCGAAAGCTTACACAGTTTCCCTCGCAGAACTATAATAAAACAGGGCTAGAAACCGAAATTTTAATATGTCAAATTTGCAAAAAACGAGGACATAGTGTTGACAGATGCTGTTTGCGCGATCCTCAATCACGACAACCAATAAATGTAGTTCAAGAAAAAACTATTATTTGCCAATTATGTTTCAAAACGGGACATAATACAAAAACATGTCGACAAAATAATAATAACAACCAAATTAATAAAGCATTCTTAATCTGTCAGTGGTGTGACAAACCTGGCCACTCAGCCAATAACTGCTGGAAAAAACAAAATGAAGAACGTAATTTGGAAAATAAGCGAAAAATTATTTGTCAGAGTTGCGACAGAATCGGACACGTCGCCAAAGATTGTCGCTTGAGAACAAATTCAAATTTGGCACCTAAAAATAATCTATTCTGTCGATATTGTAAAAAAAAAGGCCATCTCCTCGAAAATTGTCAGTTAAGACTTGCGAGCAATAATCGCCGAAAAGAGAAAGACCAGGGAAACTACAACGGGCCCTCGACGTCGGGTGTGTAACAGGGGCTCGAGCGGACTTCACACCCGTCTGCTCCACGGGAGGTCAAATAGACCGACAGAAACCAGATGTGCCGCCCGTGACAGTAAGCCTCACTAAACATGATCGCGTGCCGACCGTGCAGGTCAATCTTGACAAAATAACTCACATAACTCTTATGCTAGACACAGGATCAGGACCGAATATAATTAAAGAAAATTTTGTACCTGAAAATAGTAAAATAAATTTCGCAAATATTTTAAAATTAAACGGTATAAATAATTATCCTGTTTATATTCTGGGAGAAATTACTTTGATTCTTTTCGAAACGCCTGTGTCCTTTCACATCGTATCTAGCGATTTTCCAATTCCACAATCCGGAATATTAGGAAATGATTTCTTTAAACAAACTTCTTCAAAAATCGACTACGCAGAAGGACATCTGGATATCTCTGGAATTAACGTACCTTTTTTCTCTCCGGAAATCATAGTAGTTTCACCAAGATCCAAATCATTATTCTACATAAGGGTAGGAAACCCTGAGATAAAGATAGGATATATACCAAAATTGAAAATAGAGCATGGAATTTATCTGGGAGATACTATAGTAGAAAACGTTTCCGGGAAAGCTTATTTGAATGTTATAAACACACTAGACGAAGAAGTGGAAATTAGAGTACCAACATTGCACTTGAAACCACTAGGTGAACTATTAGATAATCATGAATTGAATGACGAGACACGCAATAATCGCGAGAATTTTCTAAATTCACCAGGAAAACTCGTGAACATCGAAGAAATCAGCATTAAAGTAAAGAGAGACAATCATGAAGGCAATGATGATATTATTTTTGAAGAAATCCAAAATAAAAATAAAGATGGTCAAAAATCTATTGTTATTGAAAAAATCAGTTACGAAAACGAAGACGAAATGTTAAATCAAGAGGAAAATAAAAATGAGAATAAAAATATGATTGAAGACAAAATAAAGAATAAAAACGAGAGGAAAATTAAAACTAGTTCAAATAAAAATTCTAATAATTCTAAAACCCATGGAGAAGGAAGTTACCAAACTTTTCCAGAAGAAATTAATTCTAGAATTTCGGAGGGAAATTTCCAAACCTCGACAGAAAATTCTAGCTCCGTTAATTGTGAGGAGGGGGATTACCAAACCTCTTCTCAAAAACTTGATAATCCAACCATCGCACAGTGGGCCAGGAGACCAGGAAAAGTGGCCAAAAGTCGACTTTAGAGATGAGGTCAGGCAAATGTCCTGTCGTAATCTTGATAGTCTAAAGTAGTTATTTTGAAAATTTCACTCGATTTGATCGGCTGCTTTTCATTTGACAACAACTTAAATTTTCAAAATCATATATGCAATCAAAGATTTTACTTTCCTAATATTTGATTAGTACTGTTGTATTTCAGCAAATAAAAAATGTTTTATTACTTTTCATCCATTATTATATATAGACAAATCATTATAATAGAGCACAAAGTAAATAATGCAAGAATTAAAAAATGGCGTAACTTTATTCTCATATATTACTGAATTTCAATGGTTCGTGCATACTTTCAAATCGTGGCTCCCCTAAGCTCCGCTAGTTATCGATATTAATAAGGTACCATTGAATTCCTTTGAGTATGTACTTTAAGAATATGGCGCCCACTTTTGCCCGTTTTTGCATAATTTGAAGAATTTTCTAATAATTCGAGACTGTGCGCGCATGCAAGATGTAAAAAATTGGTTTGTGCGCATTGTGTACCATAACCAATATCGATGTTAAAAATACAGTTTAGTTCAGAATTGTTGAATAGTATGTAATATATATTTTGCAGATGAACATTATATTATTTTTCTAATATAAACAAATATATTCTGATAACCAGAAAAATGGACTCATTAAGCATTATCATATCTGTACTATAATCATTGCAGTCTTTTCAAAGAGAGGGAGAGATAGATTTATATACACGTTATTAAGTCCGCATAATACACTGCATTTCCGTTATCACATGCCAACAAGAGTATTAATAAATATATATTACGTTTTATTAAAAGTGTTCCAACAGCTTTCCTCAATCGAGTCAGATTATCAGGTCTCACATACTTAATATTCTTTTTCGCCAAAATGTATTAACTATATATTACGATTCGGTAATTCCCGAGTCGGCCGCAAGGTGGCGATTGAGTGGAGTCTAAACTCGTAAGTAAAATAACATCAAATGTATAATATTTACTATACGTTTGACTGAAGAATAAACTGGTTGTTTCAAAATTTTAAGATTTAGAGCTTTGAAGGATTGAAGATTTGAATGAAAAATAAAATTTATTTGATTGAGGTTATTAAAAAGCGAATATCCCTTATAGTTAGTGGTTCTTAAATTTATTATTCGACTACTTTCTCTTTCTGTTTTTGTCTGTTTGTCTATTTCTTCCTCTATCTCTACTTTAGACATACAGATCATTTGTAAAAATGTCCACATTCACTAAAAAAGAAATTCTACAACAAATTTCAAATTTCCGTCAAATAGATTTGGGTATACAATACATTTTGGCGAAAAAGAATATTAATATTAAGGAGGTGAGACCTGATCATCTGGCTCGATTGAGAAAAGCTATTGGAACACTTTTCGCAAAACGTAATATTAAATACAAAGCCGCTAATAGAATGAAAGAGAGATTCGAGCAACAAAATAGCGAGTGGTTAAATTCGGAGTTTCATATTCCCATTATTCATACTGACATCAATGTTAAGACACCTTCTAAAACATGTTTTGGTCGTCCTTCTATAGAATTTAACCAGAAATCTAAACGATCGCAACGACGAGAAGTTGTCGAGATTAGTGTCCAATGCAAACATGATCCTCTGCGAATTATAATGGCAGGTCGCTATGCAGCAAGGCAATCAGGGCAGAAGGACTTACATATGATTCTACGTAATATTTTGGAAAGTTTAGAACATCCAAAAAAATATGGAAAATTGCTAGATATACCAGCATCTTTAATTGTTAAAAAGACTCCTGAGGAAGGCTTGGCATTTATTTTAGACAATTCTCTTTCTAAAAGTGTATATACGAATATACGCCTAGCATCAAAATCTTCCGGAGCTGATATTTGGCCACCATATAATAATGTTAGGGATATTAAAGCACAATGTAGGCTGCCAAAGGAAGCAATTACAATTTGCGAAAATGTAGCCAAAGTTTCTGTTCAGGCACTCTTAAACCATACTGTCAAACGAATTGTTGACTTACAAACAGAATTAATACTTGCAACTTTGCAAAAAATTGATTGTACGGAAATTGAGGTTGTCTTTATTTGCTCCTGGGGATTTGATGGAAGTACCGGTCATTCCATGTATCAACAACGATATCAAGATGCAGAAAATGCAAACGATGAAAGTTTGTTTGCAACCACTCTGATCCCACTGCGACTATCAAAATCTACTGGTCTTATATTATGGAATAACCGAACGCCACAGTCTGCCAGATATTGTCGACCGATCAAGCTCCAGTTTGTTAAAGAATCACGTGACGTAATTTTGGCGCAAAAGTTTTGTATTGAGCAGCAAATAGCAAAACTGCAAGTATTCGAGATCATGCTACAAAATTTTAGCATAAAAATACATTTTTCTCTATTTTTAACTTTAATCGATGGCAAAATTTTAAACACTATCACGGACACGAAATCGATGCAGACTTGTCCCATTTGTCACGCAACTCCTAAGCAATTCAACGATCTTTCGAACAAAACCAACGGATTATTTCTACCTGATCCTAATTCATTGCAGTATGGAATTAGTCCGTTACATATATGGATCAGGTTTTTTGAATGCTGTTTGCATATATCGTATAGAATTACGATAAAGAAATGGCAAGTAAGATCTGACGAAGAAAAAGTTGAATTTACTAAAAGAAAAAGACATATTCAAGATGTTCTCTGGAAAAAGCTGAATCTGAAAGTAGATATGCCCATATCAGGCGGAAGTGGAACCACTAATAATGGGAATGTAGCTCGTCGAGCTTTCGAAGACCCTGATCTTTTTGCTCATTGTCTTGGATTAGATAGTGAACTTATTCGGAGGTTTAAGATTATTTTGATTTCCTTATCTTGTCATCTGCCACTCGATCCCATCCGTTTTGACGATCTATGTATTTCTACATCTGAGCTACATATTGTTTCCTATGCTTGGTATCCGATGCTATCCACTCTTCACAAAATTTTGATTCATGGATCCCAAATCATTTCTACAAGCATATTGCCTGTAGGAATGCTTGGTGAAGAAGCATCAGAAGCCAGGAATAAAAATTATAAAAGATATAGAGAGTATCATAGTAGAAAGCACAGTCGTCTGGCAAATATGGCAGATATCTTCTACAGAGTAATGGATACGTCAGATCCAATTGTATCAAATATCAGCCTCAATAATCGTCTTAAAAAACAGAAACGACTACCTTTTTCGCAAGATATAATACGGCTGTTTCTAATACCCAAAATAGAGGAAACTATCCATCCTGATATTGAAGAACTATTAGAAGATTGCACTGGTTTGAATGAAACTATCTTCGCCTTAGACGAAGTGGTGTTACCTACAGAAGAATAGTTTGTGAGTGGCGAGGGGACTCACAAGAAACAAGCATCCCGAATAGTGAAAGGCGAGGGGATTCACTACAAAAAGCACCCCGAATAGTGAGAGGCGAGGAGACTCACAATAAACAAGCACCCCGAATAGTGAGAGGCGAGGGGACTCACAATATACAAGCACCCCGAATAGTGAGAGGCGAGGGGACTCACAATAAACAAGCACCCCGAATAGTGAAAGGCGAGGGGATTCACTACAAAAAGCACCCCGAATAGTGAGAGGCGAGGAAACTCACAATAAACAAGCACCCCGAATAGTGAGAGGCGAGGGGACTCACAATAAACAAGCACCCCGAATAGTGAAAGGCGAGGGTATTCACTACAAAAAGCACCCCGAATAGTGAGAGGCGAGGAGACTCACAATAAACAAGCACCCCGAATAGTGAGAGGCGAGGGGATTCACTACAAAAAGCACCCCGAATAGTGAGAGGCGAGGAGACTCACAATAAACAAGCACCCCGAATAGTGAGAGGCAAGGGGACTCACAATAAACAAGCACCCCGAATAGTGAAAGGCGAGGGGATTCACTACAAAAAGCACCCCGAATAGTGAGAGGCGAGGAGACTCACAATAAACAAGCACCCCAAATAGTGAGAGGCGAGGGGATTCACTACAAAAAGCACCCCGAATAGTGAGAGGCGAGGAGACTCACAATAAACAAGCACCCCGAATAGTGAGAGGCGAGGGGATTCACTACAAAAAGCACCCCGAATAGTGAGAGGCGAGGAGACTCACAATAAACAAGCACCCCGAATAGTGAGAGGCGAGGGGACTCACAATAAACAAGCACCCCGAATAGTGAAAGGCGAGGGGATTCACTACAAAAAGCACCCCGAATAGTGAGAGGCGAGGAGACTCACAATAAACAAGCACCCCGAATAGTGAGAGGCAAGGGGATTCACTACAAAAAGCACCCCGAATAGTGAGAGGCGAGGAGACTCACAATAAACAAGCACCCCGAATAGTGAGAGGCGAGGGGACTCACAATAAACAAGCACCCCGAATAGTGAAAGGCGAGGGTATTCACTACAAAAAGCACCCCGAATAGTGAGAGGCGAGGAGACTCACAATAAACAAGCACCCCGAATAGTGAGAGGCGAGGGGATTCACTACAAAAAGCACCCCGAATAGTGAGAGGCGAGGAGACTCACAATAAACAAGCACCCCGAATAGTGAGAGGCAAGGGGACTCACAATAAACAAGCACCCCGAATAGTGAAAGGCGAGGGGATTCACTACAAAAAG
Source organism: Formica selysi (assembly GCA_009859135.1). Taxonomy (NCBI): domain Eukaryota; kingdom Metazoa; phylum Arthropoda; class Insecta; order Hymenoptera; family Formicidae; genus Formica; species Formica selysi. The sequence continues at coordinate 7,639,550 of CM020812.1, forward strand.
CACCCCGAATAGTGAGAGGCGAGGAGACTCACAATAAACAAGCACCCCAGATAGTGAGAGGCGAGGGGATTCACTACAAAAAGCACCCCGAATAGTGAGAGGCGAGGAGACTCACAATAAACAAGCACCCCGAATAGTGAGAGGCGAGGGGATTCACTACAAAAAGCACCCCGAATAGTGAGAGGCGAGGAGACTCACAATAAACAAGCACCCCGAATAGTGAGAGGCGAGGGGACTCACAATAAACAAGCACCCCGAATAGTGAAAGGCGAGGGGATTCACTACAAAAAGCACCCCGAATAGTGAGAGGCGAGGAGACTCACAATAAACAAGCACCCCGAATAGTGAGAGGCAAGGGGATTCACTACAAAAAGCACCCCGAATAGTGAGAGGCGAGGAGACTCACAATAAACAAGCACCCCGAATAGTGAGAGGCGAGGGGACTCACAATAAACAAGCACCCCGAATAGTGAAAGGCGAGGGTATTCACTACAAAAAGCACCCCGAATAGTGAGAGGCGAGGAGACTCACAATAAACAAGCACCCCGAATAGTGAGAGGCGAGGGGATTCACTACAAAAAGCACCCCGAATAGTGAGAGGCGAGAAGACTCACAATAAACAAGCACCCCGAATAGTGAGAGGCGAGGGGATTCACTACAAAAAGCACCCCGAATAGTGAGAGGCGAGGAGACTCACAATAAACAAGCATCCCGAATAGTGAGAGGCGAGGGGACTCACAATAAACAAGCACCCCGAATAGTGAAAGGCGAGGGTATTCACTACAAAAAGCACCCCGAATAGTGAGAGGCGAGGAGACTCACAATAAACAAGCACCCCGAATAGTGAGAGGCGAGGGGATTCACTACAAAAAGCACCCCGAATAGTGAGAGGCGAGGAGACTCACAATAAACAAGCACCCCGAATAGTGAGAGGCGAGGGGACTCACAATAAACAAGCACCCCGAATAGTGAAAGGCGAGGGGATTCACTACAAAAAGCACCCCGAATAGTGAGAGGCGAGGAGACTCACAATAAACAAGCACCCCAAATAGTGAGAGGCGAGGGGATTCACTACAAAAAGCACCCCGAATAGTGAGAGGCGAGGAGACTCACAATAAACAAGCACCCCGAATAGTGAGAGGCGAGGGGATTCACTACAAAAAGCACCCCGAATAGTGAGAGGCGAGGAGACACAATAAACAAGCACCCCGAATAGTGAGAGGCGAGGGGACTCACAATAAACAAGCACCCCGAATAGTGAAAGGCGAGGGGATTCACTACAAAAAGCACCCCGAATAGTGAGAGGCGAGGAGACTCACAATAAACAAGCACCCCGAATAGTGAGAGGCGAGGGGATTCACTACAAAAAGCACCCCGAATAGTGAGAGGCGAGGAGACTCACAATAAACATGCACCCCGAATAGTGAGAGGCGAGGGGACTCACAATAAACAAGCACCCCGAATAGTGAGAGGCGAGGGGACTCACAATAAACAAGCACCCCGAATAGTGAAAGGCGAGGGGATTCACTACAAAAAGCACCCCGAATAGTGAGAGGCGAGGAGACTCACAATAAACAAGCACCCCGAATAGTGAGAGGCGAGGGGACTCACAATAAACAAGCACCCCGAATAGTGAGAGGCGAGGGGACTCACTACAAAAAGCACCCCGAATAGTGAGAGGCGAATTACTACAAAAAGCACCTTGAAAAAAGGGTCTAAAATACACCACAAACCTCCGCGTGGCAGACACTGGATATCAGTCTTTTAAGCTAATTGCAGGCGTTCTATTCGCCATGAGCGACCTCAAGATGTCCTGATAATCAATTTTTATGCAAAACGACCAATTTTTACAAGTTTTAGTCGCCATGTAGAATTCCCCATTTTGAATTTTGAATTTTTGATATCATTTTCGCTATCAGCGACCTCAAACACCCCCATATATCCAGTTTCATTGAAATTGATCAATTTTTACGAATTTCAGTCGCCATATTGGATCCGCCATTTTGAATTTTTCGATTATGATATCATATTCGTTATTAGCAACCTCAAAAACCTCCATATATTCAGTTTGATTGAAATTGATCCATTTTTACGAATTTCAGTCGCCATATTGGATCCGCCATTTTGAATTTTTAGATTATGATATCATATTTGTTATAAGCGACCTCAAAAACCCCCGTATATCAAGTTTTATAAAAATCCGACAAAATCTTGACTTTTGGCCACTTTTCCTGGTCTCCTGGCCCACTGTGCATCGGAGGGGGAAGTTACCAAAACTTCCCAGAAAAAATTAATTCTAGAATTTCGGAGGGAAGTTTGCAAACCTCGACAGAAAATTTTAACTCCGTCGATTGCGAAGAAGGAAATTACCAAACCTCATTACGCAATTCGACACAATCTAATCCCGAAGAAGGGAAAAATTTCTTAACCTCGCTGGATATTAAGTTTCCAAGAATTGGATTATCATCGGAAAATAATAATAAAAATAAAAAAATCCTCTCATGTCACAATAAAAGACCTCCTTGAAAAGGCACAAAAATCTAAATTAAATATTAAAGAACAAACAAAGGAAACTGGGCAAATTAAGAGCCGAGCGCGGTTAAATTTGCGCAAATATTCAAATTATTTATTCTGGTAAATTTTGTCCGATAAATTTCGTACGTTTCGGTCCTGGTATCGGATCATCTTCAGCGAATGCTGTACAAATAAACAAAGAAACAAAACAGTCTCTGTTATTTACACACAATAAGTATGATAAAACGGATATCACGATTAACAATGACGAAACTTCTGAACATCATGCATTGTTTAACATCCCATACGTCCCAACTATTTCAGAACGATTCAGGTCTGTGGTCCGTGATTTACAGATCAAATTATCATATACTGGCATGAATAAATTGCGCAAATTTATTCGCGTGCATAAAGACAATCTGCCCAAAGAACTACGTAGCAACGTAGTCTACAAAATCTCCTGTAAGGACTGCGATGCATCTTATGTCGGCCAGACAAGCAGATTTCTAAAAACTCGAGTGGCGGAACATCGGAACCACATCAGAAGAAGAACCACACAACATTCTGTCATCACGGACCACAGGTTAATTAACCACGATTTTGAATGGGATGACGTGGAAGTCTTGGATGAAGAACACATATATGGGAAACGTTTGATGTCGGAGATGATTTTTATAAAACGACAAACTAAAAGTTTAAATCTCCAGAGCGACACGGAGAGTTTACATCAGGCGTATACTACGATTGTAGAAAATCTACCAAGAATTTAAAAATCTAAATTCAGCGCGCGTTGATACGTCACAGACGCTTATTTTTTTCTGTTCTTTTGGATAGTCTATATTTATTATGTGTCTATATTTATTATTTATTATTTGTTTATTTGTTACAATGTCACGCGCAAACTATTGATTTTATATTTGACACTGTCATACGCGAGTTTTATCTAACAACCGACAGTTGTGTCTTATTCTCACTGGCCCGCAGTGTTCTCGATGTTGAGGTGAGTCGCCTCCGTTTATCTCCGACGCTATTAGATTATTCATTTTAACATCTCTATACATGTGTCACAGTAGGTCTTAGAAATAAGAAGGAAATAGAATGGTCCTTGACGTGACTTTCTTCCTTCACGGCTGGCACCGGAGGGAGATTCATCTCATTTCCCCATCGACACTGTAGGCCGTGACTCGAGATACGCGCACACTTTAATTAACATGTATGTAATCGCCGTATGTTTTTTTGTTCATGTAATCTTTGATCCACATGTTTTGTTTCTTTGTTTATTTGTACAGCATTCGCTGAAGATGGTCCGATACCAGGACCGAAACGTACGAAATTTACCGGACAAAATTTACCGGAATAAATAATTTGAATATTTGCGCAAATTTAACCGCGCTCGGCTCTTAATTTGTCCAGTTTTCTTTGTTTGTTCTTCGAGAGAGCCTTTATTTTATATTTTTAAATATTAAAGATTTAAGTATCGAAAATAACCAAAATCTTAAACGTAAAAATAAAGCGTCTTCGAAAATTTCAGCTGCTTTATTGCACAAATCTCAAGCAATTATAGATAAATTTATGCAAAAATGTAAATCAAAGAATAAAAAGGAGCGACAAAATAACATCGCAATTTCTGATCCGTATAATTGTCTAATAATCTCCGAACAGACAAAAAAAAATCGACTCGCTGAAATCGTAGAATCACTACGATTAGAACATTTAAATAAAATAGAGAGAAAAAGCATTATGAAATTAATAACTGATAGCCAAGATCGATTTCATAGGGAGAGGCTCACTTGCGCACAGTACAATTGGACACGTTGCAATTGCACACTGTGATATTAGACACATAAAGTTGCGCACCGTTCGATTGGACACATTTCACTTGCGCACAGTTCGTTTGGACACATTTCATTTGCGCACCGTTCAATTGGACACGTTGTTTTTGGACACAACACATGTTTTTGTATAATTTGGAATACATACACACGCATGTATAATTTTGAAATTTTTTGACATTTATTATTAAATTTATTTGGTAAATAAACGTTTGTTACAGTTCGTTTACACACATTTCGTTTGCACACAGTTCTTTTGCGCACAGTTCTTTTACGCACATTTCTTTTGCGCACATTTCTTTTGCGCACATTTGTTTTGCGCATATTTATTTTGCGCACATTTCTTTTGCGCACACTTCTTTCGCGCACAGTTCATTTGCGCACATAAATTTTAGTTTTAAATCAGAAATAGGTTTGGGTTAGGTTATATCTTCCGGGAGTGGAGCCCCCCCGTAGGGGGGGGGAGGCGGAACCCACTGTGTCCACGTGTTACGTCCTGGTGACTCCACGATTCCTTCCTTCCGCGAAGTTGCGGCAATGATAATCGATCGGTGATAGAAATGAGTCGTTCGGTAAATAGAGCATCTTGCGTCACACATTCCTTAAACATTTAGTCACTTATCAATATCTATATCTACGAGTAACCGTGAGAAAGACGCGACGAAACCGCGCCGGTCGCCGAAAAACAAATAAAAACCAGTAGATACCCTCGCAGTGGAATTCTCCAGCGGAATAAAAAGCTGATAACGAAAAGATAATAAAATTCTCACAAAATATCCGATGAATACAACTAAATCAATAATGACGAAACTTCTGTGACGTCACATTTGGACTTTGTCTAAATCAAATCACGGGCGTAAGGGAAACCTAGAGCTCAAGGGATTCTGAACTGATCACCAATCGACGATCGTCATGAGTAAAAATTTGAAAAGTAGGAGAAACACCCCGCCTAATGAGGACACTCGCACAATTTTAATTCGTTAAAGTTTTGGAAGATTCCCACTCTTAGAAATTAGAATACACCCCGAAAAGAGAGATATAAAAAGAGGACTCGAAGGGACATACGATCACTTACGTACTTATTCTCCGGTCTTCAGCTTCACGCAGTCTTACTCTGTGCTTTTGCACAGTAATTCGCGAGTTAGGCACTTGTGCCACCAGTGTCCTCACTTGGCATCATCTCCAGAGCAACCACGAATCGAACATCGGGCTGCCGACATGAGACACAGGGCGAAACACCGTACAAATTCGCCACCCCTCCACCTCTGAATTACTATTTAAAAAAGTAAGTTTAATTGAATAATTTTTCTTTTCCTCTTTTTTGTCTTGTTTCTTATTTAAATCAAAACTTTCCGAAGAATGTTTCATTCTTTTAAATCATCAACCCGTTTCGGTAATAAATCTTAGAAAATTTTAAATCCTGATCTTAATCTAACACATATGCGAGCGACCAATTTTATATTTCTGACCGTTCTTAACATATACACTTATTTACTTATACATATTGATTTTGATTTTATGTTTTTATCCTTTAATCAAATATATTTTTATATTGTATTAACCAGTCAGAACCTAAATGTCAACGATAGAATCTTTCCCTTGCATTCTGACTGATGTCCTCCGTATTAATGTAACACCCGCGAATTAACACACACACATACATACACACGTACACTCATCGAGAAATTATAATCAACAATATTTTTATTTTTATTTTTTATAATCATGTATATCCACCATTTAGTTTAAAAATGAATAAATTTACATTTTGTTAATTTAAAATCAAAATAACTCTTTATTAAACCCCCACTCATTCCTAGTCGAAAGATCGCACTTGGTCCCATCCCGCGTAAAAGAGATTAAATTCTCTTACCGAAAAGGGACCACCGAACGAATGTCTGAATAACCAGCGTAATAGCGACTCAGTCGTTTACCTGCTTTTCAGACCTGTCAGTTCGTTCGACCCGATTCCAAACGCCACGAGACGTTTAATTTCGGGAAAATTAAAGATAGTTGTTGCGCCCTTCCGTCGACTCATCCTTCCTCGAGTCTGGACGTAACACACGCATATACTTTACAACGCGAAACGAGATCCCTATAATTGTTGTGTGGATGGGAAAGTGTGCAAACGAACTGTGCGCAAAAGAAATGTGCGCAAAAGAAATGTGCGCAAAAGAAATGTGCGCAAAAGAACTGCGCAAAAGAACTGTGTGCAAACGAACTGTGTGTAAACGAACTGTAACAAACGTTTATTTACCAAATAAAGTTAATAATAAATGTCAAAAAATTTCAAAATTATACATGCATACATGCGTGTGTATGTATTCCAAATTATACAAAAATATGTGTTGTGTCCAAAAACAACGTGTCCAATTGAACGATGTGCAAATAAAATGTGTCCAAACGAATTGTGCGCAATTGAAATGTGTCCAATCGAACGGTGCGCAACTTGATGTGTCTAATATCACAGTGTGCAATTGCAACGTGTCCAATTGTACTGTGCGCAAGTGAAGGCTTCTCGATTTCATATACCTGGAGAGAAACTAACTGCGACTCACGTAATACAACATCAAATACCAACTACAGATGATCACCTAATTAATACTCGTCAATACAGATTTCCGCAAATACATAAGGAAGAAATAAATAAGCAAGTAGAGGAACTCTTAGAAGGAGATATAGTAAAACATTCGCAGTCACCATACAATACGCCTATATGGATTGTGCCAAAGAAAGAAGATTCAAAAGGAAATAAACGTTGGAGAATGGTCCTCGATTTCCGTGTCTTAAACGATAAAACTATTGGAGATGCTTACCCTTTGCCAAATATTATTGACATATTAGACCAATTAGGAAGAGCGCAATATTTCTCAGTATGCGATCTTGCATCCGGATTTCATCAAATAAAGATGGATCCTGCCGACAGTCATAAAACCGCTTTTACAACTTCATTCGGACATTATGAATTCGATCGAATGCCCTTCGGATTAAAAAACGCGCCTGCTACTTTTCAACGCTTAATAGATTTAGTCGGAATTAACGGGAATTAACGGGATTACAAGGCGAGGAGTTATTTGTTTACATGGACGACATTGTTATTTACGCTACTTCTTTAAAAGAACATGAACGAAAATATAACGCATTAATAGAGCGACTCCGTAAAGCTAACCTAAGACTACAACCTGATAAATGTGAATTCTTAAAAACCGAAGTAACATATCTAGGGCATGTAATCGGCAGAAACGGAGTAAAACCAGATCCGAAAAAATTAGTAGCAGTACGACATTTTCCAAGACCAAAAACACCGCAAAATATTAAACAGTTTTTAGGCCTTGCCGGATATTACCGACGGTTCATACCAAACTTTTCCAAATTAGCAAAACCATTAACGAATTTATTAAAAAATAATACTCGTTTCGAATTGACATCTGCACAGGAAGAGTAATTTGAAACTTTAAAGCAAAAATTGTGCGAAGAGCCAATTTTACAATATCCAGACTTTTCTAAACCATTTATTTTAACCACTGACGCTTCAGGAATAGCAGTGGGAAGAATATTATCTCAGGGGGAAATAAATAAAAATCGACCAGTAGCATACGCTTCACGAACTTTAACCGACAATGATTTAAAATACGACACATATGAAAAGGAAGCTTTAGCCATAATATATTGCGTCAAACATTTTCGACCGTATCTATATGGAAGAAAATTTACACTCGTCACGGATCATATAAACCATTAATGTGGTTTAAAAACGCGCAAGATGCAAATATGCGAATACTCCGTTGGAGATTAAAATTATCGGAATACGATTACGATGTAGTATACAAAGCTGGCAAAACTAACGTAAATGAAGACGCTCTATCGAGAAATCCTATAAATCTTAAGGAAATTGATTGTAAAATAATAAAATATCGAAAACTGCTAAATCCAAACAACCCCGAAAATGCACAATTAATTGCCGAATTATTAGAAAAATCTGATAGTGAAGAAGAAGAAGAAGACGACGACTTTCATTTATATCTTTCAGATATTGAGGAAACCGAAGAAATAATATCGGAAAGCTATTTATTAGATAACAACACTGATAGCTTTCCATTTACACCTGCAGAATTAAAAGAAACCAGACTATTCGCCGATTACTGAAAAGGCTTTAATTCATGATCACTCTGGACAGAATAAAATTCAAACAAGAAGTCAGACAGTAAAACAAAATATTGAACAAAATAAAATAATAAAGGAATTGCATAATAATGAGAAAGAAATTGTGGAAATAGAAGAGAGAAACGATCCGCCGGATAAAGAATTTGACAGTGAAAGGGAAGACGAAGAAGAAAATGAGGAAGACATTATTAATCAAAATTTATAGGCGAGGAAATTAAAACCTATAATCATCGAAAACAAAATAATTAAAAGCAATATTATAAACTCCCGCGAATTATTATTTTTACGGAAAGACAATGTAACATATTTTGTCGATACTCAAGGGAATCCATTAGATTCAGGGTCTTTGAAACTTTTCGAACGAAATGAACTCCCGAACCTAAAACCTCTCGACTTAGGTCAGGCTAAAGCTATAAAATATAGGAACTATCACCACGTGGCTTTGCCGATTAGTGAGGCACAGCGGGAGGGACCCACAATGACTCTCGACCAAATCACTACAGTCATACGTGATTTACGAAACGTAACCGAAAACTTGAAATTAGAAACTCTCAGTATTGCAAAAGCTGAATACGTTAATAACGTCCCATGGAATAATATCAAGACGCAATTACAATTAGCATTTATCGACGCGCCTACTAAACTAATAATTTGTAATGGATTAATTAAATATCCTCCAAAGGATTTACGCCCTGTTATAATTGGCGAAATGCATTGTTCACCAACTGCAGGACACCGGGGCATCACAAAAACATACAATAGAATAAAACACAACTATTATTGGGAAAATTTAAAATCAGATGTTCAGAAATACATACAACAATGTTTGCAGTGCCAACTGAAAAAACTCGTTCGAGTTAAAACAAAACAGCCTATGATAATTACAGACACAACTGGATCATCTTTTGATAAAGTAGCCATGGATATTGTAGGCCCACTGCCTAAGACAGAGAGAGGGAATGAATACATCTTAACTTTACAAGATCAGTTAACTAAATTTTGCATGGGAATACCGTTACAAAATCAAACTTCCGAAACCATCGCAGAAGCTTTCGTGGACCGTTTTATTTGCGTGCTTGGAGCACCAAAGGCAATATTAACAGATCAGGGAAGAAACTTCATTAATGAATTAATGGAAAAACTCGTTAAAGTATTTAAAATACGCAAATTTCGCACGACTGCCTTTCATCCACAATCGAATGGTTCTTTAAAAAGATCACACCACGCATTAGGAGAATATTTAAAACAATACGCGAACGAGCAAAAACAGTGCGATCGATGGATCAGTTTAGCAATGTTTAATTACAACACTAGCGTACACGAAGCTACCAAACATACGCCATATGAATTAGTCTTCGGAAAAATAGCAAGAGTTCCCTCGAATGAACTGACTCCAAAGGACAAATTGGGAAATTATGACGAATATTTAATAAATCTTGTAACACAGCTCCATACGATTCAAGGTAATGCTCGTGAAAACGTAATCGAAGTGAAACATAGGTCGAAAAAAAATTACGATAAAAAGATCAACTCTCAAACTTTCAAACCAGGAGATCAAGTATTTTTATTAAAGAGGCCGAAGCCTGGAAAATTCGGAGACCATTACACTGGACTTCACGAAATCTTGGAAATATTGAACAAAAATAATGTAAAAATTAAAATAAAAAAGAATAGCCGAATTGTACATCCTAATCGTTTGCGGATTTCCCACATTAAAGCCAGTGATAACCAATTGACAACCAAAAAGAAAGGGGGTAATAACAAATAGGAAAAAGGGGGATAAAAAATTAAAAAAGAAAGAGGGGAGAAAAAGAAAATTATTTAATAATAATAACACACACAGAAATATATACATTAAAAGACAAATATACAAATAAACACAACGATAAATAATTTTCAGATGGATTCCAGAATGAGAGGAATAACTACTATAATAATTTTAATGACGGGATTACAATCAGCTTATGGAATAATTGGATACGACTGTGGTTCATCATCGGCTAATCTTACCACATTTTCATTATTAAATATAGAGAAATGTGACATTCCGCAACAAAATGTAAATTCCAGCAGAACTTACATCCAACTATTACAAATCAACGAATTTGAATCTGTAAAAGTTACGCAATGCAAAGTCGAGGTCGACCGATTAATTAGGAAATGTGGAATGTTTTCTCATAGCATGGATGTATTTAACGGAAAATAAGCATACGTGCAAGAAATATCCCGTGAAGCATGCCGACGCATGCACACTTACGGAACTTTCCAAATAGCCGGAACTTATATAACCGGACTTAAATCAAACCAAACTGCGACCCGCCCCGTAATACTCGCCGGTCACGTAGATACAGACGAATCGAATACTGGAGGAGCGTATTCCGACCCTTACGGAACATGGACGGATGTCGTCGTATTAGGCAGCATCAAAATTACGTTACGTAAGATTATACAGCCGATGTACGAATAAATACTAATCGAGTGCAGCTTAGATCCGGAGTAGCTTGCGAACTAAGTGCCACTTATTGTTCTGACATAGAGGAAGGGGATACCTTTTGGGACCCCGTACCTGCAGATACCTGCAAATTCTCTAGCTACGGGATACTTCATGAGGGCCATGCCGATAAAATCATCGATAATATAAATCAACAAGCCTAGGTAGTTTACTCCTTGACCACACAAAATACCATCTTTGCTTTAACCAATAGAGGGAAATATATAATTTGTGGATATACTCTTACACGTACAGAGCATCCGAAATCAATAATTTTTGAGACTTCACCCGGTGTTGCCATCTTTAATAAACAAACCCGTGTAACGAATTTCGATATCTTCACTTACATGAATTCTAAATTCGTGTATGTTGAAAAACACATTCGCACACAGATAAATCAATTATACAGGAACATTTTATTGCAACAATGTAATCTGGAGCAACAAATGTTGCAGAATGCATTGGCTATAGCCACTCAATCACCAGACATTTTCGCATATCATTTAATGAATGGACCGGGATATATGGCATTACGAGCTGGGGAAGTAATTCATATAGTAAAATGTGTACCGGTCGAAGTAAGACTCGCACGAGTAGAGGAGTATTACGACCAATGACCTGTATTACGATGAAACAAAATGCACTTTTTAACGCCTCAAACTCACATCCTATTACGCCAAGGAACACAAACCGCATGCAATGCATTTGCTCCGTCGATGTATCTTTTAGGCGACTCGTGGTATAAACTCACGCCTAAACCGATAGATACTTTACCACCAACAATCATGAGGCCTTTAACAAAACCCACATGGAAATATGCCAGTCCCGGATCGCTAGCTAGGAATGGGATATATACCGAAACTGACCTGGAAGATCTAAGGAATCATATAATGTTCCCCGCTGAGCGTCCTGCCGTACTCAATACAGTGGCAAGAGGCGTAATGGGAAGGTCCACATCTTTACAAGGAGGCTCAATCTCCAATCTTTTATACAAGAATGCAATAGAAAAAATAACGGTTTCTACATGGCGAAAATTCTGGGATAAATTTCTGATTTTTGGAAATTAGCGCTGGAATAATGGGAATATATCTAGGCATAAGAATTTTCAAATTAATACTGAATACAATGGTGAACGGATATGCTCTACATACAGTATATGGATGGTCCATATACTTGCTGGGAGCCGTATGGGATTCTCTTATTCAACTATTACTGCATTTGAGAGTAAGGCGCCAGCCGCCAGATCGAAAACCTACAGCTCCGATTTCTGACTGTCAGAATCAGGCCGTTTATACCGAAATCAAAAGAGATCGAAAAGGATTTAACGATTTTGCAATACTGTAAAGTGGTTAGTCGCTATCGATACATCGATCGAGCAACGTCTAAAAATTTTCGTCCGAGCGCAACATGACGACGACAATTGACAGTGACGATCGTGAGAAGATTGCGAGAGAGATTGTAAAAACGAGCGAATCAATCCGCAAAAAATATCGTTCTTTAAAAACCGGTCAAATTGAAGAAGACGTCGCATTGGAGAGGCACTTTAAACCAATTATCGAACCTCTAAAACAACTTGTCGAAAATACAATCAATGTGGAATCTAATGAAGCGAAAATCGAACCATCGAGTATGCCCGAAGACAAGCATCTGAAAAAAGAGTCTGGAACAAAGCGAACAAGGTCAAATATATCATTGAACGATTCGCTAATAACTTCTACTCCAAATCAATCAAAGCGAATGAAACAATTATAGAATGTGGTTACTTCTACTCCGATAAAAGATGTACAATCGAGTCAAATATTGTACGAAAGATCGTCTCCGTATGTGGAAGAAATTTTCGAAACCACGCCTGGAACGCTTGTGACGTCGGTTCAACATCAATTACAAACGTCCGAGGGTCAAAATACATTGCGCACACATCTGGGTCCATTAGGACAAAAATATTTGGGAGCTATTTTGAGTCAAGATAAAAATAACCGTATGGATTATGTTTACGGTGTTAAATTTTGCAACGAAGGAATGATGCTTGGTGATAAAATTTTTGATGTGGATAAAGATGACAATATAATTATCGGTGGAATAAGATACGTAGTAACACCAGGTCTCTACGAGTTGATTTTCAAGAGAATATCCGACGGTGACGTATACAATAACGATGATAAAATTAAATACAAAAATATATTACTGGCGACAAATGCGCATAGACGTGGCAATGATATGCGTAATCCATTGTTAAGTAACAAGGGATACAAGTATAAAAATATAATAGCGCCATTAATCTCTATTAAAAATATAATAGCGCCTGGAAAAAAAGCTGGAAGAGGTATAAACATACCGCACGCTATGACGTTAAACGATAATAAGATCGATTACGTGCATTGGAATGATCCCAACGAGTTGGTAGATCGCTTGCGATTGCTGGAAGCTTCGCGTCAAGCCGGCAACAATGCCCATGACAATGAAATATTATCAATTATCGAGGAACTTTACGAAGCTGGCCTTATTATAAATTAATCTATGCGTCGGCGAAACGAGTCAGTCTGTCATTATTGTTTGTATCGAAATGTCGATTAATAAATTTGGATTATCGTTGGAAACAGCGAACAACTCATACTATCAATGGAATGGATTACTAAGAAATTACGTGCGCGATAACGCTCTGTGTCAGACAGCCTCCGGCTTTGACGCAAGGCCGCGCAAGATACGACGCGTAGCGCAACCGGAAGATGATACTGTTGCCGCAAACAAACAGTACGTGGAAATACGTGTCAAGCTTTTGGAGGATAGACAGGAAGAACTTGAGAAAAAAATAATCACGCTCAAGACGAATGTGCAAACGTTGCAAATAATGATGGATAAGATACAGAAAATGCTTCGGTATGCAACTCACGCGCAGACTACATCTAATTCAGCGCAGGAGAAGAAAGATATATAAAGAATATACGTGGAGGAATTATCTCATTATTGCAAATTATGCCTCGATCAAATATGTCGCAAAAGACCTCTGAAAAACAGCTGCTCGTGGAAGAATTGCATGCTCCAGCGAGAAAAAATTTCCCACGTAGACGTGTCATAGTACGCGGATACGACGATCTGTGGCAGGCGGACGTGGTCGAGATGCGTCCATATGCACGATTTAACAAAGGCTACAACTACATACTCACAGTTATCGATGTGTTGAGCAAGTATGCGTGGGCTGTACCGCTCAAGAGTAAGAGTGGAAACGAGATGTCGGATACGATCGCAAAGATAATTCGAGACGATGGAAGATGCCCGAAAAATTTTCAAACCGACAGAGGAAAAGAATTTTACAACGCAAATGTACAGAAACTCGTGAAGAAACACAGCATTAATCATTATTCGACGTACTCTGTCATGAAAGCCTCGATCGTGGAAAGATTCAACCGAACGTTAAAGAACAACATGTGGAAAATGTTTACGCTTAATGGAAATTACAAGTGGATCGACGCGTTGTCCCGGCTCGTTGGAGAGTACAATGCGCGAAAACATCGCACTATCGGTATGAAACCTATCGATGTTACCCCCGCGATCGCCGATAAACTTTTAAATATATAGCAACGTAAAGATTGCGGCACCGGCAAGATTCAAAGTAGGCGATCCGGTACGCGTGAGTAAAGTCAAGACCATCTTTAAGAAAGGTTACACGCCAAATTGGTCGACCGAAGTGTTTAAGATCGTTAAAGTGCAGAAAACTAATCCCGTGATCTATGTACTCAAAGATTCGCGCGGAAATCCCGTCGCCGGCGGATTTTACGAATACGAGTTACAACGTGTTGCTAATCCCGACGTACATCTTGTGGAAAAGGTGATACGCAAAAAGGGTGACAAGGTTTATGTGAAATGGCTGGGATTTGATGCAACGCACAATTCTTGAATACATAAAAATAATATATTATAAATATGTTAACAATAATACATAATAATATTTTACAAATATAAACAAAATTGTAAACTTTATAAAATATACATATAATTTACAATACATATACATATAATTTTAATTTACAATAAATATACATAATTTTTATTTACAATAAATATACATGATTTTTATTTATAACGGTATTTTGTAATGTCCCTACGGTAGCGTGTCGGTGGTTTCGGGTACGATATACCGCTTGTCATCGTACGGACTTAGAGCAATTTTTGTCTCGCGGATGGTGTATACTTCGTGTAATTTAGATTTTATACAAGACTGCTGACGCGTCATTTCAATCTCTTCGTTCAAACACCGCGTGTAATCGTCGAACGTTATCGTTCTCGCGACGACGTTACTCTTGACGCCTTTTACTTTTTTCGTGTCTTTCTTACCATCTACTCGCAACGCGTACATTTTTGCCCTAAGCCCGACGAATTCGGTCATGATGGCGCCATTATTTTCATCCTTCATTAAACCCGGTATCTTTTTATTCGCGAGCGGTATACCGTACACATTGTCCACCGCATAATCGGTGGTATCGAATCTGTCGACGTTGCGCTTTATATTCTCATATACATCTTCACACTCGATGTGATATATGAGACTGTCGGTGTCGGTGTACATGACTTTACATTTCTCTCGATACATAGGTACCATATAATCGTGGTGAAACTCGTACAAACATGTCTTGGATATGTCGAGTATACACATACCCACGTAGATTGGTTTATTAAATTTCACCTCGAGATTGCGCAATTCAACGGCGATCAGATTCTCCAAAAACACGCTTCTACTATGAAAATTTGGTTTTGCGATCATCGCCTCTGCGCCATATCTTCCATCCCAATGTGTCACGAGCTTAATATTAACATGATTGCGCACATTGTCCATTGTTTTGCCAAATACCGCATTATTCATTAATTTATATAAATTTTTTTCAAAATCATTTTTCGCGAGTGTTCGGAATTGTGTATTGAGTTTGATATAACTGCGAAGCCATGGAGATTGCGAAAACTGTAATATTCGATGTATTTTTGTAACGCGAAGTCCGTGTCGCGCTCATTGCTGCAGGTTGCGGTAATGTATTACGTAACGTTTCTTATCATATAAGGTTGCGAGCAGCTTATCCTGCCGCTTACCAGGTGGTTTGTCGCGTGTCGGACAAAACGGTAGGTCAGTGTGCGCATCGTGAACATGTTGCGGATACTCGAGATCGACTTCAAGGATGTAGCCTATAGGCGAATCGAGCGCGATCGATGATGTATCAAAATCGGATACGTCGTCGACCCATCGAAAATCTGCATAGGGCAAGGGTTGATACATTGCCCATCCGTACAAATTATTTACATCAAGGTACGTGAGATACGTTGAAGGTTTCGATGGATCGTACGACTGCATATACTTGTTATTAGCATGTGCGTATCTGTTGGAACATTGACTCAAACCATCGCGTATTCCGCGTTCGATAAATAAAACCATGTCGATATCCGTAAGCAATTCAAACGTAATATTCGTATGCTTCAACATGGCGTCCCACGTGTATCCGGGAAGAGTATAGTAATACGCGGGGTCGAGCCCATAACTTTTAATACAACTCTCGCGGAAATTTTCAAAAATATCTGCTAATAACAAGACATCAATTTTGAGATACAAGTCGCTATATTCGCCCAGCGTTCGAATGGAGAACCGCTCCCACACGTTCTCGGCGTGCGCGTAATCGCTCTCGGATATTGTGTCACCAGTCAAGGAACTGTAAAATGATTCGCGCTGTGGTAAACACGTATCTTGCAACCTGTCGACGCAGTCAATATATTCGTACGGAAAGACGCCCTTCCGTGTTAATAAATTGAAATTGTCATTTGATAAATTTTGAAATTCAGATTTTAAAATTGTGAGTTTGTCTTTATTCAAGAATGATGCCAATTTATCGAGACTAGCTGTGAGAAATTTATACGAATCGATAAAACGCAATTTAATATGATTTTTTAATTCCTCTTCGGCAAGTTTTACATTTTTCGTAAATGATATATATTTTTCTTTTGTTATCGGAAGCATTTCAATTTCCCCTTCGAACGCTGTAGCTATTTCCTTGATAATAAAATGTGCGTCGTAACCGGATAAATTATGAAAAACTATTGGAATGCAAAAAGAATCTTTATAATTTAAATTGCAATTTGAATGCGCGGCACCTCTGTATCGCCCGGTCAGATGGCAATGATCGCGTACGCGCGTATCGTCTTGTACGAATGGTTTCTCGCAAATGTGGCATTGTGTCGCGTTGTGAAATTTTTCCCATTCATCTGATGTTAAATTTACCATGGGAACATTAGCTGATAAAATACTTTTTACACGCAGTGCTAAATTTTTAAGTTCTTCGACGAACCATGACATGCAATCGGTACTGCGACGAGAATGATACGCGGATAACGATTCGTCGTACGAACAATGTACATAATATGCTATGCTAAATACTTTGTGATGTTGGTAGTTTCTCTCTTCCTCCGTCTTCTCTGAAACGCACTCCAGATCGGCGTATACGACAAAAGGAAGCTGCTCTTTCCGATTATAATTGTTGAACGTGAGCCACTTGTCCTTATCGCTCGGTAATCGGATAGCGCACTCGTTCATCTCTCCACCGTATGTGACTGTAACTTGCCATTCGAATCAAAGTAGTGCAAACATCTGTAAAAAGAAATACTTTTTTATTTTTTGTTCAATTATTTCTACAATGTATTTTATTAAATATATACGTACCGATCGCAGATATATTTCTTGTTTTCTTTTTTGCTCAATTGCGAGCTCACGAGCCTGGATAGATTCTTGATCCACGCGAAATGTCCAACGTTGTTGTCTTCCACGTACAGCAAGTTGACGTGTTTGTCTCTTTTCAGCTTACTTAGACGTATCGGGACAATGGTCATTTCCTCGATACTATATACATTGATTGAAATATCGTTGGCAAGTTCGAATTTTTTAATTTGGTTCACAGTCACTGGAAACTCAATGTCCTGGAGATTCAGCACTGTTGTATAATGAGGATACGAAGATTCCCGACTTACGTCCCTTTTGGCTGGATGTAGAGCGGCGACCACAGACCCCGCGAAACACGCATTGTCATTAGATTGCACGTTGATCACCGCTCTCTTCATCATTATCGCCTGCGGTAATTTTATATGACACGCAAAGGATTATATTTATTTATATTTAGATTAAATCGAGTATTCGCGATAATGCCCACCCACTATCACGTTCCTGAAATTCTTCGAGCGATGCTAGAGTGGGCTCGACAACGCGCCGCTCGTACCATTCGCATAAATCGGTTGTGCGAAAGAGTTCATAGTTTCTCGTATTGATTTTTTTATTTGCGCGTTTATCACCCGTCACAAATTCACCATTGAACAATGTATTAATTTTCACATTAAAATGTTTTTTCAGCACGGTTTGCACGTGTTCGAGCACAATGTTTTTGGCATCCTCGAAAAATTGACGAGGATGTGATTATGATTTATAACCGCACCAGTCAATATGCGGTTCTCGAACGCCGTATCAATCTCTCGCCAAATCAATCCGTGTTGCCGCGTACTGCATCCTGCACCCGCATGTACAAAACGCCTGCGTAACGAGTTCTTCAATCCCTCGAGTCGCGCAATTCGGGCAATCAGCGATTGTCGAATCCCGATCGATAATCGTGGACGTTTGATTCGACTTTGCTCTTCCACCGATTCGATATATTCGTCGCATCGTTGCTCCCACGCAACGTACTCCTCTATCGAATTCACCCTTGCAGATTGCTCGCGCAGATTTCGTTCGGCACTGTTTTCCGCCATATTTCCAAATTTATGTCAATAATTTTGCTAACAAGACGCGCTTACTAGTAGCTCTTGTCTCGGAACTCTTGGCGAAAATACTGACAGGGTGTGCCTCTTTACCATGATTTTATATTCTATCTTGATGTCTCTTTCTATCATGTGTATCAACTAAATCTTTATTTCGTGGTTTGTCACGTACATTTTGACTAATGTCGATTAATGCATTTTTTTTTGTCTTCTAGAGATGCTGTCATCTCAGCCAAGATGCATCGCGAAAGTTTCAAATTACATGTTGCTGTCCAAGTATGTTAGTGCAATTTAACCATGAGGATTATCCTTATATTTCACGATTTTGTCATGTTTTGACACGCGCGTTTGAATTCTGATATCTGGGGTGATGTCATCGTGAAGCAGCCGCACATCGGCGCTTGAAAATGTTATATTACGTTGCATTTTTTGTGCATTCCGCTAAATCTCACACCTGGTGGTGATGTCATCTCAGCCAAGATGCATCGCAAAAGTTTTAGATTACTTATATATTAGCACAAATTAACCTTGATAATTGTTCTTATATTTCACGATTTTGTCATGTTTCGACACGCGCGTTTGGATTCTGATATCTGGGGTGATGTTATCGCGAAGCAGCCGCACATCGGCGCTTGAAAATTTTATATTACATTGCATTTTTTGTGCATTCCGCTAAATCTCTCACCTGGGGCTGATGTCATCGCGAAGCAGCCGTACATCGGCGCTTGAATGGAAAAATTGAAAAAAATATCGCGTTGGCAATAATCCCCACCACATTGCAATTTTGCAACGCTAATACATATTTTAAATATGTTTAATACGTTCAGTATTGCATCGGCCACTTGTGTGAAAGATTCATATAAAATGTATCCTACTGAAGGAAGCCTCATGAATTATTACGTTCCGATTCAAGATGCTGATGAAACTTCACCGTGTAAGAAGAAGAAATGTAACAAGTAAGTTTTAATTAACTTAAAGAATTTTTATACTTTTTAAATATTTTTTACACCTTTTAAATATTTATATAAATAATATTTTTTTACTCCCTAGCATTTCATCCGAGCCTCGTCGTGCGGTTCGTATACTTGGAAGACGATACGCCTTAACCCCGGCGTCATACAAATATTTGGACATTGGAATAAACGTTGGAGCTGTATCTTGCGTGGAATTGGTTCTCGGCGATAATCGGGGCAATCAAATAATATTGCCTTTTGAAACGTGGAAATCGCTATGCAGAAACGTGGGGACATTGAACGGCTTCTACAATCGACTGAAATCCCATTGCGGGTCCGAGATTTGACATTCGAAGTGGTTAAAATATCTGATTCGAATATTATAAAAATCGGATTATCCAATAATTCTTTATACATGAAACCGCCAACTCTATTATATTTATTCGATTTTGAAAAATGCTTAGATCATATGTATTACTGGCTATGCGAAAATACTCATATTATTAATGAAAAATTCAAACAATTTGTAACTGTTTTACAACAGAATAATATCGCTAATGTATGCGACGCTGCAAAAGCGATACATGAAAGTGATATGTTTAACGGCGAAACACTCATAGATTGCGAGTTATTGACATGTGCTGTAAATGATATTCTTCACGATGCTTGTAATAAATAAGTTATTTTACTATTTATCTGTGAATTTAATTATTTATTCCATTCTTTATGTATGAATAAAAACAGTGTAATAGATATGCACAGTCTGCAAACTTAGCATGCGGACGCTATCCTTCTCCTACACATTGCGGACGCCTCGCGCTATCTCCCTCATACCCATCGTCTTACGAACGCTATCTCTCTCTCTCTTCCAAGTGCATGCTTCGCGCTATCCTTCTCGCACCGCCTTACGAACGTCGTATCATCCACGTGCATGCTTCACGCTATCTCTCTCTCTCTCCCAAGTGCATGCGAACGTCATCCTTTTCCTACACGCGAACGCCTCGCGCCATCTCTCTCCAACGCGCATGCGGACGCTATCCCTCTTCCACACATTGCGAACGCCTCGCGCCTTTCTTTTCCAACGTGCATGCAACCGCTATCCTTGTCTTACGCTCATATGGACGCCTCGCGCTATCCTTCTCCCACGCTCATAGAATATCATTAGCGCTATCCTTCTCCCACGCCTCCTCGCGGCATCGTACCTTCGCGTTCCCTCTTCCCCGCGGGTCCCTCGCCTATCGGTTTCGCCGCGATCCCCCTCTTCCCCGCGGGTCCCTCACCTATCGGTTTCGTCGCGGGTCCCCCTCCCCCTCTCCGCGGACCCCTCGCCTACCGGTTAGGTTAGCGGGTCCCTCGCCTATCGGTCAGAGCTGCCAGTTCGTGGGAAATGGGAGCCCCCACCACTTACCGCGGGACTTACTAACACAGACGTAGTCGCTACGTCATAGCGTGTACGTGTAGCTTCGTGCGTGGGGGCAGGCTACGAGCTACGAACAGCACTGAGCGATCACGAAAACGTTCGCCGCTCGCACATGTTCGGCCGTCGAATTTTCCTATTCGCTTGCAATATATGCAATATATATATTTCTATGCAATACAACAGAATAAATGCAATTAGTAGAATAAATATAATTAGAATGGAAATAGAATATTTATATTATATATAATAGAATAAATAAAATTTATCTTCAATTCTTTTATGTAAGAGAAATAACTTGATAATAAAATAATAAATATAAAAACTCAACAATAATTATATTTTTAAAAAATAGCGGGGATTATAACTTTTGAGGTATGTTTAATACGTATTATATATAACTGACATGCTAGATTCAATAATTACTCAGCTTTTAAGGAATATAAATTAATAGAATAATATAAATTTAGATAAAGACAGTTTATATTTATAGCTGAATGTAAAAATTATTAAAAAATACAAAATAAAATATAATAAAATATAGAAATATAAAATATAAGAATAAAATAAAAATATAAAATATAAAATATAATAAATACAAAAATGCTTAAGAAGCAAATTGCGTATGTACATGTATGTATTTAAATCTTAAAAGTTCTTAAGACTAGAATAACAAATAATAAATAAATTTTGAAAAGTTCTTAATATTAAACGTTTCGATCCTCGACTGAACCCTCTTCAGTAAAAACAAATTGAAAGAACGAGAAAAGGTTCTTGTTAAGACTATTGTTGAAACGCATTTTAACAGCCAGCGTAAATTAAAAACAAAAATAAAAAGCTTTATATTAATAATCGATTATGGTATTATTATATGATAATATTATTGTTGCGTTTGTTTTTCATTGTCGCATAAGTGCAATATCAAGAAAAAGAAATAAGCTTTTGTTGTAGGATTTTGGAAAATTGAAAGCAAATTATTTGCAGCACGAACGTTCTCAGATATTTGTTCCATCAAAAAATTTCCTAATACATCTCACATTTTTAAAATTCTTTGAATGCATTTGTAACGTGTTAACCAACGTGTTTCTGAATATTTTAAAATATTCAAAGATTTATCTTTGAAGCACATCTAGAAATTTCGGAAAATAGCAGTTCTGTTTGGATTGCTGTTAATAAATTGTAGAAATGCCTTTAATAAAATGCTCACAATGTTGAGGAATTGTTTTATATAATGAACCGTGTTATCATAGGAGATTCACGTCGGAAATGTTACTTATAAAAAAAACAGAGACTTAGTTTGAACTTGCAGAGCGAATTATCGGATCATTAAATTCTTCCTATTTTCCCATTATTAAAAACCTAAAAAAGTTTTAAATTAACCGGCACTGATAATTTGTTTTTCTCATCATGATCGTGTTTGCCTTGTTGTTCTTATTTCATTGTATTTTGTTTATTTTCTCCGTCCGCGCGACAGTTTAAGGCATATCATGTAATGTCACGGTTCTGTTTTTCCGTTGAGCTTCCGATCTTTATTTTAATAGATCCTTCATCGGTAAGTCGTGATATATTGGTTTTTATTTTTATTCGATATTATTCCATCACTGTTATAATCAAATAATTTTTCTAGACGGCTCAATCAATTTTAATTGTCTTTTCTGCCGCAAATTGATACATCTCTGTGGATAATAAATTTGAATTTCTGAGGTGTCTTTGAAGAAATTAATATATTATTAATATAATTATAAGACTTTTAAATATAATAAATAAGGTAAAAAAGGCAATAAAAGCCAGGCGCAATAATTAGGGCACATTTATTATATCTCGCTTTAAATTGTAGAACGGCGTACGTTTCGATCTCTTCTTCGGATCATCTTCAGCGCAAAAAATAATAGATAGAAAACAAAACATATTTTTATATTTCTTTTGTATTAATTAATTAATTTTATTTATTTATTTTATTATATTTTATTTATTTATTTTATTATATTTTATTTATTTATTTTATTTTATTTTATTTATTTTATTTTATTTTATTTTATTTTATTTTCATTTATTTTATTGTATTTTATTTTCATTTATTTTATTTATTTATTTTATTTTATTCATATATTTTATTTATTTATTTATTTTATTTTATTCATTTATTTTATTTATTTATTTACTTTATTTTATTTATTTATTATATATTTTTAAATTGTGACGAACATTATTAATTTAAAAATGAGCGATCAAGAACCCGCTGCTAAAAGACTCAAGATGGGTAGACAGAAACGATTCCAACATCAATGGTTTGATGATAATCCTTCCTGGAAAATCTGGGTGAAGGAAATTCCTGATGATCCTCACAAATTTTTCTGTTTAGCCTGTCAAACTACATTAGTTTGTGGTCTTTCAGAAATAAAAAAACATTCGAAGAGTACATATCATCTGGAAAATATGAAAAAATTAAATACAAATTCTTGGACTAACTATTCGGAATTGGAAAGTTCCTCTGTCGAAGAAATTAATCCAGGACAATCAAAAACTCAACATGTTTCAAGAGAAGATTTCGATTTTAACGAACGAGTTAAAATCGCAGAAATAAGATTAGCGACCTTTTTCGTTGAAAAGAATTTGCCATTCTCAATTTCATCCGAATTACTTTTTCTCATGAAGGATATTGCGAAAGAACCAGATATTCTACAGGCAATGTCTTTGGGAAGAACAAAATTAACACACATTGTTAACAATGTCGTGTGCCGTCAAGAAACAGATCGAATTAGTGAAGTATTGAGAGAGAACAAATTCTCAATTTACGAAGATGAAACATCTGACATAACAAACGATAAATGGCTCTCATTAATGGTTCGTTATGTTGAACCAAAAACGTTACATGTCAGATGTGAATTATTACAAATGATTCACTTAAATGCGACGGATTGTTCTGCCAATAAGATCTTTCAATCGTTTGAGAACGAATTATTGAAAAAGAATATTTCTCTTCGATTAATCGTTGGTCTTAGTTGCGATAATGCCTCTGTAATGATAGGCAAAACATCCTCTTTTAAAACAAAATTGATAGAAAAAAGTCCGAATCTTGTAACACTTCCATGTGTATGCCACTCTTCAGCATTAGCAGCAAAAGCGGCCTGCGAAATAATTCCTCAAGATTGTGAGCATTTTATTAAAGGCATTTCCACATTTATCAACAGTAGTCCAAAAAGAACAGCTATTTTCCGAGATTTTCAGATGTGCTTCGAAGATAAATCTTTGAGCATTTTGAAGTATGCAGAAACACGTTGGTTAACGCGTCACAAGTGCATTCAGAGAATCTTGGAAATATGGGACACATTAGGCAACTTTTTAATGGAACAGGCATCTGAGAATGTTCGTCCTGCGCATAACTTGCTGTCCATTTTTCAAAATCCTTCGACGAAAGCTTATCTCTTCTTTCTTGAATTTGCACTTGATACGTTCAACAAATACAATGCAAAGTTTCAGACAAGGAAGTCCATTATTCACGAGCTGCAGCCTTCCTCAATCGAATTGCTACTTTGGTTTCTTAGAAAATTTATGAAGCCTGCTTTATTAAAAACTGAAGTGTTTGGTCATATTGTTAGGACCGTGAACTTTTCTGATCGTGCCAATCATCTTCTTTTAGAGGAAACTGATTTTGGTTTTGAATGCAAAGAATATTTACAAGAGCAAATAAATAAGAAAA
This sequence comes from Formica selysi, assembly GCA_009859135.1. Classification (NCBI taxonomy): domain Eukaryota; kingdom Metazoa; phylum Arthropoda; class Insecta; order Hymenoptera; family Formicidae; genus Formica; species Formica selysi. Next base: position 7,664,397 of record CM020812.1, read on the forward strand.
TTTTACCTAAAATAGACGTCGATTTTATTCGAGAAAATTGTTTGCAATTTTATATAAAAGCATGTGAACAAATTCGTGATCGTCTTCCAATCGACGATAACTTTTTACATTGTGTTGCAGTTTTCGATAACAAAACTGCATTGTTTGAGTGTGATCGAGAGTCAACGGTTTTTAGAGTACTGCAGGTTAATCGCAGATTAGGAAAATTAGTCGATGAAGATGAAGTGCGAAATGAATGGAAATCTTTATATGAAGTCGATCTACCTACAAAAGTCGACTGGTCTAATTTATCCTTCGATGATATGTGGAGACAAATCGGTTTGTATTTTACGGACGAAGAAAATATTCGTTTTCCAAATTTACGATCGCTTTTAAACATTGTAAGAACTCTTCCTCACTCAAACGCTGAAGCTGAACGCGTATTTTCCATTATTCCAGATGCAAAAACAAGAAAAAGAAATAATATGTCCATTGAGACATTAAATTCAATTTGCGTTATAAAGTACGCTTTAAGAGCTAATGATAAAACTGCTCGCACTATGGCAGTGACACATGAACATCTAACTCTCCACACGACAGAAAATTTATATAAAAAATCAATACCTGAGCGAAAAAGCAACTTAACATTGCATTCACACGACGATGAAGAAGAGATGCAACAATAATATTATCATATAATATTACCATATCAGTCGATTATTAATATAAAGCTTTTTATTTTTGTTTTTAATTTACGCTGGCTGTTAAAATGCGTTTCAACAATAGTCTTAACAAGAACCTTTTCTCGTTCTTTCAATTTGTTTTTACTGAAGAGGGTCCAGTCGAGGATCGAAACGTTTAATATTAAGAACTTTTCAAAATTTATTTATTATTTGTTATTCTAGTCTTAAGAACTTTTAAGATTTAAATACATACATGTACATACGCAATTTGCTTCTTAAGCATTTTTGTATTTATTATATTTTATATTTTATATTTTTATTTTATTCTTATATTTTATATTTCTATATTTTATTATATTTTATTTTGTATTTTTTAATAATTTTTACATTCAGCTATAAATATAAACTGTGTTTATCTAAATTTATATTATTCTATTAATTTATATTCCTTAAAAGCTGAGTAATTATTGAATCTAGCATGTCAGTTATATATAATACGTATTAAATATACCTCAAAAGTTATAATCCCCGCTATTTTTTAAAAATATAATTATTGTTGAGTTTTTATATTTATTATTTTATTATCAAGTTATTTCTCTTACATAAAAGAATTGAAGATAAATTTTATTTATTCTATTATATATAATATAAATATTCTATTTCCATTCTAATTATATTTATTCTACTAATTGCATTTATTCTGTTGTATTGCATAGAAATATATATATTGCATATATTGCAAGCGAATAGGAAAATTCGACGGCCGAACATGTGCGAGCGGCGAACGTTTTCGTGATCGCTCAGTGCTGTTCGTAGCTCGTAGCCTGCCCCCACGCACGAAGCTACACGTACACGCTATGACGTAGCGACTACGTCTGTGTTAGTAAGTCCCGCGGTAAGTGGTGGGGGCTCCCATTTCCCACGAACTGGCAGCTCTGCTATCGGTTAGGACGCGGTCCCCCTCTCCGCGGACCCCTCGCCCATCGGTTTGGACGCGATTCCCCCGCGTGACGTCATACCCCCCGCGCCCGTTTCCCCTCGGCCCTCACCCCCTCTCAGAGGACCTGCGTTAGAACCGGCCTAGCTATACTACTCAAGCATGTTAGAAAAAGCAATTTCTTGCATTGTGTTCAATATATTGAAATCAGACAATATCGCGTATTTTACTGCTCTATCGTCTCGCACGTGTATCCAAGCATATCTAAACGTGTCGATGACAGTAAAATATAAATGTGTCTTTATCGCATAGTTTGAACACAATTTCAACATTGCTCACATTTATGACAAGCTTCTTGAATACGATGATAAATCTTTATCATCGATAGTAGTGTTACGTCCGGTGGACTCCACGATTCTTTTCTTTCACGTAATATTAAACGCCTACGCTCTAGAACTCTTTGCACTATAAACAATAAACTAAAGGAATATTTAGCAGGCGAGACTAATATTTCAAAGCCTAAACCATGCGTGATAAATATTCGAACAAAGGTCCCCTAGAAGACCAAGAATTTTAAACAACAATTAAAAGATATTCGAACCGTGAGAAGGCTTGAAATCTAAACAGTGCGCATGCAAGAGACTAATAAATATATCAAATAATATTTTTTTCTTGGAAGTCCTCTAGTGAAAAAGCGTTACGAGAAGAGTCTCGAATAAAGGCCCTTCTAAGAACTAGAATGTTATCTTATTGATGTAACTATGATCCGCGACTGAAACTCGCGACATTCGACACTACGTTCTCGCCTGCTAGACCACCCTTGCGCGTTATCTGTTTAAGATAAAACTCAAGTGAACAATAAAACTGTCAACTTGGTCGATCATGGCGGACTCTCCAGTGGGCGAGACTTAATTTTTAAAAACAAAAGCCTACACCAATAGGCGCAAACTCTTGGACCTTCTTTTGGAAGGGAGACGCCCTCAACTCATGAGAGGGGCACCATTTTAAAGATTGATTTGTTAAAAAAGAATATTGCTTGCCTAATGGAGAGGGTACGCGAAGAGACGCCAAGATTCGATTTACGCGAAATCCTCCCTCAGAATTTTCAATTCATCTTCGGCTCTCGTCTCGAACGGTCGCATCGAGTCTGCCATCAGTCCGCGATGATAATTCAAGTCTTTTAAAATTCATCGATTCTCGCAAGTTCTCACTGCGATTGTGGTAGTGCAAGGAGTTCCACGCTTGAAATTTACAAAATTTGTGCGGGCAAGTGACAAGTGGTGTGCCCTTGAGGGATCGAACGAAGCCCGCCGGAACCGAGCGATCTCCGAGCCACTCCTTCTGCACGGCCGAGTCCAGAGATAGATCTCACCTCGCTTATCCAGCGAAATTTTTAAAGTCGTCATCTTCGCACACAACAAATAGTGAGTCTACCAAAGAATTTCATTCTTTCTCTTACTTTATTTTTTTTTCTTTTTCTTCCTCTTAAAAGAAACAGTTTGTTATTAAAATTCAAATTTTCAAGTAATATCCAAGCACAAACATTTATTAGTATTATTATTAAATTAAATTCTGGTTATTAAATATTTTATATTTCCTCTTCTTTGAACCTTCTCCTTTGCGAGTCCATAAGTGTGATTAGCCAGGATCTTGAACACTGTCAAGATTGGCATTCATCCTTATTGTTAGACTCGTGCAATCCTCTCTCCCTTGCGAGTCCGTAAGCTTGATTAGCCAGGATCTTGAACACTGTCAGGATTGGTATTCATCCTTATTGTTAGACTCGTGCAATCTTCTCTCCCTTGCGAGTCCGTAAGCTTGATTAGCCAGGATCTTGAACACTGTCAAGATTGGCATTCATCCTTATTGTTAGACTCGTGCAATCCTCTCTCCCTTGCGAGTCCGTAAGCTTGATTAGCCAGGATCTTGAACACTGTCAAGATTGGCATTCATGCTTATTGTTAGACTTAGGCAATCCTTCCCCTTTCACGGGTCCCTAGGCGTGATTAGCCAGGATCCTGGTGTAATATCATGATTGGCATTCATACTTAGCTGCCAGGCCCTGAAGGAAAATCTTCTCCCTCTACTTCTAGAACAATTCCCTCCGAATCGTTTTATTTCACTTCTTTCTCAAAATATATATATATATATATATATATATATATATATATATATATATATATATATAATTATATAGAGTTATATTGAGATTCTTAAGAACTTCTCCATTTTTCTTTATCATTATCAAACTGTTTCTTTTAACTAAATATCAATATCTCTGTTAACTCTTGCGTGTGTTTCCTAGTGGAAACACCCCCGCAAAGCGCTCTAACAAGGGGAGGGCCAGACGTGCCCATCTCAGATTCAAGCGGTAATTTTTCTATGAATAGTCCTTAATGAGAAAGAAATTGTGTTAAAGTTTTAGCGCGCGCTTTTCACGCATTCGTCCAAAAAAAATTATGAAAGATTTTCCAGCACGACTTAACCGCTTCGCGATAAACGATAATCGAAGCGATCGTGTGGCTGAGCGGGTAGCGCTCAGGTCTTGTAAGCGCGGGATCGCTGGTTAAAATCCCCGTGTGTAATTTTTTTTTTTTTTTGTATAATTTTATTTTTTTCGTTCCCAGCAACATTTTAGCATTAAATAAATAAATATTGCGCGAGTTTTTCATAATAACATAAATTGCTTTCTATACAAAACAGAAGAAAATGAACAATGTTTAATTTAATCGTAAGAAGTATGTTAATTAGTAAAATAATAATTTTATAAACAACAAATTCACAATGCCCTATACATAAAAATATTTCGTTTGAATTACATGCGTTAGAGGTTCACAATTTTGATATTTTTATTATTCGGTTTTGGATTGCTTTTCGTATACCTGACTTTGTGAGCAACAGCAGCTATAAGTTTCGAATAGGGGATATAGGGGACCGGTCGCCCTGTTTTGTGAAAGTGAGTGGAGGGGATCGAAGAAAAGAAAAGAGTCGGTTGTTTGCAACAGTTATCAGTCGACCGTTAGTTTCGACAGTAGAAGATGGACGTTTTTAAGCATTGCCGAAAAATAAAAATTTAAAAGATGGAGTCAACATCTGATTCTCCAACGAATAAAAATATCAAAATTGTGAACCTCTAACGCATGAAATTCAAACGAAATATTTTTATTTATAGGGCATTGTGAATTTGTTGTTTATATAATTATTATTTTACTAATTAACATATTTCTTACGATTAAATTAAACATTGTTCATTTTCTTTTTCTGTTTTTTATAGAAAGCAATTTATGTTATTATGAAAAACTCGCGCAATATTTATTTATTTAATGCTAAAATGTTGCTGGGAACGAAAAAAATAGAATTATACAAAAAAAAACATTACACACGGGGATTCTAACCAGCGATCCCGCGCTTACAAGACCTGAGCGCTACCCGCTCAGCCAGACGGTCGCTTCGATTATCGTTTATCGCGAAGCGGTTAAGCCGTGCTGGAAAATCTTTCATAATTTTTTTTTGACGAATGCGTGAAAAGCGCGCGCTAAAACTTTAACACAATTTCTTTCTCATTAAGAACTATTCATAGAAAAATTACCGCTTGAATCTGAGATGGGCACGTCTGGCCCTCCCCTTGTAAGTGCTGGGCGAAACACATCCGCAACCGGGAAAATAAAAAGATCCGGAAACTATTGGCTCGAGCGTTCGCGAATTAATAATTTTTCTATCCTCATCATTCTACTCACACTTTTATTTCATGTAATTTTTCTAAACATATTATTGTAAATTACCAACCGGAGTTTAAATTTTAGTTTCCCCGTTTAATTCCGGTTGACGTCCTCCGTATTTATTGTAACACCCGCGAGAACACAAATTTCATCCACACACACATTTACACGCAAACATATTAGGTCCTAAGTAAATTATGTCACAATAACAGAATATAAAAATGAATCTGATGATTCATTATTAAATTGTACCTTTTAAAATTATTCATTTTATTTCTTTGAATAAATGTAAAGTTAGATTTTAAAAATTCGAGCAGTTTATTAACCCGACCTCCTTCCTGTTGCACGAAATCGCACAAGGTCCCGTCCCGGGTAATAGGGATTCAGTTCCTTTACCAGAAAAGGGACCACCGAGCGAACGGCCCCTTGCGATAGAGTAAGAGCGACCCTTCCGGTCGTTGACCTATCTCGGACCCTGATCTGTTCGTTCGAGTCTAGGAGACGCATCGTCTAGCGTTTGTCTAGAGGTAAGTAGGTTACGCCCTCCCGCTGACTCTTCCTTTATTTGAGTCTGGACGTAACATAAGTAATTTTGGGGGCTCGTCCGGGATTGTTATGTGCGATTTCTAAAGACGGGAATGAGTCGAAGTACTAGAGGAGGAAGCGATAAAGACGAAGTAGAAAAACTTTATAAACTCGCTCTAGAAGGAAATAAATTGAAATCTAAATCCAAATCCGAACCAAATACAATACACACATCTACACCGACATTATCTTCTAAATCAACCGGTAGACAAATTAATTTTGATTTAAACGAAACCTTAGAAAAAACTTTAATTGGCGAAACCGCTGATACGCCCGAGCCAGATTCCGGTGATTCTCAAGACGTTACTATTATTAAACAAGTTAACGCGTTAGATAATATTACCGTTGAAAGCCTACAAAGCGATTCAGACGAATCTGAAATAAAGGCTAATAACCCGTTTGCAACCTTAAAATACGCGGTTGAAGCCGTTCCCTTCTTTGATGGGAACAATATTCCATTAAACTATTTTATTGAAGGATGCGAAGAAGCTAAATCTATGTTACCGGGAGAGGCTGAATCGCAATTCACTAAAATAATAAGAACTAGAATCGTTGGTGAGGCACGTCGAACCATACAAGACAGAAATTTTAATAATGTATCTGAATTAACGTCTTATTTAAAACAAGTCTACGGATCCTCTAAAAATGTTTACCAATTACAAGGGGAATTAGGCTGCATCTATCAGAAAAATGGAGAGGATGTAATTACTTATGCAAATCGAGTTAAAATGCTCGGAAAGCAAATTTTGGAGGGTTATAAGGGACCCGGAAACGCCTTGCCCGATCAACAAATTAAAGCATCATTAGAAAAAGATATGTGTAAATGTTTTATAAGAGGATTAAAACCCGAAATCGAACAAAGGATTGCGAGGAATTTGGATGTACAGAATACGGTTACTGATGCTTTAAGGATAGAAAGAGAGCTTCGAACAATGACAGATTTACGAGGGGAAGAGAGAGCCGACTCAGGCAAAAATACGGCGCAAACCATAAACCGGGGACGGGAAACTTGTCAAATCTGTTTTAAAGACGGGCACATAGCAAATAATTGCCGAAAACTCGTTCAACCTCACCTACAAAATTTTAATAAAACGGGATTGGGAATCGAAATTTTAATATGTCAAATTTGCAAAAAACGAGGACATAGTGCTGACAGATGCCGTTTACGCGATCCTCAATCGCGACAACCAGTAAACGTAATTCAAGAAAGAACTATTATTTGCCAATTATGTTCCAAAACGGGACATAATGCAAAAACATGTCGACAAAATAATAATAACGACCAAATTAATAAAGCATCCTTAGTCTGTCAGTGGTGTGACAAACCTGGCCACTCAGCTAATAATTGCTGGAAAAAACAAAATGAAGAACGTAATTTGGAAAATAAGCGGAAGATTATTTGTCAAAATTGCGACAAAATCGGGCACGTCGCCAAAGATTGTCGTTCGAGAATAAACTCAAATTCGGCACCTAAAAATAATCTATTTTGTCGATACTGTAAAGAAGAAGGCCATCTCCTTGAAAATTGTCAGTTAAGACTTGCGAGCAATAATCGCCGAAAAGAGCAAGACCAGGGAAACTACAACGGTCCTTCGACATCGGGTGTGCAACGGGGGGCCGAGCCGACAGCACACCCGCCTGCGTCTCGAGAAGTCAAGTAGAGTGTGAAACAATAGATATACGTCCCGTAACAGTAAATCTCGACAAACATAGTCGCGTGCCTACTGTTCGGGTAAAAATCAATGAAATAACCACTCAAATAACTTTCATGTTAGATACGGGATCTGGTCCGAATATAATTAAAGAACATCTTATACCCGAGGACATAAAAATCAATTATACAAATATACTAAAATTAAACGGGATAAATAATTACCCAGTGTATACTCTTGGGGAAACCACATTAAATCTTTTTAAAATACCCGTATCTTTCCATATAGTATCTCACGACTTTCCGATTCCGCAATCTGGTATATTAGGAAATGACTTCTTTAAGCAAACATCTTCAAAAATAGATTACGCACAAGGACAACTGGATGTCTCCGGAATAAACATACCCTTCTTCTCTCCAGAAACCATTACAGTATCTCCAAGGTCGGAATCACTATTCTACGTAAGAATAGGAAACCCCGAAGTAAAAACGGGATATATACCAAGATTAAAACTAGAGCATGGAATCTATTTGGGAGATACTATAGTGGAAAACGTTTCCGGAAAGGCTTATCTAAACGTTATAAGCACCTTAGATGAGGAAATGGAAATTCGAGTACCAACTTTACATTTGAAACCATTAAATAAATTACTCGAGGATTATGAACCGAACATCGAGCCATTTAATAACCGACAGAAAACATCAAAAGCACAGGAAATGGCTAAAATCAACGTCAATATCAAAAATGAAGACGAAATCAAAAATTATCACGAACGTGGTTACGACCTCATCCATAAGGAAACCGAAAATAAAAATAAAGATTATCAAAATATTACTATGGAAAAAATTAATTACGAGAACGAAGACGAAATATTCACTCAAGAAAAACATAAAATTGAGATTAAAAATATGAATAAAGACAAAATAAAGAATAAAAACGAGAGGAAAATTAAAACCAATCCCAATAAAAATTTAAATAATTCTAAAACCCATGGAGAAGGAAGTTACCAAACTTCTCCAGAAGAAATTAATTCTAGAATTTCGGAGGGAAGTGTCCAAACCTCGACAGAAAATTCTAGCTCCTTAAATTGTGAGGAGGGAAATTACCAAACCTCTTCTGAAAAACTTAATAATCCAACCATTGGAGGGGGAAGTTACCAAACCTCTCCAGAAAAAATTAATTCTAGGATTTCGGAGGGAAGTTTCCAAACCTCGACAGAAAATTCTAGCTCCTTAAATTGTGAGGAGGGAAATTACCAAACCTCTTCTGAAAAACTTGATAATCCAACCATTGGAGGGGGAAGTTACCAAACCTCTCCAGAAAAAATTAATTCTAGAATTTCGGAGGGAAGTTTCCAAACCTCGACAGAAAATTCTAGCTCCGTCGATTGCGATGAGGGAAATTACCAAACCTCATTACGCAATTCGACACAATATAATCCCGAAGAAGGAAAAAATTTTTATACCTTAATGGATATTAAGTTTCCAAGAATTGGATTATCATCGGAAAATAATGATAATAATAAAAAATCCTCTCATGTCACAATAAGAGACCTTCTTAAAAAGGCACAAAAATATAAATTAAATATTAAAGATTTAGATATTGAAAATAATCGAAATATCAAATGTAAAAACAAACCGTCTTCGAAAATTTCAACTGCTTTATTGCATAAATCTCAAGAAATTATAGATAAATTTATGCGAAAACGTAAATCGAAAAATAAAAAGGAGCAACAAAATAATATCGCAATTTCTGATCTGCATAATTGTCTAATAATATCCGAAGAACCGAAAGAAGATAGATTTACACAAATTATAGATTTGTTGCGATTAGAACACTTGAATAAAAAGGAACAAGAAAACGTAATAAAATTAATAACGAACAGTCAAGATCGATTTCATATTCCCGGAGAAAAATTAACTGCGACTCATGTAATACAACATCAAATACCAACTACAGATGACCATCCAATTAATACTCGTCAATACAGATTTCCGCAAATACATAAGGAAGAAATAAATAAGCAGGTAGAGAAACTCCTAGAAGGAGATATAGTAAAACATTTGCAGTCACCATACAATACGCCTATATGGATTGTGCCAAAGAAAGAAGATTCAAAGGGAAATAAACGTTGGAGAATGGTCCTCGATTTCCGCGCTTTAAACGATAAAACTATCGGAGATGCTTATCCTTTGCCAAATATTATTGACATATTAGATCAATTAGGAGGAGCGCAATATTTCTCAGTATGTGATCTTGCGTCCGGATTTCACCAAATAAAAATGGATCCTGCCGATAGTCATAAAACAGCTTTTACTACTCCATTCGGACATTACGAATTCGACCGAATGCCCTTCGGATTAAAAAACGCGCCTGCAACTTTTCAACGCTTAATGGACTTAGTACTAACGGGATTACAAGGCGAGGAATTATTTGTTTACATGGATGACATTGTTATTTATGCTACTTCCTTGGAAGAACATGAACGAAAATATAACGCATTAATAGAGCGACTTCGTACAGCTAATTTAAAATTACAACCTGATAAATGTGAATTCTTAAAAACCGAAGTAACATATCTAGGGCATGTAATCGGCAGAGACGGAGTAAAACCAGATCCAAAGAAATTGGAAGCAGTACGACATTTTCCAAGACCAAAAACACCGAAAAATATTAAACAGTTTTTAGGCCTTGCTGGATATTATCGACGATTCATATCAAATTTCTCTAAATTAGCAAAACCACTAACGAATTTATTAAAGAACGATACTCGTTTTGAGTGGACATCTGAACAAGAAGAATCATTCGAAATTTTAAAGCAGAAATTATGTGAAGAACCAGTATTGCAATATCCTGATTTTTCTAAATCATTCATTTTAACCACCGATGCTTCCGGAATAGCCGTAGGAGGAATACTTTCCCAAGGCGAGATAAACAAAGACCGACCGATCGCTTACGCCTCTAGAACCCTCACAGACAATGAATTGAAATACGACACATACGAAAAAGAAGCATTGGCCATAATTTATTGCGTCAAACATTTTCGACCGTATTTATATGGAAGAAGATTTACACTTGTCACAGATCATAAACCATTAATGTGGTTCAAAAACGCGCAAGATGCTAATATGCGAATACTCCGTTGGAGATTAAAATTATCAGAATACGATTACGATGTAATATATAAAGCCGGCAAAACTAATGTAAACGCAGACGCTTTATCGAGAAACCCTATAAACCTGGAGGAAATTGATTGCAAAATAATAAAAGATCGAAAATTGCTAAATCCAAACAACCCTGAAGATGCACAATTAATTACCGAATTATTAGAAAAATCTGATAACGAAGAAGAAGAAGAAGAAAACGATGATTTCCATTTATATCTTTCGGATAACGAAGAAACAGAAGAAATAACATCGGAAAATTATTTATTTGACAATGCTACGGATACTTTTCCGTTTACACCTGCAGAATTAAATGAACCAGACTATTCACCGATTACTGAAAAGGCTTTAATTCATAATTACCCTGCACAAAACAGAATTCAAACAAGAAGTCAGACAGTAAAACAAAATATTGAACAAAATAAAATATTTAATGAATTACATAATAATGAGGAAGAAATTGAGGAAATTGAAGATAGAAACGATCCGCCAGACAAAGATTCTGACAGCGGCAAGGAAGATGAGGAAGAAGACGAGGAAAACATTATTAACCAGAATTTAAAGGCAAGAAAAACAAAACCTACAATCATCAAAAATAGATTAATTAAAAGCAACATTATAGATTCCCGCGAACTTTTATTTTTACGAAAAGACAACGTGGCATATTTTGTCGATACACAAGGAAAACCACTAGATTCTGGCTCACAGAAACTATTCGAACGAAACGAACTCCCGAGCCTAGGATCTCTTGTCTTAGGCGAAGCTAAAGCCATAAAATATAAAAGTCATTACCACATGGCCTTACCCATTAGTGAAGCTCAACGGGAGGGACCTACGGTAACACTCAACCACATCATAAAAACTTTAAAAGATTTACAACACATAATAGAGAACTTGAAACTAGAAACAATCAGTATAGCAAAAACCGAATTTATTAACAATGTTCCCTGGAGTAATATTAAATCACAATTACAATTAATATTCATGGACACTACAACCAAAATAATTGTTTGCCATGGACAAATTAAGTATCCGCCAAAAGATTTACGATCCATTATAATCGGCGAAACGCACTGTTTACCGACCGGCGGACATCGTGGGGTCTCAAAAACATATAACAGAATAAAACATAATTATTATTGGGAAAATTTAAAATCTGATGTTCAAAAATATATACAACAATGTTTGCAGTGTCAATTGAAAAAACTCGTTCGAGTTAAGACCAAACAGCCTATGATAATTACAGACACACCTGGATCATCTTTTGATAAAGTAGCCATGGACATTGTAGGCCCATTGCCTAAAACAGAGAGAGGGAATGAATACATCTTAACACTACAAGATCAGTTAACTAAATTTTGCATGGGAATACCGTTGCAAAATCAAACCTCCGAAACAATCGCAGAAGCTTTCGTTGACCGTTTTATTTGCGTGTTCGGATCACCAAAGGCAATATTAACAGATCAGGGAAGAAATTTCATTAGCGATTTAATGAAAAAACTCGCTAAAATATTTAAAATTCGTAAATTTCGCACTGCAGCCTTCCATCCGCAATCAAATGGATCTTTAGAAAGATCACATCACGCATTAGGAGAATATTTAAAACAATATGCGAACGAGCAAAAACAGTGGGATCGATGGATCAGCCTCGCAATGTTTAATTATAACACTAATGTCCATGAAGCAACAAAACATACACCGTACGAATTAGTTTTCGGAAAAATAGCTAGAATTCCTTCGAATGAGCTTTTAGCCCCGGAAGATAAAATGGCAAATTACGATGAATATTTAATAAGTCTTGTAACACAACTCCATGCCATTCAAGGGAACGCTCGTAAAAACGTTATACAAGCAAAATGCAGGTCAAAAGAGCATTACGACAAAAAGGTCAACCCTCAGAATTTCAAGCCTGGGGATCATGTGTTTCTATTAAAAGGGCCGAAACCAGGCAAATTCGGAGATCATTACACAGGGCCTCATGAAATACTGGAAATACTAAACAAAAACAATGTAAAAATTAGAATAAAGAAAAATAGTCGAGTCGTACATCCCAATCGATTGCGAATCTCCCATATTAAAACAATTAATGAACAACTGACAGCAAATAAAAATAAATAATTTTTGTGTGAAAAAAAAAAAAAAATATATATATATATATATACCTATCCAAATAATATTTGGAACTAAAAATTTCAGATGGATCGAGAAACCAGAAGAATAGTTATAATGATCTTATTAGCGGGCTTACCATCAGCATATGGGATAATAGGATATGACTGTGGCTCGGCATCCGCTAATCTTACAACACTATCGTTATTAACCATAGAAGAGTGCGATATCCCTCAACAACATGTAAATTCCAGTAGAATTTATATGCAGCTATTGCAAATTAATGAATTCGAATCAGTAAAAATAATACAATGCAAAGTCGAGATCGACCGTTTAATTAAAAAATGTGGGATGTTTTCGCACACCATGGATGTATTCAATGGAAAATATGCATATGTACAAGAAGTATCTCGTGAAGCATGTCAACGCATGCACACTTATGGTACTTTTCAATTATCTGACACATATATAACTGGACTCAAACCTAATCAAACCACAACTCGACCTGTAATATTAGCTGGTCGTTTAGACAACGATGGAGTATGTTCCGGGAGCGTTTATTCCGATCCGTATGGAACATGGGCTGAGGTTATCGTATTAGGCAGTGTCAAAATAACGTTGCAAGATTATGTAGCCGATGTGCGAATAAATACCAATAAGGTGCAACTTAGATCAGGCGTAGCCTGCGAACTCAGCGCCACTCATTGCTCCGACATAGAGGGAGGGGATACCTTCTGGGATCCTGTACCTGCGGATTCTTGTAAATTTTCCAATTACGGGATATTATATGAAGGATATGCCGACAAAGTCATTGACAGTATAAATCAACAAGCTCAGGTAGTTTATTCACTGACCACACAGAATACCCTGTTCGCTTTAACTAGCAAAGGAAAATATATAACTTGTGGGTATACGCTTACGCGTACGGAACATCCAAAATTAATTATTTTCGAGACCACACCCGGCATTGCTATTTTTAAAAGATCAACTCGTGCTACAAACTTCGACATTTTTACATATATGAATTCTAAATTCGTATATGTCGAGAAACATATTCGCACACAAATAAATCAATTATACCGGGATATTTTGCTACAACAATGTAATCTTGAGCAACAATTGCTGCAAAACACACTGGCTATAGCTACTCAATCACCTGATATTTTTGCATACCATTTAATGAAAGGTCCCGGCTACATGGCATTATTGGCGGGAGAAGTGATTCACATAGTAAAATGTGTACCGGTCGAAGTAAGACTAGCTCGAACGGACGAATGCTACGATCAATTACCAGTGTTGCGCGGAAATCAAACATATTTTTTAACACCTCAGACTCATATTTTGTTGCGCCAAGGAATACAAACTGCATGTAACGCATTCGCTCCTGCCATGTATCTCTTAGGAGATTCTTGGTATAAACTCACGCCTAGACCGATTGACACTATGCCACTAACAATTATGAAACCTTTAACTAAACCTACTCGGAAATATACAAGCCCAGGAGCACTCGCCACAAGCGGAATATATACCGAAAATGATCTGGAAGACCTGAGAGATCACATAATGTTTCCAGCCGAACGACCTGCTGTGCTTAATAGTATAACGAGGGGAGTAATGGGAAGATCCGCGTCCATACAAGGCGGCTCCATTTCTAATTTGTTAGACAAAAGCGTTGTGGAAAAAATCGCAATCTCTACATGGCAGAAATTCTGGAATAAATTCTTAATTTTTGGAAATATTAGCGCTGGAATAATGGGGATCTATCTGGGTGTAAGAATTTTTAAACTGGTATTGGACACAATAGTACATGGCTACGCTTTACATACAGTGTATGGATGGTCCATATATTTAATAGGAGCCATATGGGATTCTCTCACTCAGCTGTTATTGCACTTAAGGCGGGCGCCTCTTGTTAAAGAGCCCACAACCCCGAGCCCTGACCCTCAGAAAAATGAACCTGAGCAGGTCATTTATACAGAAGTTAAGAAAGAGCATGACTACGTCTATCCTTCTCTTCCTACCAAGCAAAACTCAAACTATACGTTGCAACTCCGAGAATAATAAAAAAAAAAAATTTTTAATAGATCAATAAAAAATATATATATATATATATATATATATATATATATATAAATTAAACCAAATTAAAATAAAAAAAAATATATATATATATATATATATATATATAAAAACTCCCGTTATTGTTCTTTCCTGCTCCGTTTCCCTTTCCCAACTAATGTCAACATAAAACCATGAATTAAAACAGAATTCCGCTCTTTTTAGAAAATAATAACATGGAGATTAAGGCTATCAGTACAAGCCACTTGACTCGCTCACGCTTGGAGGTAACAATTATACGAGTGTTATCACCGTTGCTGTTCTGGGTACAACTCAAGAATAGCGAGAAGGACTTGGAAGAACTGCAAGAGGATCTCGATTTTCACATGTCGCGAAAAGCTAAATACTTGCACTACTGGCCGCAAGACATAAAGGAAGATGAAGACGTCGTGATAAAAGAAGACAACCGCTGGCGGAGAGGATGGATCGAGAAATTTAATAAGGCCACAAATATGGTAAAAATATGTTTAGGGGATTTTGGACGTACAACCTGGCGCCCCGTACACGACATATATTACCTAGACGATCGCTTCCGCAAATTGCCTTGGCAGGCCATTGCTTGCGGCCTAGCCCACACAGGATCAGTTGGGCACCTCAACATCTGGCCGGATAAAACAAAAGATCTTTGTCGAATCCTCGCTGAAAACCGTAAAGGATGGATTAACATTGTCTATCCCCTTCGCAGAGGCGCCGCCCTCGTCAAATTAACGGTGCAAAGCGAAAATTTTGAAGGGACCTACAACCTACGGGAAATGTTATTACAATTGGGCCACGTTCAATTAACGACTAGAATATCAATGGACATGTTTCCCGCCGTGTAAAAAAAAAAATAAATAAAATAAATAAATAAATAAATAAATAAAAATAAAGAAAAAAAAATAATAATAATGATAATTAAAGCATATTATATTATATAGATATCACATATAACCATAGATATATAACACATATATATATATACATATATATAAAAAATATATATTACATACATATCTTATACATACATTATATAACGTTACTATAAACATAATTCACAAAATACGGCGTTGCGATTATATTAATTCTCGTTTATATAAAATGCTGGGAAACAACACCTTAAAATTAATATACGAACACCTACTCCTTTATAGAAAAAAAAACAATGGAAATCAAAGCAATCAACACTAGAGAACTGCTTCGAGAGCGCCTCCCGGTCCTAATTACGCATGTGGAATCACCACTGCTTTTCTGGGTGCGACTCAGGCGTAACGAAAGTAATCTGGAAAAATTTGAAGGAGAACTTAACTTTCAAATAGCAGGACGCATCATCTCGCCTTATGAGTCACACGAAATAAAATGGGAAAAAGCCGTCGCTGTAAAAGACGAAAAAATCTGGCGAAGAGGATTAATAACTAGAATCAAAAAAACAAAAGACCTAGTTGAAATTTCTCTGAAAGATATTGGTAGGAAAGTTTATCGACCAATACACGAGGTTTATAAGCTAGAAGATAGATTCAAGGAGCTACCGTGGCAAGCAATTGCTTGCGGTTTAGCCCACACAGGCCCAATAATGCCTTCACCAACATGGCCTGAGGAGACCAGGAAGATGTGCCGCGTCATCTCGGAAGATCGCAAAGGATGGATAAACATAACGCTGCCCCTCTGGGATGGGGCTGCCCTGGTCAAATTGGAAGTAAAAACGCTGAATTTTGAAGCAGTCTTCAACTTTCAAGATGCACTCATTCGATTGGGCCTCGCTCGACGCAGTACACGGATTGTAGAGCATGTGTTTCCCGCCGTATAATAATAATAATAATAATAATAATAATAATAATAATAATAAAAAAATAATAATAATAATAATAATAATAATAATAATAATAATATATATATATATTATTTTTCTTTTCTTCTTTTACATACCTATATATTAACTCACCATACATTATTATTTGATATGATTATTTCTTATTATATTAGTATATACATAAATACTGTTAAGTATTATTACATTATACAAATAATTTCTATTTCCATTTCCATTATAAGCATTCAATATAACAAAACGTAGAACCATTTTTCTTCCATCTTATAGCATAAATGTTATTCACCGATTACAGAAAAATGTCAATGTATCATCGCCTCTCGAGGGCCCTTGAAATACGAGGAGAAGGATATCATGGGCAAACTGACGAAGCGAGACTACAAAACCACTCCGAAATTTACGGATATTTCATGGAACTTCGATGTGTCATAGTATTAGATCAGCTTTACCAAAATATGACCAATAATTCTAAAATCTGCAACTCATGTTATGACCGGATGTCAGATGAACTGAAATCTTCATATATTCTTGTGCCATCGCACAACCTAGTTCACAGAAATTCAGCCGATAACCAAACCAAATGTACATTCTGCCACGAACTGACAGTGATGGTCAGACCCGCATATGAATGCAATGCCTGTATCGAAGAATACCCACACACTGACAAGAGCTATTTAGACGAAGGATGGGGAGCAGCCGTCCCCAACCGCTGGATAGAAGAATAAAAAAAAAAAGGAAAAAAAAACTCTTCTCTCTAGAGTTCTCTCTTGAGGCGATGACCAGTGAAACGCGTCCATCTTTTACTCTTAGTTTTTTTTCCCTCTCATTCATTAAACAGAAGGAAAATGGGCCCTACAACAAAAAAAAAAGGAAAAAAATCCATACATATATATATATTAATCTTATTTTTCTCAGTTTACTAAACAAAATAGTAGTTTGTTTTTCCTTTTCCTTGATAAACCACTTATAATCTAAAAAGGAAAAATTTAATTAATTAAAATATTAAGTATGTTACTAAATCTATCTCTAAGTATAATATTAAGTATATTTCTAAATAATTTAGACACTAAGTATATTACCTTTCTCCCCGTCAAAAGAAAAAAAAAAGAGAGAACCTTTTTGTTATGTACAAGGAGAACGAAAGAACGAAGGAAGGGGTTTTGGAGGTCGCCTTCTCTTTCCTTCTTCTTAAAAATAAGAAAAGAATTAATATTTTAGCCTTGTAAGATTTTAATATTTTGTAAGAATTAAAGGATCGCATTTAATTGCCGCAATTGAATGCGATCTCTCCAAATATGTAAATCAGAAAGAAAAGAATCGTCAAGGAAAATTTTGTTGTTGCAAATGTTGCATCCCCAACATTTGTCTAAGGTGGGGGGTGTTACGTCCGGTGGACTCCACGATTCTTTTCTTTCACGTAATATTAAACGCCTACGCTCTAGAACTCTTTGCACTATAAACAATAAACTAAAGGAATATTTAGCAGGCGAGACTAATATTTTAAAGCCTAAACCATGCGTGATAAATATTCGAACAAAGGTCCCCTAGAAGACCAAGAATTTTAAACAACAATTAAAAGATACTCGAACCGTGAGAAGGCTTGAAATCTAAACAGTGCGCATGCAAGAGACTAATAAATATATCAAATAATATTTTTTTCTTGGAAGTCCTCTAGTGAAAAAGCGTTACGAGAAGAGTCTCGAATAAAGGCCCTTCTAAGAACTAGAGTGTTATCTTATTGATGTAACTATGATCCGCGACTGAAACTCGCGACATTCGACACTACGTGCTCGCCTGCTAGACCACCCTTGCGCGTTATCTGTTTAAGATAAAACTCAAGTGAACAATAAAACTGTCAACTTGGCCGATCATGGCGGACTCTCCAGTGGGCGAGACTTAATTTTTAAAAACAAAAGCCTACACCAATAGGCGCAAACTCTTGGACCTTCTTTTGGAAGGGAGACGCCCTCAACTCATGAGAGGGGCACCATTTTAAAGATTGATTCGTTAAAAAAGAATATTGCTTGCCTAATGGAGAGGGTACGCGAAGAGACGCCAAGATTCGATTTACGCGAAATCCTCCCTCAGAATTTTCAATTCATCTTCGGCTCTCGTCTCGAACGGTCGCATCGAGTCTGCCATCAGTCCGCGCTGATAATTCAAGTCTTTAAAAATTCATCGATTCTCGCAAGTTCTCACTGCGATTGTGGTAGTGCAAGGAGTTCTACGCTATCGAAATTTACAAAATTTGTGCGGGCAAGTGACAAGTGGTGTGCCCTTGAGGGATCGAACGAACACCGCCGGAACCGAGCGATCTCCGAGCCACTCCTTCCGCACGGCCGAGTCCAGAGATAGATCTCACCTCGCTTATCCAGCGAAATTTTTAAAGTCGTCATCTACGCACACAACAAATATGGAAACAGCCCCGGCAAAGCGCTCTAAGTGCTGGGCGAAACACATCCGCGACCGGGAAAATAAAAAGATCCGGAAACTATTGGCTCGGGCGTCCGCGAATTAATAATTTTTCTATCCTCATCATTCTACTCACACTTTTATTTCATGTAATTTTTCTAAACATATTATTGTAAATTACCAACCGGAGTTTAAATTTTAGTCTCCCTTTTAATTCCGGTTGATGTCCTCCGTATTTTTGTAACACCCGCGAGAACACAGATTTCATCCACACACACATTTACACGCAAACATATTAGGTCCTAAGTAAATTATGTCACAATAACAGAATATAAAAATGAATCTGATGATTCATTATTAAATTGTACCTTTTAAAATTATTCATTTTATTTCTTTGAATAAATGTAAAGTTAGATTTTAAAAATTCGAGCAGTTTATTAACCCGACCTCCTTCCTGTTGCACGAAATCGCACAAGGTCCCGTCCCGGGTAATAGGGATTCAGTTCCTTTACCAGAAAAGGGACCACCGAGCGAACGGCCCCTTGCGATAGAGTAAGAGCGACCCTTCCGGTCGTTGACCTATCTCGGGCCCTGATCTGTTCGTTCGACTCTAGGAGACGCATCGTCTAGCGTTTGTCTAGAGGTAAGTAGGTTACGCCCTCCCGCTGACTCTTCCTTTATTTGAGTCTGGACGTAACAGTAGTATGGTATCGGTATAATCGATAGGATTGAAAGAGTTAATCAATAATATACAAACTTCTCACTATAAATGTGGATGTTTATATATTTTTATGACATAAGTATATGACATATTAAAATTTACATTTATATAAATATTAATATAAATATTTACAAATGCAAACACATATATTCTCTGTCTCCAAAACATTGCAACAAAATTTTATGACACTTACAATATTTTGGATATTTATAATATAGAAAGTGCCCCTCCATCGCCCATTTCTGTGAGAATGCAACCAAAATATTTTATTTATTTATTTTGTCTCTCCGATTATAATTTATAAACATTGAGGCATTTTTTCTGCTCAATACTTTTACGAATACATTTTTTGATTAAATGATAAATTATTTATCACTTTGGAAAAGACAACAATTTATTGCTTTCTATAATTTTACAAAATTGTTCTCTCATGCATTTTACATTTTTGGAGTATTTTTTTCGCAAGGATTGCCTCCTAAGACTATAGTCGCGGCGAAAGCTGCAGTATAAATTCTACAACATATCCTGTCAAGTTGTGTTCAAACTTTTTCAAAAATTATGCCACTTGACCTTACTCTCGGATAAAGAAGATGTATATAATTTTTCTCTTTAGCTACCACAACTTGTCGTATGTACAACCGAGTAGACTATTATACCATATACGTACAGTTTGGTGCCATCAAAAAAAAAAAAATATACGTCGCCAGTGATCACAACAATAATTCCCTCCAATAATTTGTAAGCTTTTATTATTTTATATGACAGGCTGCAATTATATGAGGGAATACCAGATATTGCATACTTTGTTTTTCAAAATCGGAAATTTCTTTAAATTTCTTCTGGAATAACTGGTTTTTAATAACCAGAATATTCATGATTAAATCGCATATGAATATTTTTTAGAACCAGCACACGAATAAAAATCGCCTCTGGGATAAAATATTTTTTTTAATAACCAGAGCGCACATGCAAATAGCTTCGGGAATAAAATATTTAACAAAACAACCAATATACGATTGGTGATCGCTTCTGGAATAAAATATTTTTTTTTTTTTATAACCAGAGCGCACATACAAACCGCTTCTGGAATAAATTACTTTAAAAAGCAAACAAATTAGATCGCTTCTGGCTTTAACAAATACGTATATATTTACATAAATCTAGATATATAAAAAGAAATAAAAACTAAATATGAAATCAATAGTTAACTAGCCAAGTACTTAGAAGCAATTCAGTTTGTGAGAATTTGTAATTTGAAATAGTATTTGTCATAAAATCAAATTTGTATTTATAGAAATGTTATACACAAATTCTCTGCATAAAATTAAAACGCATTATATTTTTATTAAGAGAAACCTGAGTTTCAAAATAAGTTCAATAAAAATAAGAAAATATAAAAAAGTTTTAATTAAAAAAACTTGGCGCTGCTAAACTAAACAATATGCTAAAATTAGTGTATTCTTGAATACATTCACATTGCAGTTATTGTGATATAACTAAATTAAATATAATCCTAAATTAAATTTAGATCTAAATTAAATTTATTGTTTGTTGGCTTTAATATATACTTTAAAAGTTAGCAGCGCCAAGTTTTTTTAATTAAAGTTTTTTTATATTTTCTTATTTCTATTGAACTTCTTTTGAAACTCAGGTTTCTCTTAATAAAAATATAATGCGTTTTAATTTTATGCAGAGAATTTGTGTATAACATTTCTATAAATACAAATTTGATTTTATGACAAATACTATTTCAAATTACAAATTCTCACAAACTGAATTGCTTTTAAGTACTTGGCTAGTTAACTATTGATTTCATATTTAGTTTTTATTTCTTATTATTTAGGAAAAATATTTTATGAATTATTTTTTAGATATATACTTGGCATATTTTTTTTACCTTTGCGAGGTTTTTTTTAGTAGGATTTCACTGCTTTTTGTAATTATTCTTACTTTATATTAGTATATTAGTATAACAATAAATCACACGAATTTCTTATTATTTAGGAAAAACATTTTATAAATTTAAATTATTTTTGAGATATATACTTGGCGTATTTTTTATTACCTTTGTGAGGTTTTTTTTGTGGAATTTCACTGCTTTTTGTAATTATTCTTACTTTATATTAATATATTAGTATAACAATAAATCACACGAAATTAATATCTGCTTCGATAAATAGCAATCGCTTATGAATCGTTAATTTTTAATTATCATAGAGATCGAGTTTCAGATATTCTTTAATAATTTTCGCGATCGTGTATAACGACACATAGAGCTGTTGCCTACTCGCTGTCACTGTATGAATGGCAACAAAGTGAGACATTCCATACACAATATAATAGCGCTATATATGCCGCATACCGACACGCGTCTTTGTTTACTTATTTGGCGGTAAGATCATGTGGTGTAATGGGGTGTACATATACACATATTCGCTGTCTCTCTCTCACTCTCTCTCTCTCTCCCCCTCCCACCCTCCCTCCCTCCCTCTCCCTCTCCCTCCACCCTCCCCCTCTCTCTCACGCTTTCTTTCCCCCCTCCCGTCCCTCCCGCTCTCTCTCTCCTGCTCTCTCTTCCCCTCTCTATATCCCGCTCTCTCTCTCCCGCTCTCTCTCTCCCACTCTCTCTCTCCCGCTCTCTCTCTCCCGCTCCCGCTCTCCCTCTCTCTCTCCCGCTCTCTCTCTGCCGCTCTCTCTCTCCCGCGCTCTCTCTCCCGCTCTCTCTCTCCCACTCCTGCTCTCTCTCTCTCTCTCTCTCTCTCCCGCTCTCTCCCCCCGCCCTCTCTCTCCCGCTCTCTCTCTCCCGCTCTCTCTCTCTCCCGCTCTCTCTCTCCCGCTCCCGCTCTCCCTCTCTCTCTCTCCCGCTCTCTCTCTCCCGCTCTCTCTCTGCCGCTCTCTCTCTCCCGCGCTCTCTCTCCCGCTCTCTCTCTCCCGCTCCTGCTCTCTCTCTCTCTCTCCCGCTCTCTCCCCCCGCCCTCTCTCTCCCGCTCTCTCTCTCCCGCTCTCTCTCTCCCGCTCCTGCTCTCCCTCTCTCTCTCTCGCTCTCTCTCTCCGCGGTGAGTATTGACAACAGACGTGTTTTATATCGCTCTGCATCTTAGATACTTTTTCTGCCGCTTTTTGCCTCTCGGGGCCTTTACTTTCTGGTGCAGGTCAGTCAAAGCTGTTTTTTGCTTGCTTCTTTGCACTTTTTGTGTGGCTGCTTGGACAGTGTGGTCAATCGAGGCTTTCTTTCGGATTGATCTGAGCTCTTCGGGATATAACCGACGGTCGGCGGCGAGTTGCGTGGCGCTGAGGCGGGCCGGCGGTATAGGCATCAAAACAAACAGGCTGAAATGTCAAGCCAGGACAAGGATGACAACACGCGTTGCTTTGTCGCGCCTAAGCGTACTCTCACAAAACGGCATTCAAGTTCAAATCTGTCAGGTATGTTGGAAAGGTCTACGGGTAATGTAATGAACGTCTCTAGGATAAATGCGTTGAGAAATTCTATTAGCGTGCACAATGATGCGGTAGCCAAGATACTTTTTTCTAGCAAGGAGTCTGCTGAGAAAAAGCAACAGATTGAATCTGCCTTCCGTGTTTGTAAGGAGGCCTTCTTCGATCTTTCATCTGCTTGTCTCTATATGCTCGAAAACAACGAGCCGGTGTCTTCTCCATCATTAGGCGATATTAAAGACGCTGTTGCAGGGGCGTTGTCTGACTTTCATTCTGCGCTTCCTGTGCTCGCGTCTGGTGCGTGCGCGGAGCGTGGGGATGCTGGGGACAGCCCTTCTTGCGCCCCCCGCACCTTCGCATCCGTCGTGGGGGCTGGCGGGCCCAGGGTGCACGTCGCAAGCGGTCCGTCCTTTGAAGTACCTAGGACAACCAACCTGCTAATCGTGCCCATGGACGACAAATCGGAAAAACTTTGTAATTCCAAGGACACTAGAGATGCGCTCGTAAGCGCTGTAAAGCCTTCCGATTTTGACCTTAGAGTCAAAAGGATCTTTTCGGCGCGAGGAAATGGGGTGCGCATTGAGGCTCATTCTGTCAACCTGACCAAGATGATGGACTCGAAAGAGCTGGCCAGGGCCGGACTCAGAGTGGAGCGTGAAACTAAATTCAACCCTAGGCTAATTATACACGGAGTCCCATGCAGACTGACCACTGCTGAGGTTGAATCGGAGATAGTGGCTTTAAACCTGACTAACCACGACGGGGCGAAGGTGAAGGTTCTCTATAGGTTTCCTCCGAAGGAGAATCGTTCGACCACGAGTTGCATTATAGAGGTCTCGCCCGATGTTCACAACCTTTTGCTAAAAGAGAAGCACATTTATATTAACTATTCTGCGTGCCGTTTCTCCGATCACGTTAGAGTGCTTCAATGTTTTAAATGTCTGGCCTTTAGTCACTGTGCAAAGGACTGCAAGTTGTCTGCGCTCTGTGGGCATTGTGCCGGCGAGCATGAATTGAGGGACTACACTAGGAGAGGGGAGGCTGCCAGCTGCGGTAACTGCAGGAGATGGCACACGAACGAAGAACGTTCTCATTCGGCCTTGGATGGCGATAAGTGTCCTATTTTACAACGCAAGCTCTTGGACAGGATCAAACTAATCAATTATGGGTAGCTCCGCCTTCGATCTCCTGCAAGTGTGCCATGTTAACTGCCAGTCTCTATTCGCACACCTGGACGAATTTCGTTCTTTTTTCTTGGCATCAAACTATCACATCATCTGTTTATCCGAGACGTGGATGAAGCCTGCGTTGTCAGATCATCTTGTGAAGCTCCAAGGTTATCAGCTTTTCAGATGCGACAGGACTGGAAGAGGAGGGGGCGGTGTTGCATTCTATGCATCAAATGCACTTCAGGTCAAGATAATACAGCAGTCGGAAGGTCAATACTGCAGAAAGCCTGAATTTCTCATAGCTGAGATATCTTTTAGCACCGGCTCCAGGTTGCTCTTGGCGGTCGTATACCGGCCACCTCACTGCGGCTATCTTGCTGACTTTTTCAACATCTTTATGGAACTGTCAGTCGAGTACAGACACTCTATTATCTTCGGTGATTTCAATGCTGACATGGGCTCAACCACCTTTGATTCTGAACAGATCTTATCATTCGTGGAATCTTCTAGCTTGTTTCTCGTACCGTATGGACCGACTCATCATTTACCTAATTCCTCCACGACCTTGGATTTATGCATAATTGATGATGATGAGAAGCTAGTTTCTTTTGGACAGCAGGATGTATGCTTCCTTTCTAACCACGATCTGATCAGCATTAAATATAATATTAAGATAGAGCGCCACCAGAGGCGAGCTATTAGAGTGAGGGATTTCCGCTCCTTCAGCGTGGATGACTTCCGCAACGATCTCTCATCGTGTGATTGGAACTCTCTTCTGTGCGCTCAAGATGTGAATCACAAGATCGGTATATTAAACAAATTCCTATTGGAATGCTATGACAAGCATGCTCCGCTTAAGAATATCAAACCCAGGCATCTTCCAGCGCCCTGGCTAACTGAGGACATTAGGGCTGCGATGAGAGAGAGGGATAGAGCGAGAAGGGTATGGAGGAGGCGTAGAACTGCTGCCAATTACTCAGCGTATAAGACCCTGAGAAACGGCGTGCAGGCGGCTGTGCGCGATACCAAACGTGATTGTTATTGCAGTGCCTTTCATAACATAAAAGATCCCAACGACACCTGGAAAAAACTGCGACATCTTGGCCTAATCAAGCCTAAAGCCTCGAACTTGAAGCTCCTCTTCTCAACGGAAGAGCTAAATAATCACTTCTTGCATAATGCGAGAGCAGAGGAGGTTCTTGATAATGTCCACCTGGGTGACCAATCTTATGACGACACTAAGTTCTACTGGCACAACATCGAAACTCAGATGGTAGCCAGAGCGCTGGCACGAAACAAATCTGGAGCTGTGGGGATAGACGGGCTGACCTCGAAACTGATTTCACTAGCCTTGCCGTGCATACTGCCTTTTGTAACGCACATATATAATTACTGCATCTCTAACAGTGTATATCCGGATACTTGGAAGTCCGCCCTAATCTGTCCGTTATCAAAGGTCAAATGCCCTACCAATCTTCAGCATTACAGACCAATATCAATTTTATGTTTGCTTTCTAAAGCGCTCGAGCGCATTGCTGCGGAGCAGATCACCCAGCACCTCGAGACTTTCAATCTGTTTGATCCACAGCAGACTGCATACAGGAGAGGCTTTTCAACACAGACTGCATTAATAAGGGTAATGGATGAAGTACGGCATGCGGCTGATCGAAGAAAAGTAACCATCGCAGTGTTCTTCGATTTCACGAAAGCCTTTGACAATGTCAATCATCGCATTCTCATACACAAAATGAGACAGCTCAATTTTTCCTGCGAGGCGTTGAGATGGCTGTGTGCCTACTTAGACGGAAGACGGCAGGCCGTGCGTGATCCTGTCACTGGCGACAAATCTCCTATGAGGTTGGTTACGAGGGGTGTGCCTCAGGGATCTGTCCTGGGACCTCTGCTATTTGTCCTCTACCTATCTGATTTTCGCGGGATATTGGAGCACTGCAATTATAACTTTTACGCTGACGATCTGCTAATTTATCTGCATGCAGAACCTTGCGACCTGCAGAGTGGGATACGCAGGGTGAATGAAGACATAGAAAACGTTGTGAGATGGGCAGATAATAATCAGCTCACATTGAATGCTAACAAAACAACTTCCATGATTCTTGGAACTGCGAGATACATCAACAATATTAAATTTGAAGATCTACCCGGAATATTAGTGGATAATACTATCGTTCCGTATAAGGAGTCTGTTGTTTATCTAGGCGTCACTATATCTCAAACGCTATCGTGGGATAAGCAAGTAACCAAGACTGTTTCCAAGGTTAACGCCGCGTTATATCAACTAAAGCTATGTGGGCATCTTTTTACTCAATCTTTGCGCGCACGTCTGGTAACTACTTTGATTTTTCCATTAATTGATTATTGCTGCACGATTATTACGGATATCACGGGTGAGCTCAATCTAAAGCTTCAACGGGCATGTAACGCGAGTGTCAGATTCGTCTGTAGGGCTAAACGTGATGAGCATATCACTCCATATTACATCGAATTAGGTTGGCTGAAGACAAACGCTAGACGAAAGTATTTTGTTGGCTGTCTAACTTTCAATATCTTGCAATCGAAACGACCCTATGACCTTTTCAACACTTTCACGTTTCGTAATGTCGTATCTGAGCGAAATACGAGGGCGTCTAGCGACCTGCTCGCTTTACCTCCGTGTCGTACGGAACTCTTTAGGCGATCGTTCAGATGCTGTGCCCCGCGGCTGTGGAATGAAATACCGAGCGACGTTCGATCTTGCTCTACGCGTAACGAATTTAAGATCAAGTTTTTTGATTATCTGCTCTGCGGCGGCAACTGAACTCAGTTCTCACATGTTTCTGCGCTATAATCTTACTTATGCCTTGTTCGCATCGTCACCTCATGTATACATACTTGATTTTACACACCAATTTGCACGCATTCTCTCATACCCACACACACACACTCTCACACACACACTCACTCACATACTAGAATTTACACCTGTACACACTCGTTTACTTACTCTTCACACTTTATATTATTTATTGATTTGTATTATTAATTCTTTCTTCTTTTTATTTTTGTAAATGATCATTATTTATTCTGTCACACTTTCATACTGTACATAGTGCTGTGCGCTTAAGGGGATCCTATCCCGGAGCGCCTAATAAATATTGATTCTATTCTATTCTATTCTATTCTATTCCGCTTTCTCTCCCGCTCTCTCTCTCCCGCTCTCTCTCTCTTTCTCTGCAGTGGAGAAGACGTGTCAAACATCGCTCTATAAAAGTGATAATTTTTAAGTAGGTAAATAATGAGGGAGAGTGGTAAAAAGTTATTGAAGTGATAGCTACATAGACCGGGAATAGCCATGAGTGTTATCTAGCCGCAGTATGCTGATTTGTGAACGTAAGAACATACATTTCTTGTATGGGACGCCCAAGTCTTGTACGACATGTGGACATTGAAGGTGGACAAAATACTGACGTGTGAAAGTGGACGCAAAGGTGACTGATGCTAATGCCTATGCTGATATTAGCAGTTTCGACCGATACTTATCGATATGGAAGAATACGACGAATATCGATACTCGGCATGTAAGAAGCCAATAAAAAACCAAGCTGTAACATGTAAGTCTTGCGATAAACTTTTTTACCATCCAGGATGTGTAATTAAGCATAAAATTTATAATAGAAACCACGAATTGGTGGCGTGTCGTGGACCATTTGACAAATTTATTATCGATAGCGATAAAGAAGCAGCTATGACATCGACAGGAAGATCAACGGGGAGTACGGCATCAAGCAGTGGAAACAGAGTAGCAGGCGCGAGTGGATCAGCGGAAATTGAGGTAAAAATAGATTGGCTTATAAAAATAGTGAAGGAAATAAAAGATGAAACAGCGTGTAAAAAGGAAGTCAAGATAATGATTAAGGAAATAGTTCGACAAGAATTGGAAAATTTTAAACAAGAAGTGGGAGAATTGAGAAGAATGATACAGGAAGGATCGTCAGAAGGAGCAGAAAGAAGTTATAGTGATGCAGTTAAAGAGAATAAAAAAGAAAATATTATAATTATCAAACCTAAGATACAATAGGAGAGTGAAGTTACTAAAAAATTGATAAAAGAAAAGATAGACGTCAAGAATATGCCTGTGGGAATAACGAAGCTAAAGAAAGGAAGCGAGGGAACAGTGATTCTGGGTTGTGAGACTGGAGAAGAAATGGAAAAATTAAAGGCTACAGTACAAGCCAAGCTGGGCGAAAAATTCAAAGTAACTGAGTCACCGCGGATGAAACCTAAGATAAAAATTGTCAATATTGGCGAAGAAGAAATGAAGTTGAATGATGATAATTTAATAGTTACAATCAAAAACCAGAACAAGCTCGACGCGAAGAATGAAGAAATTCATATGCGAATAGTGAAGAAAATAGTTAAAAGTCAATCCGGAAGAAGAGGTAAAGAAGAAGGTTCTGTAATAATTGAAGCAAATGAAAAAACTCATGAAATAATGTTGAGCATGGGAAAACTGAATGTAGGATGGAGAAAGTGTCTGGTATTTAATCACATTAATATTAAAACGTGTTTTAAATGCTGGGGTTATTATCATATTGCAAAGAATTGTACGGAAAATGAAACATGCCACAAATGTGCAAAAAATCATAGAGCGATTGAATGCACGGCGACAAACAAAAGATGTATAAATTGTATTGTGGTGGTTCGAGAAACCACCACAATTACGCGCGAACTACCCGGTAGACGCGCGAACGAATTCTCACGCGCGGAGCACGTGAAACCCGCGCGCGAGCACCGCGCGAGCCACGAAGGCTCGCCGTGAGGCGGCCACGAGCGGGAGTCGGCGCCAGCAAGTGAAATCCAGTGAGTGGGGTTTATAAGACGGCGCACGGCGAGAAGACTTCGATTCGCGGCCCGCTCTGAGTCAGGGAAGG
Source organism: Formica selysi (assembly GCA_009859135.1). Taxonomy (NCBI): domain Eukaryota; kingdom Metazoa; phylum Arthropoda; class Insecta; order Hymenoptera; family Formicidae; genus Formica; species Formica selysi. Next base: position 7,693,815 of record CM020812.1, read on the forward strand.
ACCTCCGGCCCAGTAGTCAGACGAGCTCGACGAATTCTTTTGTGACAGCCTACGCTGCCTCCGATCTTACCAGGGGACTTTAGCCTTCCTCGATCGCAGCTGCCTCCCACATCACCCGGGACTAGCCGGCAGCCATACATCGAGACCGAGAAGGCACCAGGGTCTACAGGCGACCGAACTTGCACCACCTTCAGGGAGTGGAGGCTCCACCAGATCGACCTGGCTCCGGTGCAATATACCAGACCGCCACGCTTTTTCTTAAGCCCGTGGGACATCCGGGTACGGCGATATACATCTCCCTCAACACCGGGGAGTCTACCGCCGCTGCTGTCACCACTCGCAGCCTCGCCGATCCGCCACCGAGATTGCGGGACTCAATCGCGGCGGCCACATGCGTGCACAGGGGTACGCAGTACCAACCCCTGACGCTGACTGACAACGCAACTCAATCAGACAGCGATTGGGAAGCCAGCACACGTGACACGGCCTCGCAGACGGAAGTAGCCCGAGAGGAGGTCAGCCACACACCGCCCGGGACTCCGCCGGTCAGGCGACGCGCACCTTCACCTGCGCTGCAGAATATCGATTCCCTCAGAGTAACCACCACCGAGCCGCGTATCACTTGGCGGGAACGCCATCCGCGTTAACCCATAACCGGCCCTTTTCAGGGCCACCACAAATTAGATAATTGTAACTTGTACATAGATACTGTAAATATGTTTTATTATTGCCACATAGAAAAGAAGTCAACTGATTGACTTCACCAAAATACGCTCTACCTATCCCTTGCGTCATCCTCCGAAAACGAACGCGCTGCTATACATACCCACAGTATGTTTAATATTCAAACATACAACTTGAAAATAAGTGATGAGCATGACGCCCTTGATCCGGAATGTCCGACATTTAAAAGGACGATACAGGAGGAGAAGAGGAGAACTGGCTGGCAGGACACTAAGTAACAACTACAGAAGGAAGAGGATACAGCATCAGAAGATAATGAATCATGCATAGCACTGTCGGAAACTGGATTGACTGCTGGGTTGAGGATTTGTAATGCAAATAGCTGAAAAAGCTAGTAAAAATCGGACAAATCCGTCCTTCTCTTCCTATCTTTGATTGTGCAACACTGTTAGTTGAGGACATTGCAATTTCGTAGAACTATTGTACGAAGGAGTTAAAGTGTATAATGCCTTACCAGCTGAGATAAAACGATGTAAAAATTGAGCGGTTTAAGAAATTGTAAAAAAAGTATATTGTAGTTAATGTAAACCAGATCTGTATCACAAATAGTTGAGAAAGCTAATAAAGATCAATCAATCAATCTCTCTCTCTCTCTCTCTCTCTCTCCCTCTCTCTCTCTCTCTCTCCCTCCCTCTCTCTCTCTCTTTCCCTCTTTCTCTTATTTATTATAAATTTTTAAAATTATAATTTTATAAAAGAGTAATACACGAAAGAATAATCGTACATGAGCGATATGAACGCGTCTTGAGGGACAAAATCGCTTTGCGTGTGTGCGTGCGAGCATACGTACGTGAGAGTCTGAATATCTTATGAAAAATAAAAGTTCACAATTCTGGTAGACGATTATCATTCCTCAGGATTGACTGCACCAATCTTATTCAAACTGGTCGCAATCGAAAGCTTGCATCCGCATTGTATAAGAAAAGTGCTGTTAGATTTTTGATTATGGCTTTAGTTCCTGAGGTATTTTAATCGAAAGTTTATTAGACGTAAAATTCCGGATAAGCTACTTGGTAGCGCCGTGGCGTCAGTACATAGGCAACATAGGCAAATTGTTGACAAGCCGAAACGTTTTTTTTTATATATACTTGGCGTCGCGACGCTACCGCGCCGCTGCTTGATGTACCTGTATATCACACATACGTACGTGCATAAATGTACATACAAATACATACATATATGTATACCTATACGTATACATATACCACATATATACATATATGTATATATACCGCTAAAAAAAGGCTTGTGTTTTGTTTTTGTCCCATTACATATACATTACATACCAAATATGTGTACTATATTTCTATCCACTGTTGCACTTGACGCGTTATAACGCGTTATAAAGGTCGATTTTTACTCGCGCTGTTTTCTTGTTATACTAGCCCAGTCGAGATGTACCAAAAAAAGAGTTGAAATTGCAGTAATTAATTGCAGCAGTTTTCTTTTTCTATTCGTTGGAGGGGGTCATTAGTAGTCCAACTCCAGATTTTCGGGACTCCACCCTTGTTGCTTCAGCCGCCATCTTGAATTTAAGGGTGAATCTGTTTTTATTAAATACCTCGCTTATTTTCAACTTTAGACTAAAAATGGTAATAACCAAACTTGTAGAAAATTTAATTCTCTACAACTTTGGTCATTAGCATTTTTTGTCTATGATCAATATTTTTCGACTTAAACCTGGAAAAGGGGGGTGAAATTTAATTATTTTATTATCTCGTTTATTTTTAACTTTAGTGTATAAACGATAATAAACAAAGTTGTAGGGAATAAAATTTCCTACTACTTTGGTCCTTACCTTTTTTCTCCTAGGGTCAATACTTTCGGCCCTACGTCTATGGCCAATGTAACGGGACTAAAGTTGACCTGCCTACCCAAAACGCTGGTGTCGCGAGCCGGTGCGCACACGAAACGACGCGTCAGCGGCGTCCCTTCAGCCTAAGGCTCAGTTAGTCGATCGAGGTTTAAGTCGAAAAATATCGATCGTAGACGAAAATTGCTAATGGCCAAAGTTGTAGAGAATTAAATTTTCTACAAGTTTGGTTACTACCATTTTTAGTCTAAAGTTGAAAATAAGCGAGTTATTTAATAAAAACAAATTCACCCTTAAATTCAAGATGGCGGCTGAAGCAACAAGGGTGGAGTCCCGAAAATCTGGATTTAGACTACTAATGACCCCCTCCAACGAATAGAAAAAGAAAACTGCTGCAATTAATTAATGCAATTTCAAATGTACATTCCGACTGGGCTAATACGTGCGTACAGCACTTCTTGCGAGACTGCGAATATTTGTCTGCGTAAGATATCGCTGGATGTATCAAATTACTCCACGCTACACACATACTACTATAATAACACGGGGAATATGAATGAAAGTGGCGCATACATAATACTCCGACATGATCAAAAAGAAATCAAACTCCGGAAAACGAAAGTACTTATATACAGGGTGTCCTAGACCACCCGTAAACCCCTTTTCTTTCAAAAACTAAGCATTTTAGAGAAAAACGTTTTGAACAAAAATTGTATGGTTTTGAGGGAAACATAAGATGGTGTCATTGATTTGACCTTGGATGGCATCGTTAAGGTCAAGTCAAAGACACCTTTAATTTCTTAAATGGAATCCCCTATTTTTTATTGCATATTCTTATAGCTTATGTCGAGAGCTTTCCAAAACACTATAATAAAGTATTTTTTCATTAACTACTTTTTGAGTTATTTTATATTTTAATCTGACATATTTTGATATAAAAAATAAAATATCTCGTAAAATATTTAGTTTTCGATAATCTTACCGTAATACTTTTATGTACAGAATAATGAGACAAATCAATTAGTGTAAAGAAAAAAACAAATAATTGTTTAAAAAAATACATTGTAAATAATTACATACTTTTTCTTAAAAATAATTATTTTTTTTTATACTAATTGATTTGTCTCATTATTCTGTACATAAAAGTATTACGGTAAGATTATCGAAAACTAAATATTTTACGAGATATTTTATTTTTTATATCAAAATATGTCAGATTAAAATATAAAATAACTCAAAAAGTAGTTAATGTAAAAATACTTTATTATAGTGTTTTGGAAAGCTCTCGACATAAGTTATAAGAATATGCAATGAAAAATGGGGGTTTCCATTTAAGAAATTGAAAGTGACCTTCATGTAACCTTCAAATGACTATCCAAGGTCACATTAAGGGCACCATTTTATGTCCCCCTTCGAACCAAACAACTTCTGTCTGAAACGTTTTTCCGTATCTTCCATATTTTTCGAGATATTTGACTGGCTCTTTTAAAATGGACCACCCTGTATATTTTTATTTATAAAATTTACAAGCTGACGTAATATTGTTACCGACGGATTATAATAAAATTAAAAAACAATTTAAAAAGCGCAAAAAAGACATCAAAGTTCCGCATTCTCTTATTAATCTATTAAAATTATTCTTAAAAATATAAAAAACAAGAAATGATATATTATTCTGTAAGATGTTTAGTCATCTCTATCGTTCTCTACATTATTCTTTCTCGCTTTCGTTTTCTCCAATCCGTTAGAATTAAAAAATTCTAAAATCTTTTACAAGAGTCTTGTATGTGTTTCATTAAAAATTATTCGAATTATTCGTGTTTCATATCATTTCAACTAAATCATTAATTCAAAAATCATATAATCCATTATAATTATTTTCAAAGAGAAAATAAGAAGTATAAAAATTATGATTTTTGTGTGGACAAACCGCGAGATAACAAAAAACAAATAGATAATAAACAAGTAGAGTTGTGCAAATTAGAAACTTGCACATTGCTTCCTCATCATTTTATCTCACAAAGCTTAAGCTACTTTAAGCATGCGGATTTTCAATTTTTGCTTCCTCATAGAGGAAGCTTTGTGAGCGAAATAAAAAGATAAAGATAGTCACTTAGAGAATTTTGACTATTAAAAAGAAGATTAATAGAAAGCCAGCTCGATAGCATTCCAAGTGGGATTTTAAAATCGGCTCGATTTAAACCTAATGTTAACTTTAGAAATTCATTGGCAAGCCAAAATCGGGCTAATATACACCCATGTTTATAATGTTGGAAAATCATACCTCGGATATTACAAAATATTTTTTTCTAAAATCGAATAAAACTTACAAAGGCTCTAATAAATATAATAAATATAAGGAAAACAGGCAATATGAGCCAGCGCGGATTGGAAAGCGTAAAAATGACTAATAATAATTATAATTCACTCACGCGAACGTTTCCCTTTTTTTGGACCTTCATCAGCGCATTGATGTATTAAATTCGATTAAAATTGATGAAGGTCCAAAAAAGGGACCCAAACGTTCGCGTGCGTTAATTATAATTATTATTAGTCATTTTTGCGCTTTCCACTCCGTGCTGGTTCATATTGCTTGTTTCCCATATATTTATTATCTTTTTCCAAATTCAAAAATTTATATTTTAAACAAATTTTATAAAAACCGGGCATCGGTCCTTACCAAATTCAATACCAATCATCCTTTAATGATACTCTATTTATGTTAAAAAATTTAACTTGATATCTTAAAATTTGCGAAAGTTAGGATGTGTACAGACATTTCTCAAAAAATTCCAAATTTTATAAAAAATGGATTCTTTCACCGATCCACACTAAATTCAATACCAACCATCTTTGAATGATACTCTATCCATGTAAAAAAAAATTTAGCTCGATATTTCAAAAATTGCGGAAGTTAGAGGTTTTACAATATATTGCGTACATACGTACATACATACATACATACATACATACAGACATTTTTTAGGAATATGATTGTTCGACGTATTAGGACATTCTAAACACATTGGCATATAAAACTCGAAAAAAATTTTGTCACGAAAACAAAGCATCCTCTATGAGGAAGCAAAAAAACAAATAGATAATAAATATTGAAAATCCGACGTTCGCTGAAGAAACAATAAAATGTTATTGTTAGGAGAAGGCATTTTTTGATATAAATAATAAAGAAAGATGTTTGCCTATCACAAACACATTTATTTATTATATTTAATTATCCACTTCCGTTCGATTTTTATTTCCAAACAATCATAGCAGGGAGCGTCCCGTTTGACCACGTTGATATTGACCACGATCCCGATTGACCACGTTGAGATTGACCACGTTGCGATTGACCACGTTGCGATTGACCACGTTGATATTGACCACAGTCCCGATTGACCACGTTGATATTTACCACGATTCCGATTGACCACGGTCCCGATTGACCACGGTTCAAATTGACCACGGACCCGATTGACCACGTTGATATTGACCACGGTCCCGATTGACCACGTTTATATTGATCACGTTAATATTGACCACGTTAATATTGACCACGGTCCCGATTGACCACGTTAATATTGACCACGTTAATATTGACCACGGATCAATACATGTCGTTACTAGGGCATGTACTTTGCAAGTTGTAAAGCGAGGTCCATTGTGCCTGACTGGCGGAGGGGGTGCGGGAGGGGGGCCGAAGGCCTCCCTTGCACCCCCCCGCATGTGTGTGTGTGTGTGTTACATGGTTTTTCAATCAGGACCGTTGTCAATATAAACGTGATTAATCGGGACCGTGGTCAATATTAACGTGGTCAATATTAACGTGGTCAATATTAACGTGGTCAATATTAATGTGGTCAATCGGGACCGTGGTCAATATCAACGTGGTCTATTGGGACCGTGATCAATATCAACGTGGTCAATCGGGACCGTGGTCAATATCAACGTGGTCAATATTAACGTGGTCAATCGGGACCGTGGTCAATATCAATGTGGTCAATCGGGACCGTGGTCAATCGGGATCGTGGTCAATCGGGACCGTGGTCAATCTGGACCGTGGTCAATCGGAACTGTGGTAAATATCAACGTGGTCAATCGGGACTGTGGTCAATCAGGACAGTGGTCAATCGGGACCGTGGTCAATATCAACGTGGTCAATATCAATGTGGTCAATCGCAACGTGGTCAATTTCAACGTGGTCAATCGGGACCGTGGTCAATATTAACGTGGTCAAACGGGTACCACTCTCATAGCAGCATGTGCTTGTGCGAGTCTGCTTCTCTTTCTTAAATTTTATGAATATTTATTTTATAATGTATATATATATATATATATATACATTATAAAATATATATATATATATATATATATATATATATATATAAAATATGCAATTTTCTGTTTTGTTATTCTCTCTTAAAAAATATGTCTATATATAATGACACAATTTCTATATGTATTCTCTACATTTGCAATAAAAATAATCTTTATGACTATTGATCACAATTTACAGCTATTCATTAATTTATGAACCGAAAAGGAAGATCGTAGATATTTTATCGGTTTATATTATCAAACATGCATGTGTTACGTCCAGACTCAATGAAAGGAAGAGTCAGCGGGAGGACGTAACCTACTTACCTCTAGACAAACGCTAGACGATGCGTGTCCTAGAGTCGAACGAACAGACCAGGGCCCCAGATAAGTCAACGACCGGAAGGGTCGCTCTTACTCTATCGAAAGGCCGTTCGCTCGGCGGTTCCTTTTCTGGTAAAGGAACTGAATCTTTATTACCCGGGCCGGGACCTTGTGCGATTTCGGTTAACAGAAAGGAGGTCGGGTTAATAAATTACTCGAATTTAAAATTTAACTTTACATTTATTCAAAAAAATAGAATGAATGATTTTTAAAAAGAAAGATAAAATTTAATAAAAGAACATTTAATTTGATTTATGAAATCTTATTTATAAAAATACATTTTCTTAAATTCTAATGTGTACTTGTTTTCGTGTGCGTTAGTGTAGGTGAAGAAAAATTATGTTCTCGCGGATGTTACAATAAATGCGGAGGACATCAACCGGAATTAAACGGGAAAACTAAAATTTAAATTCCGGTTGGAAATTTACAATAAATAGTTTTAGAAAATTTGCTTGAAATAAATTATTAAAGAAATGAAAGTTGGACGGTAGGGAGAAAAGGGGAGGAGGACTATTAAAGGTCTTGGAGTTGCACAGTGGAGGGGGAAGGGAACTTCATCCAGAACACCTCGATAGGGACGGCTAAAGGACAAGGGGAACCTGGGACAAAAAATGGAATTATTGAACCGGGTGGACTGGATATAGTGGAATTGATTGAGGTCCACTATATCTGGACCGACGCGATAATCCTCGTCCGTGAGAGGCGCAGGATAAGGAGGAAATTGACTTAGGAGGTACCTGTACCAGGCTTCCCTGTCCTGGTCTTCGAAAAAGGACTCCGATTCTCCTTCGGGATCGGAAGATTCCGATTTAAAATCTTCTGGTTCCTCTTTGAGATCGGGACACTCTTCTACGAAGTCCTGGAGGGCTTTTTCGAAATCGTGCGACGCTTCTGAGAGATCGGGCGATTCGAGGCGTAAGGAGGAGGGAGGAGCGGGAATTCTAGTGGGTTGAGGTTCGAGAGAAGGTAAGTGAGAACGCTCGAGGGAAGAGACGGGGGAATAAGAAGGAGGTGAAAAATCAACAGAAGAACTAGGGGGACAGTCAGAAGGAGGAGGGGGAGTGGGAATTCGCGAGGATTGAGGTTCGAAAGAAGCTGAAGGGAAAACGCTCGGGGGAAGAGATGGGGGAATAAGAAGGAGGTGAAAAATCAGCAGAAGGACTAGGGGGACAGTCAGAAGGGGGAGGGGGAGTGGGAATTCGCGAGGGTTGAGGTTCGAGAGAAGCTGAGAAAAAACGCTCGAGGGAAGAGATGGGGGAATAAGAAGGAGGTGAATAATCAAAAGAAGAACTAAGGGGACAAGGGTATGTATCGACGTGTTGGTGTGTTGATTAGTCACTGGACTCTTAATTTAAAAGAATGTTCATCTAAATTTGACTTATTGTAATCGATAGTAAAAGTTGGATCCGCGGACACCCGAGCCAATAGTTTCCGGATCTTTTTATTTTCCCGGTTGCGGATGTGTTTCGCCCAGCATTTAGAGCGCTTTGCCGGGGTTGTTTCCACTAGGAAACACACGCAAGAGTTAACTGAGATATTGTTATTTAGTTAAAAGAAACAGTTTGATAATGATAAAATAATAAAGAAAAAATGGAAAAAGCTCTTAAGGATCTCAATTACATTTATTTTTAATATAAATATATATATTTTAAGAAAGAGGGGAAATAGAACGATACGGAGAGAATTGTTATAGATGTGGAGGGAGAAGATTTTCCTTCAGGGCCTGGCAGCTAAGTATGAATGCCAATCATGATATTACACCAGGATCCTGGCTAATCACACCTAGGGACCCGTGAAAGGGGAAGGATTGCTTAAGTCTAACAATAAGCATGAATGCTAATCTTGACAGTGTTCAAGATCCTGGCTAATCAAGTTTACGGACTCGCAAAGGAGAGAGGATTGCTCGAGTCTAATAATAAGGATGAATGCCAATTTTGACGGTGTTCAAGATCCTGACTAATCAAACTTACGGACTCGCAAAGGAGAAAGAATTGCTTGAGTCTAGCAATAAGCGTGAATGCCAATCTTGACAGTGTTCAAGACCCTGGCTAATCAACTTACGGACTCGCAGAGGAGAAAGGATTGCTCGAGTCTAACAATAAGGATGAATGCCAATCTTGACAGTGTTCAAGATCCTGGCTAATCAAGCTTACGGACTCGCGGAGGAGAAAGGATTGCTCGAGTCTAACAATAAGAATGAATGCCAATCTTGACAAAGTTCAAGATTCTGGCTAATCAAGCTTACGGACTCACAAAGGAAAAAGGTTCGAAGAAGAGGAAATATAAAATATTTAATAACCAGAGTTTAATTTAATAATAATATTAATAAATGTGTGCGCTTGGATATTACTTGAAAATTCGAATTTAATAACAAACTGTTTCTTTTAAGAGGAAGGAAAAATAAAATAAGAGAAAGGTAGGAAACAAATAAAATTCTTTGGTAGACTCACTACTTGTTGTGTGCGAAGGTGATGAATTTAAAATTTCGCTGGATAAACGACCCAAGGTCTATCTTGTGGACTCGGCTGTGCGGAAAGGGTGGCTCGGAGATCCGCTCGGTTCCGGTAGTGTTCACAACACAATTCGGAGTCTTACACTGAATAGTTTTCCTTTTCACTCACAACTTAACTTCCTAAGGCCTTATGTAAGAAATAATGCTAGCAACTAACTGTTTGAGGAACGCTGATAATAACTGTATCTAGCTGTAAAGATACAGTTGGATAAAGGCCGAAAAAGAACTGCTTGCACTATCACAAACGCGGACAGAACTGCGAAAATAGCCTTGAAGACTCAATAAGTCGGAGCGAGCTGTAGGCAGACTTGGTGCGACGGTTCGAGTCGAGAGGCGAAGATGAACTGATTTTTCTGAGGGAGGATTTCGCGTATGTCGAATCTTGGCGTCTCTTCGCGTACCCTTTCCATTAGGCAAGCAATATTCTTTTTTAACGAATCAATCTTTAAAATAGTGCCCCTCTCATGAGTTGAAGGCGTCTCCCTTCCAAAAGAAGGTCCAATAGTTTGCGCCTATTGGTGTAGGCTTTTGTTTTTAAAAATTAAGTCTCGCCCACTGGAGAGTCCGCCATGATCGGCCAAGTTGACAGTTTTATTATTCACTTGAGTTTTATCTCAAACAGATAACGCGCAAGGGTGGTCTAGCAGGCAAGCACGTGGTGTCGAATGTCGCGAGTTTCAGTCACGGATCATAGTTACATCTATAAGATATCACTCTAGTTCTTAGAAGGGCCTTTATTCGAGACTCCTTCTATAACGCGTTTCCATTAGAGGACTTCCAAGAAAAAATATTATTTGATATATTTATTAGTCTCTTGCATGCGCACTGTTTAGATTTCGAGCCTTCTCATGGTTCGAGTATCTTTTAGTTGTTGTTTAAAATTCTTGGTCTTCTAGGGGACCTTTGTTCGAATATTTATCACGCATGGTTTAGATTTTGAAATATTAGTCTCGCCTGCTAGATATTCTTTTATTTTATTGTTTATAGTGCAAAGAGTTCCAGAGCGTAGGCGTTTAATATTACGTGAAAGAAAAGAATCGTGGAGTCCACCGGACGTAACACATGTGTGTCTGTGTGTTTAGGCAGAATAACTAAATTATTTCAAGTTTGCTTATTTATAAATATATAGACATGTTTATAAATATGTACATTTATATATACATTTATCATCTGAAATATATATATATATATATATATTTATTTAGTCTGAACATCCAAATAAAATACATTATTTGTATGCCATTTATATACATGTTTGATAACATCAATGGATAAAATATATCTAATTTTCTTGTTTCCATTCATAAATTAATAAATAGCTGTAAATAATACAATTATCATAAAGATTATTTATATAACAAATGTAAAAAATATATATGTATACATTATATTATACAGGGTGGGGAAAAAGTCCCGGACCCTTGAAATATCTCGGAAGGAGTGAGATCCCACTCGGCATGTAATATTGCTGAAATACTGTAATGTTCGGAAATGGTACAGAAATATTTCATTAATATTTCAATTGTAACTTTGCATCCGAAATATTTCGGAAATGTACCTGTATCATGTTTTTTAAAATATTGCATTTGCAATATTTCTGAAATCTTTCAGAAAGTCCTTTTGTAACTAGTATTAAGGTTATAGTTCATTTGCTTACCGCTATGCGGCGCGCTATTCACTGTTTATACCCGTATTCAAATTTTTGTCATGAGCGTATATAAAGCCTGCAAAATGCGGTTAATAATATTATAATTATTTTTACCAGTTTAATTTCTGATGAGATTTCCGTACAGGGAAATTCAGATATTGAACTGATTTTTAGAAAATCGGACAGATAAATGTCCGATTTTCACTTATTCGGACAATTTCTGTCCGAATCAGTGAAAATCGTTCGTTATTATCTGCTTAAAATATAAAACAGAAATTAACTTCCATATAAATAAAATCTTTAATTTTATAAATTAAATTATTTAAATTTATCTATAATATATATCATTGTGGGTAGGTACGGGATAGGAGGATCTATCGCTCTAGGATACTACCCAACTTAGCTTATGTGCAGGTAGATAAATGAATGAGTTGGTTTTTACGCATACAGTGTGTTTATTCATTAATAGCGCAAGTTGCGATTACACGCATAATAATTATTATTGTTAGTTTCGTATACTGGTTTATGTCTGCTCCCGCGTCTCTTCGTCTGGGTCGACGCGTCGTCCGTCCTCTTGAGACCAGGAAATATGATCGGACTGGTCTGTGTCCCACACGTTCTCTGCTTCGCGTACTCCTTAAGGGGCGAGATTTTGATAGGCGAAATCAGCGGCGGTATTTTCCACGCTTTCGCTGGGGACGCCAAGATTCTCTCTAGTCGCGGCAGGGAGATAGGCCGATCCTTCGTGGTTTCTGTGCCGGAATGCCCGGCTACCAGCTTTGGCGGGCTAGCGCCGAATAGAGCCTGCAACCGGTCCTTGTTGCACTTCTTCCTCTCTGCGTGGGCGTCGTTGGTTGACTGGGCGCCGGATCGTATGTTCTCCTTAGAGGGGCCACTGAATGGTGGCCAGCGGCCGGAGACAACCGGTGAATCTGCCCCAATGGGCGACAGTGATCCGTCACTGACCGTGATGGGGGAGCAGGTACCGGCAATCGTCGGGGAGCAGCTCCCAGTGGAAGACGGCGACCGAGCGCCTAATGCCGATGGCGGCCGGGCGCCGGAGGCGGTTGGCGATCTGGCGCCTAATGCCGATGGCGGCCGGGCGCCGAAGGCGGTTGGCGATCTGGCGCCTAATGGTCGGGAGCTGCTTGTATTAAGCGTGCTCTCCTCGACCTTCCTCCTCTTGACCACCCTGTGGAGCGGCGTCGGACGAGTCCTTCGCCGGATGGCGATTTCGGCTACCGTGGGTAGCGGAACGGTGTCCCTTGTCCGTGGCGTCGTGGATGGTGGTGCGGCGACTGGCGCCGTATTGCGGACCAACGTTGAGAGCGACTTGCGCTGGAAGGTGGGCGACTGGCGCCAAGAATCTTCTTCGTCTGAGTTCGCCGAGAGTTAGCGTCTAGCGCTTTCTTCTGCCTCGTTTTCTAATGTCTGAGCGACTTGCGCTTGAAAGTAGGCGACTGGCGCCTATGACTTTCTTCGTGTCTTTCTCTGCAGGGGGTCTGACCTATATTCCGGTCGGACGGCTTTCTACTTGCAGGTTGGCCCGGGCGCCTTGCGCCGCCTAGCGGTGCTGCCCGCAACTACGCGCGGACGCACTATATGCCCGCCGGACTGCTTTCCACATTCTTGTTGGCCCGAGCGCCTTGCGCCGACTAGCGGCGTCTCCCGCACTACGCGCGGACGGGCGAGCGCTTGCGAGAAACGATAATATTTCGCAATTATCGCGCTGCCGTAATTTTGTGGTTGCTGTAGGCCGCCACATTACCCCCTTCGTTGTTTTTTAGTCCGGTGACTGGAAACGTACAGTTTTGCGTGACACTCTGCCACTTCTCGTAGTTCTCTCTGCTGGAGGTGAGTCTCCCTGCATTTTAGGTACTTGCTTCGATGCTGGTGTTACTTCTTCATCTGTTAGCATGTAAGCCGGTTTGAGTCGATCTACGGTTACGTGGACGGTCTTTCCGTTAATCCGTAACTTATAGACTTTGTCCGAACGATCAAGGACTTGGTATGGACCATCGTAAATTGGTTGCAAGGCTCTCGTTGGTGCATCGTGCCTGAGGAATACGTGCGTGGAACTCTTAAGGTCCTTATACTCAAAGGTAGCCGGTGTTCCATGTCTCTTGCATGGCCGTGGTCGTAAGTCCTGCATCGTTTTTCTTAATTTTAGCAGGAAATCGTTAGAATCGCTGTTTGCTTCACTAGACTCCTGCAGAAATTCGCCAGGAAGCCTTAGTGTTTCTCCATACACTAGTTCGGCTGGTGTTGCCTGGAGATCTTCTTTGAAAGCCGTTCTGATTCCTAACATGATTACGGGCAAAACCTCGGTCCATGCCTCTGTTGCGTGGCATTTAATAGCAGTCTTCATTTGGCGATGCAAGCGTTCGACTATGCCATTAGCTGCAGGATGATAGGCTGTCGTATGGATATGCGTTGTTCCCGTTAACCTTGTCAGTTGTCGGAATAAGTCGGCTTCGAATTGTCTCCCTTGATCGGTTGTTATCCGAAGTGGTGTGCCGAACCTTGCTATCCAGTGAGTAAATAAATTCTGCGCTGTTGTCTCTGCAGTAATGTCTGCCATCGGAATAGCCTCAGGCCACCTTGAAAAACGATCGATTATTGTGAGGCAGTATCTGTAGCCTTTTGAAAGAGGTAGTGGTCCTACCAAGTCCATGTGAATATGCTCAAATCGTTTTGTTGGGCCAATGAAATTTCCAAGGGGTGCATGGTTATGCCTTGAAATCTTTGCCTTCTGGCAGTTGATGCACGCCTTTGTCCATTGATGACAATCCGTCTTAATTTTTGGCCAGACGTATCGGTCTGCAACCAACTTTGCTGTAGCTCTAGTCCCTGGGTGTGATAGACCATGGAGAGACTGAAATATTTGCTTTCTGTATTGTCTCGTGACGAATGGACGTGCAATCGGCGTTGAGACGTCACAATAAAGTTCAGCGTTTGTTCCGGGAATTTGCACTTTCTGCAGCTTGAGCGAAGAGTTCCCGTTTAATAATTCAAGAATCTCGGTATCTTCTTCTTGCGCTTTAGCTAGGCTCTCCAGGTTTGCCGCGGCTTGGATTTCTTCTACCCTTGATAAGGCGTCAGCGACAGTGTTGTCTTTTCCCGAAATATGACGAATATCGGTGGTAAACTGCCCGATATACTGCAGGTGCCTTGCTTGTCTAGGAGAGCTGTGCAATGGGTCCTGCTGGAACGCATATGTTATTGGCTTATGATCCGTATAAACCGTAAAAAATCTACCCTCAAGCATGTGTCGATAATGCTTTATTGCCGTGTAGATTGCGAGGAGCTCTCTGTCATATGGACTGTATTTTTGTTGTGCCGGGTTTAACTTTTTGCTGAAGAAGGCTAATGGTTGCCAATCCTTTCCGTCACGTTGTTGTATCACTGCTCCCATAGCCTTGTCGGATGCATCGGTTGTTAGCGTGATCTCGGCTTCTGGTTTGGGATGCGCTAGCAATGTTGCTCTGGCTAAACTGTCTTTGCTCCTGCAGAAAGCATTTCCTCTAGTTCGGCGTTCCAGGTTATCGGCATTTTCTTTTTGATTTTAGGCCCGCTGAGTAGGCTGTTCAGCAGAACCTGTTCTTTTGCGGCATTTGGAATAAACCTGCGGTAGAAGTTCAGCATTCCCAGATATTGTCGCAGCTGTTGGACATTCTGGGGTTTCGGGAAATTTTTGATCGCTTCAATTCTGTCTGGGGGAGGTCGTGTTCCTTGTTCAGATACCTCGTATCCCAGAAAAAGAACTTGACTGGCTCCGAATATGCATTTGGCTGGACTTAGCAGAATTCCATTCTCCTCTAACCGTTTGAAGAGTCTGCGCAGATGGTCTTCATGTTCCCTCTCGTCGTTGGATGCGACCAAAATGTCGTCAATATATGCATAGCAGAATTCCAAATCGCTGGTTATTTCGTTAATAAAGCGTTGGAATGTTTGCGCTGCGTTTCGAAGACCAAACGGCATAAATCGGAATTCAAAAAGTCCGAAAGGAGTGGTGATAGCCGTTTTAGGTATATCCTCGGGGTGCACAGGAATCTGGTTATATGCCCGGACCAAGTCTAGCGTTGAAAAGACGCTCTTATTATGGAGTGTTTGCGAGAAGTCTTCAATATGAGGTATCGGATAACGATCGGGTACCGTCCTGGCATTCAGCCTTCTAAAGTCACCGCACGGTCTCCATGTGTCTCCCTTCTTTGGAACCATATGCAAAGGGGCCGACCATGGGCTTTTTGAGGATTGAATTATTCCCTCTTGAAGCAGAAGATTAAATTCTGCCTTTGCTGCTTTTAATTTATCAGGGGCCAGCCTGCGGGGACGACACGCTTCTGGAGGACCATCAGTCGTTTTGATGAAATGCATCGTGTTGTGTTTGACCGTTCGTACTTTGGCAGTTGCCCTTATAATGTCGGGGAATTCTGCCAAAATTCGGTGGTACTTATTCTCAATTGCCAGTACCTTTATTG
This sequence comes from Formica selysi, assembly GCA_009859135.1. NCBI lineage: Eukaryota > Metazoa > Arthropoda > Insecta > Hymenoptera > Formicidae > Formica > Formica selysi. The sequence goes on from CM020812.1 coordinate 7,709,714, forward strand.
ATTCAGTGAATCCAATTTCTGCTGTGCCTTTAGTACTTAGACTTGTTTTCCCATCTAACAGGATTCCTTTTCGTAGATCTGGAAGCAGGTGATAATACGCCAAGAAATCGGCCCCGATGATGGGTGTTGTGACGTTGGCGATGACAAAACGCCACGGGAATGGCCGACGTAGTCCTAACTCCGGTTGGATCGTTATCCAACCATACGTCGTAATAATGGAGCCATTTGCTGCGAATAGCTCATAATTTGTAGGTGTGATGTATCCTGCTAACATCGAGCGGGAATATACACTGACGTCGGATCCTGTGTCCACCAGGAAACGTTTCTTGGTTTTTTGGCACGTTACATAGAGGCGTCGGGGTTTCTGGGCGGGTCGGCTGGCCTCCATCAGTGACCGCCCTGCTCTTTTTCCGATTGGAATGCGCACGGCGGCGTGCATTTCTTGGCCTTATCCCCGAACCTATTGTGGTAAAAGCAGTTTTTTTTATTGTAGTCTCGGCTCTGGCTACGGGTTCGACTTCCTTTTCGGTCGTGCTTTTTGTCTCTTGATCTTCCTCGAGAGAGGTGTGTCGTGAGAGTAGCGACCTTCTTAGATAATGCTTGAATGTGTGCTTCAAGCGTTTCTCTGGGTGCCGTAGTTGCTGCAACTACTGTTCTGGACGTCATCTCGTGTATTCGGTCAGCCTGCTCGGCCACGTCGTTCAGGCGATCTTCAGTTCGTGTGGCCAAGATCATCTGAGTTTGATGAGGAAGCCTCCCCAACCATAAGGTGCGCAATAACGAATCCGGTACATTGTCTGCAGCCAGTGTGCGCAGATGTCTTAAGAACTGCGAGGGTTTCCGGTCTCCTATTTCCTCTAATTCGAGGAGCTGTCGAGTACGCTGCTCTTGGGAGACTGATAATCTCTGGACAAGTGCCCTCTTGATGGCTTCATACTTATTCGCTTCAGGGGGATGTGTGATAATGTCCTTGACCTCTTTTATCTGGCGCGAATCTAATTGCGACAATACGTATGAGTATTTCGTGGTATCTTGTGTGATTCCACTCAGAATGAATTGCCCCTCCAGCTGGGCGAACCATAGTTCCGGCTCGTCGTTCCAAAAGGGAGGTATCTTTATCGCAAGCTTGTTGATGACGTTCTCTTCGTTAGCGTTCATGGTTTCTACCTTTTTCTGAATCACGTCGGGGTCACCAATTTGTGGGTAGGTACAAGATAGGAGGATCTGTCGCTCTAGGATACTACCCAACTTAGCTTATGTGCAGGTAGATAAATGAATGAGTTGGTTTTTACGCATACAGTGTGTTTATTCATTAATAGCGCAAGTTGCGATTACACGCATAATAATTATTATTGTTAGTTTCGTATACTGGTTTATGTCTGCCCCCGCGTCTCTTCGTCTGGGTCGACGCGTCGGCCGTCCTCTTGAGACCAGGAAATATGATCGGACTGGTCTGTGTCCCACACGTTCTCTGCTTCGCGTACTCCTTAAGGGGCGAGATTTTGATAGGCGAAATCAGCGGCGGTATTTTCCACGCTTTCGCTGGGGACGCCAAGATTCTCTCTAGTCGCGGCAGGGAGATAGGCCGATCCTTCGTGGTTTCTGTGCCGGAATGCCCGGCTACCAGCTTTGGCGGGCTAGCGCCGAATAGAGCCTGCAACCGGTCCTTGTTGCACTTCTTCCTCTCTGCGTGGGCATCGTTGGTTGACTGGGCGCCGGATCGTATGTTCTCCTTAGAGGGGCCACTGAATGTTGGCCAGCGGCCGGAGACAACCGGTGAATCTGCCCCAATGGGCGACAGTGATCCGTCACTGACCGTGATGGGGGAGCAGGTACCGGCAATCGTCGGGGAGCAGCTCCCAGTGGAAGACTGCGACCGAGCGCCTGACGCTGATGGCGGCCGAGCGCCAGGTGATGCTGGCGACTGGGTGCCGACCGATGGCGGACGAGCGCCGGAGGCGGATGGCGACCGAGCGCCTAATGCCGATGGCGGCCGGGCGCCGGAGGCGGTTGGCGATCTGGCGCCTAATGCCGATGGCGGCCGGGCGCCGAAGGCGGTTGGCGATCTGGCGCCTAATGGTCGGGAGCTGCTTGTATTAAGCGTGCTCTCCTCGACCTTCCTCCTCTTGACCACCCTGTGGAGCGGCGTCGGACGAGTCCTTCGCCGGATGGCGATTTCGGCTACCGTGGGTAGCGGAACGGTGTCCCTTGTCCGTGGCGTCGTGGATGGTGGTGCGGCGACTGGCGCCGTATTGCGGACCAACGTTGAGAGCGACTTGCGCTGGAAGGTGGGCGACTGGCGCCAAGAATCTTCTTCGTCTGAGTTCGCCGAGAGTTAGCGTCTAGCGCTTTCTTCTGCCTCGTTTTCTAATGTCTGAGCGACTTGCGCTTGAAAGTAGGCGACTGGCGCCTATGACTTTCTTCGTGTCTTTCTCTGCAGGGGGTCTGACCTATATTCCGGTCGGACGGCTTTCTACTTGCAGGTTGGCCCGGGCGCCTTGCGCCGCCTAGCGGTGCTGCCCGCAACTACGCGCGGACGCACTATATGCCCGCCGGACTGCTTTCCACATTCTTGTTGGCCCGAGCGCCTTGCGCCGACTAGCGGCGTCTCCCGCACTACGCGCGGACGGGCGAGCGCTTGCGAGAAACGATAATATTTCGCAATTATCGCGCTGCCGTAATTTTGTGGTTGCTGTAGGCCGCCACAATCACATTAATGTATATTGTTATATATTATTACTGTAATTGATTTTAGTTTTGCCGTCAAACAAACATCGAAAAATGACGTCTTGTGGATGTGACATATCGACATCATTTTCGGGTCTCATGAGACCTAACTTAGGATATTTAAGTGATCATTTTGTGACCAAAATTTACCGTCATTATGACGTCAGTTTGCTACTTGGGATATGTTTCAGAAATATTTCAGTAATATTACCGAAATATTGCTGAAATCTTTTAGCAAGGTTGCATTTGAAATGATTGCGGACATTGAAACATTGCAGAAATGTTGCAGAAACGGTCGCGAAATATTTCTGTAATATTGTTGAAAGGTGTAATATTTCAAATGGAATATTGCAGCAATGTATCAGAAATATTACATGCCAAGTGGGATGTAGAAAAAAATATTTCAGACAAAAGTTGTATGGTTTCGAACGGGCCACATGATAAAAATATGGACTTGTCCAACGACGGCTAAAACCTCTTGGATGTTACTCAGGACAGTGACCTTGACAACATATGTCAAGGTCAAAGTCATTGGAGGTGAGTACGTTAATCTAAATATTTACCATTATTTTTTATATACTTAATATGCAATAAAAAATGAGGGGTTCCATTTAAGAAAACATCGATCACATTGACCTCACCTTAAAAAGGTCACTCAAGGTCAAGTACATATTTTTATCATGTGGCCCCCTCGAAACCATACAACTTTTGTCTGAAACATTTTTTTCTACATATCACTCCTTCCGAGATATTTCAAGGGTCCGGAACTTTTTCTCTACCCTGTATAGATATATTTAGAGAATAGCAAAATAGAAAGAGAAAGTAACTTATAGCTTTTTTCATATGTTATAAAATTAATATGCATAAAATCATTTATTTTTATGTAGGGAGACGAGAACAGAAAGGATAAAAAGACGAATAAAAGAATATAATAAAAGAATAGAAGAATATAATATGATGCGAATGTGAAAGAATATAATAATAAACCAGCAGAAAGAGAGAGACGGAAGAGGGGGGAGAGGGAGAGAGAGACGGAGGGGGAGAGGGAGAGAGAGGGGGGAGGGAGAGAGAGAGAGACGCAAGTGAATATGTAAGTGAATATACGAGGAGAATGAAGCTGAACAATATGTAGTACGTAGTGAGCGATTGATTAGAAAGAAACAGAATAAGCGTGTGATCGAGAAAAAGAAGATATGAGAAATTGCTATAATGCTAGTGCGTACATGTATATTACTCTCACACGCATGAAAGAGACAAAGATAGTACGATTATTCCTGTCCTTGTCATGTAAGATTGCAGCTCTGTCTATTGCGACATCATGCAACTAATCTACTGCTCTATTTTACTCTTGAGCCTCGATCTCGCACACACGCATATGCACGAAAGTTTTGCATAGTAAAATCTTTTTTATAAAGCTTCTAAATTCACTTCTCAAAGTTCACTGATAATCTTTGATGAAATGTCAAGTGCGGGATCCACTTGTTAGGTACGTGCAAATTACAAATCTTTTATATTAAGCAAATGTTGATGGCAGAAGCCGATAACAAAACTATAATTTTTAATTTTTTTTTACTTTTTACATGAAATCATATACCCCGCACTATGTTACTATGTGTACTTTAATTATGGAAAGGATTTATTAATATCTATAATCAACAAAAATATTTTGCATTTTGACTAATATTCGCATTTTGTCGGTAAAACAGAACAGTCCGACATCCTCTTAATTGTATTAAAATTATAAATTTTAAAAATTAATATACACTTTTAATTACAGTGTATTTATTTGTAACAAAAAATGTAGAAAAAGCAATCTATATCCTTTGTCAAGTAACACAAATAAAGAAAACGTTTCTCAGAATATAGGATTGGAAACTGGCAAACTTTTTTTACACAATTCTTTTTTATGCAATTCAATGTAAGCTACTATATCTTTTGTAAATTGTTTCAAATTTTTAATTATATTGTTCATATTTACAGAAAAAATATTTAAAAGAAGCATTCCACATTCTTACTCGAGTTACAAAACTCATGAGAAAAATTTTGATGAGGATACAGAATCGGAATCTGGTAATTTCTTTTTTAAACATTTTATTAAAATTATTATAATGTTTTTAATACTGTAAATTAATTGGCTTTTTAGTTATATTGCCTATATACCTACAGAAAAAAATCTCAAAAAAGTATATATTTCACATCTTCCACTTAGTTAATTTGTGAAAAAAGTTTTAATGATTATAAGATCACATTTTTTTTTACATTATTCTATTATTATTTATATTATTCTACATTTTTATACAATTCAACGAATGTTATTATACTTATCGTAAAAGATTTTTAATTTCTAATTCTATTGTCTGCATTTTCAGCAAAAAAATTAATAAAAAATATTTCAAATTTCTCTTGCTAGTATAAAATTTGTAAAGAGAATAACAAAGTAATCACAACTCCATTAGTAAAAATTAAGTGTAATAATTTAAAATATAACAATTTTAAGTATAACAATTAAAAGAAAAAATTGATTTTTTAGTTTTTTATATACTTTTTATTAAACAAAAATATATATTTTATGATAAAAGTTTTATATGTACCATATATATTTCTTTGTTTCAGATATAATAATTGAGAATAACAATTCTTTATCCTTATCGATTACTAATTTAAATTCACAACCATTGGATTACGGTGATTAATTCTCAGAGAATGAAGAAACTTTGCGAGGTTAATTAATTGCTATTAATAATATATGTTACATATAATATTATATGTTTTATATTTAAAATTAATGTTACGTCCTGGCGATTCCACGATTCCTTCCTTCCGCGAAGTGTCGGCAATGATCGTCGATTGGTGAGACAAACGAATCGCTCAGTAAACAGACCAACGTAAAAGATCGGTGATGAAACCATGCCGGTTTCCTCGAGATAAATAAAAATCAATAGATATCTCTTAGTAGAAATTGCCGGCGGAAAAATAAAGAGACACCGACAAGATAATATAAAATTTTCTAACAAAATCCCCAACAAACACAGCTGCATCAATAACAATATAAAATTTTCAAACGAAATACCCAACAAACAGAGCTGCATCAATAATAATAAAAAATTTCCAACAAATATTCAATAAACACAGCTGCACCAAAAGCAATAAAAATAATCATAGGATAATAGGACCTTTTCTAATCTGATCACGTGCAAGGAATCTTCGAACGAATATGGAGCTCACCAATGGACTATCACCACGGGAAAAACGTGAAAAGTAGGAGAAACACCCCGCCTAACGAAGACACTGGCACATTTTTAATTTGTTAAGATTGAAAGATCCCCACTTCTGCGCAAATTCAATTGGTCGAAGTTTTGGAAAATTCCCACTCTTAGAATTAGAATACACCCCAAACAAAAAAGATTATAAAAAGAGAACTCGCAAACACATCACACACTTATTCTCCGGTCTTCAGCTTCACGCAGTCTTATTCTGTGCTTTTGCACCGTAATTCGCGAGTTAGGCACTTATGCAACCAGTGTCCTCACTTGGCATCATCTCCAGAGCAACCATGAATCGAACATCGGGCTGCCGACATGAGACACAGAGCGAAACACCGTACAAATTCGCCACCCCTCCACCTCTGAATTACTATTTAAAAAAGTAAGTTTAATTGAATAATTTTTCTTTTCCTCCTTTTTGTATTGTTTTTTATTTAAATCAAAACTTTCCGAAAAATTCTTTCTAATTAAATCATCAACCCGTTTCGGTAATAAATCTTAGAAAATTTTAAATCCTGATCTTAATCTAACACATATGCGAGCGACCAATTTTATATTTCTGACTGTTCTTAACATATACACTTATTTACTCACGCACGCACGCACGCACGCACGCCACGCACGCACGCACGCACGCACGCACGCACGCCCACGCACGCACGCACGCACGCACGCACGCACGCACGCACGCACGCACGCACGCACGCACGCACGCACGCACGCACGCAACGCACGCACGCACGCACGCACGCACGCACGCACGCACGCACGCACGCACGCACGCACGCACGCACACGCACGCACGCACGCACGCACGCACGCACGCACGCACGCACGCACGCACGCACGCACGCACGCACGCACGCACGCACGCACGCACGCACGCACGCACGCACGCACGCACGCACGCACGCACGCACGCACGCACGCACGCACGCACGCACGCACGCACGCACGCACGCACGCACGCACGCACGCACGCACGCACGCACGCACGCACGCACGCACAGCACGCACGCACGCACGCAACGCCACGCACGCACGCACGCACGCACGCACGCACGCACGCACGCACGCACGCCACGCACGCAACGCACGCACGCACGCACGCACGCACGCACGCACGCACGCACGCACGCACGCACGCACGCCACGCACGCACGCACGCACGCACGCACGCACGCACGCACGCACGCACGCACGCACGCACACGCACGCACGCACGCACGCACGCACGCAACGCACGCACGGCACGCACGCACGCACGCACGCACGCACGCACGCACGCACGCACGCACGCACGCACGCACGCACGCACGCACGCAACGCACGCACGCACGCACGCACGCACGCACGCACGCACGCACGCACGCACGCACGCACGCACGCAACGCACGCACGCACGCACGCACGCACGCACGCACGCACGCACGCACGCACGGCAACGCACGCACGCACGCACGCACGCACGCACGCACGCACGCACGCACGCACGCACGCACGCACGCACGCACGCACGCACGCACGCACGCACGCACGCACGCACGCACGCACGCACGCACACGCACGCACGCACGCACGCACGCACGCACGCACGCACGCACGCACGCACGCACGCACGCACGCACGCACGCACGCACGCACGGCACGCACGCACGCACGCAACGCACGCACGCACGCACGCACGCACGCACGCACGCACGCACGCACGCACGCACACGCACGCACGCACGCACCGCACGCACGCACGCACGCACGCACGCACGCACGCACGCACGCACGCACGCACGCACGCACGCACGCACGCACGCACGCACACGCACGCACGCACGCACGCGCACGCACGCACGCAACGCACGCACGCACGCACGCACGCACGCAACGCACGCAACGCACGCACGCACGCACGCACGCACGCACGCACGCACGCACGCACGCAAACGCACGCACGCACGCACGCACGCACGCACGCACGCACGCACGCACGCACGCACGCACGCACGCACGCACGCACGCACGCAACGCACGCACGCACGCACACGCACGCACGCACGCACGCACGCACGCACGCACGCACGCCAACAGCGCACGCACGCACGCACGCACGCACGCACGCACGCACGCACGCAAACGCACGCACGCACGCACGCACGGCACGCACGCACGCACGCACGCACGCACGCAACGCACGCACGCACGCACGCACGCAGCACGCACGCACGCACGCACGCACGCACGCACGCACGCACGCAACGCACGCACGCAACGCACGCACGCACGCACGCACGCACGCCGCACGCACGCACACACGCACGCACGCACGCACGCACGCGCACGCACGCACGCACGCACGCAACACGCACGCACGCACGCACGCACGCACGCACGCACGCACGCACGCACGCACGCACGCACGCACGCACGCACGCACGCACGCACGCACGCGCACGCACGCACGCACGCACGCACGCACGCACGCAACGCACGCACGCACGCACGCACGCACGCACGCACGCACGCACGCACGCACGCACGCACGCACGCCACGCACGCACGCACGCACGCACACGCACGCACGCACACGCACGCACGCACGCACGCACGCACGCACGCACGCACGCACGCACGCACGCACGCACGCACGCACGCACGCACGCACGCACGCAACGCACGCACGCACGCACGCACGCACGCACGCACGCACGCACGCACATATTCATCAATATTATATTTCTATAACTTTTTATGATCATATATATTCAAAAATATGAATAAATTCATACTTTGTTAATTTAATTAAAAGAATTACTCTTTATTAAACCCCCACTCATCCCTAGTCGAAAGATCGCACTTGGTCCCATCTCGTGTAAAAGAGATTAAATTCTCTTACGGAAAAGGGACCACCGAACGAACGTCTGAATAACCAGCGTAATAGCGACTCACAAGGAACCTTCGGCAACGCGAGAATTCAAAAAAATCTGAAACTTTGCATCATTATAGAGTAGTAGTCCCTAATAACGAAACAATTTTTTGTTGGTGCTAAAAATCGGTTTCAAGGGTGAAAACAACCCCTTAAAAAAATCGGTTTTTACATTCCAAAGCGAATATTATTGAAACAAAAAGAAATATGAAACAATTGTTTAAACAAAAGTTTTATGGTTTCAAATGTACTTTAATATAATCTGAAAATTTTTTCAAAATATCAAAGAGAAATATTGAGTGGTGGGAATATTTCAAAAAATTTAAAATCCAGATACGCCATTGTAAAGTACATTTGAAACCATAAAACCTTTGTTTAAACAATTTTTTTATATTCCTTTTTGTTTCAATAATATTCGCTTCGGAATGTAAAAACCGATTTTTTCTAAGGGGTTGTTTTCACCCCTGAAACCGATTTTTAGCACCAACAAAAAATCGTTTCGTTATTAGGGACTACTACTCTATAATTATGCAAAGTTTCAGATTTTTTTTAATTTTCGCGTTGCCGAAGGTTCCTTGTCAGTCGTTTACCTGCTTTTCAGACCTGTCAGTTCGTTCGATCCGATTCCAAACGCCACGAGACGTTTAACTTCGGGATAATAAAAGATAGTTGTTGCGCCCTTCCATTGACTCATCCTTCCTCGAGTCTGGACGTAACATTAAAATTTAATATATTTTGAAGTATATTAATTAAAATTTATATTTTATATATTGCAGAAGAACAAACGGAAATATCTCCTCGGAAATCATCAAGAGTAGAAATAAAACAATTGCTTCCTAAAATAAAACATAGTATGTAATAATATCTTAATTTTAATTTTAGATTTTTATTTCTTTGATATATTTTTTTAGTTGATTATAATCCTGGATGCCATTTAAAAATAAGGGAGAAAATGAAGAAAACTCTCATAAAATAAAGAAATCTTTTTGGTACATTATTTTATGTTTCATAAATAGTCTGCAATTTTTGTTATTTTTATAAAATAACTATTTTTCTTTTTTTGAAATAGTGAGAAATGATTCTGAATTACGAGTGCAACAAGTTGAACAGCAAAAAATTGAAACTATTAAAGAAAATAAAACTTCAAGCAAAGGTAATAACAAATTTTTTGAATTTTTTTAACTTTCTCAAATTCAATATTTTTCACATAATTTTAATTTTTTTATAGAAGAGATTCCTACACTGGGAAGATATTTAATATCGAAGATATCTAATATTGATCGGAAATTAGATAACATTTTAGCCATACTTAACGATCAAAACTTGACAGTGCCAACTAATATTTTATTTGATTTATTGCCAGATTTTCCATTAAATTCTATAGAAAATTTTAAACATTTTTGTAATGAATTACAAAACAACGATGAACTCCGAAAATAATTTGTAAGTTATAAATTATATTAAAAAAGAAATTAACGTCCCCCCTCCCAATACTGAAAATATGTTGTTTTTATATTCTTACAGCAAAAAAAATCGAATTATTGATGGGAAAACTGCAGAAAAACATTTAACTAATAGTTTAGTAATAACTCTTACAAATAAGCTTGCAAGAGAATTAATTTGGGATGGTTAACGTCAAACTGAAGGAATAAACAACACAATATTTTCTGACATTATTATTGGTAATTTTATATTATTTTAATTAAGTATATGTTAAATATATATTAAATTTCTTCATAATTTTCATAATTTAAAAAATTTTTCAGGAATTATTTTAAATTAACATAATTTCTCGACGTATAGTGATTTAAGCAGTAAATTTTCTGCATGATTAAGAAGGGCTGGAGACAGATTTCAGTACCACTTAAAACTGGGACACCAAACATGATTATTGTTATTTAACATTTAATATCTAATATTTTAATATCTTAATATTTAATATGCTTTTATTAAGTTATTAGTGAAAAAAGATAATTTTTGAAAATTAAAAATTTGTTGTGCAATAAAAAGTGCAATAAAAATATTTGTATTTAAATCATTATTTTATATAAAAATTTACTTTCCAATTTTCAACAAAAATTTTTTTTATGAAATAAAGTTAACGAAAATATGTCTAAAAGGTAGTTTTAAAAGACGACTATAAGATGTGTAAAATTAGATGTCTTTTAGATATCTTATAGGTTAAAGCTACAAGATGACTTTTATCGGACATATGTCGTCTATTAGTCATCTTTTCATCGACTCTACGCTCTCACTAAAAGACATCTTTATAAAAAATATGTAATTTTTTAGTCATTTTTTTGACGACTTGGTGCTGTCTGGGATTATATTGCTAAAGACAGCTCTCTATCCGAATAAACCATTAATTTCCACGTTAACTAGAAGTCAAATAGATTAAATCTTGTCCTTAAAATATTTAATCCATGAAAATAAATAACCTTTATTATATAATTTATAAACAAAATTATTATCTTATTTCTCTTCTTTGACTAATGCTTAACCTTTTTATTTCAGGCTTTGATTCTAATGCTTTCAATTCAACTGTATATCTAACATTTTTGATAGAATTCCCACAAGATTTGTTTTGCTATATTAACATAAACATGCAACTCATTGCTTAGCCATTTGTAGGTGACCTAAAAATATTAATTACGCATTAATTACATTTATATATAAAATATAAATAAACATTCACATTTCCAGAACCAAAAAACTAAAAAACTAAAAAATAAATATGAAATCAATAATTAACTAGCCAAGTATTTAAAAGTAATTAAAATAGTCAGTTTATGAGAATTTGTAATTTGAATAGTATTTGTCATAAAATCAATCTTGCATTTGCAGAAATATTATAGATTCTTTCGACAAAATTAAAATGCATTTTATTTTGATTAAAAAATCACATTATTATTGTTAGACCAAAATGCGTCAAGGATGTGTGCGGAACCGGAGAGAAAGGAGAGAAAAATATTTGAGACAGTTTCTCTAATAGTAACACAGTCGTAGAACTTTATTATAAGAATACACGCGGTACTGTAATGCACGCTTGCCCTACGCAGACAAAGAACTCAACTCGACTAGACTAGAGCGTAACTCGAGTAGTAGCGAAAACTCCTGAGCGCCAACCGACAGCGAGGTCTGAACCAACCAGCGCTTAGTACTTGGCTCGCGTCCGATTGGGTAAAATAAACGCGGGACGCCTCGAACATCTAACACTACCGCCGCTTGAGCGTCTCGCGCTTGTTGAGGCTACATTAATTAATTCACATAATTTCTTGAAACGATCTCTTGACAGTGCTTTTGTGAGAACGTCTGCACGCTGTAATTCGGTGGGAATATATTCCACTTTTAAGTCTCCGTCAACCACCTTTTCTCTAATGTAATGATACTTTATATCAATATGCTTCGTCCGTTTGTAGAACTCCGCGTTTTTAACAAGGCGTATTGCGCTCTGATTGTCAACATACAGCATTGTTTCCTTCTCACAAAAGCATCCAATGTCTCCGAGCAGTTTCCTAAGCCAAATTATCTCTTTTGCAGCCGCTGTTGCCGCAACGTACTCAGATTCGGTCGTGCTGAGTGTGATTAGCTTCTGCCTTTGCGACGACCACGTGACAGGACCATTCGCGAGACAGAATATATAACTCGTTGTAGATCTACGAGTCTCTACGTCACTCGCATAATCGATATTCGAAAAACCGATTAGTTCCGATTTGCTACCGCCGCTTCTATATTCTATGCCGTAATCGGCCGTTTTCTTTAGATAAGCAAAAATTCGTTGCACTGCTCGCCAGTGCTCATAACTGTGGTTGTTTAAGAATCTACTAACAGCATTGACTGCAAACGCTATATCCGGTCGCGACACTGTAGCTAGGAATACAAGGAATCCGATGATCTCGTGATATGGTACGTTATTTGATTTCTCATCGTCTTTTTCTATCGGATACAAGATTATGTGCAGATCCGCCGGCACACTAACCGTTTTCGCATTGCTCATCCAATATTTTTCTAGAATTTTTTTTATATGAGCTCTTTGGTGTATGACTAGTGATTTTTTAACTCTATCGCGATCTATTTGAAGACTAACAAAAATCGTCTACTTTGATTTTAAAGTTCTCACTCAATCCACTCGCTATTAAATCTAGAGTTTTTTTGGATTTTGCGGCGACCAGTCCATCGTCCACGAATAGCGCTAGATACACTGGTTCATTATTTACTTGACCGACAAAAATACATGGATCAGCTGTACTGCCTTTGAACTTGAAACGATTCAAGAACTGTCTGAACTTGTGGTTCCAACACCTCGGCGCTTGTTTCAAACCGTACAAGGATTTGTCGAGTTTGCACACAACACTGTCTGTCACTTTCCTATTTGATTCTCGTTCGATGTTGAGCCCTTGCGGTACCTCCATGAAGATGTTCTTATCCAATTCGCCGTAGAGGAACGCTGTCTGGACGTCGAATTGCAGCAGCTCGAGGTCCTTGTCGGCCACCTTTGCCAGGAGCACTTGCAACGAGTCGTATCTTACGACTGGCGCGAATGTTTCCATATAGTCGATTCCTCGCTGCTGCATGAATCCTCTCGCGCAGAGTCTCGCCTTGAATTGATTGGTCCCTTTTTCAGGATTGCTCTTCACCTTGAACACCCACTTGGAGTCAATTGTTTTTAATCCTGATATAGAAAAGGGCATTTAGAGCCAAGCGCGGTACGTAGTGCGCAAACTGTTTATTATTAGTGATAAATTAATACCAATATAGATTTCGAACGTTTCGACCCTTTATTTGGGTCATCTTCAGCGCAAAAGTTAAACTACCAAACATAAATTTAACGTCGCATAGTTATAAAATCAGTCATACATAGTCATACATTGAATTAAAATTAAAAATTAAAAATAAAGAACCGGAGGTCTCTCACATCTTCATGAACGTTGATAATTCTTTCATGTCGTTGTAAAGGTAACTAACTTAGCGGTTGTTATGCCGAAAATCAGAGTCCGACTTGTAAAAACTCATATCTATACGTAATGTACCTGTGAATCGAATAAGAAAGAAAGAAACAGATGTGAGAGAATCGCGCAAAATTAAAAACTAGAAAACAATGGTGCAACTTACAACTATAAACGGCGTTCCATATGTTGTGCGAAAATATGACATAGATGTAATTAAAACTATTGTGTAAATGTAGGAGATCGACTCACTAGCTATTGAACTGAGTAATAACATCGATCATGAACAATAAGGTGAAGAGAGGAAATAAATAATATATGGCGTGACAATAATAAAGATCAAAAAATAAAAATATGATAAGAAAAACTGGGAAAACATCAGTGTAAAATGGTAAACAAAAAATAAAAATAAACATAAGAGATAAGTTAAATCTATAAAAATAATAAATTAATAAAAATTAAAATTAATAAAGTATAATAAATTAATAAAAAATTAATAAAAAATAATAAATTAAAATTAATAAACATATCTATAAGTTAAGCCATTACATTGAACATACAAAATTAAATTTTTGAAAGCTTATCAAGCACAGAAAAATACATATCGGGGAGAGATTCTGTGTCCGTCTGCAAATTCAAACCGTTCTTCTGCCTTTTTATGTATAGAATTTCAGAAATCAATCGCCTACGTAATTGAGGTTTATTATCTAAAATTTTAACCCCATCCCAATCAAAATTATGGTTGAAATTTATTCTATGATCAGTAATCACCGAGTGATTGCTCGTATTTCTCCTGATGTGATTCTTGTGCTCCAAAATACGCGTATTTATTTGTCGTTTAGTCTGACCTACATAAGAGGCATCACAATCATTGCAGTCAATTTTGTATACGACATTTTGACGAGCTGTCAGGGGGCAGGGGTCTTTGTGTACTTTTTGCTGTTCTCCTTCCCGATCGACCTCTGAACTTCGCAGGTTTTCGTTCAAGCCGCTTGACGGGAGTGATGGTTCCCGGGTTTCGGAGATCCATGTGGATCCTTTTTCCTTTGTGGACAGACCACAGTTACTATTACCACTCAATGACAGGTGGTTTACGAATCTGTCTTCAACCCTTTTCCTGAGGATGTTCAGGGTCTCCTACAACTAGGTTATAACTTTAGCCTCCCTTTCTCCAACAAAGAAAAACTAACGATGGAATTTATGAAGAATTTTGAGTGCAATCTCATGAAACTCCCTCCTGCAACACAAATAACCATTCGTAATCGCTCCATAAACCTCATTAACAATCTTCCTCTTTATTCTTATCCGAAGTACGATTTCAACATATATATATTAAACAACTAGTTTCTACGTGCGAACTATTTTTTAAACAACACGACAACTTAATTGTAACATGTGCAGATAAGGGAAATATTACGGTTGTACTTGATAAACAAGATTATCTCGATAAAATTGAGGAGTTACTTAAGGATACCAACACCTACAATATAATTAAAAAAGATCCAACAAAAAATCTTACCACACGCTTACGTGACTTACTTTCAAGATGGAGAGACTGTGAATTTATTTCGCTCTCGACATACAGATCACTATATTGTAGCGACGGCATTTTGCCTAAAGCATACGGACTTCCTAAGGTCCATAAGTCTGGTTGCCCTTTCCGGCTAATTGTTTCATCTGTTAATAGTCCGTTATACAATTTAGCTTAATTTTTTCATTGCATTATGTTCAAAAATTTTCCCACCGCCCACAGCCACGTCACTAATAGTTTTGACCTGGTTAAAAAACTTTCTGATATTAGCATCGACAACAATTTTCAACTAATTTCTTTGGATGTCGTCTCATTGTTTACTAACGTTCCAATCGAAATGGCAATCCACAGTGTCTCAATTAGATGGGAACATATTTCCGGGAATTGTAATATACCGAAATCTGAATTTCTCATTGCAATCAGATTTATTTCAGACTCTACCTTTTTTACGTTTAATGGAGTATTTTATAAGCAGACTTTCGGTACTCCTATGGGTTCTCCACTTTCTCCTATTATTGCAGATATCGTGTTACAAGACCTAGAAACACGGGCCCTTGAATCTCTTAAATTCACTCCTCCGTTTTACGTTAGATATGTCGATGATATTTCTCTGGCGGTTCCCGCTTCCTATCTTAACCACACTCTACATACTTTTAACTCTTTCCACCCAAGATTACAGTTTACAGTTGAGATCGGAGAGGAGAATAAATTGAATTTTTTGGACATTACTATGATCGTGAGTGAGAGCCGCTTGATTTTTGATTGGTATCGCAAACCCACGTTTTTCGGAAGATATTTGCATTTCCTTTCTAACCACCCCCTTTGTCAAAAAAGGGGCACCATAATTGGTCTGATTGACAGGGTTTTTTTGTTATCACATCCGAGCTTTCATCAGAATAATTTTAAATTGATTATTGAAATATTGTTAGACAACGGTTATCCCCTGAATTTTGTTTTCCGCGTTTTACATGAACGCCTAAAAATTCTGATTCACAGGATTAGTGATAATTCGGAAGATTCGACACGGG
The DNA here is from genome assembly GCA_009859135.1 of Formica selysi. Lineage (NCBI taxonomy): Eukaryota > Metazoa > Arthropoda > Insecta > Hymenoptera > Formicidae > Formica > Formica selysi. Next base: position 7,726,129 of record CM020812.1, read on the forward strand.
AGGGAGAAACTGTTTCTTATTTCACGATTCCTTATGTTCCTGCGATATCCGAACAATTCAAAAGAATTACTAGGGATTTAAACGTTAGGTTGTCTTATCAGAGTCTTAATAAGTTGAACTCCTTTATAAAAATACACAAAGACCACTGCCCCCTGACAGCTCGTCAAAATGTCGTATACAAAATTGACTGCAATGATTGTGATGCCTCTAATGTAGGTCAGACTAAACGACAAATAAATACGCGTATTTTGGAGCACAAGAATCACATCAGGAGAAATACGAGCAATCACTCGGTGATTACTGATCATAGACTAAATTTCAACCATAATTTTGATTGGGATGGGGTTACAATTTTAGATAATGAACCTCAATTACGTAGGCGATTGATTTCTGAAATTCTATACATAAAAAGGCAGAAGAACGGTTTGAATTTGCAGACGGACACGGAATCTCTCCCCGATATGTATTTTTCTGTGCTTGATAAGCTTTCAAAAATTTAATTTTGTATGTTCAATGTAATGGCTTAACTTATAGATATGTTTATTAATTTTAATTTTTGTTAATTTATTATTTTTTATTAATTTTTTATTAATTTATTATACTTTATTAATTTTTATTTTTATTAATTTATTATTTTTATAGATTTAACTTATCTCTTATGTTTATTTTTATTTTTTGTTTACCATTTTACACTCTGATGTTTTCCCAGTTTTTCTTACCATATATTTATTTTTTGATCTTTATTATTGTCACGCCATATGTTATTTATTTCCTCTCTTCACCTTATTGTTCATGATCGATGTCATTACTCAGTTCAATAGCTAGTGAGTCGGTCTCCTACATTTACACAATAGTTTTAATTACATCTATGTCATATTTTCGCACAACATGTGGAACGCTGTTTATAGTTGTAAGTTGCACCATTGTTTTCTAGTTTTTAATTTTGCGCGATTCTCTCATATCTGTTTCTTTCTTTCTTATTCGATTCACAGGTACATTACGTATAGATATGAGTTTTTACAAGTCGGACTCTGATTTTCGGCATAACAACCGCTAAGTTAGTTACCTTCACAACGACATGAAAGAATTATCAACGTTCATGAAGATGTGAGAGACCTCCGGTTCTTTATTTTTAATTTTTAATTTTAATTCAATGTATGACTATGTATGACTGATTTTATAACTATGCGACGTTAAATTTATGTTTGGTAGTTTAACTTTTGCGCTGAAGATGACCCAAATAAAGGGTCGAAACGTTCGAAATCTATATTGGTATTAATTTATCACTAATAATAAACAGTTTGCGCACTACGTACCGCGCTTGGCTCTAAATGCCCTCTTCTATTATATTTGATTTTAATCCAGAGAGCCTCTATCATTATTATTTTTTAATCCTGATGTTCTAGGCACAATTGACCACGTGTGATTGGTCTCATGCACTCGCAATTCTTCATCGATGGCTAGCGCCCACTGCGCGGCGTCTTCGCCAATTGTTGCTTCCTCGAAAGTGTTGGACGTGACGTATTCGGCCACATCCACCTCGTATCTCGCTGGCCGTTTGATTTCGGCGCGGTTTTTGAGAGTCCGCGATGTGTCAGAAGGCGCAGCATGCTGTGGATCCGCAGATTCCTGACATCTTAATGTTGGTCTTTGGCGTCTTGACATTGATCTCCATTGTTTAGCAGAGATTCCTCGTCGTCGTCTTCTTCGGCTTCTGTTGGCGGTGAGAAACAGATTGTTTCTTTACATGATTTTCTCGTGTCGACCGCTTCCTTTCCGGCTTGTTCGTTGAAGGTCACGTCTCTCGTCACACTGACCTTCTTCGATGTTGGATCATACACACGATAGTTTTCAGAGTCGCTTTGGTATCCGACCAAGATCATCTTTCGTGCACGAAAGTCGAATTTCTTTGCTTCGGCATGAGGACAAATGCTTCTGTTCCGAAAATTCTTAGATGTTTGATGTTTGGTCTTTTCTCCGTCCATAACTCGTATGGCGTTGCTTCGCCGGATGTTGACATTGTGCGATTAAGCACGTAGACAGCTGTGTTTATTGCCTCAGCCCACAGATTTAAGGAAAGACCTTTCGCGTAAAGCATCGTGCGCGCGCTTTCAACTATCGTCCGGTTGTCCCGTTCAGCTTTGCCATTCTGCTGAGGAGTGTAAGGCGCCGTGTTCTCCTTCTTGATCCCATGAGCAACGAGATATTCGTTCATCTGCCAGTTGCAGAATTCGCGACCATTGTCTGAACGCAAAACTCTTATGGTTTGCCCGAACTTATTCGCGACCAGTTTCTCGAATTCTTTGACTTTTTCGAACACTTCGCATTTATGTAAAATACACGTGTTTGTAACCTGTCGCATCGTTCTTGAAAGTTAAGAAGTACCTTAAGCCTCCGATTGACTCGACGGACATCGGTCCGCATACGTCGGTGTGTATTATTTCGCCCGGTTTCATACTCACTTTCACGGAACGTTTGTTAAACGGTAATTTATGCGCTTTCCCGAGATGGCACATCTCACAGAAGAAGTCATTTGCATCGGACATTGACACACCGGTAACAAGCCCCTTTTTGATTAAGTCACACAGCGCACGTTTGTTCACGTGCCCTAAACGCTCGTGCCACACAGGTAGATTCGTCGTCGACACGTTTGCTTCTTTCACATTGCACGTTTTCATGGCTCGAAAGAACATCCGCCAGATGTCGTTCCCTTGCTTTACACCGGACCCGACTACTTTGTTCCCGCGCATTAGAGTCACGAAGTTGGCTTTGAATCGCACTTCAAGATTCTTCTTGAAGTGCCACTCGCCACTCGCCGTCCATGAATTTTTCGATGAGTACTGTCCCTTCACCGACAATATCACATTGTTTGTCATCGCCAAGTGCTATCGTACCTCCATTCTTGATCGCCCGATACTCGGTGAGCCATTCTCGTCTGAAGGTCATATGCCTTGATGCGCCGCTGTCGGTCAGCCACACATCGCCTTGGTCAGTCTCCAACAACTTCCTTGTTTGCTGATCGGCGTCGGCCACGTGCTCGACGCGCACTTCGAGCTGCATCCATCTTCTGCCATAAATGCACAATAATGTGCCTGATCATCGCGCTGGTCAGCTTTTTCGCGTCTTTTGTTTGGGCACTCGCGCGCGAAGTGTCCCGTTTCATGACACTTGAAACACTCGATATCCTTTTTTGTCTTTCGAGCCTTGTTGTCGCCTTTTCCACGTCCGTTTGCTTTCTTCTTTTCTTTTCCACGTTTTGTCGCGGCAAGTGCAATTGTTTCACTTCCACTTTCGGCACTGAGTCGCGCTTCTTCACGAATTAATCTTTCCTGTCGGTTATCTAGTGTTTGGCGGTCTGAGTCAATACTATCCCACTGCTGTCCGAAGCGTGGCGTACTTCGATGATAAGCTGCTGAGAATCTTGGCCATCACATCTGACACTGCTTCACCCAGATCAAGTAACCGTGCAGCCATGTTTTGAATTTTGGCCATGTGTTGCACGACGGTATCGCTCGGTGCCATTCGATATTCGTGAAACTTTTGTGTGAGCATTAATCTGTTCGCCGCAGATTTCTGTTCATAAATGCACAATTTGTCCCACATCTCTTTGGCAGTTGTGCACACTAGCAATGAATAATTCGAATCGATCATATTCCATCGAAGAAGATATCATGAACATTGCCTTCGCGTTATCACGCAACCACTTTTCGCCGGCACCCGACGCCGTGTCGGCCGGTCTTTGTCATGTACCATCGACCACGTCCCGTATCCCGTGCGAGATAAATAGCGCGTTTAACTGGAATTCCCAGCCTTAAAAGTTTGTCCCGTCAAATTTCTTAACGTGACGAGCCGAGATGTCGTCAGACATAATGGATACAAGTCACACGCACTTAACACGTTTTCTTCCTGATGACCAAGATGGCTTTCCCGCGCACCACGCAACTCTCCTTTTTAACTCTCTCACACGATTCCTGCGCAGTGGAAGCATGCTGGGCCCATAACCTGTTAGACCAAAATGCGTCAAGGATGTGTGCGGAACCGGAGAGAAAGGAGAGAAAAATATTTGAGACAATTTCTCTAATTGTAACACAGTCGTAGAACTTTATTATAAGAATACACGCGGTACTGTAATGCACGCTTGCCCTGCGCAGACAAAGAATTCAACTCGACTAGACTAGAGCGTAACCCGAGTAATAGCGAAAACTCCCGAGCGCTAACCGACAGCGAGGTCTGAACCAACCAGCGCTTAGTACTTGGCTCGCGTCCGATTGGGTAAAATAAACGCGGGACGCTACGAACATCTAACAATTATGTTCCAAATAAATATTTTGTATAATATATAAAATAACACTATTATATGGGAGAGGCTCACTTGCGCACAGTATAATTGGACACGTTGCAATTGCACATTGTGATATTAGACACATAAAGTTGCGCACCGTTTGATTGGACACATTTCACTTGCGCACAGTTCGTTTGGACACATTTCATTTGCGCACCGTTCAATTGGACACGTTGTTTTTGGACATAACACATGTTTTTGTATAATTTAGAATACATACACACGCATATATAATTTTGAAATTTTTTGACATTTATTATTAACTTTATTTGGTAAATAAACGTTTGTTACAGTTCGTTTACACACATTTCGTTTGCACACATTTCTTTTGCGCACATTTCTTTTGCGCACATTTCTTTTGCGCACACTTCTTTCGCGCACAGTTCATTTGCGCACATAAATTTTAGTTTTAAATCAGAAATAGGTTTGGGTTAGGTTATATCTTCCGGAAGTGGAGCCCCCCCGTAGAAGGGGCGGAACCCACTGTGTCCACGCATATACTTTACAACGCGAAACGAGATCCCTATAATTGTTGTGCGGATGGGAAAGTGTGCAATCGAACTGTGCGCAAAAGAAATGTGCGCAAAAGGAATGTGCGCAAAAGAAATGTGCGCAAAAGAAATGTGCGCAAAAGAACTGTGCGCAATAGAACTGTGTACAAACAAACTGTGTGTAAACGAACTGTAACAAACGTTTATTTACCAAATAAAGTTAATAATAAATGTCAAAAAATTTCAAAATTATACATGCATACATGCGTGTGTATGTATTCCAAATTATACAAAAATATGTGTTGTGTCCAAAAACAACGTGTCCAATTGAACGGTGCGCAAATGGAATGTGTCCAAACGAATTGTGCGCAACTTTATGTGTCTAATATCACAGTGTGCAATTGCAACGTGTCCAATTGTACTGTGCGCAAGTGAAGGCTTCTCCTATTATATTACGAATTTTATTACAAATAGTAAATTATAAAATTACTTAACCCTTACTGCAATAATGTCGATTATATTGATTACCAATTTCGAATTTAAAAGTGCCCCGTGCCAAACTGATCGACTTGTTTTGAAATTAATCATAAGCTTTACCAAAGGTCCGGAACAAAAAGGGTTAAGATTAAAGTGACAGAATATTCAAAAACTTGGCGTGCCTGGGTCGCATTATAAGTCATACATTTTTATTAAATCTATTGCAAATTTTTATTTCAGGTGCACCTTTAAGGTGCATTTTCACGAGCCGCTGAAATCTATGGTTTGAGCGACAAAAAGGATCACGTGACGACTTTCGTCGCTGGACTATTAAAGCGGTAACTTTTGTACATGAAAAGGATAGAAGCGACAAAGTTAAAAATTGAAAGACAGATTTCGCGTTTTTTGTGTTTTATTAGCACTTTTAATATTAATGTGTTATAAACGGTTGTGGTATGGCTTCCAGAAAAAATAAATATTATAATTGGATATTAAATTGTAATCAAATGATTCGAGAACGTGAAATCGAATTTCAAAATGATATCATTTTTGCTGTTATTGTAATGCTGTTAACAAATCAAACACAAGAGAAACGTTATCCTAAAAAAAAATTTGTTTTGCACCACTGTTTCAAAATCATAATGAGCATATGGATTCTATAAAACTATTTTACCGTATGTAAAGTTAGAAGGTGCAAGATGCACATGAATTATTTATAACTATTTATTTTTATTTTTATTTTTTATGATTCATCTTTAATGTTCTCTAGTTAGGCCTTGCGTATAATAAAGAAAAAAGATATTAGGAATAAGAATATAATATTAAATATTAGAAAAAGCAATTTGGAATTATTTTACTTCAAACAAGGAAACAGAATGGATTAATTATTTCTAATTTTTAATTCATTATGCGTTAATCTATTCCGTTCCCTTGTTTGAAGTAAGATAATTCCAAATTGCTCTTCCTGATCATAGACATAGTAAGCATAGACTGCTTATAAGGTAGTGGGCACTGATCTCTATATATAACTGGATATGGCATAATTGAAGGTTGTGGGCTCCGTCTACAATATGGTATTTATTGTTTACGAAGGTGTTATAAAGTTTAGTTATATGTTTATTGATCAATTTTCCCACATATAGATCTATATGGAAAAATTGATCAGTAAATATATAACCAAACTTTATAAACAATCTTCATAAACAATAAATGTCATATTGTAGACGGAGCCTACAATCTTCAATTGTTCACACTTTTTTCGTCCTATGCCATATCCAGTCATATGTAGAGATCAGTGGGTAATGGTGGATGTTCTCCGCAACGAAAAGGACAGACTGTGAATAGTTTGGATGTCTATCTCTTTCTAGCGCAGAATAGTGGGGGGAACATAGTGGTCGTCACACTGCCGGCCGCCGCGCCGGCCTGAAAATTGAAATGAAAACGTGTATAGGTGCGTTCGGGGAGACACTATTAGCGCTATAGACGCAAACACTACCAATTCTGTTCATAGAGCCAATAGCATAATAGCGATAGCAAGCTCCATGAACGATGTTAACGTAGCGTTAGCATGGATTAACATCATTTTGGATCCTTGTTCTATTCTTTGATTTATCGATAGCAAAATTGAGTTAATAATATCGTTAGTGAATGTGAAATCGCTTGGAATGTGCAAGCCGTGGCTGTAATGATGTCACGAAACTGCAATATCCAATTTTCTTGAAAATTGGAATTCAGGGTTCATATTTTTACAGTCAAGTAAGGGATATGTACGTTACCTGTATGTTAGGTTAAAGTAGTTTTATAATTTGTATTTATCATTTGTATTTTTATTGCATATATGTATATAGATATTTAAGAGATTGGCCGATTGAAGCAGCGTTTTAATATAAAATAATACACAATTATTCTTGGAGTGCATTCGGAAATCTGGAAGTTATTAACCAGATTTCACAATATTGATTGATGAAATGCATGCAAATCGAAGAAGACATTTGGCAATGCTATTAGCATTGCAAATACATCAGCTGGCAGATGTGTCATCAAGTGATAGCGATGATGAAGAGTTTTCAATATTGGAAAACATGTTAAAAAAAAAAGAAGAAAAGTCTGTAGAGAGTAACCAATTATGTTGAAACAATATTGCCGGTGTTGACAAATCAAGAATTCAAGGCTCACTTCAGGTATCACTTATGTAAATGATATCTCTTTAATATATTTTTCTGTCAAAATGTCTATGGTACTGTAAGACGCTATAGGGCTTATAACCCATTCGGCATAACTTACTGCTGCCATCTGTATTGCGCGCGCAGCCGTTGTCTCGTTGCATGCCAACTCGACAACAGCGCCTTCAATTGTTAGTTGCTTAGCAACCTATGTTTGTTAGTGTTGCGAGGCAACCATAGATTGTTAAGGGTTCGAGGTACGGAGGAGTGAGTTGAATCGCGACTCGTGTACCGGCTCTCATACAGTCAAGACCGTTTACTTATTTCTCCGTGCGCTCTTCCTCGCTATCCGCGTGAGCGCCCGTTAAGTATTTGATACGCGAGATCCAATCGTTAAAGTGTTACAGTTGTGATAGAAACAAATATCGTTTGTTAATAAACAACCAGTTCTAGCAATTCCTTTCGCGCCTTCATTCCTGACTCATAAATCTCATTAACCCCTCGGTACATCCTCACAGTACAGAAAATAGTTAAATTAATTTAAGTAGAGAATGGAATATTAATTAATGCATGATTTAGGATGCTTCGTGAAACATTCGAATATCTGCTATCGAACCCAAACTACAAAGAGAAACAGCAGGAATGCTTATGATTTCTCCAAGGAAACAATGTTTGTTGGCATTGTGGAGATTAGCTACTCCAGATTCTTTGAGGTAAAGAATACGCACAAAATGCTTACTAAGCGTAGAGTTTTGCTCAATGACATCAGTTGACACAAAAATCAATCCGTCTTTGTTCGACATGTAGTAGGCAACAGAAACAGAATGATGTTTATAACGTTTTTGAATGTAGCCCCAGTGAGAAATCACAGATCGAAAAGAAGGCTATTAGATGTCTATAGACGTTTATAGACGTCTAATAGACATCTAATACACGTTTTTTCGATCGGTATTCCTCACTGGGGCAGGTTTAATCGTTCTGAGAGCGATTAATGACATCATTGCATCGTGTCTGTCAATATAAGGCTTGAGTTCATAGTAAAATATAATGATTAATTGCTCCAGGTTGGATTAATCTGTTCATTCGAAAACGCTATTATGTTTATTTGTGTCATTAACAACTATATATTTTTATTTTCTAATGCGCTCAGGTTGATTTCCGAACGATTTGATGTCGGCAGAAGTACTGCATTATATATTACAAGACGTGTTGTGAATGCAATTGTTGAGCTGGCACCTAATGTAATAAAATGGCCTACAAATGAACGAGTTGATGAAGTGTGGACAGGATTTGAAGCTACCAGTGGATTCCCTAAGATCATTGGTGCTATTGATGGCACGCACATTAACATTCTAGCTCCCAAAGATTATCCAGAAACGTATGTCAATCGTAAAGGCCATCATTCAATCCAACTTCATGTAATATACCTTTCTTCAATACTGGAATATACCTTGCTTCAATACTAGAATCCTCGGTGCAATCATTTAGACTCCTCAGTTTTCTTATCGCCATTTTCTTTTATCATGGTTTAGGAACAATATCTTATAATTTTTCAATCTTGTGACAAACATTAAAAGTTACAAAATATTCTTCTTAACCGCGAGAAGACATTCTCTCTAGTGTTAATGCTTTTCATGCAATTTCATCTAATCTTTATTGGTTGCATGTCCCTATACAAGCTATCTATGATCACACGTGTAAATTTACCCACTGCTATGTTGGACATGTAGGATCTGTGCATGATCAACGAGTGTTTCGTCTGTCGGACGTACTATCTTGGAGATGTGTCAAAGTTTCCACAAGAATGTCATTTAGTTGGTGATCTTATAAACTGCACGAAAATTTGTTAATACCGTATCGTGACAATGGTCACATGACAGGACGCCAACGAAATTACAATTTCTTGCATGCTTCAACGACAATAGTAATTGAAACAGCGTTTGGGCTATTAAAAGGACGCTTTCGAAGTCTTCTTACAACACTTGCGATGAATAGAGTAGATTTAATTCCAATGCATATTCTTGCTTGTTATGTATTACACAACATATATTTGATGAGAGGTGACGATCTTAACATAGAAGTAGATGAGAATGTACAGGAAATAGATTGTGCGATAGGCAATAATGAAAATATGCGTAATGCTGTTCATGCAGGTGTCGCAAAGCGAGATTTAATAGCGGAAACATTACGAATAAGAAATGTATAATGAGAAATGTATAATGTATCTTAATTTATTAAAATTATATATATATTAACATTTCAGAACAAGATGTATACTAACATAAATATCATAACAGAACAAGAACAGAACAAGAAATATTTTGATACAAAGTTCTTTATATTAGTATTATAATGAGTGTTTTCCAGCAAGGTACATAGATAACACAGTGTAACACACAATATCACACGATTGGCTATCAAATACAGAATTTTAAAATTCTTCATTTGACAGCTAATCATATGGTATTGTGTGTTACATTGTGTCATCTGTATACCTTGCTGGAAAACACCCAGAATAATTCTTAACTCTATATCAGTATAAATTCTAACTCTATATTAGTATTATTGTATAATAAGAACAATTACATTTTTTCAATAAACTTATCCAGTTTCTTTAAAAGTTTTTCTTGCATTTCAATTCTTTCTTTGTCTCCTTTCCTTTGTCTCTTCAATTAGTCGACGGTTTTCTATTAACTTTTCCATAACATCCGTAGCTTTACGTTTACCTGGAGACAAATATTTTTTATGTCTTACTAATTTAATTAACAATAATAAAGTTATTAAAGTATGCGCTCTATTAATTACGCTGGCTCTTATTTGCTTTTCTATTTGTATGTTAATATTTAATTGTAAGAAGCCTTATATTGTTTATGTTTATGTTTAATTAACAATGAATAATAGCTACTTACGATAAACTTCATTATCAGATTCGCATGTGGAAATGCTATTGCTGTTTGGAGATATTGGTCCCTTTGATGTTATAGATCCTGTTAATGAAACTGTTGTTAAAGGAGCCATATAGGGTTTCTCACTAAGAAAGCTTTCCATGACCTAAACAATTAATATAAGGACAATTAACATTAAGAATAGTAAAAATGGAAAAGTTAAGAAGGTAAAAGTTAAAAATTAAAGAACAAAAAAAGTTAACTAAAAGTTAACTAAAGTAATACTTACTTCATAATATTTCCACGTGCGCTTGTTGTTGCCTGATTTCGCGTTATGGTCCTTGATCGTTTTATATGTACGTTTCATAGTATTGATTCTTGTCCTGCACTGCCTACCAGAGACGTTATATTCTTTGCTGTTCATTATTGTTGCAATTTTATTCCATGCTTTTTTGTGGCTGATCTTACCAGATGACATGGATGACTCCCGCAGCCTATATTTTTCTAATAACAACATTATTGCCTCATGAGACCATCTAAAATCTATAATGAAAACCAAACAATGTTAAGTGATAGCATTCATAAAAACATACGATTACATTTCATGTTGTAAAATTTACTTACTTTCCTTGTTTTCCATCAATGGATCCTCTTCTCTCTCCTCTTCCATTTCTCTTTGAGATTGCTCCTGAAAAGCTGACACGTCATCTACAAAAAAATGCATATAATCAATTACCAAAAATTACCTTACCAATAGCAAGGCAAAACTAAATAAAATTAATCACATACAATATGTTTCCTCTAACGGAGTATCATATGACGGAGTATCATATGATGTAGTCTGCTCAGTTCCTAAAAAATAATGATTTTTTTTTTAAATATATGAATAAAAGATATATGTATACACACACACACACACACACACACACATACGCGCGCGCGCACACACGCACCCACGCACACACGCATACACAAAAACACACGCACAAACACGCGCGCGCGCATACACACACACACTTATATATATGTATGTAACGATACCGTTACTAACGGCCTCGCGGGCCGATCCATCGCGCGCATTCTGAGGCTCGGCGCCTATGGCGCCCCCATAGACATAGTATATCTAGACCGAGCGTTTGCCTTTATTTAAGGAGTGGGGGTAAAGATGCACGTAGAAAAGGACATACTCTGTTTCGTGCCCCTTGCGTTCTCTCTCGCTCGCACATAGCATAGCGCTCTCTTTCGTCATGCTACGTGCGAGCGAGAGAGAACGCAAGGGGCACGAAACAGAGTATGTCCTTTTCTACGTGCACCTCGGCTCCCACTTCTCAACACTCGGTCTACATATAATATGTCTATGGGCGCCCCCATAGACATAGTATATCTAGACCGAGCGTTTGCCTTTATTTAAGGAGTGGGGGCCGATGTCCACGTAGAAAAGGACATACTCTGTTTCGTGCCCCTTGCGTTCTCTCTCGCTCGCACGTAGCATGACGAAAGAGAGCGCTATGCTCTGTGCGAGCGAGAGAGAACGCAAGGGGCACGAAACAGAGTATGTCCTTTTCTACGTGCACATCGGCCCCCACTCCTCAACACTCGGTCTAGATATACTATGTCTATGGGCGCCCCTAAGCTCCCACACCCGTGTCGTGGCCCCACCGTAGAGACCACCCCGCCACGCGCCGAATCGCGCGAGTGGGATGCCGGCCACCGGTATATAAGGCGGTCCGGCGAGCGTAGTGTTACCAGTTCCCGATCCTGAGTCCTACCACGTACAACTCCTGATTCGAAACCTCTCGCATTCCACACCAGGCTACGGGCTTCCCGTGGTTATGCCGGGCTTCCCGGTTGCTGGGACGGTGCATCCTATTAGCTTGTAAGACCGTACCACGTTCCCCGCGTCCAGTTGAATCGCACGGCCGTTTATCTACCCCGCGACCAGTTATACCGTAAGACCGCTTTGGTCTCCGCATCCAGATAGACTCTAGTACCGATTTGTATATATCGTGACCAGTTAGTTTGTAAGACCGTTTTGTATCTACTCCGCGACTAGTTATACCACAAGACCGCTTCGATCCCCGCGTCCAGATAAACTCTAGTACCGCTATATATGTACCGCGGCTCGTTAACCGTAAGAACACTTTGTATATAGCGCGTCCAGATCGGCCACCAGGCCGAACCTTGTAATGTAAAGTTAATTAATCTCAATAGGATTTCCGCCAGTGTCGCGCCTACTCCGCCTTTTACCTACGGCCTACATACTACAACAGCGCACTAGTCCTTCTAAAGATAAGCCGCAGAAAGTGCCGACGCCCCGTTCTTCTAAGGATAAGGCGATTAGGCAGTTGGAATCACGTTGAAGGCCGCGCGACACCCCGTAGTATTTAAGAGCTGTCTATCTTAGCGTAACAATAGTTGCTTGCATGTGCACACCGCGACCACAGAACACCTCGACATCGCCCGCATGAGCCACGCTCGCTTCCCGAGCCCTGCCCGCACCAGCTAACGCGTACCGCCGCTTTCGCGAACTTCTGTACGCACCGTTCTCGCAAGCTGCACTTTTGTAAATATAGCTTTCTATGTTAAACCTTTAGCAACCGCTTAAATAAATTAATTGTTCAACCAAGTTATACCGAGGAAGAGTGAGTTAGAGTTTCCCCCTTCTCCTGAATCCTGGCACCGGCGAGCCTGATCCGCGGCGTCGGGAAAGGTGAACCGTTACATATATATATATATATATATATATATATATATATATATATATATACAGGGTAAGCCATTTTAATGTATCCACTGAAATATCCTAAAATCTATAAGTTTAAGACAAAAATGTTTCAGACAAAAGTTGTATGATTCACAGGGGGACACATGATGAAAATATGCACTTGACCTTGAATGACCTTTTCAAGGCCAAGTGAATGTGATCGATGTTTTCTTAAATGGAACACCCCATTTTTTATTGCATATTCTTGTAGCTTATCTCGAGAGCTTTACAAAACACTATAATAAAGTATTTTTTCATTAAGTACTTAAGTATGAGATCGATACGGCGTTCGAGAGCCGCATATTGACTGGTGCAGTTATAAATCATGATCACATCGAGCCTCGTCAATTTCTCGAGGATGCCAAAGACATTGTGCTCGAACACGTACAAAATGTAATGAAAAAACACTTTAATGTGAAAATTAATACAGTGTTCAATGGTGAATTCGTGATGGGTGATAAGCGTGCAAAAGTATTAATATCAGAAATTATGAACTCTTTCGCACAACCGATTTACGCGAATGGTACGAGCGGCGCGTTGTCGAACCCACTCTAGCATCGCTCGAAGAATTTCAGGAACGCGATAGCGGGTGAGCATACTCGATCGTGTCGCGAATACTCGATTTAATTGTGAATATAAACAAGTACAATCCCATGCGCGCAGGATGTTACATAAAATTGCCGCGGGCAATAATGAAGAAGAGAGCGGTGATTAACGTGCAATCTAAAGACAATGCGTGTTTTGCGTGGTCAGTTGTCGCGGCTCTACATCCAGTTGAAAGAAATGCGGAACGGGAATCTTCATATTCTTATTATACAACAGTACTGAATCTCCAAGACATTGAGTTTCCAATGACTATGAATCAAATTAAAAAATTTGAACTTGCCAACGATATCTCTATAAATGTATATAGTATCGAGAAAGAGAACATTGTCCCGATACGTCTGAGCGAGCTAAAAAGAGATAAACCTGTTGTACGTGGAAGAAACAACGTTGGACATTTCGCGTGGATTAAGAATCTATCCCGGCTAGTGAGCAAAAAAGATCACAAGAAATATATCTGCGATCGGTACGTATATATTTAATAAAATATATTGTAGAAATCTTTGAACAAAAATAAAAAATTATTTCTTTTTACAGATGTTTGCACTACTTTGGCTCGAATGACAAGTTGCAGTCACATACGGTGGACTATCGAGAGATGAACGAGTGCGCTATTCGATTACCGAGCGATAAGGACAAGTGGCTCACGTTCAACAACTATAACCGGAAAGAGCGACTTCCATTCGTTGTGTACGCCGACTTGGAGTGCGTTTTGGAGAAGACGGAGGAAGAAAGAAAGGACCCCGCACTAATTACATGAGAAATTGGCCATCGGTTAAATTGGCTGGAATTTTTTTATGATATAGTTCTCATCATTCCGAACAAAAAACCTAATGGTCAAAAAGTCCGTCTATGCATAGTTTTCGAGATATATTTTTTTAAACATTAAAAAAACGATTATTTTGCATGTATGTCTCGATAAGCGTTGGGCTGTATTATCTTCACTCTGTATGCATGGATTGAATACATGTATGCTCGCATGTATGTTGGCATGAATCTGTATCACATGTATAAACATACATGCATGAATATACAGGGTGTCCATGTTTTTTGCACCAGGGTATTGCACTTGGATTTTTCATTCGTATTCACCTGTTTTTGTCGTCAACATTGGATATTCTTCTTCTCTCGAACGGACGTGGTTCGCCCGGAGAGCGTTGTCATTAGTTCTTTTTTCACTCAATACTTGGATATTTCATTCGTATTCACCTGTTTTTGTCGTCAATATTGGATATTCTTTTTCTCTCGAACGGATGTGGTTCGCCCGGAGAGCGTTGTCATTTGTTCTTTTTTCACGCAATACTACGATTTTTTCTTCGTATCTAGTTGTTTCTATCATTGCGTCTCGGTCTTATTTAATATTCTTTTCACCCTCATTGTCACAAAAATCTTACAATGCCTTTCACGTCCCGCAAACGTTGTTACGTTTGTAATCGTCAATTCAATCCGCGACAAATGGTGCGAATTGAAGATGATCAAGTGATCAGACAAACCGCTATCCTCAGACGAGAAGAACATGGTTCGCAGCCCATCGAAATTGATGATGAATCTAAAATATGTTTTAATTGCAATATCAATATAAGAAACGATATTGACGAAATAGAACGGAATCCAAGTTGCTTGAGACTCAACGTCATTACTGACATTTCCAACCATCCTTGTTTGTTCTGCAGAGCTACGAACAATGTTCGGCGGTTGCCTCTCACGGCTAGGGTGAACGTTTTCATTCTGAAGAATATTTACATCCCGGAAACAACAAGATGTTGTGACCGACATTTAGATGAGGATGGCTTGATTCACAAAGCATTGTTACCAGGTTTGACTTCTGTTCACAGGTCATATGTCATTAAAGGTCAGGAGTTGCAAATCTTCTTACAATCCCTCCGTGATGTAGCACTTAACAAGTGCAATTATGAAAATGAAAATGATTTCACTGATGAAGAGTTCGCATCCATAGCTCCTATCACAAAAGAGCAGTTCCGAGAACTGTATACATATTGCGACCCCGTTCCTCAAGCACGTGGTGTTAGAAATATCAGTAAGAAAGATCTCTTGATGTTTCTATGTAAACTACGACAAGGGTTGTCTGATGAATTTCTCAAGGTTCTATTCCAATATTCATCTCGACAAGCGGTTGGTTTGGCAGTTGCAAACGTTCACCAATCTCTTCTTTATAGATTTGTCCCAGCCAATATCGGTTTCCAAGCCATTACTCGGGAACAATATATAGTGGATCATGTAACTTCTTTCGCTAATGAATTATATAATCCCGAACCAGATTCCCCGAGAGTTATTGCTTATATTGACGGAACTTACTCGTACATTCAGAAAAGTAGTAATTTTCGTGTTCTACGTCAATCATATTCAATTCACAAAGTTCGACATTTGATCAAACCTGCTCTGATAGTTGCTCCAGATGGGTACATATTGGCGATTCAGGGACCTTATTTCTCTGATTATTACAATAATGATGCTCAAATGTTGAGTAACGAGTTCCGACGCGATGCTGACACCATGAGAGAGTGGTTCCACGATGGAGATATTTTGATATTGGATCATGGATATCGAGACGTTCAGCCATTACTGCAAGAGCTAGGGATTGATAATAGAATGCCAGCTTTTCTTATGCCAAATCAGAAACAGTTATCTACTGAAGAAAGTAATGAGTCTCGATTGGTAACGAAAACTAGATGGATAATTGAAGCTAGAAATGGGCATATCAAAACAATTTTCAAGTTCTTCGACCATACAATTATAGTGCCACATCTTCATCATCTTGGTGAGTTTTATAATATTGCGGGGGCGATAATTAATGCGTATCACCCCTTAATTCAAATGGAAGGAGCCAATGCGGAATTGGCACAAGAGCTCCTGAATAGGTCGAAGGAAGTGAACGTTGTTCAAGCACGAGTAGAAGTTGAGAGAATGTGTACCAGGAATGCACAATGGATTCATCTTCAGAATGGTCAGTTGCATGATTTTCCACGTTTGTCATTGGAAAGTTTACGGGACTTGACTGTGGGAACGTTTCAGGTCAACCTGGCACCATCGTACATACAAGATAAGATGCAACGTGATGGACAAGAGGAATTCCAACTCGATTCCCTTCTCGGGGAACCAGGATTGATAAGGGTTCGGATTTTCTCACGATTTCGTCGTGCAATAAAGCATCAAATATTCATAGCATACAATAACGATGTGACAGATGACGATGAGTTGGATACTAGGGACGTAATTTTGGATCATTATTGCACTTGCAGGTCAGGTGCAAGAACATTGGGTGCTTGTGCACATATTGCCAGCGTGTTGTGGTATTTGGGATATGCGCGTCATCAACCGGACATTAGATATCCGTCCTCATCGCTGTTGGATACTGTGTTGGATGCTGCTCACAGGCAACCCCAGCAGAATCTCAATGAACTTGGGAACGTTTGAAATGCTCCCGATCTTTAGGACACCACTTGCGTGGATGGATGATGAACATACGTCATTTCCGATTATTATAAACAGAGGTACACACTGTGGGTGATTACTTCCGCGGAACTTCGATAATTGCTGATTATTTTCAATGGTTTTTGGAGACGAATCACGGGGATCTCTGCCAATGACGATGATATCAGATAATTTTCGATTATTTTCGGATGTTCCGAGGATGATGGATCATGTTTGGTCATCTTCGACTGTTTTAAATGATTTCCGAGTATTTTTAATGATTCCCGATCAATTTTTCCAGCAGTTCTCATACTGAGTGATTATTTTCGAAGAACTCTGATGATTTTTGATTATTGTCTATTCTTTCTGAAGCTTAGTTTGGAAGGATTCAGGCTATTTCCGATTTCCATCGCCAGACTCTACCTAAGTTAATCTTTTCCGACCTTCCCCGATCTATTCTGTACATTGGGTACATCCCTCCAACATCGTGAAACGAAACATCCAATACATTCCTTGATCTCTCTGAATGATGAAAGAATTTTTCACCCATTTCGAACGTTGAAGTATGATAGGGGTATTCCCCATTTTTTTGGACACCCTGTATATTCATGCAAGTATGTTTATACATGTGATACAAATTCATGCCAACATACATGCGAGGATACATGTATTCAATCCATACATACAGAGTGAAGATAATACAGCCCAACGCTTATCGAGACATACATGCAAAATAATCGTTTTTTTAATGTTTAAAAAAATATATCTCGAAAACTATGCATAGACAGACTTTTTGACCATTAGGTTTTTTGTTCGGAATGATGAGAACTATAACATAAAAAAATTCCAGCCAATTTAACCGATGGCCAATTTCTCATGTAATTAGTGCGGGGTCCTTTCCAACATTATAAAGTATTTAGTATTGCTTATTATGTACATTGTTCGTACGACGATTCGTTATCCGCGTATCATTCTCGTCGCAGTACCGATTGCATGTCATGGTTCACCGAAGAACTAAAAAATTTAGCGCAACATGTAAAAACTATTTTATCAGCTAATGTCCCCATGGTAAATTTAACACCTGATGAATGTGAAAAATTTTATAGCGCGATGCATTGTCATATATGCGAGAAACCATTCGTTCAAGATGATACACGCGATCATTGCCATCTGCCCGGGCGGTACAGAGCGCATTCAAATTGTAATCTAAATTATAAAGATTCTTTTCGCATTCCCATAGTTTTTCATAATTTATCCGGTTACGACGCGTATTTTATTATAAAGGAAATAGCTACAGCGTTCGAAGGGGAAATTGAAATGCTTCCAATAACAAAAGAAAAATATATCATTTACGAAAAATATTAAATTTGCAGAAGAGAAATCGAAAAATCATATTAAATTGCGTTTTATCGATTCGTATAAATTTCTTACAACCAATCTCGATAAATTAGCATCATTCTTGAATAAAGATAAACTCACAATTTAAAAATCTGAATTTCAAAATTTACCGAATGACAATTTCAATTTATTAACACGGAAGGGCGTCTTTCCGTATGAATATATTGACTGCGCCAACAGGTTGCAAGATACGTGTTTACCACCGCGCGAATCATTTTACAGTTCCTTGACCGGTGACACAATATCCGAGAGCGATTACGCGCACGCCGAGAACGTGTGGGAGCGGTTCTCCATTCGAACGCTGGGCGAATATAGCGACTTGTATCTCAAAATTGATGTCTTGTTATTAGCAGACATTTTTGAAAATTTCCGCGAAAGTTGTATTAAAAGTTATGGGCTCGACCCCGCGTATTACTATACGCTTCCCGGATACACGTGGGACGCCATGTTGAAGCATACGAATATTACGTTTGAATTGCTTACGGATATCGACATGGTTTTATTTATCGAACGCGGAATACGCGATGGTTTGAGTCAATGTTCCAACAGATACGCACATGCTAATAACAAGTATATGCAGTCGTACGATCCATCGAAACCTTCATCGTATCTCATGTACTTCGATATAAATAATTTGTACGGATAGGCAATGTGTCAATCTTTGCCTTATGCAGACTTTCGATGGGTCAACGACGTATTCGATTTTGATACATCATCGATCGCGCTCGATTCGCCTATAGGCTACATCCTTGGAGTCGATCTCGAGTATCCGCAACGTATTCACGATGCGCACACCGACCTACCGTTTTGCCCGACACGCGACAAACCGCCTGGTAAGCGGCAGGATAAGCTGCTCGCAACCTTATATGATAAGAAACGTTATGTAATACATTACCGCAACCTGCAGCAATGCACGCGACACGGACTTCGCGTTACAAAAATACATCGAATATTACAGTTTTCGCAATCTCCATGGCTTCACAGTTATATCGAACTCAATACACAATTCCGAACACTCGCGAAAAATGATTTTGAGAAAAATTTATATAAATTAATGAATAATGCGGTACTTGGCAAAACGATGGAAAATGTGCGCAATCACGTTAACGTTAAGCTCGTAGCACATTGGGATGAAGATATGGCGCAGAGGCGATGATCGCAAAACCAAATTTTCATAGTAGAAGCGTGTTTTCGGAGAATCTTATCGCTGTTGAATTGCGCAATTTCGAAGTTAAATTTAATAAACCAATCTACGTAGGTATGTGTATACTCGACATATCCAAGGGTTGTACGAGTATGTACATGGTTGTACGAGTTTTATCACGATTATATGGTACCTATGTATCGTGAAAAATGTAAAGTCATGTATACCGACACCGATAGTCTCATATATCATCGAGTGTGAAGATGTGTATGACAATATAAAGCGCAACGTCAACAGATTCGACACGAGCGATTATGCAGTGGACAATGTGTACGGTATACTGCTTGTAATGGCGCGATAATGACCGAATTCGTCGGGCTTAGGGCAAAAATGTACGCGTTGCGAATAGATGGTAAGAAGGATACGAAAAAGGTGAAAGGCGTCAAAAGTAACATCGTCGCGAGAACGATAACGTTCGACGATTACACGCGGTATTTAAAAGAAGAGATTGGAATGACGCGTCAGGAGTCTTGTATAAGATCTAAATTACACGAAGTATACACTATTCGAGAGACAAAAATTGCTCTAAGTCCGTACGATGACAAGCGGTATATCGTACCCGAAACCACCGACACGCTACCGGGGGGGGGGGGCATTACAAAATACCGTTGTAAATAAAAATTATATATTTATTATAAATAAAAATTACGTATATTTATTGTAAATTAAAATTATATGTATATTTTATAAAGTGTAAAATTTTGTTTATATATTTGTAAAATATCTTTAATATTATGTATTATTGGTAACATATTTATAATATATTATTTTTATCTATCCGAGAGTTGTGTGTTGCATCAAATCCCAGCTATTTCACATAAACCTTGTCACTCTTTTTGCGAATCACCTTTTCCACGAGATGTACGTCGGGATTAGCAACGCGATGTAACTCGTATTCGTAAAATCCGCCGGCGACGGAATTTCCGCGCGAATCTTCGAGTATATAGGTCCCGGGATTAGTTTTCTGCACTTTAACGATTTTAAACACTTTGGTCGTCCAATTTGGCATGTAACCTTTGTCAAAGATGGTCTTGAATTTACTCACGCGTACCGGATCGCCTACTTTGAATCTTGCCGGTGCCGCAATCTTTACGTTGCTATATACTGTATTTAAAAGTTTATCGGCGTTCGTGGGGGTAACGTCGATAGGTCTCATACCGATAGTGCGATGTTTTCGCGCATTGTACTCTCCAACGAGCCGGGACAATGCGTCGATCGACTTGTATTTTCCATTAAGCGTAAACATTTTCCACATATTGTTCTTTAACGTTCGGTTAAATCGTTCCACGACCGAGGCTTTCATGACAGACTATGTCGAATAATGATTAATGTTGTGTTTCTTCACGAATTTCTGTACATTTGCGTTGTAAAATTCTTTTCATCTGTCGGTTTGAAAATTTTTCGGGCGTTTTTCATTATCTCGAATTATCTTTGCGATCATTTCCGACATCTCGTTTCCACTCTTACTCTTGAGCCCACGCATACTTGCTCAACACATCGATAACTGTGAGTATATAGTTGTAGCCTTTGTTGAATCGTGCATATGGACGCGTCCGCCTGCCACAGATCGTCGTATCCGCGTACTATGACACGTCTACGTGAAAAATTTTTTCTCGCTGGAGCATGCAATTCTTCCACGAACAGCTGTTTTTCAGAGGTCTTCCGTAGCATATTTGATCGAGGCATAATTTGCAATAATGAGATAATTCCTCCACGTATATTCTTTATGTATCATTCTTCTCCTGCGCTGATGTAGTCTGCGCGTGAGTTGCATACCGAAACATTTTCTGCATCTCATCCATCATTATTTGTAGCGTCTGCATATTCGTCTCGAGCGTGATTATTTTTTTCTCAAATTCTTCCTGTCGATCTTCCAAAAGTTTGACGCTTATTTCCATGTACTGTTTGTTTGCGGCATCAGTATCATCTTCCGGTTGCGTTACGCGTCGTATCTTGTGCGACCTCGCGTCAAAGCCGGAGGCTGTCTGACACAGAGCGTTATCGCGCACGTAATTTCTTAGTAATCCATTTCATTGGTAGTATGAGTTGTTTGGTGTTCCCAACGATAATCCAAATTTATTAATCGACATTTCGATACAAACAATAATGACAGACTGACTCGTTTCGTTGACGCATAGTTTATTTTATAATAATGTCAGCTTCGCAAAGTTCCTCGATAATTGATAATATTTCATTGTCGTGGGCATTGTTGCCGGCTTGACGCGAAGCTTCCAGCAATCTACCAACTCGTTGGGATCATTCCAATGCACGTAATCGATCTTATTATCGTTTAACGTAATAGCGCGCGGTATGTTTATACCTCTTCCAGCTATTTTACCAGAGATTAATGGCGCAATTATGTGTTTATACTTGTATCCCTTGTTACTTTGTAACAATGCACCCCCCATTGTTACCTGGCAGTTGACCCGCCAGAAGTCTGCCGCCCGGCGAACACCAGCCGGGCAGTGGCAGAGGCGCCTAGCGCCCTTTTTTATACGCATTGCAAATATCGTAGAAACCGAACACGATAACGGAGACGAGTGAATTTCGATTGCGCACATTACCGATCGGACACGACAATATTTCCCAATCGGACACAGGCTCGATCAGACACAGTCCCGATCGGACACAGGCTCGATTGGACACAGACCCGATTGGACACAGTTCCGATCGGACACATACTGTTGCAATCGGACACAATCCCAATCGGACACAGGCTCGATAGGACACAGACCCAATCGGACAAAATTCCGATCGGACACATATGGTTGCAATTGGACACAGACCCGATCGGACACAGGCCTGATCGGACACAGACCCGATTGGACACAGGCCCAATCGGACACAGGCTCAATCGGAAACAGACCCGATTGGACATAGTTCCGATCGGACACAGTCCCCATCGCGAAGCTAGTTCCACCCTACAATTGTTGTGTGGATGGGAAAATGTATGCGTGAACACAGTGGGTTCCGCCCCCCCCCCCTACGGGGGGGGTCTCCACTACCAAAAAACTAGACACATAGGTTTGCGTTGAACCTCGCTTCACGTGGAAAGTTGTAAACCTATGTGGAACCTTACTTCGCATTAAAAAGTATATGCGTGGAGGCAGTATGTTCCGCCCCCCCCCCCCGCTACGGGGGGATCCACTTCCGGAAGATATAACCTAACCCAAACCTATATTTCTGATATACTGTGTCCGATCGGGATGGTATCCGATTGCAACCATATGTATCCGATCGGCCTATGTCCGATTGCAACCATATGTGTCCGATCGGAACTGTGTCCGATTGGGTCTGTGTCCGATCGAGCCTGTGTCCGATTGAGACTGTGTCCTATTGCAACAGTATGTGTCCGATCGAGTCTGTGTCTGATCAAGAAATATTGTCGTGTCCGATCAGTAATGTGCGCAATCGGGACAATCCCATGGAGACAGCCGTTATACGGCTGTCGTTACGGCCCGAATTCCGAGTACCGCCGAATGCCTCCGAAAAGTACCGAGCGCTCCGATTCCGAAACGCTGTGTCGTTCTCCCGCCGCGGGGTAGCGGCGCGTACCTGCTAATTACCGATTCCGAAAACAACGCGTCGTTACTCCCACCCGAATAAGCGACGCGGATACTGTTAAAGCGCTCGGTATAAAAAGGCCGCCGGATTACATCTCATGACCAGACCGGTACTTGAAGCCTCTCGAACAGTACGCTCCGAGATATTCAACCAGATCCGATCCTAGATTTCACAGAACACGACGGTACGTGAGGTTGACGAGTTCGAAGCCTCCGCCGAGCATTCTCGGTTTCCTCGTCGCCTACGAATCCTCACGCAATTCCGACCAACTCAACGAGAGCGGAGTGTTCGCCGCTCTCCTAGATTCCGATCTAAAATCCGACCGCTCCAGCCAGACGGATCGAGGGTTAGCGAGTTCGCTACACTGTCGAACTTTCTCGACTCCGACCGGCTCTCCTTATCTCCGGGTACAGAATAAGGCCGGAGAGTTCTCCACCCGATCGAGGTTACTCGAATTCTGACCGCATCCCCGATCAGCTGGGAATACGCGCTAGAAAACGGCATCTAACACCGACGCCTTCGTAAACACGCGGCCCCGCCGCCCGATCGAATAAATAGCCGCGCCGAAATACCTGTCGCGCCGTATCTCGCTTATTGTATAGTAACGCGCCGTCAAAATAAACACGGCCTTGCCGTACACACGCCGACTAACCGCGCCCTGTTTCTTGCGCGTCTCGCGCGCACCGTCACAACAAACCCGGCCTCGCCGTACACCGGCGAATACAATAAGCAGTTCGATACATCGAATATCGCACACCGACTAACAAACGCGAATTAATTATAACGCGTCTCGCTATCCGCCGCGCGCTCGCTTCGCGAAATATAAACCGATATCATCATATTGTAAATTGATTATTGCCGAAAGAGGCGAATAAATCAGCTACGTTCTCAAGCTTCTCGTGTGTCTCAATCCTTTCTCGATCCCGGCCGAGCTATTCCGCGCGCTCGCGAAAGTGGCCCCGTTACAACTTAATACTGGCTTATACATATTGTTGCCACGCCTATGCGCATTTGTCGCCAGTAATATACTTTTGCATTTATACATATCATCCTCAGTGTATAAGTCATCGTCGGGAATTCTCTTGAAAATCGACTCGTAGAGACCTGGTGTTGCCACGTATTTTATTCCACCGATAATTATATTGTCATTTTTATCCACATCAAAAATTTTATCATCAATCATCATTCCTTAGTTGCAGAATTTAACACCATATACATAATCCATATTGGTATTTTTATCTTGACTCAAAATAGCTCCCACATATTTTTGCTCTAGTGGACCAAAGTGTGCGCAATGTATTTTGACCCTCGGGCGTTTGTAATAGATGTTGAACCGATGTCACAAATATTTCAGGCGTAGTTTCGAAAATTTCATCCACAGATGGAGACGGTCTTTCGTGCAATATTTGACTTGATTGTACGTCATTTATCGGAGTAGAAGTAATCACATTCGATAATTGTTTCATTCGCTTACGTTTTGATTGATCTGGAGTAGAAGTTATTAGCGAATCAATGATATTTCAATGATATATTTGACCGTGTTCGCTTTGTTCCATACTTCGATTCTTTTTTCAGATGCTTGTCTTCGAGCATACTCAATGGCTCGATTTTCGTTTCATTAGATTCCACATTGATTGTATTTTCGACAAGCTATTTTAGAGGTTCGGTAATTGGTTTAAAGTACCTCTCCAATGCGACGTCTTTCTCCATTTGACCAGTCTTTAAAGAACGCTATTTTTGGCGGATTGATTCGCACGTTTTTGCAACCTCTCTCACAATCTTCTCATCATTGTCAATGCGTGTCGTCATGTTGCGCTCAGACGAAAATTTTTAGATCTTGCTCGATCGATGTGTCAATAGCGACTAACCACTTTACGGTATCGCAGAATCGTTAAATCCTTTTCGATAGCGTCCATTAGTCTGTAAACTGTCTTTATTAATCACCACAAATCCATACTTGTGTTGCCAATATTTCTGACAGAATGCGCGAAAATCGTCGTAAGACATGTCAGTATTTACATGATCGTTGTCAGTATTTATATGTTTCAAGTTTGTACCATCTTGTTTAATTAAAATCAATAAATTTGCATTTGCGTATAAAATGCTTGGGTATCTTGGCATACGTTTGACAAAGATAGAAACAGTCGGCGCTCGAGTGTCGACCCATTGCAAAGTACTCTTATCGTATCTTGCTTATCGCACGCCACGTTATCAAAGATAAAAATGGAATTCAGAAGCGCCTCGCTTGGTGGAATAA
The DNA here is from genome assembly GCA_009859135.1 of Formica selysi. Taxonomy (NCBI): domain Eukaryota; kingdom Metazoa; phylum Arthropoda; class Insecta; order Hymenoptera; family Formicidae; genus Formica; species Formica selysi. The sequence continues at coordinate 7,751,708 of CM020812.1, forward strand.
CGTCACTATTATTAGAGAATGTAAAATAACCAATTTCATCAATCGGCGCAAATTTTCCAAGTATCGATGTTTTGGTTGTTGAAGCGATTTCGAGTATACGTACACATTCTCGAAACGTACATCGTGTGGACTTTCTATCAAACTTATCAACACGTTAATCTTGCCGCAATTCGAAGGACCGCAAATGATACCGCGTATAGTAATCGGCACCATGTTTCCATGTTTGCGTATTTGTTTCTCGGACATTAGTCGTGTTTTATCGTCAAAATTTGTCACTTTGATTATCGTCGCTTATCGCATGAACTGCATGTTTGCTCTCGCGAATCTCAAATCAGATTTTTGGAAAATGAGTCATCGGGGCCCTATTTATAGAGGTGCACCGAATCGAAACCGCTCAGTCTCGAAAATGTTTCTTCTTCTGTCGGTGAACAGCGATATTTTCGAGCTTACCGCCGAGCAGTTACAGATTATCCCCAAGATTGTTTTACTAAGAGATTTTGGTGGCTACGTGGAACAATTGTGGGACAAGCTTCCCGAACATATAAAGGTTGATTCAAAGGTTCGACAATATCGTCGATGCATGCGGCATTATAATTTGCCGTGGCAACAAACACATATCGGCGGTCCAACACCGTTAATAAAAGATTGTGGCAAATGCCAGCGAAAACTATTAGAGGTAGCGGTTTGTTAAATCGTGCGATAAACGCACTTCCTATCGAATTACATATTCCAGGCTATCAGTTTTGCGGACCGGGAACTCATTTAGAAACGCGATTGGCTAGAGGCGATCGAGGTATCAACCCATTGGATGCCGCGTGTCGCGAGCACGACATAGCTTATTCTGGAAGCAACGATTTCGGTCAACGACACGTTGCGGATAATATACTCGCCGCGAAAGCGCGAACACGTATTACCGCGAGAGATTCGACTATTGGCGAAAGAGCAGCCGCTACAGCTGTTTGGGCGGCTATGAAAGCAAAGACAAAATTCGGTATGGGGATGAAAACAAAAAAATCATCGATGAAAACAAAAAAATCATCGATGAAGAAAAAGACTGCGAAAAAACGAATACTTCCTATAGCGAAGCGCGGTGGTATCTTACCCATTTTACCATTATTGGGAGTTCTCGGTTCGTTGGCTGGCGAAGCAGCGGGAATCGCGAAGGCGGTGAACGATAGCAAGGCGGCGCAACGTCAGCTCGAAGAAATGCAACGTCATAATCGCGCCATGGAAGGTCACGAACTTTATCTCGCTCCATACAAGCGTGGACGAGGGTTCTCAACAGTGGCCAAGAAAAAAAAACGTCAAAATAATAATGCCTGCCGGTGTAACAACTAATGTACAATTGGAACAACTTGCAAGACGTATGGGTATACAATTTTTTAGAGGCGTTTTCATGCGCAATAACTTACCGATAAACAGTGTACGGCGAAATGAGAGCGGTATCGTCAATTTGGATGACGTCGATGGTTCCGGTACTCATTGGGTTGCGTATACAAAGAGGGGAGATCGTGTAGTATATTTCGATAGTTTTGGAAATCTTCGACCGCCCAAGGAATTAGTGCGATATTTTGGACAGAATGTTGCGAATATAGAATACAATCACACGACATATCAAAATTATAATCAAAGTATTTGTGGACAATTGTGTCTTCGATTTCTTCAAACGGTTGATGATCGATATGAATTTAAAGCCTGACAATTCACCGTCGCGACTCAGTATTCGTTTGACAGTTTTCCAGCATGTCACTCACGCTTACGTTGACTGGCAAGAGTAGCGTTCTTGCTGTAAGCTACTTTCCGGCTATAGATTTAAACGATGGCGATTACGAGCTTGGTTTAACGGACTTTGAAACTTATCATACGATATCGAACGTGAATTCTTGGAATAATAAATTTTATTTTGATAACGACGATAAGGAAATTACGATTCCCGAGGGATCGTACGAATTACACGCTATAAACGAATATCTCCGACGTGCAATTTTACGACATCGACGCGTAGTTGATTCCAACGATATTGTTGATGGCGAAGAACACGATGAATATCCAATAATGCTTCGCGCTAATCATAATACGTTAAAAAGTGAAATCAAATGTGTCTATAGAATAAATTTTAGTAAACCGGGCAACGTTGGATCGTTGTTGGGATTCTCGTCGAATCGTATATTACAACCTCGGAAATGGCACGAATCGGATGTACCGATAAATATTATTAGCGTAAATATTATTCGTATAGAATGCAGCGTAACCACTGGCGCGTACAGCAATGACAAGCGCGTACACACGATACATGAATTTTCACCGAGCGTGCCGCCAGGATATAAGATATCGGAAACGCCAGCACAGATCATTTATCTACCGATCGTCGCACGGAGCATTACTGATTTAACGATACGCATTGTTGATCAAGAAGGACATTTACTCGATTTTCGAAGAGAGCAAATTACCGTAAGATTGCATATACGGCGGCGGCAAAAATAAAGCGTTTGACAAATGAAATGCTTGTGTTGAACGAAAGCACGGAGCACGCGAGAGACAATATTTTTGCGTGGGACAATATTTTTGCGAGTAAGCGAGTGACTGTGGTATCGGGTGACAATAATCAGATATGGTTACGCTAAAAAGAAGCTCAGCGCGTTGAATCGCGAGTTTTTAAAATCATTGGGATTCGTCGTACGAAATACTTAAACAATATGATTGACATTTTGAATATCGGAGGCGAGCCGATCTTTGACGATCGTATCGTCAAGATTGAGACTCATACGTATAATCCATACGCCAACACAACGCTTGGATATAGCGACGAGATACGGATACCGATACAACATCAAGATTTGTACACGTTACCATGTGAAAGTTTTCAATACGTCGAGGGAAAGTTGATGGTGCGTAAAGTAGCTGAAGAGGGAAGAGTGGTATTGGGCAACAATTGTGTCGCGTTTATGTTTGATGAACTTCGATATGAACTCGACGGTGTGGAGATTGATCGCAACAGAAACGTTGGAATAACTTCCACGATTAAAAACTATGTCTCTCTAACAACCGAGAAAGGTAAAATCTTGGAGAATGCTGCGTGGAATATGTCGCATAATGCTGCTGAAGCTTACTTAAAGTTTTGCGTGCCGCTAAACATACTATTGGGTTTTTGCGAAGATTATAAGCGAGTTGTGATCAACGCTCGTCACGAATTAATTCTGATACATTCGCGCAACGACAACAATTGCATATTTGGAAATGCTTCGACTTAAGCTGATATCGAATTATTCAAGATACAATGGCGTATGCCTCATGTAATATTGAGCGAGGTCAATAAACTATCCTTGCTACGCGCGTTGGAAAGCGGGCAATACTTGAATATGAGTTTTCGCTCTTGGGATCTATACGAATGTCCTCTATTGCATAATACGACCAAGCATTCGTGGACCGTGAAAGCCGCCTCTCAGCTGGAGAAGCCGCGATACGTGATCTTTGCGCTGCGGACTGGCAGAAAAAATGCTGTGTCAAAAGATATTACTACATTCGACGACTGCAAATTGATCAACGTTAAACTCTATCTAAACTCGGAATTTTATCCCGAGACGATGATTTGAATTTAGATTTCGATAAAAATAGATTCGCCCTCTTATTCGATATGTACTCTCGTTTTCGCAAATCTTATTACGGATGTGATAATGATGATGTGCTATTAAACATTTTAAAATTTTTACATTGTGGTCCTCTCGCGGTTATCGATTGCTCGCGACAAAACGAGTCTGTCAAAAATTCCACCGTGGACGTGAGATTAGAGTTTGAGTGCAAGGAGGATATACCTGCAAATACTACCGCCTATTGTCTCATCTTGCACGATCGCATTGTCGAATATTGCCCATTGACCAACGTAGTTCGTAAAATTACCTAAATCAGCAAATGTCAAAAATATATAAAGATTGAGATTTTGACGATCGACAGCGGTCGTACATCGTTCTTGCAATCGTACAGTAATATTATCAGCATGATCACGCCAACGTTTGTGGATCTGCAAGGATTCATTATCGGGAGAAACTTTGTCGTGAAGGAAGTAGCGATACTGAGAAATGGATTTGTTCTTTCTCACTACTTTTTTGCAAGTCCCGTACCATGGCGTGCGCTTACAAAATCTGAGAGATGCCAAGCTTCATGGCTAATCGGACATCACCATGGACTTCAATGGTAGGATGGAAACGTTCCATACAGCTTCGCTAGGCGTTTGATAACGAGAGCTGTGATGGGTGCGACGGAAGAGGAAGATGGAACATCTCCTATCGTGTACGTTAAAGGACACAAAAAACGAGAATAGTTGGCTGATATACTTGACGATGATGCGAGAAACGACGTTATTATTGAGACCTTGGATGCGGACTATGAAGATATCACTTCGTTAAATAAGCTAGATGTTACTAATACTATGCGTTGTGAAAAACATTTAAAAAATTGCGCTTTACAAAATGTATTTAAAATATTCAATTGGTGGACGAATCATCATAAAGATTCATCCAAACATTATTTAGAATAAACTATTGTTAAAATATATTTTATTTTCTTTTATTCTTCCCTTTTCCTCTTTCTTATCCCAGTATGCGAGTATTAAATTTCTGTACGTGACGTTAGATAGCGGCGTCAGCTAGTTAATTAAAATATAGATGTTACATTTCAGTACATGGACATAGACTTTAAATATTTGAATGGTGTATAAATAATTGTTTTGTCGTTCGGTAGCTGTTCGATAGCCGTTCGATAATCGTTCAAAGCCGTTCAAAGCCGTTCAATAGCCGTTCGGTAGCCGTTCGATAGTCGTTCATATCCGTTCGATAGCCTTTCGATAGTCGTTCAATATCCGTTCAAAGCCGTTCGAGAGCTGTTCAAAGCCGTTCGATAGCCGTTCGATAGCCGTTCAAAAGCCGTTCGGTAGCCGTTCGATAGCCGTTCAAAGCTGTTTTCATATTATAATAATCCGTTATTCATATTAAAATACTCCATTATTTTATTTAAAAGACTTTAGATAGTTGTCCGCCGAAACATGCTAACTTTTGCCTTCTTATCATGAAGATAAGCGTTCTTTGTAAGTGATACATCTCCTACTCTAAAATGTTCGAGACAATGTCTATCCCGTTGTGTCCGTCACAAAGTGTTCGACTATCTAACAGTCTAGTGTCATTATAATAAAATTAAAATAAAAGTAAAAGTGTTCAAAATGCCGTCGTTGATTGAAGTCGTATTGTGCCGAGGCCGATTGAACGCGTCATGGTGGGCGAAGGACCTGGTGATGGGGCTGCTGAGAGCCCTGTTAAATCTGGTAGTTTTCCAAAGAGTGAGTAATATTTGTGTATATTTTATATTAATTTTATTTATAATATATTAATTATTTATAATATATTAATTATTTATAATATTTATATTAATTATTTATGAAATATGTTATAATTTGATTTTATTTAATTTATAGTACGACAATACGAGCGAGATCCAGATTCTCGGTTTCGTGAATATAGAACACCGACGAGATGTACGAATGTTGTGACGAAACGCGCGAGACGAATTGGACGAATTATGGGGAGATACTGTGGAGGCTCGAGAGTACGATTCAGTCAATTGGTCTTGGATGTACTGGGATATCTTCGATCTACGAAAATTATTCGGGCTGGAACCCTATGAGGAAGACGCTGTGGAAGAACCGTGGGACGAGCCTCCGAGCAAGAGGTCAAAGAATTAATTGTAAGTATTTTTTAAAAATTTTGTAATTTTTAAATGCTTATACTGATAAGACTTATATTTTTCTGTTTCAGATGGAGCGTCACCTTTAAATTTTGTTATAATTATATATTTTATATTATTATTATTATTTTATATTTTATATTTTACACACACACACACACATACACACACACACAATTACATGATATACATATTTCGAATAAACTTATTATTATTATATTAAAAAATACCGATTATTTCTGCGCCTTCTTCTTTCCTTTTCCCACATGCATGCCTCGCATTATCTCTCTCTTTCTCCTTCCCAAGTGCATGCGAACGTCATCCTTTTCCCACGCCAATGCGGATGCTATCCTTCTCCTACACGCGTGCATGCCTCGCGCTGTCCTTCTCGCACCGCCTTGCGAATGCCGCATCATCCACGTGCATGTCTCTCTCTCTCTCTCTCTCTCTCTCTCTCCTCTCTCTCTCTCTCTCTCTCTCTCTCTCTCTCTCCTCTCTCTCTCTCTCTCTCTCTCTCTCTCTCTCTCTCTCTCTCTCTCTCTCTCTCTCTCTCTCTCTCTCTCTCTCTCCTCTCCCTCTCCCTCTCCCTCTCCCTCTCCCTCTCCCTCTCCCTCTCCCTCTCCCTCTCCCTCTCCCTCTCCCTCTCCCTCTCCCTCTCCCTCTCCCTCTCCCTCTCCCTCTCCCTCTCCCTCTCCCTCTCCCTCTCCCTCTCCCTCTCCCTCTCCCTCTCCCTCTCCCTCTCCCTCTCCCTCTCCCTCTCCCTCTCCCTCTCCCTCTCCCTCTCCCTCTCCCTCTCCCTCTCCCTCTCCCTCTCCCTCTCCCTCTCCCTCTCCCCTCTCCCTCTCCCTCTCCCTCTCCCTCTCCCCTCCCCCTCCCCCTCCCCTCCCCCTCCCCCTCCCCTCCCCCTCCCTCTCCCCTCCCCTCCCCTCCCTCTCCCTCTCCCTCTCCCTCTCCCTCTCCCTCTCCCTCTCCCTCTCCCTCTCCCTCTCCCTCTCCCTCTCCCTCCCCTCTCCCTCCCCTCTCCCTCTCCCTCTCCCTCTCCCTCTCCCTCTCCCTCTCCCTCTCCCTCTCCCTCCCTCTCCCTCTCCCTCTCCCTCTCCCTCCCCCTCCCCTCCCCCTCTCCCTCTCCCTCTCCCTCTCCCTCTCCCTCTCTCTCCCTCTCTCTCCCTCTCTCTCTCTCTCTCTCTCTCTCTCTCTCTCTCAGTGGAGAAGACGTGTCAAACATCGCTCCGCAAAAGTAATAACTTTTAAACGGTTAAATAGTTACGGGGAGTGATAGAAAGTTATTCAAGTCATAGCGGCATAGACCGGCATTAGCCATGAGTGTTATCTAGCCGGGATATGCTGATTTGTGGGCGTGAGAAGTGCATTTCCTGTCTGGGACACCAAAGTCTCACACGACAGGTAGACATTAAAGGTGGACACAAAAGTGCTGACGTGTGACAGTGGAACGGAGGTGACTGATTGCTTACGCTGATATTAGCGGTTTCGGCCGATAATTATCGGCATGGACGATGAATATGCTGAATATCGATGCTCGGCATGTAAAAAGGCAATAAAAAATCAGGTGGTGACATGCAAGTCTTGCTATCAGGTGAATTGTATTAAGCTGTTTTACCATCAAGGATGTGTAAGCAAGCATAGGATTTACGATAAAAATCAAGAATTGGTACCGTGTTCTGGCCCATTTGACAGATTTACAATTGAAAGTGAAGCAGATATGAAGAAGGCATCGGCAGTGGCCGGGGGCGGCAGGGACAGGCTAGGATCTACAGGATCTACAGGTTCGTTTACGACGCCAAGTAGTGGAAATAGAATATCAGGAGCGAGTGGATCATCGACTATTGACGTAAAAATAGATTGGCTGGTAAAAATTGTAAAAGAAATAAAAGATGAAACAGCATGTAAGAAGGAAATTAAAATGATGGTCAAGGAAATAGTTCGAGAAGAATTGGGAAATGTTAAGCAGGAACTGCTAGAAGAGTTGAAAAGAATGATACAGGGAGAAGTATGTGGAGCAACAGGAGGAATACAAAGGAGCTATAGTGAAGCGGTTAAAGAGAAAAAGAAAGAGAATGTTATAATTATCAAACCCAAGATTCAACAAGAGAGTGAAGTTACAAAAAAATTGATAAAAGAAAAGGTAGATATCAAAAACATGGCGATGGGAATAACGAAGCTAAAAAAAGGAAGCAAGGGGACAGTGATCATGGGTTGTGAAACTGGAGAAGAAATGAAAACGTTGAAAGCCACAGTGCAGGACAAACTAGGAGAAAATTTCAAAGTTACGGAATCACCGCAGATGAAGCCAAAAATAAAAATTATTAATGTCAGCGAAGAAGAAATGAGATTGGATGATGATGACTTAATAACTACAATCAAGAAGCAGAATAGAATTGATGCAATAAATGATGGATTCCAAATGCGAATAGTGAAGAAAATAGTTAAAGAAAAAAGAAATGATAATAATCAACTTAGAAGAAGAGAAAAAGAAGAAGGTTCGATAATAATTGAAGTAGATGAAGAAACGCATGAATTGATGTTGAAAAAAGAGAAACTAAATGTAGGATGGAGAAAATGTCCTATATTCAATCACATTAATGTTAAAAGATGCTTTAAATGCTGGGGATACTATCATATTGCAAAAAATTGTACGCGAGATGAAACATGCCACAAATGTGCGGGAAATCATAAAGCGATTGAATGTACGGCAACAAAGAAAAAATGTGTAAATTGTATGTTTAAAATTCGAACATACAACCTGAAGATAAGTGATGAACACGACGCCCTTAGCCCAGAATGTCCAACATTTAAAAGGGCGATACAAGAGGAGAAGAGGAGAGCCGGCTGGGAAGATGCGAAATAGCAACTACAGAAGGAAGCGGAAATAATATTGTACACAAACGCGCAAAGTTTGATGGCGCATAAAGATGAGATACAACATCAGATTATGAAGAAAGTAAATCCGGCATTCATAGCGTTATCAGAGACAAGATTGACTGCTGAAATTGAAGACAGTGAAGTGAACGTACCAGGTTATAGTATAATTAGATGCGATGCTGAAAATAGAAATACAGGAGGGGTTGTTTTATATATAAGGGATGATGTTAAATATGAAATAGTATTAGTAAAAAAATTAGAATCGAATTGTTGGTGTGCTGCGGTTGAGGTGAAAGAAAAATTGTATAGAGGAATAATAATGGTAATATATCATTCACCGAGTGCATCGCATGGTGATTTCGTGAGATTTCTGGAGGATATAATAGAAGAGTTAATAATACGGGGAGAACGTATGATAATAGGAAACTTTAATATAGATATTATGTTAGATTCGTTTTATACAAGGAAGTTACAAACGACAATGTTGAGCTTAGGCATGAAAAAATATGTAAATAAACCGACGAGAATTACGAAAGATAGTAAAACAATAATAGATTTAATTTTTGCTAATAATAAAATAGAAATGCAGGTAATGCATGAACCTAAAATAACGGACCATGCGTGGCTAAAAGTTGAATTGAATGCGAATAAATTTGATAATAAATACAGAGAACTTAGTGTTAGGAATTATAGAGAGTTTAATATAGATGAATTTATTAAATTAGTGGAAAATAAATTAGAGAAAAATCAAGATATGAATATCAGTGTGAGAGCGAAGAAATTTGTTGATAGTATAGTAAATGCGTTGGACGCCACAGCACCTAGAAAAAATTTTTGAATTCCAAGAATATGGGAAGGGAAAAAGTGGTTTTCGGATGAAATAAGAGAAGCAGCGGCTAAAAGGGATGAGGCATATAGGAAGGCATTGTATGCTGACACGGAACAAAATTGGTTGCAATTTAAAATTGAAAGAAATACAGTAGTTAAATTAATTAAGACAAAGAAGAAAGAATATTATGAAAATATGATAGATCTTAATAAAGAAAATCCTATATCTATGTGGAAAACACTAAAAGAAATAATTAGAGGCGAACCAGGGGATAAGAGGGAAGTAGAGAATATAGATTTTGAAATATTAGACGGCACTGAAGGATGCAATATAGCAGACAAATTTAATTTATATTATATACAAAGTATTAATAGTATAGTAAAATCTATAAATGGGGGTAAAACTGGAAATGCATGTAAAAGAATTATTTATGTTATTGAAAACGAGGAAATTATGGAAAATTTTGAAATGATTAGTATAGAGCATTTGCAGGAAATTGTTATGGGACTACCGAAAAAGAAAGGTACAGAGGAGGGAATAACTAGCGATATATTAAAGGCAGTATTTTGCGTAATAAAAGAGGAATTTGTTGATATAATAAATAATTCTTTGAAGGAAGGTTGCTGTCCAAAAGGTTGGAAAACGTCTACAATAATACCGATTCCAAAAGTAGAGAAAGCTAGAAAAGCAAGTGAATTTAGGCCTATAAATATGTTACCAATATTTGAAAAAGTGTTAGAATTAGTAGTTAAAAAGCAAATTGAAACGTATTTGGAAGATAATTGTATTATAACAGAACATCAGTCGGGCTTTAGAAAACAGTATTCGTGTGAAACAGCTATTCAAACAGTCATTGATGAATGGAAATTGATAGTTAGTGAGGCAAAAATGGTAGGGGTAATTTTCATGGATCTTAAGCGAGCCTTTGAAACAATACATAGAGAAAGATTATTAGAGAAATTATATCAATATGGAATTAGGGGAATGGTCATAGAATGGTTAAGATCATATTTAAAGGATAGAACACAGCAGGTTCAATTTAATAATAAATGGTCTAAATTAATGACCACAGAATATGGAGTACCGCAAGGATCTGTATTAGGACCTTTGTTATTTATAGTATATATAAATGATATAATAAAAATCTGTCCGGAAGGATGTAGTATAAAAATGTTTGCAGATGATACGTTAATATATGTAACTGGAGAAAGCAGCGCGGAATTAGAGAGCAAAATGAATATGGCATTTACTATAGCAGAAGAGTGGATGAATATAAATAAGTTAAAAATGAATGCAGGGAAAACGAAATATATGATTGTTAGAAGTATAAGAAAAGAACTGCGAGGTAATATAACATTGAAATGTTTGGATGGAACTGAGATTGAACGTGTGGAAATAATGAAATACCTAGGCATAATTATTGACGATAGACTACGATTTAAGGACCACTGTGATTATATGCTAAAGAAAATAGGGAAAAAAACGAGTTTTTTGAATAGAATAGGTAATTATATATCGGCATACACTAGATGTATTGTATATAAGACAATTATAGCACTCACTTTGAGTATTGTGCGACGCTGTTAATTGATATGGGAGAAACACAGCTGAGTAAATTGCAAAAAGCACAAAACCGGGCCATGAGGATCATATTGCAATGTGATAGACATACCAAAGTGGAGCGTATGCTGCAGGCGCTGCAGTTTATGTCCATAAAACAGAGGCTATATTATAATGTGTGTATATTTATTTTTAAGATTTTAAGGAACATGTTACCGGAGCAATTAAGAAATAGATTAGAAATTGTGGGAAATGAGAGTGAAAGGCAAACACGGCAAGCTGGGGATATTGCAATAAAATATCGCAGAACAAGGAGTGCGCAAAAGAGTATGTTTTACGAAGGAGTAAAAATGTATAACGCCTTGCCAGCTGAAATAAAGCGGAATGAAAGAATTGTGCCGTTTAAGCGAATGTTAAAGACGTATATTGTAATTAATGTAAACTAGATTTGTATTACAAATAGCTGAGAAAGCTAATAAAGATCAATCAATCAATCAAATCAATCTCCCTCGCTCTCTCTCTC